>CM024700.1:43293423-43893423 GCA_014182845.1 Corymbia calophylla | reverse complement strand
AATTTCGGAAGAAACGTAATCAATGGGAATCGAGCAAAGAGCTGAAAGCAAGCGAACACGGATATAAAAAGCCTTTATTCGGGACTTTATCGCATGGCATTTTTTTTCCCAGAACGGTCTTTAATCATAAGGGAATATTTCGATTTTCAATGCATAAATTAAAATTAGTGCATTGAAAATATCAAATTCGCATTAATTGGGAATTTAAAGAAAGGAGGAGCTCATTTTCTCTTGCTTCTTTTTGTCCTTCCGCTTATGAATATGTCTACTGGTTTTTGCCACATGACCGGACATATAATTAACAACTTGCAAGGCCAAGGTGCATTGATTGTACATACATCGAAATTCAAAGCATTAGGTGAACGGATATGAAGTTTCGAGGAGGTCCAAAGGACCCATAATTAAGTAACGCAGAATATACTCTGAGTACTTTATTTAAGACACTGGTGAGATATACTATGTAATCCCCTTTTACTTACAAAGTGGAGCCATGAAAATTGAAGAGGGAAATGGACATTTAGAGTTACCAAATAGTTAAATGTTAAATACCCGTGATTATTTGATTTTTTTAAAGCAATTTCGTATGTTTTCTTAAAGTGTAAAAGAAAAAAAAGGGGAAAAAATGATTTCACCGCCAGAAAAGCTCGTCAACGATAAGTAGTGGGGCGTAATTGAGAGAATCGCAAAGTCTAGGGGAGTTAAATGGCAAAAAGATTAAGTTTTAGATTTAATTAGGGCCACGCGATTGCGGGCCGCACCACGTATGATTTGCAAATGCATTCATGCATCTGCATGCACATATGATATTTCCCGACGCATTTACGGGGCCGAGGCAAGTCGATCACGCTGCGTCCGTGAGGTTGCTCACGTTCGCGGATCTACTTCGAACCATCGTTTTTGGATTATTCACTATTTTACCGGCCTTCTTTTTTCTTGATTAATCTTCTTCGAAAATTCCAACAAAAAAAATTAAATTTTCTTCTTTCAATTTAATGGGAACCATTTCGACAGCTCGGGAATTCCGGAATGGATCGCCGCATCAACTATTTTCCAGTGAAAGTTGACCAAAATAGCCACCTTGAAATTCCACACGGAGATTTGAACTAAATTAATAAAATTGAAAACTTTATGATCGAATCAGCATAAATTTCCCAATCACGTTGCATGGGACAAGGAAATAAAAGGGCTAAATATGAAATCTTGAATTCAATGGTAATGACATGCAAACTTCAAATTCAATGTGCATTTCGAGGCTTTGAGTTATGCGCTTGTGAGCAAAGGGGCGACCCTGTCCCGACCTCAACCCCGACCCCAATCCCGACCCGACCCCAACCCCGACATGACCGGTTCAGTGCCAATCGCGTCCGAATTCACTGGATATAAAAAAGTCGTGATGGAGAGCAAATGTCGACGTTGCCAGAGCAATTGCGTAGCATTATTTTGGTACGCCAGTTCAATCGCGAGGGGGCCATCTACCTATAAATGCCCCCCAATGGACATAGAACCGGAGAGAGACAGAGAAGAGGACCCAGCGCCACGCCGGGGTCTCTACAACTACAGCACTAACCCAAGTGACGAGGACAAGTTAATTTCTTAATTTTTTTTTCCTTTCAAAATTAAAAAAAAATATATCGAAAATCACTTTCCCGCAATTTATAATTTTCGCATCTTGCTCCATTCGGAGAAAAATATCACGACAGTTAACCCCCGATCATCAGATACCATCACAGAAAGAGGAAACCGAAAAAAAAAAAAAAAAAAAGGATAAAAAAGGGAAAAAGCAAAAAGCAAAAAAAAAAAAATAGTGCAGTTAGCACAGAGAGAGAGAGAGGAGAGAGAGAGAGAGTGCAGAGGCTTGCTTCAGAGTGAAGAAGAAAATCTGAGGCCACAGCGCCAACAGGTAACAGCAGAGAGCGGAAGGCGACGTTCGTTGAAGCTTTCCCTCTGCAACGCCGGCGGAATCGCCCCCTCATTTTCTCGTCGGTGGAGGCGGAGGCGGAGGAGTGGGAGAGGGGGAGGATGCGAGGAGACTCGGGGCGCCTGCCGTCGCTCCCGGCCGCCGATCCGTTGCCGCTTGCTCTCCGATCTGCTCGCCCGTCGCGCCGCTAGATCCGCCCGCCTCGCTTGGCCGTTCCGCCGCGCGCGGCGGATTCCCCCGCATTGGGTCGAGATTCGCGGTCCCAATTGAGCTTCCGCGAGCTCGGGAGTCGGCGTCCCCGAAGATTCCCCTTTGACTTGGGGAATATTTTTGGGTAAGTTCGGGGCTCTTCTGGCGCGCGCTGATTTGGCGGATTTTCCTCCTCGCGGTTTTGATTTCATTGCGAATCGAACGGATCTCCCGGGCGCGAGTTCGGGGGCCGCTGCTCGCGCGTTTTGCTTTAATGGCACAGTCTCTGCGAAATTGGTTTTTCCGTTAGGGTTCCCTGTCGTGCGGTTAATCTGCTCAGGTGGATGGCTGGTTGTGCTTGATAATGCGGCCGACTAATTTGCAGATTTTGGTGCTGAGTGGTTTTTCAGCTTCGTGTCACCTGAATTTTTTTTTTTAAAAAAAAAAGGTACGCGTGTGAACTCGTATTGGGAATTGTGTGATGAGTTGTGTTGCTCTCAGGTAGGTGAATTTTGGGTAAGGGGAAATGCCTCCTTCTCCGGCATTGAGGTGCTTTCCAGGGAGAGAGATGAGGGCGGAGAGTCACAAGCGGGGTCGTAGCCTCGAAGGTGGGCTGCTCTTCAGAGAGAAGGACGACGATCTCGCGCTATTCAAGGAAATGCAGACACGAGAGAGGGATAATTTTCTGCTCCAGTCGGACGATGATATTGAAGATGTATTTTGTGAGTTGCCGAATCGAATTTTCTTTTATTTCCACAGCTTGGCGTTCAGGTTTCTGGAGGTTTGCCTTTTTACGTATCTAATACCTCTGCATGTTATTTCTTGTTATGAACTTCCTGGCAGCTACGAAACTCAAGCAGTTCTCTGACTTTAAACTTGGGATCTCCATTCCTGTTAGAGGAGAGAGTAGTGACCTTCTCAATGTCGATGGAGAGAAAAATGACTACGAATGGTGAGTCACATTCTCCCCATATTAAACAAAATGTAATCCGACCAAGAGTCCTACATCACTTTTGGAATATTTAACCGTTGGATAATGCAATTTGTTCAATTTTGTGCTTTATGGTTTAGACCAAAACTCATGCATCCGGAGTTATTTGAGTTCAATTTATGAGCTAAATGCTGGAAGTTTGCTGCAAGTTAATGTTCACATATCCGTTTCACGATGCTAATTAGAAATTATAGTCTCTTCTTGCTTTCGCGGTTCTTCTAATTGACATTATCATTTGGTGAAGGTTGTTAACTCCTCCTGATACCCCGCTCTTTCCATCCTTGGATGATGAGACACCGCCAGCTAATGTTGTACCTAGAGGACGTCCCAGGAGTCAACCCATTTCCATATCAAGGTCATCCACGGTAGGTCATTGAGTTAATTGATGGAGTGTAAATATGATTGTCTCACACCATTGCTTTATGTATGCAGTATGGATACATCTCCTCGAATTTCGTCTTCTTAACAATGTTTTGTTGCAGATGGAGAAGAGTTATCGGAGCAGCAGGGGTAGCGCAAGTCCAAGTCGTTCGAGCCCATCTCCACGCTCTGGTAACAATGCTGCCCAGTCAAGGGGAAGGCCATCATCAGCTCGTCATGCCAGTCCGACTCCTAGCCTGCGGAATGCCACTCCACCACAGAAGCCATCTACTCCACCGAGCAAAACCTCTACGTCTGCTCCAAGGTCTTCGACCCCTAATAGCAGGAGGATGAGCGGTGGGTTTAGTACTACTGGTGGTTCAGGGGTTAGAGGAACATCCCCTGTAAAGACAAGTCGAGGAAACTCTGCTTCACCCAAAATAAGGGCATGGCAAGCCAACATTCCTGGGTTCTCTACTGAAGTTCCTCCCAATCTGCGCACTTCCTTGGCTGACCGGCCAGCTTCATATGTGAGGGGTAGTTCTCCAGCGTCTAGAAATAGTCGGCAATCAGTTTCTCCAACTGCTTCTAGAAGTGTGGCATCATCTTATAGCCATGACCGAGATCACTTCAGCTCACACAGCAAAGGTTCTGTGGCATCATCTGGTGATGATGATGTGGACTCTCTACAGTCGATTCAAGTGGGAAGTCTGGACCGATCAACTTTAAGAAAAGCTGGTGCCTCTCCCAATAGAAGATCTTTGGTCTCTCCCAGGAAAAAAGTTGTCTCCTCGGTTTCTGCTCCAAAGAGGTCCTTTGATTCGGCTTTAAGACAAATGGTACATGTCTACTCGAATCATTTTGTGTCCTTGTTGGTCGCATAAAAATCAAGGTTCTGTTGATTTGCAAGTTAAAGTGATGATAACTTGTGCTTCCTTAGTAATTTAATGGAAAATGGCGATGACATCTTTACTCTTTTTAGTCCCTTAGGAGTATTTGGCATTTAAGAATTCTAGAACAGATTTTCAATCCACCATGGCACTGTGACATTTTGTAGTGGCTAGATAGTTGTCTTATAAGTCCTTCATGGAGTTTCTCCTAAATCAATGTTCTTTATATCTTGAAAGGGGAAAAAATATTTTTTTAGACACATGGACAATGATTTAAATGTTCTTGGTGATGTTGTGGCCTATTGTTTTTGAGTCCTTGTTCAGGGTTGTGATCCATGGAAATCAACTTTTATACATTAGAAAAAGTGGAGAATTGGAAAAGCTGAAATCTTTCAACAGATGTTATTGAGATTAAGTCTATCCATTGTAAACTCACATTTGATTGGGTTTTGCTAATTTATTGTAGGATCATCGGAAAGCCCCTCAGAATATGTTTAGGCCCCTCCTGTCAAGTGTACCGAGTAGCACATTCTATGCTGGAAAAGCAGGGTCTATTCATCGTCCTACGGTATCTAGAAACTCTTCAGTGACAACAAGCAGCAATGCCAGTTCTGACCACGGGACAGGACCCGTACTTGACACTGAAGGGAGTGACCAGATCCGTGATGATATGACCTGTGAATTGGGCAGAAGAATATACGCTACTGTTGACAAAGAAATTTTTGAATTTGACAAGGGTGATGCTGCTAATGAAGACATGGGCAGTGAACTTTTTGCTGCACATCAATCGCTCAATATTCCAGTCAGTGATTTTGATGTTGTCACTATTGTGGAGAGTGGCCATCCTGATGCTGAAGATAGCTGCCAAGACAGTGTTATCGAGAAAGTAACTGCAGCTTCTGAAGTTGATGGTTTTCGAGATTTGGTGCTGTGCTCTATATGTGGTTGCCGGTATGATGCCTCCGAATCGGTGGAAAATGAAGAGTATCTGTGTCCCAATTGCAGAAAGAAAAAAACTTTTCTGGAAGCAGACATGGTTGTTGCAGAGGACTTCACACTTACACCAATTGATACTCCAGGTAAACATCAGCATTTGGATCAAGTGAAATTGCCGATGGCTGAGTGCGAATCGCAGGAAGTAATAGATGTGGATGAACCAAGGGTTTTGCTAGGAGAGGAAAATGTTCATCAGAGTGAATCTTTCTCAAAGGAACAAAGCCAGGTCCATCTACTAGAAAAATCTTCTTTGGAGCACCTAATTGCAGGAGATAATGAGAGATTCAGTGATGAGCAAGAATCTTTTGCACCAAGAGCTGGTTCAAGTCCATCACATGCAGATGTAAGAAATCAAGAGTTGCAGCAGTACACAGATCACAACAAGATTGATGTTACTGAAGGTGCGGGAATTTCTTTGTTGCTTAAGAGATCTAGCAGTAGCAAGGGGCATGTTATTCAAGGTAGGACATATACTGTTTCTGCAATTCCTCGAGATGATCTATCTTATGCAAGAGATAGCTCAACCAGCATGAGAAGCTCTTATGGCCGGGAAAGTTTTTCCAGATCATCTTCTGCTGATTTCAGCTCTTCTAGACAGACAGATGTTCACATACATCGGCAGTTAAGTGGCCTCAAATCTGAGAGTGAGAATTACAGATTTGACATTAAAACTCAAAGCATTGGATCATCATTTTCGGGGTTGTCAAACCATGCTTCCCAAGGTTTTGGTCTGGAAGCAAGCATGCATGACTCTTCTGAGGATCATGTTGGCAATGACGACACTGATGCAGAAGAATCAATTTTAGCTTCTCTAGAGAAGATGCATGCTTTGGAGACGACAGATGCACGTACATCCACAGTGTCCACCTCTTATGGGGAAGATTCTTTTGAATCTAATGAGAGAAGTATAGCCCTGAATGCTTCTACCACAGATTTGTCAAGCCATACAATTGGAATGGGACAAGTTGACAGTACAGTAACGTCTTCTAATGTCATAGACACTATTTCACTTGAAAATGGGGCAGTTCTCCAAGACAACTTGAGGGTTGTTACTGATATGGAGGCATCAGCTGTTGCTGCTCTAGTGTCTTCTGTAGGAGAGGGAAGTGGTTTGCTGAGCCCTGGCGCTAGTGCTTTAGACTGTTCAGATGTTCCGGCTGACCGCTCTCTAGTCGCATCATCTGAAATGGAAACTATGGGTGGTCAAAGTAGGACTCTTTCAGAGTCTGAACATAAATCAGAGAGTAAATCTCCAGAGACTTTAGATAGAGAAATGGATGCTTCAGCTCCAGAACCCAAGAACTCTGACCATGGGCATGGCATACTAGGTTGGTGTTTGCATAGGATCTGTTCTACTGATAAAATTCTGAATGTTGCAATCTTTTTCCCATCACTGCCTCAACAACCCCATTGCCCCAAACCCCAGAGAATAGGACCCAAGATAATTCAGTAAAGACTGAAGCAGAAGTTTATTATGTCATGTGCTGTTGTTTATGTCCATATTCATGACTTTTTATGTCTGCTGTTAACATGCGTGGAGAAGTCATCTGTTGCACAAGCTGTCAAAAATCATCCTTGACATTCGATTAAGCCACAGGAAATGACCTGTATATGAGTTCCTTCTTTGTGTTGACAAAAATTCTTTTTGAAGGAAAGAAGTTGCTTGTTGCTATTAGAATGCTAGTGATCTCTTCTCTGGAAGGGTATGGAAGGTTCTAGTGTGCTGTGAAATATAGTTATCCAATTTGATGATTGGGAAGGGAAGGTATGGTATGGTAGACTTGATATATGAGAACTTGGTAGAAGGGTTCTAGTGTAGCAAGAAAGAGATATCAGAGGGAAGGCATTGTATGATAGGCTTCATGTATGAGCACCTTAATAATGTGAAAATTCATTTCTTGTTTCATCTGGTGATGTCTTCGTTAATTGCTTTCTGTTGATTAATTTTTCTCCTGTTGCTACTTAACATTTTATTTATGTGTTAGTTAATGCAACCTCATGGTTGCTAATCCAAAAATTCTGCATGGCAATCTTTTTTTCTTCTAATAGATGGTGGGGAACGGTAAAGGATATCTTGGGTTGCATGGTGAAATTGCATCCTTATATACTGAAGCATCTGTTTTTAAACCTATCTGGTTCACTCTTACTGATTCAAGTTACTACAACTAGCATCTAAATTTTCTATCATATTTCACCATTTGGCTCTCTGGTCCCTGCTTTACAAATTGTCTCAAAGCTTCTTTTTTTATGTTTAGTCAATGGTTCTGTCACTACTGACTAGCTTTCTGTGACGTTGCCAGAGGAATCAACTGTTACAGTGGAGGCACGAGGTGGAAGAAGAGGAAGAAGCCTCACCCTCGATGAAGCAACAGATACAATACTTTTCTGCAGCTCCATCGTTCACGATTTGGCATATAAAGCTGCAACTATCGCGATGGAGAAAGAACCTGCTGTTCCTCTGGAAGGCTTGCATCCTACCGTAACCATATTGGGGAAGTCCACCACCGAAACGAGGGATTCACGCAGAGGCAGAATTGTAAGTAAACGCAGTTTGAAATCCCAGAAGGCAAGGCAGAGACAGGTAGAAACCGAGAAGAACCTCCCGTCCAGCAAGACTGAGAACGATGAGAACATTGACGAGTCCTTGATGCATAATATTGGGATCCCAAACAAGTTGGACAGTGTAAAGCCGCCGAAGCTCGAATCCAAGTGCAATTGCACAATAATGTGACTAAGGTACACATCCCGAGTGCTCCCGTGAAAATGGGTTGCGACCTGGCTTGAGGGTCTTGTAATTCGAAAGGCATTGGTTCTTTAAGTTAGTACACGTTTAGCTCCTGTTTATTCCAATTTATTGGCAGCAACCACTGTATTTGTGTTGGGTTCCAGATTTGTAAATTTTTGTTTAGTATGGTTAGGCTGATGGTAGTGTAGTGAGGGGCATGTCTGTTTGAGTGTAACCCCACATTCTTGTATTTTGTCAATCTGTCTTAAAATCCTCAATTCGAGAGCAGTGTGATTTATGAATTGAAAGCAAAGTCAACATTCATTCAATTAAATGGGCACCAACAACTCTCGAGTTCCTCGCATAAGCTAGTGTCACAGGTCGATTGTTTGGGACCGAGACCATGCAACAACTCAAGCTCTCTTTGATAAGCTAGTGTTACTAGTTTGTGTCTCATTCAACTATTGAAATTTCAACTAACGACACTAGCTTGTGTCTCATTCAACTAACGACACTAGCTTGTGTCTCATTCAACTAATGAAATTTTAACTAACGAGTTATCTCATGACATGATATTGCTCTTATAATTTCAATTTTACCGTACGAGTTTATATTGGAAAAATAAAAGGTTAATAACATAATTGTCTTTGAATTTCAATCTAACATACGATGTCGTCTTTGAATTTTTAATTTATATAGTGTGGTTTATTGAGTTTCGGCTAAATTTACAATTTCGCCCCTTGATTTTTAATCAATGTAATTTCTAACTCATTAATATTTTGATTTAGTTCTTAAATAATATACAAATATTTAAAAGTTAAGAGTTCATATTGAATATTGGACTAAAATTTGAATTCCAGATTAAATAAAATTAAAAATTCATCAATCAAAATTTAAAGATGAGTTGTTTCACATTTTCAGAAAATCAAAAGCTGGGGGTAGACCTTGAAACAAGTACAACCAAATGAGAAGAGTCAAAAGAGGGAAGAGCCAACGATCAATCAACTCTGCACGCAATAACATGGTGTGCCTTCTGCTCCTGGCGTCTAAACAAAAGGTCAAAGACAAGGAAAAGTAAAGGGAGGAAAAATAAAATAAAAAGGAAGTTAAAAAGCACAATGGAGCTCTCTCTCTCTCGCTCTCCCTCGCTCTTTCTCTCTCTTCGCATTAAAGTCAAAAGTCAACGCCCTCCTCGTAACTCCAAAGGGTATTTTGGCCAAAACCATGCCGTGGAAGAAGGCCCTTCGATGGAATGAACGACGACCGGGTTCCCCTGCTCCGAAATTCTCACCCGATCGAGCCCGACAAGGTCAAGATTTTATAGCCAAGATAGATTTGACCATTCCTTCGCAATTGGCAGGGAATTCTCTGTTTTTTCTTCCGCTTGGGTCCGTGAGGTTAAATTCCCTTTCTCTAGGAAAAGCCCATCCACCCCCCCCACATGCGCATCGATTATTAAAGCGAATGGCATCGAACATGCCATGACAAAACACATGACGTGTCGCCCACCCATGCCCGTCTTTTCTCATCCGCTCGCCTTGCGAGTAAAACTCATGTGCTTGTCCACATATCCATGTGTAATGGAAAACGGACGTCGGTGCGGGCGGCGTAATGTTGGCGTGACCACCGCGTGAAAAGACTTGATGGACAAGCTCGAAAGCCTATTCTTAAGCTAATAATTAGTGTAGGAGATCACATGGGTATGAATGTCATGAAATCCTCTCGGGTGCAGGTTGGATTAAGGAATGATGAGTAGGGTTCGATAAATGAAGGGATACACTCGCAGGAGAAATTTGGAACAAACCCACCTCCGACATAAAGTTAAATTAATAGATTGAGAGAGACCGCGTACCAGTTACATGGGATACTTTAAGGCATGTCATAGGCATAAATTCTTATTTTCCATCTTCCACGGAAGATAACGGGCTTGATTGAGAACTTGGAATTAAAGAGAGCAAGTCAAAGAATTCGATAGGGAATAAATATAAACTAATAAGCCAAAAGAGTTGAATTGCCCCATATTGCACGGAATACCCCCATTAAATTGTTCCATTAAAATTGAGTTCGCGCAAAATAATTGAAGCTTTTGGGCAGGACTAGGTCAAACTCCACCTTCTTCTTCTTTTTCAATTCCAATGCATAATCCGGATGCAAGAGAGAGCGTATCTCTGTCGTATTATCCTATTTATTTCATAGCTTTAACTTATTAATTTGGTTTAAGTAAAGGATCTAGGACACGTGCGTTTCGTGCTCCACATAATAATTCATGGACCTGGTCTTGCCGAGTACCGTACGCTTGAGTCTTATTTGATTTTGCGTATGTAATTAAGGTGAAATTTCCCTTGTGGAATTCGTTTCTAATCAGAGAATAGGATGAGTATGGATCGGAAGTGGCGTGAAAGAATATTGAGACGTTAAGTTAGAAACCGATCCTTCTCTCATCCCAAATTTTAAATAAATAAAAAAAGCGAAGAAAGCACGTGATAGAAAAGAAAAGGGAATGATTACTAGTGGAGAATCTAAAAATAAAAAAAAGACAGAATCAGGAAAATAAAAAAACCAGAAAGCATTTTCACTATGACATCAAATACTCAATTATTTTTTGTGTAAACCAAAAATTCTAAACTTGCTCGTGATGGTATGACACAAATATATCAATCTTTTTTGTGTCCTAAATTGTATGAAATAATATTTTCTATTTCAGTTCTATTTAAAATATATTTGTTACATTTATATAAGTTCGAGATATTTGCGTTATAATGGACAAATTTAGGGTATTTATTAACGTAGAAGAATTTCGGATATTTGTGTTATTTTAGATATAATTTAGGGTTTTTTTTCGATATTAATCCAAATAAAAAATTAAATAAATAATGGTGGTGGAATTTGGCATATTCTCGTTGGAATATGAGAGGGGAAGGACGCATACTCCTGCCCCCCTCCCTCCCCCTCTCTCTCTCTGTGACGTGAAGAACGAGAATTGAAAGGACCGTTAGTTGCTCTCTCTCTCTCTCTTTATAACGTCGAAGCACGACGCCGATCGACGCCGACGACGACGACCGATCTAATCTCTCTCTCTCCGCATTCCACGATCGGACTCGAAGAAGGGAAGAGAAAGCGTCGAAGAGACTCGGAATCCCCATACCGCCCCGACGGCAATGAGAGGGATGCTGGTGGTGGCGGCGGCGGCGGCGGCATCTGGATCGTCGATCCAGGGCTCGGTCTCGTCGTCCGCCGCGGCGGCGGCCTCCTCGTCGCCGCCGCCGCCGTCGTCGGTGTCGGCGTCGGCGTCGATCTTCACCAACTACGCCCTCATCTCCGCTTTCGTCGCCTTCACCATCGCCCAGTTTATCAAGTTCTTCACCTCCTGGTACTCTTTCCTTTCATTCCTTCCGTTGTTTTGACTCCGGCGTATCTGTGAGCTTTGATCTCCGTCGTCGATGTCCATGTGCATGGGCGAAGACGAAGGTACCTGTACGGATTCGTCGCGCGTTGTAATGATGACTGTTCTTTTTAACTCCTTTTTGAGCAATGATCAAATCGAACGTCCGCATTCGATTCGATTCTGAAAAGTCAATTGAGCTTGCGCAAATGATGGCAAGTCGATCCGTGATGAACTCCCATTTTCTTTTCTTTTTTGCGTCATTCTTTGGCTTCTAAAATAAACCTAGTGCTTCTTGTTTCGCTGAAGCTAAAGAACGCACCAAGAAACAGAATCTGAGCTGATTGATTTAGCTCGTTGATCCTAGGTCACGTTTGGTAAGGCAACCTTGGTCGTTTCGTAGGCTATAGATATTCACCTGAATTGATGCATCTGTCGTTCAAACTCGATCTCCCCACAATCCGATGCTTATGTGCGGTTTGCTATTGTTAAAAATTGCCTCAATTTTGTTGTTTGAGATCATGGTTGTCGTAATGAATTCACTTTGACCGGATGGCAGTAAAATGGAATTGAGAGGGTTTATTTGTTTCCTCTTTCCATGTATGTAATTGTCCATTTTAATTTGGTTTGCGTATTTATATGTCCTAAGAGTCTTAAGCTTTTCTTAGATTTGCAGGTATAGGGAAAGGAGATGGGATCTCAAAAGGCTCGTTGGATCTGGAGGGATGCCATCTTCTCATTCTGCGACTGTAACCGCCCTTGCAGCAGCAATTGGGTTACAAGATGGCTTCGGAGGAACAACATTCGCTGTCGCATTGATCTTAGCATTGGTGGTATGGCCTCATTTTAACTTTCTCCCATCTTGTGCAATTAAGGAATTCCAAGAAAACCATGGAAAATCTGATTTGAAAACCTAATCTTCATCCTATCCTTGTGGAGTCTCAAAGAATTCCTAGGGGAAAATGGAGAGATTATCATGATTTGGCATTTTCTGTGCTTCTGCAGTCACCTAGTTAATGCAATGCCCGTAAGATAGTCTAGTAATGCAACCCAACAGTTTGTGTTGATTACCTGTTAAAGGGATGCTATTTAGTGTGCTGCCTGTTCCTAGAGAATGTTAATATGGAAAAAATTTGTGCAGGTAATGTACGATGCAACTGGTGTTCGGTTACATGCTGGACGTCAGGCAGAGGTTAGGTGTTTTTGCCATATTTACTGTTCCTGTGCACTTGGTTATCTTTTACGATCTATTTCACAAAAATGAATCTTTAATTAGAGTACTTAGATTGAATTATACTTTTTAATATCTTTAGGGCTCATATTTTTCTGTATTTTAATTTTCCAGGTGTTAAATCAAATTGTGTATGAACTTCCTGCTGAGCATCCCCTTGCTGAGAGCAGGCCACTGCGTGAACTTCTAGGCCATACTCCTCCTCAGGTCTGCTATATGCTCAACTGTCCTGGTTCAACTTGTATTTGTATGCATTTATTAATCACTGGAAGTCAGAGTATGGTTTGGGATTAAACATGTGAAGGATACACTAGGTGAAAAACTACCATAAACACATGCTGGGTCACCATCCATATTAGCTGGATTGATTACGGAAAATGCTGCAATTGATGATTGTGAGGCTCGCTCTTTGCTTTTGCTCATCTGTTAGCATAGTAGCTTACGTCAAATTCTCTGATTTGAACTTTAGGTGGGGACTCTTTTTTGGGGTACTCTAGTTGCCTGATCGATGATACCCGTCAAATCATTGTCAAGATTGTCTCAGGCAAACAGAAAATGTCAAATTTTGAGCTTTACGTTGTTGCAGAGTCATAGAATTATTCACATTCATTATCTGTTCTATGGAGAGGATTTGTAGTAGTTGACAGTTCTTTTAAACTGTCTCCTCTTAAAACGCCTTACATGTTTAGGCAACTTGAATTGATACAGGTAATTCGGTTCACATAGATTTCATCATGTTATTAAAGATGCGAGGCATTTTGACGTGGTAATTACGGGGGAAACCAAATGACATCTCTACCATCCGCTGCTTATGTATTCTCAGAAACTTCGAATGTTGATGCTCAGCAATTTTGTTTTTGTTCTTTTCCTTGCTAATCACAGGTCATCGCTGGTGGGCTTCTCGGAATTATTACTGCATCTGTAGGGCATATGATCATCCTGGCATGCAGCTGATGTTATTAACTGGTCGATTGTGCAGAAATCTGAAGCACCGTGCTTCAACATCCTTGACCACGGCTCAAGCCGAGGTCACAGATGAAAGGATGTCCAAGCACATTCACTCCTTTCTCAAACAAGTGTTTCTCAATGCCTTAATTCAGCATTTGTTCCTGATGAACTTGAAACTGTAAAAATAGTACAGAATGAAAGATTCAATATAGTTACGTTTGATATGATGTTGAATTGTCTGTCTGTTGCATCTAATCATGGGGTTGCAATCGCAAAAGACCAGAGAAAATTGAGGACTTGATTTAATTTACAGATACCAACATGAATTGTTGGATGATAATCATTAAACACGGGGCTCTTCCCACTGGAGATGAGCCATGTCCGTATCGTAGCATGGATCCGAGATCATCAGAGTAGAGTGTCGACACACAAATTTATTGACTGTGGCACAGGCAATTTAATGCTCACAAAATACTAATCGTCGTTCTCCAAAACCCAATCAATATAAAATGCCAGTGTATGAGATTATTCTCTTGCTACTTCTGAACTAATAACATTCATAAGGATGGGAAAACTGTTCCTAGACCGCCTTCAACTTCACACCCAGCACCGCAGAAAAAGACTTTCGCATCTCCAATATAGGATCTCCTATGATTTCAGATTTCACACGCCAAGCAATATGCTCATCAGGCCTAACCAGGATCACCCCTCTGTTGGTCATCCGGCACAACTCCCACCAGGAGGAAGAAGAAGAAATTGATGGATTCCTAACTTCCTGAACGTCTAAGTAATTTTCCCAAGGTGCCAATGCAACCTTACTACCTTCTCTAAACGCATTACCAGCTTCAACAGGCCACACCACGCAGACTCTAGCGGATACTCTAAATTCTTCAGCCACCTTGAAAGCAGCACGAGCAAGGTTGTAGGAATCTTTGATTGGGGCAATAATGAGGAGGAACTCAATCTTATCTCCACATACGAGGTCAAGAGTTGACATTTTTTCCTAGAAGACATTTATGAAGGCACATTCGAGTAAGTACATGGCGAGAAGCCAAGCTTGCATATTTCATTTGTATCAAATGAGCATGTCAGGAGCCAATAAATAGGCATACCTCTTGGCCAGAATCTGACCATACCCTCACATTAATGTGAGGAAGCCTTGATCCTGGATCTGCAGATGGTATATAGTCCCTCCGACGGCCAGTAGGTAGCGGAAGCGGAACCGAGGTACTATCAACATCAGGAATAAGTGCACCATCAAGGTACCTGAAATATAATGGTTGATTATCATGTTCATGCTGGCAATAACATATAACAGAAGTTTCCCAAAATAGATTGGTAGATTCCCAAAATCAAATGAGTTGTAAGTCAGGAAATGAATGAATAGTTATTGTCAATCTCTAATTCCTAAGAGAATGCTGGCCAAATATACATGAATATATCCTAACCAGGCTCAAAGTTTAATCAAGATGGATGACAAACGATCTGAAATTCATGACAGAACAACTAACATTACCCAATTGACAAGTCGCCAAGCAAGCAGAAAACGTCAACATGAAATTTTTCACAATAAACAACACTTTTATTGGTCAATCACAAAGATTCCTCGATTATTTGTCACATTAGCAGAATGAAAGGTCGAATATGAAGTTTCCACCTCAGAATCTTCTTCTTTTGACTTTTATCAGAATATGAGCGATACCTGAAGCCAAGATCCTCAGCAGGAAACTGCAGTTGGAGGCTTTTCCCTTCATCAAATATACGTTTCAGTTTTGCCAGTCTTGATGATCCCAGGGGGTTGTTTTCATTAAGAAGAAATGTTGAAAGCTGTGCACGGCCCAAGCTAAAAGCTCCATCCAAGATTGCCTTCTGAACTTCAGATGGTAGAATGGAACCGAAACCGTCGCTGACAACTCGGTGTACTATTAAGACAGAGCACATAGAAAGGAACGGAAAGTTAGGCATAAATTAACAAATATGCAACTGCAGCAATGCTTGTGAGGACTTCATTAAAGATTGATAAGTAAAAAAACTAATTACAACAAAAGAAAAGATTATTTTGCAGAGAATCATCAAAATACCTGAGTTTGCGACAGCAGGATCAAGACCTAGAGCAGCTGGAACTGCCATGGCTGCTTTGAAGTTTTGAACACTCAGTGTAGTATTAAAGATGGCAATCTGATCAGTTATCTCAAGGTCAAGGATCCATCCAATTCAAAGAATATACAACTTCCACCACTTACAAGGAGGAATCAAATGGAAGTACCGGCTTACGTTCTGCTTCATAAGTATGAAGAAATGAAGATGGTGAAATACCCTTCAATACAGAAGCCAATTTCCAAGCAAGATTGTGTGCGTCCTGGATTCCAGTGTTCATTCCTGCAATAATTTCATGAAAATTTTACTAATCTATCAGTCTTCCTCGAACAGACTTTGACAAGTTGAACTTTCCTGCTCCTAAGCTATTGATCATGCCATCAACTGGCCAGCCACATGCTTAGGCCCACTCTTATTGAGCATTTCTTAAGGATAAAAAAGCGTGAGAATAATCAAAGTTCCTGTATAACTCTTTAGGTACTATCTTTTCTCGGCAGGTAATGATTTCATTGATTTATTTCAGCCAAAATTGTTTCATACTTAGGGTGCAAGGATTCTTGGAAACACTAGAACAGCAAACAGCCTTTAGGGGCCAACTAAAATGGAAAAAGAAGAAAGATTATATATCTCCAATGTTCAACAAATAATCCAGTGCAATGTCAAAATAAAAAGAAATTTGACTTCCATCGGCAGCTAAAGCTAGAAATAAAGCTTCAGTTGCTATAGCTTAGAAGCGGTGACTACATAATTTCTTGAGTCAAAAGTAATGTTCTCTCCAACTAGAATTGAATTACAAAAGGCATTGGCACAAGATCAAAGTGGACTCCCCAAATAAACTGAAGTTTGGGTAAATACAAGCGCGATTAGCATAGAGACGATTGAGGAAAAGATGCAGGATTTAAACCTGAAGACTCTTAACTAAGTAGTCAATTGATTAAAGGATGCTACTCACCAAAACCACCAGCTGGAGGAAATCGATGAGCTGCATCACCAGCAATGATGACTCGATTGTCGCAGGAAAGATATTTCTCTGCAACTTCAGCATGCATCACCCATGGTTTTACTTCAATTACATCGATGTCCAAAAGTTCTCGGCCAACCAACTTGAAAACTATCTTCTCACATATCTACAATATGTTGAATCCTTCAAAAAACATACTGTTTCCATTAACAAGGAATTATAGTCCTATTGACTTATCGTAAATTAATGCTACATGGCAAAAGCATCTATGTGGCACAGAAAGCACCTGAGAGGGTATTTTATCAGTGAACCTAACTGGGGGCACATAATTTGAAAACACACTAAACCAGAATTTAATAAATGGAGTATGTAACAAATATCCAGCTCAAAAATTTAACAGTACCTTCGGCTTAAAATCCTGTACATTTTGCTGAGGCGGATAGAATGGCATCTACAACATGATAAGCAAACTCAGGTGCTATCAAGTGGGAATCTGAAGCAGGTGAAATGATCAACTAGACATTTTGCATGTTATTACAATGTATACCTGCAAAACAAATTCTCCTTGCTCCAGATCATGAGCAACAAGAACTCCAATAGCTTCAGTATTGAAGATAAAGTATAACATGCCAGACCTCTCCCTGAGGAGATGTTGCCCAAGGTCTTTGCTAAGAAAATGAACACTGACAAGCTTTTGTAAATCCTTTTCACCTCTTAAACTAATTCCTAAAAGCCTTCTCACACTACTTCCAGCCCCATCTACACCGACGAGAGTACTGCACCGGAATTTTCTCTCCTTACACTTTCCTCCCTCAATATAAGAGACGGTGGCAGTTACATATTGGTTGGAAGTTGTATCAATGGAGATGCATTCGTGCCCCATCAGTATTTCTCTTGCCCTGGGAGCTTCACAATCCAGGCCTTCCAAGTTGTCCGCTTCGCGAATTTGGAAGTTGAGCTTTTTCAGATGCTCAACTAATAACCTTGTTAATTTGTATTGCGAAAAGTGTGCCACAGAGACAGGGCTGACAACTTTTTCAAAATCTGCTTAGCAAAGGATGTATTAAGCATCTCTTAGAACACAAATTCCCCCACAATCAAAACTATATTAATGGGAACCAGTTAACAACTATTTCCTTTCACAGACAAACGGTACCCCCGCAAATTTGGAAAGACCAAAAAAAAACCACAAAATGACATGAATATTAGACTAATTTTTATCCTTGGATAAACTGAGGAAAAATAATGGGAGTATTCATACCTTGAGGTTGCATATGATCAACTGTCCCTAGAACTGAACCGGTGAGTGAACTGCAATATATGAACTTTCTCCACAAGTCAACAGGCGGTTGAAATTTTTGAATTTCCTCCGCCAAGCCATTCATTTTGCGGAACACCTGACATTGTTTTATAGATCGAAGAAATCTGATTATTTGAAGTCCCAAAAAAGACAGCCAGACTTTTTTTCCAGCAGAAAGAATGTTCACCTCCATTGTACGGTTATTGATGAAGTGAGCCTGCGGATGGCTAGAAAATGTCTTGTTCTTCTCCACAACCGCACACTTCACTCCTACAAAAAGCCATCATGCGGGAAAATTATTCAATGCCGGCTGGTCACGGCAAAAGTGCACTGAACAAAAGAAGAATAAGGGAAAAGGTACAGAGAGGATTAAGCCATCTCTTTGCATCGGTATAGTACTTTTGAAGTTCGACAAGTAAGTGCAATTCTCTGAAATTCAGTGAATATGAATTATCCCTATTAGGGAAAGGAGTTGTCTTTGCCTATACAGCCTGTTATAAACTCAGCAGCCAGTTGGAGCTCTTACTCCTATTAGGAATCCCCCAGTAAATGGTATCGAACCAGCCCTTAGCAGTCTGGTCTGGGAAAAGATTAAATTTTCTGGAAACCATTAGGCTACACATAGCTGCGAAATTCATCTCTGCTTAATCGGTCTCCACTGGAATAGAACCAACAATCAAGGTACCATTTTCGAGCTTCAAGGGAAAGGAGTATACGCGTTGAAGTTCTTCATTCTATTCATTCCTCCAAATCCTTGAGTCATTTACACTAGCCAACGCTACTCCGTTTAGATCGAAGCTTCATGAGATGTGACAATGAGCGTAGAATAATATACCCTGTCCTCAAAGAGGTGCTTGACGTACATTTTACACTCTTTCTCCCTCTCATTACGATCCCGCAACCAATCAGCAGAACCATCCCCAAACGCACCCGAACGAGAAGCGAGAAAAGAGAGCGAAGGCCGGAACGGTACCTAGCTTCGTGAGAAGGATGGAGAGGACCAACCCGACGGGGCCGGCGCCGACGATCAGGACCGGAAGAGGCGCGCCGTCGCCGTCGCCGTCGCCGCTGCTCGTGGAGGCGGAGGCCGACAACCCTCGGACTCGGGAGCACGGAGACGGATAGAGTTTGGTTCGGCATCCGATGTCGAAGAGGCCATTGTAGAGCTTGAGAGAGCGAGCAACCGCCATGACCGGACAGAGAGAGAGCTCAGGGAAAAGCCATGGAACTGGAAGAGGGCTTTGGAGAGGTTTGGTGGGACGGTAAAACGACGCCGCGGCCTGCGTTTCCGCTTTAAAAGCCGCGGTTTGCAACTTCCCTACGTTCGCGTCAAGGCAACCGGTTGAATTATTTATTTATTTTTATTTATTTTTTTTATATGCTCTATTTCTATTTTAACCCTTAATTTCAGATTTTTATCCTACCTCCTTATAAAAATTTAAGAGTGAAGACTCACATATGAAACTATATCGTATTAATCTCAACTCCTAAGAAAATAGGATTTGAATTACGACATTATCAATGTAAATGAATGACCACTAAGATTAACTTCATTGATTGATTGAGTTATTTATGACTCATTGTTACTTTGCTTAGGCCAATTTGATTGGTTGATGGAGAAGGTCGATTGAATAATTATGGTCCGTTAGTTGGAAAAATAAACATTTCAAAAAATTAATTTTTCAACTTTTTGGCGTATGTATTTAAATAGGAAATTATTTGATTTATGGAAATTATTTACTATGGATAAAAAATTATAAATTTGAATTGGGGAAAACAACTCGCTTTTCTAATGAAAAATCTAATGAAAAAGAAATCATTTTCCTTAGAATATTGAAAACTAACCAGTTTTCTTCAAAATGATTTTCATGAAAAAATTTTATTTATCGTAAAATTGATAGTGAAATAAATACATCCTTAATTGAGCTTAGGAACACTTGATTTTTATTTTTTTTGCGTAAGTAGGAATACTTGATTTGATTTGAATGGATTACATACTTTGTTGAGCTAAAAGATTTGCCTATATTTCATTTATGGTTAATATCTAGGAAAAATTACAAATTAATATACATGTGATAATTTTATCTCAAATTAATTTTTTGATTACCAAAAATCCTAAATCGATATATATGTGACGAACTTATCCTTCATTACTTTTTTTTTAATTTTATTATCAAGTTGTTGAATTGTTGACGGATGCATCAATTTGGGATTATACAACAATTTATGGTTTTCTACAGTATTAATTCAATTTAAAAGAAACTAACAAATAATAAAATAGTCAAAAATATACCATTTTAAAGTTTTGGATAGTTAGAAAAATTAACTTAGAGTAAATTTATTGCATAAGTACCGATTTACGATTTTTTATTGTAAAAAAATTTATTATACATTTTTTGTCCATGGATGATGAAAAATAAAGTATATAGCGTCGTTCCTCGATTGTTATACTTCTAGAATTTGTGAATTGGAGTTAAACCTCAAGCTCAGAATTCAAATCCATGTTGAGAGGTTGGGAGTGTTCTTGCTTCCGTATACAACATGCCTTTCCTAAAAATAGATTTTGTGAAAGAAAAAAAAGGTGACCTCCGTAGAAGAGGCAAATCAAATGGATATGCTGTTCGGAATCCCACGGCCCGTCACCCCCGGACCGGACGAGGGAAGCAACAGCTCGTAAGGGGGGACGCCGGCCCCGGTTCGGTTCTTTCGACGCTTGTCCTTGTTCCTCTCCTCGATGATCTTCTCTATGTCCTCGAGCTTGCTCGAGAACCTCTCGGACAATTCCAGGACTCGGGGGTCGTTGATCCAATGCCCGTGGAGCTGGTTCACCTGGCCCAAGTACTCTTCGTCGGGCGAGTGCGTCGACAGCGTGTCCTGCACCGCCATCACCTTGGTGGCCTGGAGCTGGGTCGGCAACGACGTCAGGAACATGTGCTGCGGGTTCAGCAGGAACTTCTCGTACTCGGGCTCGTCCTCCTGAGGGATGAACCTCCGCATCAGCGTCGGCCTGTTGGGCACGTACCCTCCGAATGGGTACTGCCCGAAGTTTATGGCCGCGTGCTGGCCTGATGCCGTCCATATCATAATGGCCAGGACGGTGCACAAGTCCTCTTTGGTGTCTAGCTTCGGCCACCAGGGCTCGTTCCTCTTGTCGTAGTGGCCTTTGTTCTTGACCTCGTCCCACCAGGCTTGGAGCTCGACGTCGGACATGACTGATCCGGGGTCCGAATAGAAGTGGTCGACATAGGATTCGACCCATTCTTTTATGGCAGACCATATGAGGAGGCCGTCATCTGCATAAGGATAGTCTTCGAGTACGAGCCTCAGGCCGTGGGGCGCCGAAGGATCTTCCACTGCCATTCCCCTGAAAGATACCCGCACAGTCAGTGAATCAGCTGACAGATACTTCCTCGATGAATAGAAGGCAATCCGGGTTGATTCAGCATAGCTCACAATTCTCATATACATGTGGCTCGACCATAAGACTGATCCTGAGCGATAATTCACTATGAAACAAGAGTGACTATATCGAAGTCAAAAAAACACAAAAAGAGAAATCAAAACCGGGGCAGGTTCTGAAGGATAACTTTTTCTTGGAATGTCCTATGATCTTACCTCCGAATGAGATCAGCAGGCAAGGCCTCCATGTCAAACCGCCACATGCTCTTGTATGCGGCAGAACTTAACTCCATGGCGTACTTTCCGGGGCTGAAACAGGCCTCGATTATCCCTCCTCCGTTAATTAGGCTCTGTCGAGCTAGAGCATTAATTTCTAATGTGTAGCGCATGTGCGGGTGAAGAAGCTTGTAAATCGGATGCATCGAGCTGAGCTGCCTATGGGTTGCAATGATATAGGCCTCCATGGAAGAATGAGTCCTCAGCCTGTAGTTATTTGTTCAACGAACAGAGAATTAGTCAAAACATAGCATTGTTTAAGTACCTAAACCATGTTCATCAGTCTGCACATATTGTGAAAGGCGAGATTCAGTCGAGACAAACTCGCCATCGCATCGTTTCCACATTAATGCCAAAATTGAACTCCAGTTAACAGCGGGTCAAACCCACTCATGCTTAATCTACGATTCATAAACCTAGTTCAGACTTTCCAATCTTACCAGTGATTTACTAGTTGATGGATCCCAGCATCATTGGCACAGACATGGGCTTTGGCTTGCTTCCATATCCAGTGAGTTGTGGCATCGTGCCCTTGGGTGTAAACCCTTTTGTCCCATGGCTTAGAAGGCGTCGGAGGCAGTGAAAGCTCGATAGCTATTGGCTTCAAAATGCCAGCCGGATTATAGAAGAGGATAGTCCTGGAAGCATAAGTTTTTCTGTCCGATAAGGAGTTGATCTTATCGATGAACGGCAGAAGCATATCATGGTAATCAATTATGAACAATCGCTTTTCCTCTATAGCCTGCATTATTGAAATAGCCTGTGAGGTAACATTGTCTAAGCTTGATAAGCGCTTGTGGAAGAAGCAGAGAAGATAGTTTCATCTACCCGGTCGACGCTCATTCCATGGAGTTCTTGTTCTATCAAGTCCTTGGTGAGTGCCGATTCTGGAGGGCCATAAATGGTGGGATCCAACTGGCTAAGGATAGGAAATTCCTGTCATGCAACATCAAAAAGATCAGAAGTTTGTTTATACGCTGATTGAATCAAGCTGCGATGGGAGTGTTTTCTTCGTTTTGTCGCTTCGACTACCTTTAAAATCTGAATGCTGACTGGATTAACCCCGGCCAAAGCTTGGCGTGCAAACTCATTGTCTCGCAGCCAAGCAAATCTATCCCCTAAAAGATGCAGACATTTTGCAGGGGTTTAATGAGATGAAAGACCATAGTTGGCAAATCAATTGTCGAAAACGGACAACAGAAGGAAGAGGTAACTACTTGATATTATAGCAGGAATTTCGTACTTCAGCAACCTCTCGCCTACTGTTAAGACCTCTTTCATCAGATTCGCTAATGCCTGAGTGGCCTTGGCCTCATTCTGCTCTTCATCTTTCAGGAGGAGGCCGTCGTTGTACAGCTTATCGATATCCGAGAAGCACTTGAACGGAATATCCGAGCTTGACAACGTAGCAGCGATTTGTGGCACCAGATTATGGAGCAGAGCTTTTAACCTTCCGGCAGCAAAGTGTTCTGCTTGATCTCCTCGAACATCTCATCCCGAGGCACATACACTGGGTGGGGCTTCTCGATTCTACTCTCACAAAGCGGATCTTTCGAAGATTCAAAAGAATGAAATTTTTACATCATTATAGAGAAAGGCCAAAGAGACGACCGCTGAGGTCAGTCATTGGTTCAAATTGAAAAGTTATTTCACCTGTTCGCGTAGGCGGCCGGCCCGTTCGACACCGCCTCGGATAAGGTCTCTCCTCCCCGCCCAATACCGGCCTAGCAAGGTCATCATCTTTGTCAGGATTTCCCAAGTCGTTGTACAAAGCATAATCGTATATCCGTTCGTGAGGCTTTCTCTCGCCTTTTCCATTGCCCTGAATGCTCAACAAGTCCTCACGCCGGAGATCTCTAAGCCCTGCCGGTGTTTGCGACGGTAAATACGCCTATTTACAAAAGAAAACCCGCACAGCTAAGCAAAATGAAGGAACAACAGATACATTATTAAAAGAAACCGATTTCTAAGAAGGCAATTGGCGGGTCTGACTTGGTTCCGGAAGATGATTCTGCTCTCGGGATTGTCCTTCCGGGCGTGGATCCACGTGTTGGCAGGGAAATGAATCGGGCCTTCACTGAAACCGTGGATCACGATCTCGAGCAAGTGAAACTCCTTGCCATGGAGATTGGTGATGAGGACAGCTCCTGGACAACCAAAGTCCTGAGGGACACTAAAATCAGCTGCATACTCAGCTATGTAGGAGTGTTCTGTAGGGTTTGGCAACCACCCTCTCACGCTGGACTCAATGGTCTTCCCTGCCTGGGTCACTGCAATTGCAAACAAGTGAGATTAGCGTTAAGATTGAGAATAGAACAGTGTGATTATGACTAAACTTGATATTTGCAGCATTAGAGACGTTGAAGAGCAAATCCCAGAACAAAACAGGAGAGGAAAGAAAAAACAAGTGGCCAAGCTCGTGAAGAACCTTTTCCTCTACATGGTACGTTCTGATTGGTTAGGACAAAAAGGACATCCTAAGAGGACCGGCAAGTTTCCTGGACGTGTTTTTTTGGCCAAAAAAAGACAATTTAAATGCAATTATTGATTTCGACCAAAAAAAAAAACTACAATTATTGAGAAGGAAAATATCACAGCTTTCCAAGGTTATCAAGCACAGAAATCTCTGTGAACTAGGAAAAAAAAAAAAGGAAAAAATAAAATAAAAAAGGAAAAGGAACAAGAAAACAAAGCATAACATAGGAATTCAATTCAAGCACAATCTAACTGTTCATCACTAGAATCATCATAGAGCATCATGATTAGCCTGTCCACGAGATGCTGTGGAAGATCTGAATCAAACTGATTCTTGTCTGTTGACCATAAATAAAGAAAAGGGTCCTCTTTTTTCAGTCTCCTCCTTTCAAGAAACTAATCTTGACAAAAAACCCCCGACAGAAAACGCACACTAATTTTTCCAGCATTTCCATCTTACAGACGCGATAACACAACCTCGAAGAAGAACGACGAAATGAAATCTAAAGTGCGCTGCACGTTTTGTTTGCCAGCAATTTGCACTTGCAAAAAGGTAATAACAAACGGGGCAAGTTCAGCCACAAAACCCAGTAAGGAAAAGATAAAAACTTTGAAACCGAAAAAGATTAATTTGGGTTGACAGACTGACCAGGATCGACCTCCTCGCTGACAAGCTGAAGCATGATGCCCTGGCCAATCCCGTTCATGAAAGACTCCAATGAGTCCTCAATCTTGTCGACCAGCTTCTGCCTGATCTTCTTCCTTATTGAAATCACTGCTCTCACATCAACCTTCCCTGAAGAAGAAGACGAAGAAGATGATGACAATGACGATGAAGATGATGGCAATGACCCATTCGAGCCCTTCGCATCCACTGGCTTCTCAGCCTCCACAGTCTTGTTGTCCCCGCCGCTAACCACTGCCCTCACCCACCCACCACCCCCCTTCTCCCTGGACCGCCGACCCACTACCGCCCTCCACCGCCTCCCGTCGCCGGAGGCCGGCGGAGGAAGCCGGAAGACCGGGCCGGAAACTTCCGACTTGAAGGGAGAGAGTGGTTTGACAGCAAACATTTGCTTGTTTTCTTCAGCTTTGTTTTTGCAGAGTGAACTAACTCCACAGGGAAGACTCAAGATTTATAAAACTTTTCTGTAGTGTCGAGAGATGCCTTAGACTTGACAAGGTGTGGAAGAGTGAGGAAGACTGATGAGTGCGATGCGATCTGACGGGTTCCGCTGTATGGAGATTAACAGAGACTTGGGGTTTGATGGGTTTGTCTTGGATAGGACATATTGGAAGTCCTTGCCATGACAGAGATGGCCTGAAAGTGAAACTTGCTAAAAAATCGAGAAATAAGACAGTTCATCATAGTTCTTTCCTAAGATCAAGAAGTGAACTGTAAAATGTGCACCACTTATTTAAATACCAATTTATAATTTAAGATATCGCTGACCATATCACACAATTCATATTTTTATATTGATTTTTGTGATACGGAGTTTTGCATCGGTTCATTACGTGCATTATTGGGGTCCACCATGATTGATGTGCAAGGTGCATATGACAGATTCTTACTTTCTATCCATCTTGTGGTACACACATATTCTGCACATTAATAATTAGTTGCATGCTAAAAATAAAACTACCCGGTAGGTAAGAGACTGTGCTTAAAATACTTATTTTTATTCTGATGCTTACTGCTTGAAATTTAACCTTTTGAAAGGCATACTAAATGGGATCCATTTATTTAAATATTCATTTATGAATTCACGTATTTTTTTATGCTTAAATTCCTACCCCATGTAACACATCACTAATCATGTATGTCCCGCTAATCACTCACAAATCCCAAGCCTATATTGTGAAAAAATCTGTACTTGGATTAAAAAAAAAAAAAAGATACAAGCGAAGATGCCTTTTGGCTTCCCTTTTTTCTTTCTTTTTTATCTCGGGAATGCAATGAGTGAGATATCCTGCTGCTGGGACGGCAGACGATGATTCAGGAACATGGCCCGTAATCCGTATGAAAGCAGTGATGTATAATGATACACGACATGCACGTGGAGATTAATGTATGTTGGGGTCCTTAATACGAGGATTAGAGTTAAAATAAAACCAAGCCAAAGCACGGTTTTCCAAGGGAGCTGGCAGTCAATCATCAGAGCACGGACAGTTTGAATAGCAATTGTCTTGAACATGTGTATTGGTAAGATGGGCAATCTTTGGATGGTTTCACCTACCGGCACTGTGCCATATGGGGACTTGCTGTTGACACTAATGTAACAATTTAAAAGTGAAGTGCTTCGAATCATGGAGCTATTGACGTTCAATCGAGATGCGTGAAAGTTATTGTAATATTCTCCCATTTTTTTATTATTCTGGATAAGTATTGAAACGGAGAATCGGGGAAGGATTTAAAAGGGGTTAATCGACGGCTACTCTTACTCAGATTTTGTATAAAAGCAAAGATCGGTAAGAGAACATGAATCAACACGAAACGCAATCCTCGAAATCTTTTATAAATATAGGATTTCTGATAAATTACAACTATGCATGAACTTATTTTTTAATTCTTCAGAGTCGATGGGAAAAACTTTTCTGGTTTCCTCTGGATCTCGAAAGTTTAAAAGTGGGTCCGAGTCCAATCGCCAACTTTCCGCTTGAGAAATTATTATGGACGATGACTTTTGCTGTACACCTTAGATATACATTTTTCATCATTCATTTTGATTTAACCCGCATCTTACCTGACCCACCCACAAGATTAGCATAGTATTTGATGAGTTAGGGAATTATTTATCTAAAATTAGATTTGCTCTTTGTAAATAAAATGGTTTTCAACATGAAGAGGCAGCGAAAATGGGTAATTTAGAATGTATAACTCCCCGCTCTATTATATAAATGTGCAATTTAATATACATTGAATGCTCTTGACACTTGTATTGCGTATTAATCAATGCATGTCTTTGTCTCCTATGGTATCAACAGGCAAGAGTGGACCTGAGCAAATCTTTAAAAGGCTCAATGAGTGAATCTGAACA
This sequence comes from Corymbia calophylla, assembly GCA_014182845.1. Lineage (NCBI taxonomy): Eukaryota > Viridiplantae > Streptophyta > Magnoliopsida > Myrtales > Myrtaceae > Corymbia > Corymbia calophylla. The sequence goes on along the minus strand of CM024700.1, from coordinate 43,866,244 downwards.
AATCCTTAAAATTGAACTTAAGTAGGTTCTTAAAAGGCTCAAGAAGAAGAAACAGACAGGAGTTCCACCCTAGGGTGAAAGACTTTGTAATGTCACCCCCGTATTCCCACTTGCCTGGGAAGAAAACATAGGGCGGGAATTAGGGGCTCCTTTAGTGGGAAGGGCAATCTCCACTATAATTTCTTCAAAGATTGTTTGAAGAACTAGTAGATTGGTATAATAGCCATTCGCACTGGTGAAGGAGAGGAAAGAAGTGAAATGCCTCCTATTACACAAGCAACCTTTTGGGCAAGTCTTGTAACCAACTGCATGTCCTAGTAGCCTCAATTACAAAACTTGTCCAAACAATCGGGAACCCAAAAGCTTGAACTAGCTCGATTTTTTAAGTCTGAATAGGCTCAAGCTAGGATTTCACTTTTGTCCTATTTTTTTTTTATTCGGGTCACCTTTGGCCTCAACATCTCAAGCCCAAACTAATTTTCAAAAATTAGAAATACATTAGAAAAATAAAATATGACAATATAAATAGTAGAAATTACATTATAGAACCGCTAAAACTACATTACATGCAATATTACCTTAAATTACCACCTGAAAAATATATAAAAAGTTCTTCATAATTATGACCCCTCTGTTTAGCCAATTTAGCTCTTAATACATTATCATTTTAAGTCAGGTTTTTTTGTTATTGGGGTAGGCGAATTCTTATAGATTCATCCTTTGAAGGAACCGGATAAATAATTTTTCATTAATTGACCGAGCAAAGAATCAAATAATCTAAATGGATTCATACCTTAGAAAATAAATCTATGTGTTATTGAGATTCTAAATCTCTCTCAATATCTCTTGATTCGAAATTCTACAATCTGGACATACTTCGGGAAATGATTCCTGCATGTTTGTTGCTTGGTGCAACAGATCAAGTTGGTAAGGATCAAAATATTTCTTCATATTTATAATCACTTTTTATGGTAACCGAGGCAATTAAATAAAGTCATATATAAGTTAAACAGGACAATTAAAATCAACTGAACAAGAGTGATGCACTGATATGGGTTGAATTCGAAAAGTGGCCAAAACATATAAATATATGATTTGTGAGGTAAAAAAAAAAAATATAGTAACTAATCCATTTTCAGATTTTAAAAAGACAATTGGGGTAGGCTTGAATCAACCCGACACTAATCGGTTTAGTCTTGTCGAAGGCCTTTTCTTGTATCATCGGTCAGGCCAGAAAATTTCTTGAGACCTAGCCCATGCTTGCCCCTATCGACAGTTATTTATGGTATAAAAAAATACCTATTAACGTGGATATCACTTGAAAAACTTATTATATGAAAGAACATTGGATGTGCCGATTGGAACAAAGTCCACCTATGGTCATGGTGTTCGATGGCGGTAGGTGCCGAGCAACAACTTAACCGCGGTCGGCGCTCATGACTAATAGCAATGGTCATTTGTGCAAAAAAAAAAAAAAAAAAAAAAAAAAACACACGGATGACTATCTAGACATTCTAGCTTACTGTGGTCATTAACATTAACTTTTGAAGATTTATAACAAACGAAAGCCCAAGAAATGTGGAGATGCATGCCCCAAATTAATAAAAAGATAATGCATATCAAACTTGAGTAGGGGAATTTCTATTTCACTAGCATGTTCAAAGTGAAGGTGAACAAAAACACGATTCCCACACGATGGTCATTAAAATGAAAGGGGCTAGATCTCAAATTTTCTTTGCATTGAAGAAGTGATAACTATCCAAGATATGATGATTGATCTAATAGCTCTTGCTACCTAATCTGACATTCATCCAATAATTAGGATTATGCTTTTCAATCATCTTAAGCTAACTTCATATCACGAAAAATATATGATTTAAAAAGCATTTTTTAAAGAATTATCTTTTTATATCAATTGAAATAATTAGTCAACGAAAAGAATTTTCATCTTTCATGAAAAATGAAATTCTTATCATTTGTTCATCGCCGTATGATTATTTTTAAAAATATTATAAATTATTTAGATTTCACGAAATAATATAATGCCCAAAACCAACGTACTTCGCGTGGAGAACGTCACAGTGTCCCCTGCTGGATCACGTTGGATAAGAGTCGATTATTTCTTGAGGCAAAGGAAGCAACCACTTGGCAGCGCCACGTCGAATGGGGCCATGCCCATGTGACCCACGCATCCGGAAAGAAAGGACAGCTACTTTAGTGGTTCCACCTAAAGAATACTCAGGAAATAATCGATGATCCTCTTTGGTAAATAGTCAAAAAAGAAAGAAAGATAAGTATTAATTTCGTAATTTTTTTCTCGATCACTTGAATATTATAATTTATTTAGAGTTTTTATTCGAGTGTTATCACTTTTTTTTTAATTACTTGAGCGTCATATTACTTTTTAATCAATAATTTGAATGTTAAAACTTTTTTAAAACATTGATTATAAGTGTTATATTACGTCGGATTTCCAATATTTTAGTGAATATTATTTAAAAGTTTTAGTACTTAAGTGATGGATTGAAAGTCATGGCTCTCAAGTAAACTTTTGTTTAAAAGTCATAGCATCATGTGGTTAGAAAAAATTATGGCACTTAAATAGGGGTTTTAAGAAAATTATGGCATTTCTGATATATTTATTCATTGATTATTGTATAGCCCAATTCCCCTCTGATGAGATTTTTCTTAATAGAAAAGCACTAAATTTAAATTAGGTCCCAATTTTGGCCAAATTTATTTTGTCTCATATAAATTTATCAACTTTAACTCACATCCCTATTCTTGGTATATACATTTTTTTGTTTTATACAGTTGATACCCCACCCCTAGCCTTCATTAAATTTCCATCAAGTTTCCGCCGAGTACATATGCAATGACACTTCAAATCACTAAAGGCAATCATCGAACATCACATAGAGTTGGTGTTTTAATTATGAAACAAAAAATGTAAATTTGGCTAAGAATCGAGACACGGGTTAAATTTAATGTTTCTCTTACGAGGCCAAAAACAGTTCACGTCAGGGTCAGCACCTAATATAAAATTTGTGCTTTGTAAAGAATAAGGCCATGCGTTTTATCATCCTAGTGGGGTCGTGTACGAGTGATTGGAATTGACAGTACGTGTTCCATCGATCGTTTCTACTCACGAGGTGTTGTACCGTGCAATTTTTAGAGGGGACGAAAAGTATGCAGGGCAATCAAAGGAAGAAGATTGGTAAAAAATTAAGGGGCACCCGTGCCTCTCGCCACCAAAGGGGACAAAGCTCTCGAGTGGACCTTGAATGGCCACTTCAGTCTCCTTTCATTTCAAGGGTTTCCATCGAAATTGAGAGGAGTCCTAAAAGAGATTTCACACGACTGGAGAGGAGATCTCATCTCCTCCAATCATGCGAAGAGTTAGTGGAGATGAAATTGGTACGCTGGATTTATTTATTTTTCAGAAAATTCAAAATTTTAAAAATATTTAAAAAAAATAATTGATGATGTCATTTAAGAAATTAGTCAATGAAAAAAATATTAACTATAGATAATAATTTATACCTAATAAAAAATTATCAAAAAAGTCATATACTTATTACAATTATATCAATTCAATTTTAAACTTTTTTAATCGATTCAATTTTAAACATTTTTTATTTGTGCCAATTTAGTCTATTTAGCCCATTTTGGCCAATTGTCAAGTTGATTCTAACGTTCACACTTTTTTAATAATATTTTAAATTTTTATTAATTTTTTTCTTTATCTTTTGTTTTCCCTCCCTCTAGCCAGTGGGGGCAAGTCTTACCATCACTGGCCATTGGAAAGGCTTGTCCTCACTAGTGGTAGCGGGCCTGGCAACTAGTTAGAGGAAGGAGGAAAAAAAGAGAAAGAGATAAAAATTAATAAAAAATTCGAAAAAATAATAAAATATTATTAAAAAAATTGTCTACGTCAGCATCGCCTTAATAGCCGGCGTCGATTGATGTCCACGTCGGCACCAACTAGCCAAAATAGGCCAGATTGACTAAATTGACACAAATGCAAGATGTTTAAAATTAAATTGGCCAAAAAGTATAGGAATGAATTAGCATAATTATAATAGATTTAGTACTTCTATTGTAATTCTCTCAATTATTTTCATGGGTAATAAAATATATTATTTATTTAGTTATTTTTGTAAGGGATACAAGCAATTAGTCTAAATATTGAGTGAAAGCTTTTTGCAATGTGGTATAGAAATAGTGGTGTCAGAACTTTGCTAGTGTAGCAATGGAGGCTTGAAGCAAACAAGCAAGCGAGAGAGCAGAGGACCATATATACCTGAAACTGAATACTGGCATGTCTCTTCAACATCAATAAGCTCTCAAGCCGTTTCACTGAGTAGGCACCTAGCATTTTGTGAAGGCATCGACCGCTAGTCTATCCATATATCCTAGGACGATGATTTTAAAATTCTTGCGACATTTTACTTCGAGGAAGTGCGCGGTATTGTACAGACCGTTTGTCGGGTAAGCAGGATCCCTTGAGCAAGAACAGAAGGACAGGCAAGCGAGTTCTTGCCCTCTGCTGAAATTTACGTCGGATTTGGTCGACATCACAATTTCTTTCTCGGGGGGATAAAGGAAAAGGAATGGCATATGGTTTACATTCAGGTCCTTCACTGATCTGCTGAATTGACATCGCAGCATGCCACGATCAGTGTGGAACCACAGAACTTCCCTTTACGAGTTCCCTAAGTTGTGACGAGCAAATGCATTGCAACCAAGTTCAAGAGTTGCAAAGACTGTCCTTAAGACGCATCAGACCAATTCGCAGTCCCTACTCTACTTTCTGATTTGTGCAAGTTTCGTCTGGAGTTCGAGAAATTCCCAGTTTAACATTCTGTTCTTAGCAAGGGACTGCTCAAAACTGGACGAATCAAGCAGCGAAACAGCCCTCCCAGAATGGATACGGAGACGCTCAGTTCCATACGACTGTATAAAGAATTCGCATCTAAACTAACAAGCAGGGTGCTTCTCATGGAGAGTTTGCCATCAGAGTCGCAAGGAGCGACATCAGGAGGAACTACTCAGATCCGCGAAGGTTCAGATCAGCCGCATCAGATCATCAGACCATAGAGCCGTTTCACAGCAGCAACAGCAGTCCTTGTCGCTGCTGATGACAGCTGAACATCGGCTTCAAATTGAACTGGAATTAGCTAAAAACTAGGCCAATCCTCTTTGGTGCAATGACCAGACTCTAGCACTCACTCCGACGAGGGAGAACCGACAAGCATCACTTCTTCCTTTGGGGATGGCAAAAGATATGATAAAAGAGCCTCTTAAAATAGAGTCTTTAACTTATCCTTGTGAAGGAGAAGGTGAAAAGTCTCTTTGTGCGCCGTGAGCATGTGTGTGTTTTGAAGTGAAATGAGTCCCACATCGACAAATGATGCCTTGTTGGGCTCTTTGGGCTTCCATAAATAAGGAGCTAGTGCGTAGTGAACAAATCACGCAGCCGCGCGGTGAGCACAGAGCGAACTATTCTTTCGCCTTTTACTAAAGAATACCGTGTGCTCGCCGCAAACAGCGGCATACGCCTATTTTTGGAGGGCCCTTCTCTTCGGAGTAGGCCCACACCAACTCCAGTTGAAGATTAAATGACGTCTCTTCTAAAATTTCTTACGTAGGATCAGTACGTACCCTTTTTTCGGAGGCCCACCCTAAGTGCGTTTCAAGGTATAATGCCTTTTCTTCCAAATTTGTCAAATCGTCAGGTACGTTACAGTCTTCGAGGAGTCCAAGATGTTGGGAAGTGGGATTTTGGAAGTGAAGGAATGTCGAGTTGAGACATGAGGTGGACACTGTTTGATTGCTTCATTAAAATTCTGAGCATGCCTTTTCATTGAGCTAGAACGACCAAGATAAATCGTTCACGGTGCTTTCAGCTCCATGAGCGGAATCTACCCTATGCACATTTCGCTAACTGCACCATCTTGGGACGAATGGCTCTAATAAAAGCATAAAAGCATGAGCACTCTAATAAGATGTGGATGTAACAGTCAGATGGTTACGCGAATGGGAAGCCGCCTGATCTCAGATCATCTGATTCTTAATTAGCCACGACACTTACGGGACCAATGATTGCAGCAAATAACGAGTTTATTTTGTTGAATGAATACAAAGATAAGTCTTTGTTGACCAGCTTTTCTTAAACATCTATCGGTGTGAAAAGACTCAGGAAAATGACAGCCCCAAGCCTGCCCAATTCCAGCAACACGGGGGCTGTTCTCTGTAGCCGAGAGGGAACCATACACAGTATTGAACAGAGGAATATGCTGAGAATAGTAGCCAACCATCTCCGGCAGTAATGCGAGAATAGGCCTGTTCAATTTGGAGGGAAAATAAGACCATGCAGTCTCTTGGAGAACAGATATCTTCAGCTGGTTAATCCTGGGGATCCACTTCCACCCGGTCTACTTTGTCTGAAAATATCGGGAGAAACCCAGACCACAAGATGTTCCTCTCACCATCACAAATTGTCCATGGAATGGCCTTCATTGTACGTAGGATCTCAATGTGAAATCAACAACGAGGCATGATGATGTCTGCTCTGAGCCACTGAAATACAAGTGATTGATGTTCCCTTTGGCAGCGGATCTCAGACTTCCTCAGCAATCCACTGTATTATCTTCTTCTATAAATGAATTCTCAGCACTCAGTTCAACTAGCATGAGCTCATTTTTTGGCTTTCCGAGCAAGAAAACGTTCTCTCGCTGCCTGAATTCTGCTTTCATTGTCAGGCAGAGCCTTAGCTGGGCTAACATCTTCCTTTGGCAAATATGCTAATTTCCCATCACTTCCCTCCTCAATTTGACGATATCCTCCGCTGCTTAAGAGACAAGACATAGAGAAAAGAGAATCAACACGTTGCATCTTATGGGATATTGTAAAAAAACAGAACTAACCACAATCACGTTACCTCAGCTTATTGACATTCACTTTCTCAAGCTTCCTTAAAATGGGAGCGACCCATTTCATGTCAATTGCACATACATTACGCATGAAAGGGCGTGAGGTGGTTATCAACTCATGGTAGACAACAATGTCTGGGTACATCCCCTGTTCATCTGTCCCTAGCACTGATGAAGGATGTACCTAAAAGAAGAGTACTTCAATGTCATTATCTTTCATTGCAACGGTACAAGCACACTGATACGAAAATAGAATAATGGCTTCCACTTAACTGGTCCCTATGATTTAAGCACCTTGTTTGGTACTTGGTACTAAGGTTGTGGGAAATATCCCTTGTAAGAATGAATCTAGTGAAATTTAGATGAATGTCTCTACAGTAATAATGTCATCATGTTCAGAAGTAGCAGCTAAATGTTTATATACCTGAACTAGCTGGGATTTAAATCCTATCGTACGATATCCGTTGTGAAGAGTCATTCTTTCTGCAAGCTGATTTGCAAAACCCACACATAGAGCCTTCCTCAAGTTCCTATAATCATCCCTTCTCTCCTTCCTACTTTCAGATGTCCGTACATCTAGTGCTCCTGTTTCAGGTGAAAATGGAAAAAGAATGGCCAATTATATACAACCAGAAGAACACATCTGTTAGATGATATAACAACCTAGCAGTGCTAGAGATAAAAATACGATAGGAATTGGAAAAGCACAAGCACACAGTTTTGGCACAATTTTTACACGTGGATTCTAAAAAAAAAAAAAAAGGAAAAGTCTCTCTCACGCACACACTCATGTAGAATTGTAGCCCCCCAAACCCCCCCCAGGGGGCAGCGGGCGGCAGGTCTTCTTGATGGGATTTTGTTCATCATTCTAGTAAAAAGAATCTCTGATTGACAGTCATTTTGTGTGTGTGTGTGTGTGTTACACAAAAAGATAAATCTTTATTTCACAAGACAATTTGAATGTAGAAACTAAAATTATCAGAAAGAATTTATTGAGAAAATACATGACCTAATGCAGCTTGATTTTATTACTAGCATGTATGTCAAAATGGACATAAATATTGTTTTGTGAGTGCTACGTATGGGCGTGTCATTAAGATGACTCATAGGTGTCACTAAAACAACCCATCGCTGTCTCGGTTGTGCTACCAGAGGGGGATTGGGCTAAGCAGAGCGAAAAGGGTATAGCACCTGATTTGAACCATGAAAGATGCTACCTAAACTTAGAAGTTTGGTTCCTGATACAAACCTCAATTCACCATTTATGAGTTATATAGAATCTCTTCCATATGCAACCATATAGACTGATTACTACACCTGGTTTGCTCATAAAAGCAAATTTCTATATTACAATGCAAACTGACCTTTTGCTGCTTTTTGCATTATCTGGCATAACTGCTTCCGAACATCTTTGACAAACAGCATCCCCCGAACCTGCAAATTACAAAATTATGCAGAGCCGTCATATCAAGTTTTTGTACCATTCCTCCCTCCTCTCACAATGTTTCATATACATAACAATGGAAATTATGCATTCATGTATACCAAATCGAAGGTCTAAGGTTTTTTTGCAAGATCATTTGACCTAGAAACTGCAACTAATGCATCGAAAGGCATTTCCGCTTCCTAAAGTGGAAGTCAAACAAATACCTGTAAATTATTTTCCTTGCACCAACCAATATCATAATCAGTTTGATCCCACTGCTCATAAATTTGCAGCAATTGAATGTGATCTCCCAAGCCAGATCCATCTGGAAGATCTGGACTGTGTCTTCTCTTCTTTTCAGTACCTTTACTGTGATCATAATGAATTCATCACTCGGTGAACTAAATAATGGTTGCTTCACCAGATTAACCTCAAGTTGCATGATCAACTTTCAGATTGACTTATAGTTGGTTTAATAAACCAGCAACATAGTTTATCCTCTCATTTTTCATATCTGACATGCCCAGACTCATTTTAAAACAATAATCTTCATTTTTAAGATATACTGTTGATAAATGCCATTTTGGCTGTGAAGTTCAAATGCCGATGATTATGGTGGTCAGCCCTCCAACATCAACAACCATATTTTTTAAGAAAGGTGCAACAGGCTAAAATATGCAATTTACATCAGCATTCAAGACGTAAAACTTACGATTCAACTTTGCAGGAAATGAAGGTACTTATCTACCAATTTTGTAATCGGTGGAGGGGAAGCTAAACTTCATATCTACTAATTTTGTAACAGTCAAGATCAGAGTGTGATCAATGGAGGGGGAAGCCAAACTTCACTGAAACTAGTAATTATCTACCAATTGTGTGATTTCTCCAATTCCAGATTCCAAGAGACAAAGTTATTATGTTGTCAAGTTCTGAGCTTCCACTGTGGAGTGCAAACCAAACTAAATGAAACTAGTACTTATCTACCCATTTTGCAATTTCTCCACTCTCCTTTTTGTGCAGTATCATGAGGCACTTGATGCAATTTCCATTCTTTCAAGCTGAAAATAAGCTAAGAGCATGCAGAATGAGGGACAGTCAAAGACATTCAGATACTGACCTTCTACCAGGAAGCAGAGAAGTCTCTGCAGATAACATGGCTGCAATTGTCAAAGCCTGGGATAAGCAACCATACTCATTAGCTTCCATCAATGTTCGTGAGAGTGAAGGCTCCAAAGGAAGTTCTGCATTAATTTCAGAAAATAAATAATGAACCAGGAGAATGTATTTACAAGAGATGACACTCCGAATAGAAACACTTCTACAGCTTCACCACCATAGCACAAAAAGGAAGAGATTTTGTGTAACCTATTAGGACAGCACAAATTAACTTCAATTTATTATTTTTTTTTTTGGTCATGACTTCATTTTCTTGAAACGTGATATTATTGCAACATCATTAACAGTGGCAGCATGCTATTATCGTTTAACTGTGTTCTTTGCCTAAAATTGTGAGACCAATCTGTGAGTAGCGGTGGACAATGTCAACAAGACAATTACGGTTTCTTTCACAAGAAAGCAAAGTTGCATGACCGCACCATTGCATGAGACAATACATGGAGAAGACAATCCATGAAGAAGTCCCTCTACTAATAGAAAAATAATGATTTGAAAGCATGGAGAAATCGCTCTACTAATAGACAAATAATGATACGATAAAAGGGTTTACCAAAAGAGCTTCCGGGGAAATCAATTTGAAAATTCATGATCTTCTAACTTTTGCTTGTAACTTTTTGGCTTTAACTGTAACTTTTGACTTTTGTTTTCAGCTAAACTTTTACTGAGTCTAGGTTGAGAAAAGGGAGTTCTCTAAACTTTTATGGAGAATCCATGTAACCGATCATAATTCTTTTCCTATTTTTACTATTTTTGTGGCTTCAACTCAAAAATAATAGAAAAAAGTAAGATCTAACTTTAAATTTCGCTATTTAAAAAAAAAATTCCATTATTCACATTTATTTCTCCCAAAAGTCAAAGTAGAAAGTTCAAAGCTGGTGGAGCAACTTATCCTTTTGGCTTTTAAAGTTGACTATCAAAGCTGGATAGCTTAGTCAACAGCAGAATTTGTGAACAAAACCCCACAAGTACCATTATTAATGCAACTGGAAAAAATTTGTTGCATCACTTCACAAAAATCAGGAAAGGCCATCTCTCCAATCACGCTAATTATGGTCAAACTTTGAGGCATTCCATTTATTTCTTATGTAAGACAGCAGCATGTTCTCAAATATCTTGGAAGGAATTGCTGCCACAACTTTTACCAATGATTAAGCTATACTGTGATGACAGGAATGCACTCTGGCACATAGACAGTTATTAGAAGCAGGGCACACTCAAAAGGATGAAATGCATTACCGGACATTGTCTGTCCAATGCTTGTAATTGATCCATTTTCATCAATTGCATCGATAAGGTATAACTGCTTTAAAGCATCTTCCAAAGAATCATCTGCAGTACATTTAATATGTCATAAGAGCCAAAGAAACAAATATATCTCAAGAACATGAAAAGGTTTTTTAAGCTATATGCTTTTCCCTTTTGAGATTTCTGATCACTTTCACCTTCAAAAATTATACATTATGATATAGAACTTTATAGTGTATTTCTCCTTGCTAGTCGATTCATTTTTTTCCATATTGGGGGAGAAGGAAGCTGATTTTACTTTCACAAGTGACTTTACCCATGAACAGAGATATAAAAATGATACAAGATATATTAAGAGAAAGCAGAATTATACGAACAAACATACGTGAAGGAGGATCAAGAAAATCAAATCTAAGGATGTCGATGTCAGAAAGATCCAATGACTTCAGATAAAGAACACTGCCAGTAAGAGAAGATCTCTGTATTTCAGGAACTGTTACATCTAGGAATTCATCTTGATAAACTGTGGATGGATATAATCGGTAGCACTTCCCAGGACGTGTCCTTCCTGCACGTCCAGCACGCTGGTCAGCTTGCACTCTGCAAAATTACAAGTCCATAATTAACTGGAAAAATTAAGGAATTATTATTTCCACAAAAAAAAAAAAAAAGAAATCCAAGAATCATGAAGCCTCAAGTCCTCAACCCAAAATACACAGCAAGTTTATTGAGAGCATACTGTAAAGGCTTCTACTGGTTGATCACACATTCAGTATCATCATTCTATTGAAGAAGTTGAAAGTTATAAAATTTAATAGTATTCCAGACATTCAGGATTACAAGCTCAATACTGGAGGCTGCAAATTTTTTCTCAGCCTTTTCTATGATTAAGAACCTGACCATGGAAAACACCAGGAACATATCTGCTCAATTGAATGAGTATTTCTATCACTAATTAAAAGGGAGAAAGCCACTAAATGAACCGTCAAGCAAGATGAGGAAAACAAGATCTAACATTGACATTATCATCTGCTTACTTGCTAACTTGAACAACATCAAGGGAATACATTCCAGTAGATGGGTTGTATCCACGTTGTTTGACATAACCAGAATCAATAACATACCTGTCAATTTAACCAAATGAAAATGTGAGGGCAACTAATTGGCGCCAGTATTTCAACTTTCAAAAAAATGAGATAACATAGCTATTGAGTTCTTGCTAGAGTTATATCCAAATTGTATTGAGCAACTCAACTCCAATAATGAGTCCATTGGTTAGAAGATAATCTGATCTTTAACTTGAATTCCCATCCTCCATCTCAAACTCTTACACAAAAAGTACACAGGATCTGGCCAAGCCAGTTAGCATAAGAAGGAACCAATTCAGCTCCATCTAACTTAATTTCATGCATTTAAAGTAGAGTAATTTCTAAGACCATTCAAATACGAAATCTCAACTTCATCTACCAGCTCAAACTTTCAGATAAGTAGTGTGGCCTCACAAAGATCTACATCCAATTGGAACAGAAGGGCATCCACATTTGAAAATCAATTTCCATGCTTTGGTCTTACAGAACATCCCAACTTACGCAGTGGACAGTGTTAGAGCATTTAAACATTAAATCATGCTTCATCTAGCAATTTTAGCTTTTCGATAAATTTGTCATGATCCCATAAGTTTCTGCAGTATGAATGTCAAAAAGAATATTCCTATCATATAATATGTTGAGCACATAAGAAACTCTAGCAGTTCCCAAGAAAAGTGCCAAGCATGCAAATTAACTAAAAATTTATATTCTTTCCCCACAAATTAAATAGAACAGTCGATTCTTTAATCAACAAGCAAACCTAGCTCTAATTACTCTGCAAGGGCTCAGAGTCATTTGCACAGCAGGTTTGAACAAGAAGAAAGATTGATATAGTTGAATTTTCACTTACTTTGTTATATTCAATTGCAAATTGAGATAGCACCAACAATTATAGCCTACTTGAGCACATTGATAATGATAACCACCCATAATTGACTATAGCACCAACAGTTATAGCCTAAGCACTATGATAATGATTACCACCCACTCTTAAAGTACAAAAACTGCTTCACAATAGGAAAAAGGAGGATTTATAAGAAACTACAATCCACATTTCAGAACTCTATCTCTTGGCCTTTTGAGCTGATGAAGAAATCCTGATCTCTTGCCTTTTTGAGTCTTTATCTCCATTATTCTTCTCCATTAATTACATAAATAATTAATTTATTATCGATAATGAAGCACTAAATAAAAGATATGTCACCGACCAAAAAATAAAAAATAAAAGATATGTCATTATGTCCTAATCACGTAAATCGGCAACTTAAACTCCATGAGCAAATGCAACTGAAATGAATCTAAGTTACTTACACAACTCCATCAACAGTTAAAGAAGTCTCGGCAATATTGGTAGCAACGATAAATCTCCTACAGTTTGGAGGTGGAGGAGTAAACACTCGAACCTGCATGGTTCACTAAGCAAGTGAAATTTAGGAAAATGAAATGAAATCAAACGAGTCAAAAATTCAATTTTTCCCACTTTGAACTTTACATAGCCATCTTGCTATTGCCAGCATATATGGATTTAATACACTAGATTTTTTTAGTAGACACCATGAGAAATGTATGGATGGAAAATTTAACCCCAGCACAATTATTAATTAACTTCTTGAGAGATAACTTTTGGGATACTTTAAGAAAAGAGAATTATTTGTCTGTAAGCAAATTATGATGCAGTGACACGATAAAAGCATATGTTTTCAAAAGTGAAGTACACAAATCAGAAGTTTGCATTAATTAATTGATCAACTTTACTAAATCTGGAAACATTTCTCCAAGCGTGAAAATAGCAAGAAATTGCCTGTGATTCTGGGGGCAGTGAACCATGAAGGGGTAGAATAATGGCATCCAGGCATGATCCTTCTTCTAGGCTTCGAACTTCATCTTCCAACTTGGAGACCAACTTATCTATATCATCCTGTAAGACCAAGTAAAATCAACTATTTCATTTCTTAACTTGTATCTAGAGGGAAAATCAAGCAAAATTTAATTTCACCTGTCCAGTCATGAATATCAAGACATCACCTTCTGGTTCCCGGACATGTATGTCTACAATTTAAATTAGTTAGAAACAATTGATGAGTCAGTATTGCAATTCAAAATTAAGAGAAAAGGTAACATGCAAGAATGACCTATGACAGAAATTCATTTTGTTGTGGGTGAGAAGTTCATAACAAACTTAAATATTGTGTCTAGAGAACTTTAGCATGCTAAGTGAACTATCCATAACTTCTGCAGGTAAAGTGAAATTTACTGGGAACAAAAGGAAAAGATTGCCGTGCCAATAGGTTGAGCTTTGACGATAGACAAAAACAATGTATCAATTATAAACTCGATTACAAAAACAAACATCAACCGCACTACAAACCGTCAACCAATAATTGACAAATACATGGAAGCCATCATTATGCTTGGTCACGGCATTAAGCCAAAAAGACCAAAGTGCAAGTTTGGATGTATTATAAGATAAGTATATGATCAAACTCATATCTTACTAAGGGCTGTTCTCAAAGAAGACTCGAGATAGCTTGTAGGACGCTCTCTGCTGTATACTATTTCCACTGGATATAACTTTCCAGGAACATTTAGTACTGGGCAATCTGAGAAAAACTTAGAGACTTTATTGCCATCAAGAGTAGCCGAAGTTATCAGAACCCTCAATTTGGATGAGCGGATCTTGACTAAGCGCTTCATTAGTCCAAGCAATATGTCCCTGAAGATTCATCACCAATAATTATAAAAGGAAAACTTGATCAGAAGCAGCAGACATGTACAGAGGTGGGGGACGTGGGTATATATATATAAGAGACTTAAAGAAGTATAACATTCACATGACACAGAAAACCCAATGGCCCTCAATGCAGAAATGAAGTAGGAGAATCACACATAGAACTCACGTATTTAAACTCCTTTCATGGGCTTCATCCAATATTATAACTGAATATTCACTAAGCTCCGGATTGGATAAACTTTCGCGAAGAAGTACACCATCAGTAAGGTATCTGAGCAAGTACAAAGTCCACCGTTAGAAACCGCAAGGAGAGAGAGCACAAGAGTCTATCCAATTTCCCTAATTGAGCAAGCAATGGAGGTTGGACCATTCATTTATCTGGGAGAAACTGTAAAAAATCGAAGGTGAAAATAATTTGGACTTCGGAAAACGTTCAGAAAAATATTTACTTGATTCTTGTCCTCTCCGAAGTCCTATCCTCAAACCGGATGGCGTAACCCACTTCCTCCCCAAGCTTGACCCCAAGCTCTTGCGCCACCCGTCTGTGCACGTGAATTATTAGGATCACATAAATTCCACAAAAATGGATCATTGCAAAATTGACAATGCGGAGAAAAACAACCGCTACAGATTATGAGATCATTCGAACACCAAAGTAAGGAGACAGGAGACCACCTCATGACAGAGGCCAAACTGTCTCGCACCACAAACCTAAAAGCGTGCCAATTTCTAATCCGCAGTCGAAGCTGTCAACTGATAAAAGAACCACAAATCATCCTTAGGACCGCAGTTCGACACTTGACACTAGACATAGAAGAAAATTCAAAATAGACAGCTCCCCGCGAATATACATGTTACGAGAGGATACAAAGTAGTCCCACGATTCTTCGTTGATTCACAGCGATGCCGAAAACCCTAGGACGCGTGCCCCAAACGAGAAAAGCCTAAGCAAAGGGAGCCGAAGGCGAACTACACCTGGCGACGGAGACGGCGGCGACGCGGCGGGGCTGAGTGACCCCGACGATGCCCGATTTGGTGTAGCCCCTGCGGTGGAGGATCTGAGAGAGCTGCGTGCTCTTCCCGGAACCAGTCTCGCCGATGATCACCACCACCGGATTCTTCTCGACCGTCTCGGCTATCTTCTCCTCGAATTGGAGAATGGGGAGGTCCGGGAACGACGGCGGCGACCGATCGGCCATCTTTGCGGAATCCGGTATAACGACGAAGGCGCGAAGGAGACGATGCAGAGGAAGCCGCCGCCGGTGATGGCAATGCTCTTGAGCGCACTACTGCTACGCGGGCAATGTGCATATGCCGGGAAAAAATTTGGGGGGAAAGTTTTTTTTTTTTTTTTTTTCCCATCTATCTCTCTTATAAAATATTTTTAATTTTTTCTTTTTAATGATAATGAAAATGGAAGTTTTGACATGAATAAAAATTGCGACCGTATTGTTTTCAAAATTAAGCGTATTTTCATTTTAAGTGAATTATGCTTCCATCCAGAATATGAGAATTTCTAGAAATTGCTACTTCGTTTTTTATTTAATATTTTTGTTACATAGTTATTGAGAACAATTGCTTCTAGATTGGATAATATCTAAAATCTACCGGTTAGGATCACCAAAAACCGATCTTGAGAATTGGCACGAGCTTTCCTTCTTCTTTTTTATGGTTTTTTTTATTTTACTATATATACAATATGTATACAATTCTTCAATTTGAAAATAAAACGTTTTTTTCATTTTTGATATATATTTTTCTATTTAGATTTGATGGTTAAGTTGAACTTTTTACCCTCAAATCAACATTTCAGATTTTCAAGTAAAACCAACCAATTCAAGTTATAAAACTGAGAATCGAACGGGTTGGTCTCAATTTTTGGAATTGGGAACTAAAGCAGGACAATGTCCGATTGCTCCCCCTAATAGTTACAAAAAGTGAAAACACTTTATTCATATTTTTGTAGCACATATCACCAAAAATTCTAAATTATGCCATTGTGACAATTTTACCATAAACTTTTTTTATGTCATTAAAAACTCCAAATTATACCACCCGTGACAATTTTATCCCAAACTTTTTTAATTGAAAGGCATTTTCATCCTTTTTCCATTTTCTTTTTTTCTTTTTTTTTCTCCCGACAAAGGGAAGCTAATGAGGTCACCCTCATCGGCGTCAGAGTCGGGCGAGGCTCCGACGACCCTCGCCTGATGTCGGCCCAGGTGAGGGTCGCCCACGCTTGGGTTGGCGTCAGGCGAGGGCCACCAAAGACTTGCCCAACTCCGACGCCGGCAAGGACAACCTTGCCGACTTCCTTTTGTTAGGAAAAAAAAAGAAAAAGAATGGAAAATGATGAAAATAGCCTTCAGCCAAAAAAACTTTGAGGTAAATTTGTCCTAAGTGACATAATTTAGGATTTTTGGTGGCAAAAAAAAAAGTTTGAAGTAAAATTGTCACAAGTGATATAGTTTAGGGTAAAATTATTATAAGTAGCATAATTTGAGGTTTTTTGTAACACAAAAAAATTTAGGATAATATTATCACAGGGCAAAATTTAGGGTTTTTTTTGTGATGTTTGCCCTATTTTTTTTTAAAACACCTTTCAAAATGTAAAAACGAAATTGGAACCGGAACTACACCAAATCGGCCCAGAAAAGTTGGTTGAGTTTGGGCCCAAGTAACTCAAGAATAGGTCTATGCACGGAACAAAGGAGATTGCCTGATCTAGCTTTCCGCAAGAACGTATAAGTCGATAAAGTACCAGGATCACGTGCATGCTTGTAAAAACTTGATCAATCAGGAGAAAGTCGCAATTCTATCCAATCTTTTGCCATCATCTTCTTCGTCTCCAATCTCCATCCCAAGTCAAATTGAAACTTCAAGTGGCCCTTTGTCCCGAACTGAAATAATTCCTACCGTGAGATGTACGAGGAACTCAGCACATGGAAACTTTCATGTCGGAAGTAGGATGTGAGAATACTTGCTCATATGGCTACTGCTATCGCACTGTCTAGGAACTTCTGCTATGATTAGGGGCGTCAAAACAACTTACACCAACTTTGTCTTATCCTAAAATTAAAGTATTTCGGGGTCCGGTCTTAGTTTTCTTTGAGTAGAGAATTTTATATGTTGGTATTGTTAGGGTTGGGCTGGCACAAGTTTTTATGACACCCCAAAACATGGCCCAATCTCCCTCTCTCTCTCGGCCTAACTAGACCCGTCCTCTTGGGTTATATGATATTTGGGTTGGGTGTCATGGAAACTCGCTCGACCTAACCCATTGATATCCCTAGTTATGATGCAGAGAAAAGAGCAGAAATGGAGATCATTAGTTTGAGCTTGTTAGTTTGCCATCCTCAAGAAAAATCTCTTTCTCGATCATTGCATAAACCAAAAGGTTCTTTACAAGGATGACTCAAGAAATGGTTGATCAAGATCAGGCGGATCTCCTTCAACTTCCACTACATATACACCGCAGGTAGAGCCCCCGAAGCCCGACTAATCAAGCTCCCCGTTCGCTCTTGCCGAAAATGGCTTCCCTCGTCACGAGCTTAACTCCCCTCACCCACAACCGAGCCACTTCGTTGCCTCCCTCGCACACAAAGTGGATCTCCTTGTTCTTGGTCGTCACGACATGGAACATCCCCGGTTCGTCGGCATCGAACTTCCGCCTCCGGTTCCACCGGAAAGACGAGCTAGGCCCCACCTCGGCCAGCTTGCATATCACGTTCCTCCTGCTCGACTTGCCCCAGCACAGAACCGCGGCGGCCCCGACCATCCTCAATAACTTGACGTGCGGAGTTCCTCTGCCGCATTTCGTGTGCTTCTTGACACGAGCGCCCTCCAACACAAGCTTCCTAGCAAGCTCATCTAAGATCACTCGCTCTACGTCACTTCCGATACCGTTTAGTCTCGAGAGCGAGAGTGCCGTTTCGTGCCTCGCATTCTCCAGGCTGCACCTCGCTCCGTGTGAGATTAGGAGCTCGCACAGGGCGCGTGACCTCCCTTTGCAGCTAACATCAGCGGGGTGTATCCATCTGCATCGAAGGCATTCACGTCGTGACCTTTGCTCGTCAGGACACGAACCAGATCAATCAGTCCATCCGTGCCGCATCATGTAGACTGTTAAGGCCACCAGAATTATCGAGCCGTTTTTGAAGCTCGTATTCTTGCATAATTGCTTCGAATGTTTCCCCATTTTGAGTCGACTCCGATAAGCTTCTCACTGTATCGCCTTGCTTGTTTTCCAGTTTTGTGTTGGCCCCGGCAAAGACAAGCGCCCTGAGAGCCTCCATGTGACCATTTGCTGCGGCCCTCATGGCAGGTGTATATCCGTCGGCATCCTGTTCATCGAGATTAATGTCTGCATGCTCAATAAGCTTTTTCAAGGCTTCGATGTCGTTCGCTTGAGTTACAAACATCAAAGGACAAAACATCTTGGCATTGCTTGATTGAGGAACTTTCCCAGCTCGAATGACATCCACAACCGCTTGCCGGAAGCCGAGAGTCCATTGAACTGATTCTGCAATTGATTCTGCCGACTGACCAGCTGAACTAACCAATGCTATGTCTACGCCAGCCGAAGCCAAAACCTTCACGCATTCCTCATTCCGATGTCTTGCAGCAATCATTAATGCGGTCTCTCCACATTCTGTCCGTGAATTCAGATTGCAGCCAGCAGAGATCAAGCATTGAAGAACTTTTGGATACCCGAGGCGCACTGCCAAATGAATGGGTCGTATTCCAGTTATAGGAGTGGTTTCCAAGGGACATTCTGGATCCACACCACACTTCAGCAGCACGTCTAATGCCTTGCTGTTATTACATAAGATTGCGTGGTGGACGAGAGTTCTTCCGTGATGGGAAGAAGCGGGGAGCCGTTGGAGGAGCATGCGCAAGATGGCACCGCTGCATTCAAAGTACTCCACGGCGCACCAGGTGACAGGATATGGCTCAGCTAGGCCTGCACCCACTCTAAGTTCTTCTCCTGTATTTACATCCCAGGACCAGGCCCCCAGCCTCACCTCAATGTCCACTATAACGTCTGCCTGCATTGCAAACCCGAAAAGGTCACAATCTGCAGGTAGCAGACAACTAGTTCACCATGCTACCCCTTTTTTTTGCTGGTACCACAAGTAGCTTAAGAGAAAGCTCAGTTCTACTATCGAAGCCGTGATAACCTTACCTGTAGCAACCTTAGGACCACCGAAACCTGCCTGCTGATGATGGCAGCAATGAGTGGATTGCAGTCCACATTAATGTGGAGAGACGGCTTGGAGGATTGGAGCAATGCCCTGTCAGTTCCATTGACATCCACACCGCACTGCATTAAGCGATACAGCAATCTCAGATGAAATGTCATATTCATCAAATAGAACAAGATTGGCGTCTTTCACTTGGAAGAAATGGGTAATTCGCTCAAACAGCCAGACAAGTTGGAGCAACACAAGTAGACTTTCCCTGGTAAGGTATGCACTCAGTTCATGGCTATCAAAACTGAAAACTTATTCATTTAGCCCGCAACTTCGAAACCAGCAATATACCAGGTAATTGTTGAGCCAAATAATGAACCAAATGACTGATGAAGACTTCATTTCACAAAATTCAATTCTGCTTTATGCCTTATTTGGGGTTAATATATCCTGATTCTGCTTGTAAATCTCTGTGGTTACCAGAGTCCACAGAAGATGAAAAAGACTCATTATTGTGACTGATCAGCTATACCTTGATGAGCGCATCAACAACCGCAACGAACCCTCTGCAGCATGCAAGGACAAGAGCATGAACTGCAACATGTGGACGGATCATTTGGGATCCCATGAGCATTTCGGAAATCCTTGGCTGCCCCACGTAGCTCGCCTCCACTAAGGCCTCCTCACATGCATCACGAGATGCCCCTGCAGTCATAAGAACCTCGGAAACCTTAATATGACCCTCTCGTACGGCTGCTGTTATGGCATAGCCCCTGAACAGTTTCTGGTTAACGTCAGCTCCCATGCTCTGTCCCATCAACATGTTGAGAATCAAGTTAGTTCGATACAGAAGATTGATAATTTTCTGTTGATGACATGGCCATCGAGTTGCAATGACGGTGTGAGGGGAAAAATTCACTTGTCGGGGAATCGACTTGAAACAATCAATGTCCTATCAATTCATGACTCACAGGCTTCAAACTTTTTTTGACTCGACACGAGATTAACTAAATATGCAAATAAGCTTACACCATAGAAAACTCGAAACCTTAGTAGTCTCCCTGAGATCGGGAATCTGTGCTGTGGAAAAATCAAAGCAAAACGCAAATTCAAGTGTAGAGATTAAGAAAACAAGACTAGAGTCAAGTGGGCCTCCATTACTTAGTCTACTTGAGCTCGGGGTTCTGGATTTGGCGGGCAAATTTTTGCATCGGCAGGGATACGGAAGCATATTTTCACGTGTGCAACACGCTGCAGAATCACGACACTGCTGCATATTTATGCATAAATATGCATAAATATGATGCCAGCTCTCGCAGGCCGTCAGGTTCTGTGCTCACGCTGCTGTGCAGTAGTACGCAAGCTCGAAATATTATAGGCACCACAGAATCGACAGAGAATTACGCAAATGCCTGGATCTTCGTCTTTTCCCGCATTTTCGTTTGCAGAAACCGGAAGGGCCAGACCGAAGAAAACAAATTTCGTGACCAGACAACGTACGACCAATGCGTTAAGGCGTTGGATCGAACGCTGAGGAGGGAAAGAGAGAAGAAAAATGACTTTGGCTATGACAGCGGAATTCCTACTATTGCCAACATAGTTCTTTCATAGATCACCCTGTATAATAGCTATCACAGCCAAAATGCTCGTCTTTTTCTTTTCTTTTTTTATTTCACTCACTCTGTCAGTTTTAAAATGTTAAATATAATTAAAATTTATATTAATTACAACTAGATTGATTTAAAAATGATAACGCCAATTGTAACTATTTTGACCAAATCATATATATGATTAAATAGTAATACCTTGATAATATATAGAGGATTGCATCCATGGTCGGATAACAAGCAATAACCATGGTGGTACTGTATTTAATTTAATGCAATCGCACATTATACGCTTAACTTTTAATCATAATCGATAAATAAATCATTAGAATTATAAATAAACAGTTGATGTAACAAATTATATATCTAATAAATTATGTAGGAAATTAAACTCACAAATCATAATTAATTATGATATTCCTTCAAATCTTGATTTTAGGGGTATTTAGAAATTTCTTACTCTATTGCCATCATTATGTACATCATTTAAAACGGGTATTATATTACTTAACGAAGCACAGCAATGACTATTACAACTTTATTACATAAGCGTAATTATGATTGCATTGCAACCTTATCTCCTTACTATAAATCAAATGATTTATAAATATTTGTTACCAATCGTGGTGCACTGGTTTACACGACACCGATGCATCGAGTAATAGATATTGACTCGAGCTCATAATAAGTCGAAATTGACCTGATCGATTGGTTCGGTTTTAAAGAAGATTGGTCTAATTCTTGATCCCAAAAATTGGAACGAGCTAAACCCATGGAATCATGAGCTCAACTCGAGAACTAAACCACCAATTAGAGGACTAAACTGAACCGATAAGATGTGATTTCAAACCAAATCTGATCTGAATTGAACCGAAAATATGGTTCACTTCAGTTCGGCTTTTTCATTTTTCTTATTTTTACTTTGCTTATTAAAACTAAAGTGAATAAGATGTGAGAAAAAATAAAGATTTTAAGTTAATTATTCAATTTTTATTAAGAATTTCGATTCAATTCGACACAATTAATCAAATCGAAAAAGTTAACAATTATTTTTCGATTGATCGAACTGAAATCAAATCAAATCGAAAATGCATAAAATTTTAATTCGATTTTCTATTTTCAGTTCGGTTCTCAACAAACAACCCCCGGCCCAAAATGTTCATCTGGGGTGAATTGGCCTCCATTTTAAATCTCTGATTCCCAAGCCGTACGTTAAATGATGGCGAAAGGGAAATTCTCGAAATGGTTTCTGTCGATACGTGTGATAAGAACAGTGACAGCGATATGTCGCAATCAAAAACAACGAATGGCAGAAAGTGAGAAAAAAAAAACAACGGGTGCGTGATTTTAACAGCAACAGCAATAAATCGCAATTAAAAACAACGAATTGTGGAAAATAAATAAAAAAATTGAAAATAACAAAGGGCGTTTTTTTTCAATAAATGAAAATAATTCACGAAAATATGACCGATGTGCAGAGGAACTGATTCAGATCGAGCAAAACGAGAGAGCGAAGCCATGGAGTGAGAATCGCAAGAAATGGAGGAAACGAAACGAGCTACGGATGTACGTCTGTTTACCAGCAGCTTCCTGACGAGCGTCAGGTTCCCGGCTTGAGCGGCGAGGAAGAGCGCGGTGACCTCCGTCCTGAACTCCTCGTACTCCACCGCCACCTCGTGCGGGCTCTCGCCGCGCGGCGCGATCTCCGTCCTCTTCGACCTCAGGCTCACCGTCCCGACGAAGTTCACGTCCACGAACGGGTCGATCATGCACTCGTACGCCGTCCTCAGGTCGCCGCCGTGGGCGGCGTCGACGAGGCGCTGCGACACCTCCACCTGGTAGTCCACCGGCACCACCTGCTTCCCGGCGAAGTACCCGGCGCCGCCGGGGCTCGCGAACACCGTCATGTCCGCGGTCGACGCAGAGCCGGCCACGACGAGGGCGCGCTCTCCGGACTCCTTCTCCGGAGTGCCGATCCTCTCCCACTTCGCGAGTCTCTCTCTACTGCGTCTGAACAGAGAGAGAGAGAGAGAGAGAGGGAGCGCTCGGCGTGTAAGGCTTCCTGCTGTTACAGAGAGAGATGCAGGAAATGCTTGTGTCGTGCATTTATCTGGAGACGAAGAACGGAGTTTGACTGGGTCGGGGGTTGGTCCATGGAGTGGGGCCCACTTGAGCTCCACATTTATGATTTTTCTATTTTTTGTCTTTTTAGGATTTATATAAATCTCGTCTGATTATTTATTTTTTTGCTAAAACAGTCTGAATTCGTTGGTAACATGTAATCCGTGTAATTACTATGGAAAATCCTGCCATAATTGTCCGACCTACCATGATCCGAGGGAAAAATTACCGTGATTTCTACGTAGTCCTCCTGCAGCTGGAAGACTAGTGTAAGATAACACAAAATTGATTTATTAATAGGGGATAGTCCTCGTCACTTAATAAATCGATTTGAACATTTTTAGTATGGAGCTAGTTGGAGTTGAGTCGTACCTGTAAAAAGATTTGGATATCCCTACTAAATATATGATTTTCTCTATTTGAAAATGAACATGAAATCTCTCGCTCATTTTAGAATTTATCAATAAATATGGACTGAATCAATATATCTATAGTTATCCAAATGATTTTACAAAAAATTTTCTCTTTTTAAAACATATATTAAACCTCCCTAAAATTTTTATACAGTGATTTAACATTTCACCCGCTATTAATATGAGATGCACTTTCATAATTTTTACAAAATGAAAATTTTGTATGATCATCGCACGCATCCACCAATGTCCCTATTTGTCGGAATTATTTCTTCGTAAAATTTATGTTTTCCTTCCCTTTTGATGGGAGGAAACTGTCCATAGACCAGTAGATCATAAACACGAAATCAACCATATTGGTATTTGGTCAATTTTATAAACCTTCCAATCAAGAATCGTAAAGATAATTTCGCAAATGTTGCATTTAGCCACGAAAATACCTGCGTCATCGCTTGATAGAAAAGCAACGTTTTATACAAATCTTGGGAACCAGCTGGCAGATGTCTAGCCGTGGAATTTTGAAGCAGGTAGAGACAGAACTGCAAGACCCATGACGCCCAAAAGACCTGCCTCGATTTGAACTAAAACCAGCTCGTTCCAATTGGCCTCATCGAAGCATTTCTTATCCTAGAAAAAAGGGGGAAAATTTCAATGTCATGGCCGGTTACGGCCTGCAAGATTCATCACTCCTCGTGAATGGACTGAAGTCAGCAAAACCCTATTTATTGTCCTTTTCCTTAATCACAATGAGAAAATTATTTTGAAAACCCTAAATTTATTATCTTTTACTAATTTAATCACAAATCTTTCAACTTTACCAATTAAATCATAAATCTTTTCACGATTTATAAATTACGTTTATCCGATCAATTTTGACAGAAATTGCTGATGTAGATGCCAACCGTTTTACGTAACTTGATCAATGCCGATATTGGTAATTTTTTTAATAATATTTAATTCTTTTAATTCTTTCTCTCTCTCTTTTTTGGGTCTTTTTCTTGCCATTTATTTACTTCTTTTTTTTGGGTTTTTGGACGAGTCCTTGCAAATCACTCATCTACGATAGATCGATGAAAGGGTTGCTAGCCACAATGGGGTGTCATGACCCTTGCCCAGACCTAGTGAGGGCCATAAAAGTTGTCATGTGACCCTCGTCAACCTCAATCCAAAATAAAAAAAATTCATAAATTCATAAAATATTAAAATATTATTAAAAATATTCACGTCAATACCGACTATGCCATACAAGACGACTAGTGTTCACATTAGCAATTTTCAATCAAAATTGGCTGAATAAGCTCACTTTGCAAAACATGAAATGTCTAGAACTTGATTGGCAAAACTAGAAGATCTAAGATTGAATTTTTTAGACAATTCTCCTTCTGAAATCGATGGTTAACAATACATTATAAGAAAATTAGATAGAACCATTTTTTTTTTTATTAAATTACGTCTTGCGGCAAATGCAATTTGATCTCCTTTTTTTACCACAAACATCTATAATTAGGTATTTGAATAATGAAAACCCTATTCAGGTTTGCCAAACATGAGAGCCCATCGTTTGTTTTTTATATATATATATATATGGGTGTGTGTTGTATAAATCAATTTTTTTTTCTTTCTATGTATAAAATGATATGACAATCGCGCATAGGATTAGTTTGAACATGTATTAAAAGTTCAGATATTACGTTAAACAAAGTAAAAATTCAGAAATCACATTACACAATAGGCTAAAATTTAGGGATTATATTAAATAAATTAAAATATTGGGAATCATATTGTAGATTGAGCCAAAATTTATGAATCATTTGTGTCATTATCCAAGTATAAATAGCGTGACAAATTGGCTGGAGCAAAAGAATGGGAAGAAAACAAAGTTGATGAGCAATGTGATGGATGAAGTTTTCGAAGGGAGCTCGGCTTTGTCTTGTTTGACAAAACGATGGAGTAGTCAAGACAACATGGGGTCAGGTTATTCATTTTCTCTTGAAAAATTTCAATCCTATTAAAAGCTCAAAAGTCAAATATAATCTAAATATCGTTCTCAACTAATATGCGACATGTAAGTAAATAGCATTGCCATTTTTCAAATAATAAAAAAATACCTTAATATAATAATTTAAATTTTGTAAACGACTGACAATAATCTTATAACACATGTATGTCATTACTTCTTCATATTACGGGAAACTTTGGACCATAATAAATTCGGACAACATGTGGTGTGGAAGTGGAACGAGGGTCTTCTCTTTGCATGTGATTTGGCACTATTCCTTTTTTCTTTTTTCGGTTAAACAAATGAAGATTGCACTCATCGTCAAAATGAGTACAAAAATATATCGGCAAGCATGAGCAAAACGAATATCAGTGTTATTGGGGAAACGGAAAAAAAAAAAAAAAACACGAACAAGAGAGTAAGCACAAACAGGACTAAGGCCAGTGGGCCAGGCTCAGAACCCTAACGGAGGCACGAGGCCGTAAGGCCCATTTGATGAGAAACGGCCCAATGCGAGGTGCATTCGCATATGATGTGGAGTACATCGGTTCGTGTTTATGACTAACGTGGAAGCGCAAACATATTAACACGACTTAGAATAATTATCCAGTGAAAAATATTTTTATTATCGACAATAATTTATGTCTAAATTTTTTATCACAATGAAAATATTGTTTCTTCATTTATTTTTATAAATGATATATACAATTAAATTTTAGGAAAATGTTATCAAAATCACTAATTTTTCGTGAAACAAACGGAACCTTAGAATAAGATTAAAACCGTTGAATTATACTCACCTCAAAAAGTGTTGCCTAATCCTAGCTTAAATATAAACCCACGAGAGTCAATTAATCTCAGTGTTTCTATGTTAGGCAAATTTTTACATGTATTAGGTACGTTCACTATGCACTCTATAGCAAAACTCAAAATTAAAATACTTAGATGCACAAAAAATTACGAATTAGAATCCCTCTCCTTTTCAATCCAGTGCCTCCATGATCGCGAACCCCAGTAGCATCATGAAAGACTTCCGATTCGATTACATATTCTCCTACGTCAACATGGACTTCATTATCAATTGGAAATAGAAGTCTCGTAGGAAATTAATTCCCATTTTTGCATCACCTAAGATTCCGTTGGAAAGAGTTTAATCCAAACTTTCCTGACATGGCCTTGATTATTATGCCTATAGTGGGTCAGATTTCAAATCAATCGGGATTAATTTTCAGCCACAATCAACCATTTTATTATATCGGTATCAAAGTAGCCAAGCAGAAGCGTCAATTCTTGATTTTTTGCTTATTGTGCACATATTAATTGAATGTATGATGGGGGTAAGCAAAAGAATCAGACTAAACTAAAAAACAGGCCAATTCTTGGTAGTTCCCGATTCCTAAAGATTGGAACCGATGAATATCAATCCACTTCCCGCTTCGAGATGTTGACTTGCCAACTTGGACCACTCAAATCGGACTAAAATGTAAATACCGAATTCTTGTCATTACAAAACCGATTACCCATTTCTTTACTCATACCTCTCTCTCTTTCACGACGCTCACTCTCAGATTTTCAATAACGTTTCTCACAGCCTTGCTCATGATGCTCGTCATTCGTTGTCAGTCATGCTCACTCTCAAACTCTCTTTCACTAAACATTTGAAGAAAAGCGACGGTTTTTAAAGTACCATCTCGTTTCTCGCTCCTTCAAGTTTCGGCCTTTCTGGGTTTTGTTTTTAGCAGCACGTCTCTGAGTTTCCTTTTTGGGTTCTCCGCGTTGGTTGGTTACATTGAGCTCATCGGGTCCTGGTTGTGGATTGCGTTTCGGGTTTTGTTTTTTTTATTCTGTAGATACTTTGTTGTAACTTGCCCGAGTTTTCACTGCTACTGTTTATGATTGAATGAAGGGGTGTACAAAGGAATCGGAAATTATCCTGAATCAGACCGAATTGCCCAAAAACTAGGGATTCCTAAGGGAACCAATCTGGCTCCTGCACCCAATTTATCAAAATCAAAGGGTACTAGTCTGATTCCGAGTGTGGAACCGTCCACTTGGACCAAACTAGTAATATATATAATACATATTTAATTTTTTTTTATTAAATAATGAAAAATCCCAAATCTTAGGTCATTGACTAGTTTTATATTGGATAAGTGTCTGTTTTTGCTCATTCATAACAAGTTTGGTGAGTGTGTTATCTTGTTTACACACTTCCTAACGTATTGTTGGTTCATTAGCTTTAACTTTGAGTGTTTTTAATGAGGCGATTCTATCATGTGATTCTTTGTTGCATTTGATGGGACTGGTTTGGACTAGTGGTTCCAATTTTCCGAAGCCAGTCCTTAGTGGGCAGCTCCCGATTCTAGGGTGGGAACCACCCACTCGGATCATGACCAGTTCCTAGTTCCACAAACAGTGACCCAAGCTGGTCCGATTCCCGGTCCATTTTGAAATCAATCGTTCCTAATATGTAATGTAATGTCTGCAGACACTTGGAGTGAAGCCGCAACAAAAGGGCGGGGAAAAAGCCCACGTTTTGCATGGACCGTGGGCCGCTGACCGCTCCCATTCCAGGCCCACTGCTCGTTCCTCGACGTGGAATCATTTTTCATCACTTAGCACCCACAAAATCGCGACCGTCGGATCACCGACTCCCATTAATTAGCGTTCATCATGGCCCCATCTCCACCGTTCTTTGCTCGCATCGCCAGTCGCACGCGACAGAGGGAACTCTCGTCTATTCATCTGCCCCTCCTCTGTGGTGTCCCCCTTGTCTCGCTTCGCTCCTCGACCCGAAATCGCCCGCTGAGTCGAAGGCTCATCCGCGACGTCCCGTGCCATGGTATGCGGACCGCGTCGTCTTCATCTCTTTCTTTCTGACTCCCGCATTCTAGCTCGCGCTCGTTATTCGTCGTTTTCTCCATCGATTGCGACTCTGCAATTGCTGGCATTAGGACTGATTAGATGTGCGTCTGTCGAAGCTGGATCTGTCGATGTGTGCTTTTGACGAGCTTTAGGGGGGGACGGATTGTGAAGGATCGAATTTTGATTCGTGGGTTCGAGTTTATGGCCTTTGCGTTGTTCTGGGGTTTCGCGGAGTGGTCTGGCGAGTGAAAGGGATTCGACGCGTTCCTACTTTTCCCCTTTTCTGGGGACATTTTCGATTTTTTTAGGGTTGAGTCAGGAGGTAGCGTCATTTCTCTTGATCTTTCAGGGTTTAAATCCTTGAGATTTATTGGAAGAGGAGACGAAGGAAATGTATTCGAATTGGTATTTTCATGCCGAGTAGGTTAATGTGATCCTGGTTAAGTTCATCGCGAGCTGAGCGCCGTTTTTCTTAGGTTATAATCTAATTCTAAGTATTCAGTTTCCTGAACTTTTGGGTTAAATGTTTTATGTATTTTAGAGACTCTGATCCAGTTTCATCCATAAAAGTTGACTCATTGGAATGCAAAGTCATCTTTGCACCATTCGCTAGGCTTTTGTTTTTCACTCTATGTAAAGTCAATAACCAATTATGCTGCCATGTGCTGTCACGGCATATAAGTCGGATTCATGAATATCAGTAGAATTACCTGAATTTATTTAGGGGTGATTTGGTGAATGTTGTTACATGGCTTCGTATGCATGATTTACTTCAGGTTGAGTCATTCATGTTTTCTTACTTCTAGCAGGCACCAATGAGGGGCCTACTCTCTCTGCGAAAGACGATTTTGCTTCGGGGGCAGGTTGATAGGTGGGGGAGAGGTGTTAGGTCTTTCAGCACTGAAGCTGCCAAAACTGCAAGTACCCCTCCACCGCCTCCACCACCACCTCCTCCAGAGAAAACCCATTTTGGTGGACTAAAGGACGAGGATCGAATTTTCACCAATTTGTATGGATTGCACGACCCTTTTCTGAAAGGTGCCATGAAACGAGGCGACTGGTACAGGACAAAAGATTTGGTATTAAAGGGCACTGATTGGATTGTGAGCGAAATGAAGAAGTCTGGTCTCCGAGGGCGTGGTGGTGCTGGTTTTCCATCTGGCCTGAAGTGGTCTTTCATGCCCAAAGTATCTGATGGTCGTCCTTCCTATCTTGTTGTCAATGCCGATGAAAGTGAACCGGGAACATGTAAAGATAGGGAAATTATGCGTCATGATCCTCACAAGCTTCTCGAAGGATGCTTAATTGCTGGTGTGGGAATGAGGGCAAGTGCTGCCTATATTTATATAAGGGGTGAATACGTAAATGAACGTAAAAATCTTGAACGGGCTAGAAAAGAGGCTTATGAAGCTGGACTATTGGGAAAGAATGCATGTGGATCCGGCTACGATTTTGATGTCCACATCCATTATGGTGCTGGAGCTTATATTTGTGGTGAAGAGACTGCACTATTGGAAAGTCTTGAAGGGAAACAAGGGAAGCCAAGGTTAAAGCCACCTTTCCCAGCTAATGCCGGCTTATATGGCTGTCCTACTACTGTTACCAATGTTGAAACTGTGGCTGTTTCTCCTACAATTCTCAGACGCGGTCCAGATTGGTTTGCCAGTTTTGGAAGGAAAAACAATTCGGGGACAAAATTGTATTGTGTGTCGGGTCATGTAAACAAGCCTTGCACAGTCGAGGAGGAGATGAGTATACCATTGAAGGAGCTGATTGAAAGACACTGTGGTGGCGTTAGGGGTGGATGGGACAACTTACTCGCAATAATACCCGGTGGTTCGTCTGTACCACTTCTCCCAAAGAACATATGCGATGATGTGCTGATGGACTATGATGCTCTTAAGGCTGTCCAGTCTGGTCTAGGAACAGCAGCTGTTATAGTGATGGATAAATCCACTGATGTTGTCGATGCAATTGCAAGGCTTTCTTACTTCTATAAGCATGAGAGCTGTGGGCAGTGCACACCTTGCAGGGAAGGCACAGGATGGCTCTGGATGATTATGGAAAGGTTGAAAGTTGGGAATGCGAAGTTGGAGGAGATTGATATGCTGCAGGAGGTGACCAAGCAGATTGAAGGGCATACAATTTGTGCTTTAGGTGATGCAGCTGCTTGGCCTGTCCAGGGTCTCATTCGGCATTTTAGGCCAGAACTCGAGAGAAGGATTAGGGAACGTGCCGAGAGAGAGTTGCTGGAGGCTGCTGCTTAGTTTTTATACTCAGGTTTCTACTCCAATCTCTTCTCGATTTATTTCTTGTGCTATCCCTTAAATAAGTGGAAAGCAATTGTGGCTCACATGTATACAAACTCATGTGCTCTCTCTCGTTTTCTTTTTTCTTTCTGTCAATCACTAGACTCTGTTAAATTATTGAGTGGCTGGAGAGATGATGATGGATGGGCCAAGTGATTGTAAATTTAAACCAGCAAGATGAGAATTGCGGGGTGCTGAAGGACTAAATGTTGCTTTAGCATAGTTGCAAGTTCAAATATTCAAAAAGGGAATAGTCATTGCTTATATTTCAATATTTCTTGCTAGCATTTGGCAAATGGTGAGGCAGAGGGGCTTAAATATGACATATTGCTAAGCTTGAGGGACAATTTGAATCTGCAATGCGAACATTTATTCTTATGGTCTTACTTCTAGGTACATGGTTGTGTATTTTTGCTGCGATTGTGAAGTTACTACCGATTTCTTATTGGGACCTGTTTTGGTCCTTTTTTCTCCATAGGTAAATCCCTTTGTTGGTGGATAATGTCGGAATAACAAGAAGAACTACCCAGAGTGGATCTGGCTTCTGGGTCTTTTGCATTTCTATTTCTTGCTAAGCTGCACAGTGAGTTTATTCACTGCCAAGGAGACTTACTCTCTCAATTATCTGGACCAGAGTTATGTATTGTCATTTCATGTATTATGGGAACACTAACTAGCTCACATTTTCCAGAAAGTTTGTCAATAAATCTTTGTATGTTGTCCTCTTGGGTTGATTTTGCTTGTTTGTAAGTAGACGCGGGAAAACATTTCCCTTGAGACAGTTTTATTGTGCGGCATGTCCAGTATCTTGAATTTGAGAATGGAAACATTCATCCACACAGTATGCGTTTGGTGAATTTTAAGTCCTACCTCCGAGTGTCTCACCCTGTTGGCTGCTATGAAGGTCTCCGTAGTTTGACCTTGTCTGTCGAGTGATGGCTCTGATGATTAGCTGAGTCGCCTGATTTCTTTCTTTTGGTCTGAATTGGAGGCTGTGGCTGCATGAGTGGCTAGTCTGTAGGTGCCCAATCAACTCATGGTTGCTGATGAAATTGGCATCTCGATGTCTCTCCTGTCCCTCGTCTTGGCAAAGCTAGGTCGCAGGAACTACCCTTTATGGGCCCCAAATATATCAGTGACTATTGTCTTAACTTTTTTGAAACTGCTCAACCGTAGGCATAGCCATAGGACATGTACTTCGCTTTCTAATGTGTTCGCAATGCCGATAGTGGTTTTTTATTATCATTTTTATGTATGATTGGCTTGGACTTGATGTAGTGGATTAGATTGCTCTGAAACGATGTTTATTTGAAATATTGAGGCCTTAACTTCTAGAGATGATGGTCTCCCTAGAATACACTTCCCTCTTTCTATCTCAATGGTTATCGGAGAAAGCTTGGATTTCTGTTTGTCTTATCAAATCACCATGCTTCTATGTTGGGTTTTCTGAGATCCTCTTGACTTAAAGAAAGGTAAACTGATCAAATCTCATCACCTAACGATCATAGAAAATAATTTGCAGTGCGAGGTTCATCTATTTCTAAGGACAATGTGTCGTAATCTCAGATGCTTAAATGAGTCGGTACTCAAAAGAGATCAATCTTTGCATCAAAGTAAACATTTTAAATCGTCTCAGAAAAGCAGTTAAGTGAAAGACTGGCTGACGCGAGTTCTACTGTGCTAGTGGTTCCGATGCTTAAAAATCCTTATCCAAGCCTACGATAATGCAAAAAGAAGTAACATTTATGGGATGTACTATACGAAATTGATCGAGTCCGGACAGGCCAAAGTAGGGGCAAAGGTGGAATTTGCCTTTATTGAGCCTAATCGGAAATAATGGTCCAGGGGCCACCCGATCCGTAGTCGCATTTCGTACCATGCTCAATCGTTCTTGGTTGAGATGCTCTCATGGGCGCCATGTATTGATTACGAGTGTTCGCATGAAATTTTTTTTTCTTTATCAATATTCGGGCTTTCATTTGGTGAAGATCTCCTCAATCTTTAAAATTTATCTGTAGGACTGTTAGTTATTTGCAACCGTGTAGAATCTTTTCACGATCTTTTTCCATTTAATAATTTGCATGATTTCAACGAAATGGGAAGTAAGCAACTTCTATTTAGAAAATATGGAAACGAATAAATGCATGAACAATTGTAAGATGCATCGGATTTATTTAATCACATTCCGTAGTCCTGTTGCATTTCATGTGGGACCCGAATGACGCAAGGGCTGCCCTAGACTCCGCACACAATGCCTAGGTTCGCATCTCGCCCCCTCGAGGTTTGTTGTTGCACAGGAACTCCCGGTTCAAAATTACACGATACAAAGTCGTCGCAAAGTGCATTTTTCTCATGATAGTGCCATCGATGATGTTGGGTGTACTAAGGTCACTTTGCAAAGATTGATATCGAAATGTATAATATGATCAACTTATTTTAATCGAAGTATCAATTTTGTCGGATGGATTTTATGGACTGCTTCCCTTTGATTTTTCCCTTTTCTCTTTTTACCTTTTTCATTGGTAAAAGTAAAGTAAAGTAAAGTAGTAGAGGTGGGGCATTCCTTTTTGCAAATGCAAATTGCCAGATCTTCCTGATTTTTTTTGGGGATCTCCTCCTGAAAATCGAAACTCCCTTTTTTCCAATCTCCTTTTTGCAGTTTTTTCTTCTGAGTTTCAGGTTCGTTTCTCGCCGAAACAACCGCATACACACATGCACCGCACTATTGCTTTGACCTGCGAGAGCGCCCCTCGTATCTACAAACGCTGCGACGTTTCAGCTCGCTTCTGCTCGGACAAGTCTATCTCTGCACAGAGAATTACTCTGCTTTTGACATTGACTTCCTCGTTTCGCGCATTCTCCTCTCTATCTCTAATGGCGACTACCCAACAACCGGTCGAACTCGTGCCGACTGTACTCGTACGTAGATTCCCTCCATTTCGATTCCCACCCGTCTTTGGACATCGCATTAGCCATCGTCTTTCGGCTTCGCGTTTGCTGATTTTGCTTTAGATCGGTTTCTTTCTGTTTTTTTCATATAGTGTTTCTTGCTGTGTCTGTAAAGATCGGCTTTTTCCTTTTCCCCGGAAAGGTAGATGGCTTTTGTGCTATTGTTCTTTTCTTTTCTGTTTCTTTAGATTCATGGGTGCAATGCAGATCATGTAGACTTGTGTTTGGTGGTTTTTTTTCTTTTTTCTGTTGATTTTGACTGGAATTACTAGTTTTTTTTTTTTTAAATGCTCTCGCTGATGTGCATACCGCGTCGTCAATATGTTCCTCTCAATTTAATATTTTTATTTGGAAACACCGCGTCCGATTCTCTCTCTAGAAGGTAAAGCGTATGGACTGGTTAGGTGACTCGCTTGATCTCTGGTTTTATCTTCTTGTATTGGGTTTCTCTACTCTTCAGACGCAATGAAGCAGAAAGCTTCTGATAATGGAGATACTGGCAATCAGCTAATTGAGTGGGGGGTTGTACCCAAGAGTTATAGTGTTCTTCTTCTTCTTCTTTTTGTCAACTTGACATTCTTTAGGTATCCCTTTAGTTTATATTTTGAGCTGTTTCAGCTGTGCACGAATCTTTCTTTGTTGCTTCCGGTGCATAAGATTGAGGTTGTTGTGGTTTCAATCATCTTGCTGGCATAAGTTTGAATACTTTTGGGTGATTGCTCTTCAGCAACATCATTTATGCCACTTTCCTAGTTGTTATCCTGTCTATGATATGAGGTGATATCTGGATGTTCTGTGGATGTAGGCATGCTGCAATGGATGGTAATATCGACTGAGGCTTGATCGGCATTTGCTGTCAAAAATGGTTCTCGGGTTGAGATCGAAGAGCCGAAAAAGTGTCGCGTTTCAAGTCGATTACCTTATCCACGTGGAACAGATTAAGCCCTGGCCCCAATCTCCTAGATCTGCTCAATCTATTTTGGTTCAATGGGAAAACGACGATAGTTCGGGATCCTTCCCTTGCAGTGCCGAGGATGGAAAGATTGTGATTGGCGAGTCGCTTAAGCTTCCTGTTACTCTGTGCAAGGAAGCGTCCAAGAGAAGAAGCAGCAGTGATGGTTTCCAGAAGAACTGCTTGGAGTTCTCTTTATATGAGTCCCTGAAGAACAGGGCGGTGAAAGGTCAACTGCTGGGATCTGCTGTGATAAACCTTGCAGATTATGGGGTTATTCAAGAGACTGCAAATGCTAGCATTCCTGTGAGCTGTAAGAAAAGCTTGAAAAATGTGGCACAACCAGTGCTTTACATTAGCATTCAACCCTGTGATGTGGATAGCTCCAGCTCTTCACCAAAGAGTCGACTTTCAAAAGAAGTATCTCTTGAAAAGCCTGGAAGCGGATCTGCTTCGGCTCAGGTCAATGGTGAAGATGTTGAGATCTCGTCGTTCACTGATGATGATTTAGATGGTGATGTCCCTGTCCATTCATCGCGAATCACTTCCACCTCTCTTCCTGAAAATGTTGTCACCTTACCGTCTCAAGATGATAAGGTACTTGAAATCATTACAGGAAAACTCTGTTAACTGGTGTTTTGTTTTTTTCTGATGATGGAGATTTGTCCTGCTAATAGCCAATTGTTCATCTCTTGGCCATGGTCTTCTTTTGATATTAATCCTTGTCCTATTTAGTTTATATACTCCAATCAAGAAATTTAAATGCTTTTCATCTTTAGTTCTTGTTCAGGAAGGGGGCTGACATTGCCAATAGATTTTCCTTACATTAAGAAATCAATGACCTCGCACATTGCTTGGGAATTGAGATATCATGTACATATCCACTTCGTTTTGTTTAACTGTTATTATAATCATTGGAATCTTGAAACCCCTTCTCAGTTTGGTAATCCAACCAAGTGAGCAAACTCCTGTAACTTGAAGTGCAACTCACCATCATAGCTTTCATGCTTGAATTATCAGATCTTGAAATTTGAAATTGAGAGGCTCATTCATGGTTGATTTGCGACTTTTCCCACCTGGTGGATAATATGCAGCCATGTGTTTTGGTAGGAACCCTTAGATGTTTCATACACTTTAGCCTTTTATTGTAAAGCATGTAAGGAATTTGCTTCCTTAAGTAATTGTGAGCATAACAGATTCTTGCTAGCCAAGGATATTATATCACCAATAAATTAGTTTGTGCATCTTATAAATGCTTCATTTTGTTCTTTAGCTTCCAGTCCTATTTGTTAACAAGTACGTCGGCTATTCTTGGATTGTTCTTGGTGCATAGAGAGAACTAGCAGCATCAGATAATGGCAAACAAGTTGCTAATCGAGAAGATGCACTGCTACTAGAAGTAGCAACTTCAAGCCAGGAAAAACTTTTTGCGGCTGAAGCAATTGAACATGGAAAAGCCACCTCTTCTTCACCATCTACAGACTTACTTAATACCAGCAACTATGCTCAAGGTTTGCTTCTTTTCTCACATTTCTTAAGAAAAGTCTGACCTCATACCTGGAAGCTATCCAATATCTTCAGATATTAATTCTCATTTACAGGTCTCCAACATATTAGAGAGTTGCACAGCAAGGAAAACACAAGTTCACTAGAGCCAATAGCTTATAAGCTCCATGAGAGAATTCCTGATGAAAGCAATGGGATTAGAGAGGGCTCTCGAGCAGAAAGCGAAGGTGATGTTATTAGACACTTTTCCGATGGTTCATCATCTAACGCTCCAAATTCCGAGGGGGATATTGACACAGAGCTTGTAAGAAGCACCCTCTCTCGAGATCATGAAAACAATTGGAGTTCAAATAAAGATGGCCCGTCTCCACCCCTACATATGCTGTTAGGTTCTTTTTCAGTAAATGATGAGAATGAACAGCAAGAAAATTGCCTAGCGGAACAAACACTAAAAAAAAAGAAGCATTTTCGAGATGTAGCTTCAGGTTTTCTAAAGCGCGACAACAGAAAACAGGTTGCCTTCTTGAGAGATGCTACAGACGAGATGGGTGATTTTGTTGATAGCAATGAACTAAAACATGGAAAAGATGTGAACCTGTTATCTAATCCATCTGATGACTTTAAAATGGTTGTTAAGAGCGCTGTTGCAAAAGAGGCAAAACGGATTCACCCACGCAGAGATGATGACAAAAGTGCTACTGTTTCTGCGATAAATGATAAGAAGAAATTGCCAAACTTTTCTGCCAAGGAAGCCAAGTTGGAAAACAGAATTGCTATGCTTGAGGAAGAGTTGAGGGAATCTGCTGCTATTGAGGCTAGCCTTTATTCAGTTGTTGCTGAGCATGGAAGCTCCTCAAACAAGGTCCACTCTCCAGCCCGGCGACTTTCTAGATTCTACTTCCACGCTTGCAAATTAAACTCTCCATCTAAGAGGGGGAGTGCAGCCAGAGCTGTTGTTTCTGGACTAGTTTTGGTCTCTAAGGCATGCGGAAATGACGTACAGAGGTAACTGTTGAAGCTCAAATAGTAAAAGTAGTGCAAAAACAATTTGACTTTGCAGATTTTGGCAAATATTCTTGCCATGTGATTGCGAATTCAACAATTGTCAGTTAAAAGGAATAGTAAACGAACCATGGGAGCTCACTCCTTAGTATCAATAGTGCAAAAGTCGTGTGATATTCGTGTCAAGTGAATAGTTCAGCAGGAGAAATTTCTTCTGCCATTATCTTGCAGAAGCTGCATGATATACTGGGTTGCTTAAAAGAGGATGTGATAATGTCCCTAACTGGATTTTATAAGAAAAGGGAATCATATTTACTCAATAAAACTAAACTCATCCAGTGAAGTGCTGATTTTTCCAGAATTCGCCTTCTCTTCCAGTTAATGGTTATCATTTAGTTATTTTCTGTTGCAGGTTAACTTTCTGGTTGTCCAATGCAATAATGTTGAGAGCAGTCATCACTCTTGCTGCTGGCAAACTGCTTGGCGAAGAATGTGTAGGCAATAAAGTAAGTAAGGAAACATCAGTTGGTTCTTCTGTTCATGGGATAGACAGAGATGACATGTCAGAATATGCTGATGTATGGGAGAATCCATTGGCCTTTACGGTTGCACTGGAAAGGGTTGAAAGCTGGATTTTTTCCCGAATAGTTGAATCCGTGTGGTGGCAGGTGAAAATATTTTGACAGTTATGCTGCAGCTGCTGCTTCTAATACCTTGATTGAGTTTCCATATATTTCTGTCCTTGCTTAAAGATTTCCTACTTCTACTACAGACTGTGACTCCACACATGCAGCCTTCCATTGCCAAAGGTTCAAACTCAAGGAAAATCCATGGAAACTTTTCTGTTGATCTCTGGAAGAAGGCTTTCAAGGATGCCCGTGAAAGGCTTTGTCCCATTCGAGCCGGAGGTCACGAATGTGGATGCTTGCCCCTACTGGCCAGATTGGTAATGAATCCACTCCTTATTCTCTCTTAATATGCAATGAGTAATTGAGTCCAGTGCATTGTATGCGTTGAAAGCTGTGGATAGAGCAACTTGCTAAAAGCATAAATGCTCACCAGTAAACCCGGGACTAGATAGTATTTATTCATTTGGTTAATCAGTTTTTCTTTTTATCATATTATGCTTTGGCGAATATCTGTTACCAAATGCTTGTCTTCTGTGTATACCGTTGACTAGAAGATGGAACCATAGACTGATAACAAACGCTTCATATTTTTATTTACAGGTAATGGAGCAGGTGGTAGGTAGACTGGATGTTGCCATGTTCAACGCCATACTGCGTGGATCAGATGATGAGATGCCAACAGATCCTGTTTCTGACCCCATCAGTGACTCAAAGGTGCTACCTATTCCAGCTGGAAAATCTGGTTTTGGGCCTGCGATACAACTGAAAAATGCGGTAAGCAGTTGTCTTTTCTTTCCTTTACTCTTTTCATCCTTATTTATCACTCGTCAATGGTATTTCCTCACAAACTTCTTGAGCAATGACAATGATTGTTCTCCAGAAAGTTCAATCTCCTGATTCCAGAGCATGTAATGCTTTTATCTGAGAGTTAGCTAGATGTCTCATTAGGGGACACATGATTCTAACTAATAGTCAGTGGCTGAGATGGAACTCGCTTATAGAGATGATGAAAAGATACCGGACTATTTGGATCACTAAGCATGAATTCACTTGAGATGTGATTGTTTTGAAAGTTTTAAGGCACTATTCTAATTCTTTCATAACTTCGTATACACTGACAAGAGTATTAAATTTCTGACATATGGTATATTTTATATTGCTTCGTGTCACTAGATTGGGGATTGGTCCAGATGGCTGGCTGACTTATTTGACATTGATGAGGATGACTCTCCTGAAGATAGCAACAACAATGATGGCAGCAAGAAACAGGAAGGCGGTACATCTTTCAAAGCTTTTCCTCTACTTAATGCCTTGAGTGATCTGATGAAGCTTCCCTTTGACTTGCTGGCTGATAGAAGTGCAAGAAAAGAGGTATTGCTCTCTCTCTCTCTCTCTCTCTCTCTCTCTCTCTCCCTCCCCCTCCCCCTCTGCTTGCCTGCTCCCGTGCTATTAACCAACATCCCGTTTTCTTTTTGTAAGTTTTGTCCTGCGTTCGGTGTGCCATTGATCATGAGAGTTCTCGACAATTTTGTTCCTGATGAATACTCTCCAAACCCTGTGCCGGAGGCACTTATTGAGACCCTGGACTCCGAGGTTAGTTCATTCAAGAAGTTCCTTTTAGAATAATACTGCTGCTTCATACTTTCTTATCCAGTTAAAATGCAGCAATAAGTTGTTTGTACTCATCATTTGACTGATCAGACATTGATGAAGCTTTTTTCATCTTTTTCCAGGATCATCTTGATGAAGACGAACAATTGATAACAAGTATCCCATACATTGCATCGCCAACCGAATATGCACCACCTCCAGCATCTTCACTTGGCACCATCATCGGAGAGATGGGAAATCAACCCCTGTCGAGGACAAGGTCATCGGTCCTCAGAAAATCCTATACCAGCGACGATGAGCTTGATGAATTGGACTCTCCGATAGGTTCGATCATCCACGATGGTGGCCGAGTTTTGCCCACCTCACCGCTGCCAAACTGGATGCTCGAAAGAAAGAGTGGCAGGAAGCTTGTCAGATACCGACTCCTCAAGGAAGTGTGGAGAGATGATGAATAGTCTCTCCTTTGCCTTGGTCTCCAGTTTCTTGTTCTCCGCATCTATATACTT
The DNA here is from genome assembly GCA_014182845.1 of Corymbia calophylla. Classification (NCBI taxonomy): domain Eukaryota; kingdom Viridiplantae; phylum Streptophyta; class Magnoliopsida; order Myrtales; family Myrtaceae; genus Corymbia; species Corymbia calophylla. Next base: position 43,825,982 of record CM024700.1, on the reverse strand, counting down.
CCCCTGTAATTAATCTGGCAGCTTAATATATGCTTTTTTATTTAGAAAGTTTCAAGAAAGTATCCCTATTAGCCAGTACTAATTTTTGCTAAATGAAGAATAGACTCTGGAAACGAAATTCATCTTCACCGGCACCTTTCTATCAGGAGGGTCTATTATTTTTGACTTGACTGAACGGTTAGTACAAATGAACTGGCCAGGAAATTTCGTTACCCCATGGCTATGATGAATTCGTAGGGGTGTTAGGACCGAATAAAAAACCGAAATTTTGTGTATTTTCAATTTGGATCCAATTTTGGTTTAGATAGGCTAATCAAACCAAGTTGAAAATTGCCCTTTTTGCTAATGTTACAATTTCCTTCTCTTATTTTTCATTGAAACCTGTTCTTAATATTACAAAAAAGGAAAACCAATAAAACAAAATCGGAAAACTGAACCAGGTCTTTGGTTTGATTATAATCGGTTCCAATTGTGGTTTAGTTCAAAGATAATGCACCCCAATGGTTCAGTTTAGCTCGAGATTCTTGAAAATCCAAACTAAATCAAACCAATCCGTTTACACTCCTAGAATTCAGGTTTCCCTAAACTCCGGTCCAAGAAGAATTTCCCTACTTCTTATTGGTATTTTTTGGTTCACGAATTTTTTTTTTTCAGGAATCATTTTTCTGCGTTTGGATTGTTTAGAAAATTAACAAAAAACCCTTTTTTAAGTTCAGTAGAATAATTTCATCATTTAAATTTTATATTTTTTTTTCAAAATTTGACCTGACCTTAATGCTTAGGTTTGAGAGACCCTAGGTTTGAGAGACCCACGCTAAGCCAATGATCATGATGCCTGTACCCAAGTCCTGCGAGACATAACTTGAACCCTTGGTGGCGAGACCCGTGATCCTAGCATTGGGGCCTGGGTCCCCCGAGGCCGAGATCAAGACCTCAATAATTGTGCCCAAGTCCTCAGTGGCTAGACCTAGGACCCCGACAATTGGGGCCGGTCTCGAGTGGCCATGCTTGAGTGTCAAGGTCTTGGCCGTAAGTGTTAAGGAACTGATTATAACAAATATATATATATCAACTCTTCTCAAAATAAAAAATAGACATCCAAAATGCTTCTCTTTATGATACGTTGTTTTTTTATAACAAATATATATATATCAACTCTTCTCAAAATAAAAAATAGACGTTAAAAACCAAAAAATAAAAGGAAAAAATGTAAAAGAAATAAAGTGAAATATATAGAATTGGAACGTGATCACGTAGAAGTCTCTTTTTGACTCTCTATGAACAAAGAGAAGCAAGCGGAGGAGAAAAAGAAATCATTTTAGTCTCAAGAAAATGCTATCTAAATAGCTTGCTCGTCCCTCCCACACAAAATCGGTGGCACAAAAGGTGAAGTTTGAATAAAACAGAGAGAACTATTGATAGAAATGGGGATTTACATTCTACTGTAGGCTTTTATGTTTATTATTGATTTATAAAGTTTTTTGCGCTCAAAATATATTGTCTAATTAAGTTATCACTCAATAAATATTGAAATTCGAAGTTCCATGTTTTTCTTAAGATAAATCTACATGGTAGAGTCGATCCATTTTAAATGATATTCCACGGAAGCTTTCGCAGAGAATACGATTTATGTGAGTATTTATTTTTATTATAATTTATTTCATATCATTATGTTTCTCTCGCGAAAATTCAAGTGGACACCAACATTCAAAATGATATTGCAAATATAGCTTTAGATCCGTGCAATGCACAGTCGTCTTGTTAGTGCAAAAATAAACGTCAAAGCTTTTGTACGAACCAACCAAAGATATTTACACATTAACAAATAAAGAGTAGGTGATGGCTGCCAGGTATCAGAGACTGATATGAAATTTGATGATGTTGAAGATTTACAATAATGAAATTGGTCAGAGATAAGAAATATGAAATTAGGCGAGACAAGGTGCTAGGAAATGACAATAGATTTTTCGATAGAAATAGGCCTCCATATTTTAAAGTGAAAATTGACCTATATTCTATAGTACAAAAGACTTAAAAGTTTTCTCTCCCCTCAAGCGAAAGAGGCATCTATTTTCTATTTTTATTAGAGATAATGCCACGAAAAATCCTAAACTTTATTCCGTATGACATATTTACCCTAAATTTTTTTTGTGACACAAAAAACCCTAAACTTTGCCATGTGTGACATATTTACCCCAAATTTTATCCTATGTGACACATTTACCCTAAACTTTTTTTTGTGACATCAAAAACCCTAACCTATGCCACCTATGACAATTTTACCATGAACTATATTACTTATGACAAATTTACCCCAAAATTTTTTGGGCTGAATGGCATTTTCGTCATTTTCTTTTTTTATTAAATGGAGGAAGCCGGCGAGGCCATCCTCGCCGGCGCCGGAGTCAGGCGAGGGCCACCTAGGCGACTCTCGCCAGCGTCGGGCGTGGGCGGCCTAGGCCTGGGCGACCCTCGCCAGTGTCAGGCGAGGGCCGCCCAGGCCAGATTCCGCTTAGGCGACCCTTGCCGGTGTCGGGCGAGGGCCGCCGTGCCGATTCCGCTTAGGCGGCCCTCGCCCGACGCCAACGAGGGCCGCCGAGATCCGGTGAAGGGCCGCCCTCACAGATTTGGCTTGGGCGGCCCTCGCCCTCGCATGGGTCGCGCTCGTCGGATCTAGCGAGGGCGACCTTTGCCCGAGTCGGGCGAGGGCCGCCCAGGCCAGATTCCGCTTAGGCGGCCCTCGCCCGACGCCAACGAGGGCCGCCAGATCCGGTGAAGGGCCGCCCTCACCAGATTTGGCTTGGGCGGCCCTCGCCCTCGCATGGGTCGCGCTCGTCGGATCTAGCGAGGGCGACCTTTGCCTGAGTCGGGCAAGGGCGCCCTCGCCCAGCAAGGCTCGGGCGGCCCGACGCCGGCGAGGGTCACCCAAGCCTGGGTCGCCCGACTCCGGCGCCGGCAAGGATGGCCTCGCCGGCTTCCTCCATTCAATCAATGCAGCAACCATTTTTTTCCTAATTCAAAAGTTGTAGACAATCAAAATGAGACTCCTTATGGACGCAAGTAAAGCCAGGTGTGTGATACGAGCATCTTTAACAACAACGACAAGTCACTAAGGCAAAAAGGGGTGAATTGATGTAGATAGAAATATAAAGCCCCTGGGTGGCGTCAGGTGTGCTACAAGACATTAATGCAAATCAACAGGAGAAAGGAGTTCTTGGTTCATCACTGAACAACACGTAAAGTTTTCTGCAATGCTTATAAACTGCTCGAAAGGTTAGTAATGGGTTTCCATATTGGATTTCATGGAGAGCTTTCGAAATTTATATGATTCAGGGCTACCAGAGTCACCTTTTATATACACTAGTTTAGTAATTTGTCATCTATCTTCATGCGACACCCTAAATCCCAACAAGATGATACAGGACTTGTAAAATGATTCGTGTGCAAAGATCAATCCCAAACGGCCACCATTTGAGTACTCCTTTGGGGACTTAGCACAATGGATCGGGTTGGGTCCTTAAGAAATGGTATCAGAGTGCATTCGTGCAGTCGAGGATGTAGAAAGATCCAAATAACCTGAACCCCACACTGAACAGGATGCGGTTGAGTTGTCACACCCCAGTTATTCAATGTGCCTCTTTGCTCCCCGACTTTCTTTTTTCCTCGATACTTACATAGCTGTTTCCTGTATCCGTCTACTGCATAAAGTTTATTACAGTATTATCCAGAAAACAGAATCCAAAGGAGAACAAATGACAATGGTAAATAAAAATTGTCAAATATGAAGCAATGATGTCTCATACCAATTAGTTCATGTGCTTCGGTGGCAGCAGAAAATCTAAACACGAGTAGCATTGCAAATGGATGCAGAAGAACAGATGCTTCCATTTGTAGTGCTTTTACCATGCCAAAGGACAAAAAAATTCTAGTGCTACTTACTGCTGACTACTATATGACTTGGTTAAAGCCAGATATAAAGCGAGGGGGTCATACTCTATTAAAAATAAATAAAGATAAACTGGAATTAAACAGGAAAATGACATGATAGAAGTGTGGTAGTGGAATGTTTCTTCAAAATCCCCATCATATCTAAGTACTAAGAAGCAGGAAGGAACTGCACTCTTTTCAAAAGTGAACCACTGAAAAATTATACAGTTGCTATAGCGGACTTTGAAATATTTAAATTTCCATTTCCTAGGGGCATGTTACTGATTGGGACCTACTCAGGTGACTCCATTCTTAAAACCAGGAAAGTAATTTTCCTCGATAACCTAGATCTCACCAATGAAAAAACGAAAGGAAACTCAAACGATTAAGTGTTTGATGCTGATGTTACAGCGGCATCCCAGGGGCAGCAATGGGGCAATGATGGGGTGGGAGAAGGTGCATTCCTCGAGTCTACAACGATTCTTCCCTTTAAACTAAAATTTCCAAATAAGCATCATTGACGTTCCCAGACCATATAAATTGAAAAAGATGTACCAACGTCCGTTGGCCCAGGTGGTACGGAGCTTGGGCTCCCTTAAGCAAGGTCTCGAGTTCGAGTCTTGTACAGGAGCAAACGACACTGGGAGAGCCACCTCTTGTGGGTCCAATGGTGCTCATTTCTGGATTAATCGTGGTTACCCAAATATTGAAAGGTCATAAATGGAAAAAAAAAAAAAAAAAAAACTCCTGCATACCTTCGAAACGAGCGGCCCCATGGAGAGCGGTCCACCCATTAATGTCACGGAAATGTACAAAAATTGGATCAAGGCCATTCAAAAATCCCAGCCTGCAATCATGTGAAAAATGCGTTGCTCTAGACAATTTGTTCGTACTTATTTGGTTATGATATTTTTCATTTTTTTTATATTTCTCTTGCGAAAATTCAAGTCAACATCGACATTTAAAGTAGTGTAACAAATATAGTTTTAGATTGATGCAACGCATGGTTATCTTGTTAGTGTAAAAATAAAGTGAAGCTTTTTTTCACGAACCAACAGATATACCTACATATTAATAGATATACAATAGGTGATGACTACCATGAATCAGAAATTGATCATGAAACTTTGATGATATTGAAGATGTACAAAAAAGGAAATTGCTCAAAGATAAAGAGAATATGAAATTAGGTTCTACAAAAATAGACATCAGTAGTTTTAAGTGATAATTGACCTCTTTTCTATAGTACGAAAGATAAAGAGTTTTTTCTCCTCTTCAATGAAAAAGACATCCATTTTCTAATTTTCATTACTGGCTTTATTTATTTCAAAAAATGAATAATTTAAAAATATTTATCTAAAAATAATCACTTGTATCCATTACAAAAATTAATGATTGAAAATTATTATCATCATCCATGAAAATATTTAAACATATATTGTCGTTTATAATGAAACTTTTAATTTTACTATTTATTTCAAGCAATGCAAGTAAATATTTAAAAGAAAATAATTTCCAAATCGTTTATTTTTTGCAAAACAAATGAAACATTAGATACTAATATTATTTGTAAATGGCAAATGCTGCATTTCTGTAGCTCTCCATTAATCTCGATCACCATTGCATTCGTGCTACAAAAATCTTAAAACGCACGAAATACATGAACATCCGACACACCATTATCTTCAAATCTGCCAAAGCCTATCATTTCAATATAATTTGACAGTTTAGATATGCATATCAGTGATTATATTCCTATCGCGTCTACATGCATTGACAACATTTAATTTCGTGTGAGTAAATAAATGAAGGATCTTCCTCATCCAACGAGAAACGTCTTGATTACCAAAACATAATTATACATAATACAAGAAAAATGATTCATTGGGACTTATAAACTTTTTCTTATTTGATGTTTAACGAGTGTTTTGGTGCATTCGTAGGTGAAATCCGAATTGTAATTAGGACAAGGTCGAAAAGGGATCACATTAAGGACACAAAAACGAGAAACATCGCCAAATAGGCCTTTTCACCTCCTACCTTAATACGTTAATCTATTTACTCTGTTTATTTTACAAAAATGGATAAATTAGAGAATATTTACTTAGAAATAATCGCTTATCTCCTTTAAAAAAAAAATGAATGAAAAATATTTTCACTGTCTATGAAAATGTTAAGACATAAATTGTCGTTGATAATAATTTTTTTATTTGATTAATTATTTCAAGCAATATAAGCAATCATTTTTTGAAAATTTATTTCTAAATTATTTATTTTCTATAAAATAAACGGAACATTAGCTACAAATGTCACGTGTAAATGACAAGCTATGCATTTCTATGGTTCTCCATCAATCTCGATCATCATCGCATTCATGCTCAACAAAAATCTTAAAATGCATGAATCACAAGAACAATCAATAAGATATGCATCTTCAAATTTGCCAAAAGGTATGTATCGCTTCGACATAATTTGACAGTTCATATATGTGTATTGGGGATTATATTCTTGTCACGTCGATACGTATTGTCGACATCTAATTTCATGCGAGTAGATAGATGAAGGATCTTCCTCATCCAACTGATTACCAAAACATACTAGGCATAATACAAGAAAATTGACTCGTTGAGACTTATAAACATTTTCCTATTTGATGTTTAACAAGTGTTTCGGTACGTTCGGTAAAATCCGAATTGTAAATGCAATTAGGAACAGGTCAAAAAGGAACCACGTGAGACTCCTGAACGAAGGGCAAAAAACGAGAAACACCGCCGAGTAGGCCTTTCCAACTCCCACCTTTCTCCCAAAAAAAAAAAAACTTCCAGCTTGAAACTTCAATGTCGTTAAACAGTTGACAGCCATTCGTTTTCCCTACTTAATCGCGTCAGAATTAGAATTTCAGTCTCGGCTTTGTCTATGGCCTCCAGAGCGGAAATCCCATTATTACCAGGTGCAGAAATTTTTATTTTTTTTATTATCATTATCTTTTTGTTTATATTTGGAGTGACCCCTTTTAAATTTAAAGTCTTTCTGTGCTGATAATCCTCGTTAGAGTTGCTACAAATTTCTGCAGGAAGCTTTTCTGGGTGATACCAAACGTTTCGACACCATCTTTCTTGAAAGAGGTATGGAAATAGGGCGTTTCATCAAGTTGAAATTTTCTATGCCTCCTAGCTCTTTTCCAGTGATTTTTTGGTCCTTTGTTTTTTAACTTTTGATAGGTGTTACATTTGTATTTCATCCCACAAAGATAAAGTTTTCTCAGGAAAGATTGAATGGCCGGTTTTTTTTCCTTTATCATTTTGTGTCGATTTAGACTACCTGAGCTTTTGCCTGCCTGCAGCTTGTATATTGTTAATTTGCTGCTAGGATTTGGTATGAAAAAGAAAAACAAGCTTTGTCTCTAAGTTCAGGAATTGTAAAGTTTCGATCTCATAATGTGTTAGTTATCGATATCTGTTATTATCCCAGAAAGAATTTCCACATTTATAGTTCAAATTGCTTCCCAAAACATATATGCCATCTTCTTCAGAAGTTCTGTAATGCATCACGTTATTTCGGATGGTAAATTCATGAATCTTTTGCATCATTTCCATAAAAAATAGCAATTTCTTTTTCTTGAATGAGAAGTTAAATCATTTTTATACTGCATAGACTCTGAAAATGTTCATTTTTCGGACACATCAAAAGGAAGTTCCTCTCTTATTTATCTAAAGTTTTGTCGCTCAGGATATGCCGGTTCTGGATACTTACAATGTAACGCAGTGATGCAGATTCTAACTTAAATCTGTAGTTTGAATTGCAAAGGCACATCTTAAGATGAATCCTAGCTTGTAAGTCGGCAACAGGTCTATGTTTGTTGGCTAGCATCCAAGACATAGCTAAGTCTTGTGATTGCAGGAAACAGGTTAACAGCCAATAGAATGAGTTCAAGACGCCGTCCCTTGCACACTTGCATGTTTTCGATACTTGCAACAGCTCACAGAGCCTACACGAGAGCACAAGACTTCAATGGACCGTCTGGATCATTGTTCAAAAGTTTCACCAGATTAGCCAACAAAATCAGCCCGTTCGTGTATGCAGTTCAGCACCAATGCCTATCCATGCTCTCCTTCGCAGATGATACCATCCTAACTGCCGAGGACATCATGGAGAAAGTCTTCCCTCCGTCGAGTTATGTATTTGATAAGATCGATGGGCTTTTCCAAGTGACAGAAGCCCTCCCGGAGAAAATCGACAATGTCATAAACAAAGTGCCCGGTTTTATCCACCAAATTCCATTTCTAAATTGGGTGTTGGTCCATTGCATATTGTGGTTGTCATTTTGGGTCTCAATAATAACCCACTGGGAATCAAGAACTGTCAGAGAGAAAGAGATCCCAGTTGATACAAACTGTAATGAATGCTGCGGTAGATCGGTATGCTTAGATGATGCACACTGGCCTGCTGATCAGGAACCGCACTTTGACAGCAGAAAAACAGGGCAGTTTTCTCCAGTGTCTGAAGCCGTAAGTGAGACAAGAAGTACAGATGTGGAGACCCGCGACAAGGGCTCATACAAGGAGGTTCTACAGAGTGGAGTGGAGGAATCATACAAGGAGGTTCTACAGAGTGGAGTGAAGGAATCATACAAGGAAGTTCTAAGGAAGGGAATGAAGGAAGAAATAGAAGAAGAAAACAAAGATAGTTTGGAAGGCGAGAACAAAAGGATCGGCGTCAAAACTGAAGATAATGGGCAAATAGGGGACGAATCCACCAGTGATCCCATCTTGGAGTTGTTTGAGTCAGCGTGGCTAAAGAAACCAGCAAGAAGGGAAAAAGGAGACTCTATTGCACGATCCGTCTCTTATTTGTGACATGTAACAAAAGAAAAACAAGAGATGCAAGCCATGGTTGATGTCTACATACTTTAGTATTGTATAGCCATAGTCGACAAAATAGAACCATTTGGCATTTCCGCCAAAACTTCATAACCAGATAGTACAATGAGTATTTGTATTTGCGATCTGCTCAAAAGATTGGGTTCATGTATTTGACAGGATGATACAGAAAATTCATGCCTCCCGCAGATGGTTCATTTCTTAGACATTGTTCTTCCTGCAGAAAGTTCCAACTCTCATGAAGCTATAAAGAGATGCCCAAACTTCATTATTGTTAAATGGTTCACTCTGTAGCTATCATCATTCCTATTGACCAGCTTTTGATATAAAGAGATGCCCAAACTTCATTATTGTTAAATGGTTCACTCTGTAGCTATCATCTTTCCTGTTCATATGCTGCAATGGCGCTGTTTTGCAAACAAGTAGACAACAAAAGATATTGGAAGATCCTGAACTGGAGAGGAATTCTTTGCTACTAATTGCAGGCAACGAGTATGGAAGCAACTGCTTTTTAGATCAATTTATGCATGATTTAAGTGCAACCAGAAACAGCGCTTATTTTTTCTTTGGTAATAGAAATAGAAAGTTCAGTCCAGCCTTCCTATATAAACCTGCTTCAGAAGATTTAAACACACCCAGAAGCAAAATCCGGCTTAGTCGCTGAAAGACGGAAAGATTTAGATGGGACATCTTGCGTCTAATCAATCTCATGTCAAATTCGTCTGACATTCACAGTTTCAACAAAAGGATCATACTCCACATGGAGTAATTCCGAAAATCATTTCTCTGACATAAAACAAGATCAAATCAACCATGCTCAGTATCGAGGCATTCCACATTTTGCACTCTTCCAGCTGCTGAGTAAGTCAAGCACGACTTGAAATCAAGTTAACATAATTTGTATTAGGTTAGGGGCCTCATTTAAGTACTCACGCCAGAGCCAGCCCCTACATAATGTTCTGTGCTAGTTAAGCCTCTGATTCTGGCATAAAAGAACTAACAATCTCCCTACCAGAGAGAGAAGTGGGGAGGCAGAGAGAGACAAAAATCCATTCATTGCATGGGGGAACTGTACATCTCTTTTTTATCTCAAGAAAATCAAAAACAGATGATTCTGCCCAACAGAAAAAGAAGATACCACAGAAAATATACAGATTGTGATGTCATCTAACACTGGTAGACCGAGTAACTCTTGCTCTTCCATAAAAAGCCCCAGCCTTTGCCTGTTTTCCTCCTAGATATAGACTTACAAAGTGGCTTGGCTTCTGGAGCAGATGACACAGTCCTGTGACTCGTTTCCTCCAGCTGATGATGATGCCACTCGCTCAAATTTGCAGGAGATTGATCTCGCTGCCGTTGCTCGCGGAACAACATCAAAAGTTTCTGAGCCTTTTCTCTCCCTCGTAGGGTGCCATTCACCGAAATGGACACCAATGCAGGTATAACACCTTCTTGTAGCACCATTTGAATGCACTCGTCATTTCCATTACACAAAACTAAAAGACATAACACAGCTTGCTCCTGCTCAACAGCCTCTCCAGTGTCAAGTACTGTGGCAAGTAAACTTATGAGTTCAGGGCAAGATACCATTTCATCTTTTCCTGATTGGCTTGAAGCTAAATTTATAAGGACAGCTATTGACTTTTCTGTCCACATTTGGTCGCTAGAATCTGCAAGAAGAGATTGAAGGCCACTAATAATGCCTGCAGAAAGCAGGTATCCAATATTGTCATGGTAGGTGGAGAGATTGTAAAGGGCATGAAGAGCATCAAGCTTGCATTGAGGTGCTGTTTCATCTTTAAGAAGCTGGATCAGAAAGGGTACAGCCTGACTCCTGCCAATTATGGGCTTGGCATGTTCAAGACAGGAAAGATTCAGATATACAGCTGTTGCTGAAGGATGAGAGTTATGGTTGGATATCATTGCCTCGAGAAGTGGAATGACTCCAGCAGCTAATATCAACTCCTTGTTTCTGAGGTTAAAGAAGCAAGGAGAACACATGTTAAAACACTGATGTGTCAAGCAAAGAATGATGTGAGAAAGTACAGGAGGAGGTGGTGAACTGGCAGATAAAGAAAGTGAAGGCAAAAATTATCATTGTTGTGCTGTTTAGCATATAAGGAGCAGCATGGTAATTTCTCCTATATAAAAAGACAAAAGCAACACTTCTTTTTTTTTGGTCAAAACAAAAGCAACACTTGAAACAGGTATAGTTGATGGACAAACTAAGAACAGAATAGCTTTCCCCCCTTTGTTTTCAAACATCCAAGCTGTAAGCAGAGTGGAAAAAGAAAAATACCTCCTGCTTAAATAGAAGCCCTCAGAGGACATCAAAACTTGAGTACAAGAATCAGAGAAAAGACGGAATAGTGGAAAACAAAATGACAAAACGACAATATTGATCCAAAAAGCATAAGATTCTAGTCATATGGTCATAAGAAGTGAAAAGGAAAGCATAAGGGGCATTGTGTGGAAACAATATCAGTCATTTCTGCAGACAACAGCAAATTCCCGGTAGCTGTTAATAAAAGCAATACAAACATGCAACATGGAGCCCAAGTGCATGAAACTCTAGTACTGTACCCACCGACTGACCCAAAAGGAAAATTATAGCATCCACTAAAGACTGAATACACTATTGCTTTTGCCACATTATTAATTGTCAAAATGCCTAAAAGAGTATTGAGACCTCTAAAACAGCAATACACTAAAAGACAAACCTGTTATTGTTGACAGCAAGGTTGAATAGAGCCATTGCTCCAACATCCTGAGCCATTACATTCCTCTCACGGACAGCCAACTCCAGAAACTGTAGAAGGGCTTCAACAAAGCCATTGGCCCCCATGAAAATTCTAGCCTCCTCATCATCCTTTAGCAAAAGCCTGATTTGTTCTACCACTGTGCACTTTCTGCACAATTCCTCTCCTCCATTTAGCACTTCAAGAAAATGATCGTGTTTTTGAAAAATATTGACCTCAGGCACTTGTTCTGGTGCAGAAAAACTTTCTTTCTCATCCTCTTCCTCCTTAATGGTACCACTCTCCTCCAAAGGAACAACTTTGACACCCTTTGACTTGCACGAACCAAGACTGTTCATTGATCTTGAATTTGTGGACTCGGACTCAGACAATGCCAGCCTCCAATAATTCAAATCAAGAGACTCTGGAGGCCCCTCCGGGACAGGAACACCATTTTGCTCGCACCAGCAAGCAACAAGTCCTTTTACACAGTAATTAGGAGTCAAACAAAGATGAGACAGCTTCTGTTGAGTTTTAGGACAGGTGTTGTGCCCATCACAAAACCATTTCTCAATACAGATCCTTTCATAAGTCTGTCCAGAAGAAATAATAACTGGATCGTACATAAGCTGCAACGATATCGGACACCTCAACTCTTCCGGCAGAAGTGGCATCTGGCCTGATTTCCTGATGTTGGGCCTGAAGTTAAAAGAACTCAGCTTTGATAGCTGTCTTTCAAATGCTTGACCATTGCCCACAGTGCCTCCCTCATCAAGGGAACCCTGGATGGTTGGTGAACAAGGAGTTGATCCCTGTGAATCATTGTCGTCAGAGAATTCACTCCTGAATAACTTCGAGTACTTTCGCATTAGATGTAAAAGATAAGCCACAATTGATTCCTTTCGCTTATCTTCCTCTGCTCTAGCTCTTTCAATAAGTTTCTTTAGAGCTCTTCTCTCTGTAAGAGCCACTCTAGAAGAGGTGATGCCAAGTTTAGTAGCTGCTTGATGGAAAGACTCAAGTTCATTGTTATCGTTAGAGTCATTAAATTTTCTTCCTTGCTGGAGCAATGCAATTATTTCCTCGCCAACTTGCTTCTCCTGTGGATCAAGGGTAAATACAACGGCCTCCAGTTCGGCAGCAATATCCAATATCTGCAAAAATAGAATACTATGTCTGGTTCAGCCTATTTCCATTTAAGCAAGAGAGACTCGTGAACCATTCCAATTACTTAAAACGAAAATAGAAAAATACAACATGCCAAGTAATGGCATTTGCTAATATTGCCAAAGCAGATACAAGGGCAACGAACTTGTAGAAACACATAAATAATTGCCACAAAGAATGTTCCATTACTAAAGAGTAAACAGTAGGTTTCTCAGGGCCTGTCATCTGAAGCTTTGCTTCCTAAATAGATAAATAGCTCAATCAACCATGTATAGATCATCCTAGTCCATTAGAAGAAAGGTCTCCATAAAAATCAGTTTGATTTATTATAAAAGGGACTTGCCCCTGTATCAATAGTAGTTTAAACAAATAAAAATTACCTGACAACTGATAGACTGCGGGACAATGTCTTCGACTCTTCTAAGGCTATTTGCAAGAGCAGATCGAGCCTTTTCAAACTTAAGAAGAATAGAATCTCCTGTTATTGCCTGCAAAAAAAAAAAAAAGGATTGCTGAGAGAAAAGTACAGAGCTTGGCACATGAAATCAAAACTAATGTGACAATCATGTAAAATAGGAGAAGAAGATAAGACGTATGACACCAAATGCCTCTTCATTCTCCCAAAAGAAACCTCTATCGAAAGCTGCATAATATTCACAATGCTATAAGATCAGAAATAAGAGAATGACATCTCTCAAAGTTCCAAGAAGAACATTACCAGGTAAAGTTTACTGCATTCTGAGCAATGCTGAAGTATGTTCTTGGTTTTTTCCAGGGCCACGTGCAATGAACACAAAGCCTGAATTCCAGATTTGCTTCTAGGCCTTGCAGCTTCTAATTCAGGGAAAATTGCCAATACTTTGCAGTAAATTGCAGAGAGAGTCCTACACATATCTCCGTGTAACTGGAAAATGCAACTTGTCAGATTAGTCACCAAACTCCAATTGTAGACTAAATAATTGACTTATCATGGTCCATTGCTAAAAAACAGCACTGACTTTTATTAAATTATTGACAACACTCTTCATAACTAGAGCTTTCTGAAACTAGAACAAATCTCAAACTGTAGTATAAAATCTACAAAATATGCATGATAGAGTTTATTTAAACTTCCTAATCAATATCACCAAAAAGCCATGGCGACAAGGACAAAAACTACCTGTGTATTGTGCCAACAAATTAAACAACTAAATATTTCAAAAGATGGAAGTCCTCTTTTAGATGGTTGAGAGAGTAGCAGTCTTAGCTACTAGTATATAATATACCTTAAAAATCAAATCTTTTGGCAAATTTTGTGCGCATATAGTACATTCATACCTTGGCATCGCTAGCTGCAAAATAACTTTCTTCTACTTCAACAACGTCCATAGGTCCTGCTTACGTGGAAAACTCCTAAGCAAGTTTCTACAGTCTGCCACAGAAAAATTGGAGCAATTTTATCATCAGAAAAGAAACGAACTTCTTCAGTTTTAACATCTGAAAGATAAAACCGCTACCGAATTCCAAGACAGCCAAATAAATTCGTGAGAGGATTGATGATAGCAGGTTACAGGGCATAGTCACTTCAGACCAAAATTTCATTATCAACAAAAGCAGCTCTAAAGGAAGATGCCCCCAGAAACAAGAAATCTGTTGTGTTCTGTTTCATCACTTTCGGTTCAATTTTATGCAGAAATTCAAAATGCATAAAATCGACAAGAAAAGAAAAACCATCTTATCAAAGGAGAAAAATTCCACCATTTTGCCCTCCTCGCATAAAAGCGAAGCAACAGGCAAACAATGATTGATTGTATTAAGACAATTTAACGCCTATTCAAGACACTGCATAAAAAATAAAAAATAAAGAAGAGAGAAGAAGAAGCGAAACCTCATTTGCTCCGTCAAGCTAAAAGGATCTAAAACGCTTTAGAACATCAAAATCAAAGAAAAGAAAAATCAAGGAAGGACTTGCGATTTCGACATTTCCTCAAACCGATTATGACAAATTTCCAGAACCCACATTTAAAAATAGAAGGAAAACATGACGTGCGAGACGAACCAAAAAAACACCGAGCGATTAAAAGCTCTTCCGCCAACATTTTCCACGAATAAACAAGATTCCGAACAACTCCCAAACACCGCGACCGGAAAACGACGTGCTTATCCGAGATCTTACCCGAACCGAAACACGGCCCTGATTCGATGAACAACCATTCGGTTCGGCACGACACGGGAAAAAGGCAATGGCGCCGAAACTCTAACCAATCAATGCCTAACGCGCGACGCGAAAATCGTGCCCGAAAACAGAAATAAAATCGTGCCCGTAAAAGCAATGACGAATCCCCATCGGCCAAACACATAAACGGAACGAATCTTCGGGAGGGGAAGCCAGGGTCCGGATCCAGAATGCGCGCGAATACCTAGAGGAAACGAGGGAGGAGGGACCAAGGGGGCTTCATAGAAGAGCGCCGGCGAGGAGCTGGACAGACGAGGAGAGAGAGAGAGAGTGCGACGAAGGAGGTGGCGAATCAGCGATGCGTTGCCTTCTCCTCCATCGCATCGGCGGTTGCGAGCTCCGCTGGTTCGAATGGCTCCGGGAGAGCGAACTGGTTTCTCGCGCAGATGGAGAGAGACAGGGGGACAGACTAACAGAGGTGTAGCGGAGGAGGAAGGAAGGAGGAGGTGGAGGTGGAGGAAATAATAATAATAATAATAATCGCAGCAAAGAGACAAAAAGGAAAATAATGGCGATGGCTGTTTTTCTTTTTTTTTTTTTTTCTTTTTTTTTTTCTTTTTCTTTTTGACGATGGCTAATTAAAAAAAAGGCATTTTGCGGGGCTTATTTATTTACGTAATTTTTAATTGGTACATTTGAAAAAGGGGGAATTAAGTGGGACGAGAGATTCGTACTTAATATCAATTTTTTCTGTCATTTTTTTTAATTTCTAATTTTAAAGAGTTGAAGAGGGATGATGGTTCTTCAGTCGAGAAAATTAAATTTGGGCGTTAAAAAAAAGGGGGGATGAATTAAAAAAATGGGAGAGAATTTTTCGAGAGGGGGATTTTGGCAATATTTCGCCGCTATTGTCTCCCCGGTCACCGGCCGACAGTGGCCGACCTCCACGTTTGTCGGCTAGCAGATCTGGCAATTGGACCTCCGGAATTACCCTTTGTCCTCCGCCTATTGGATAATTTCTCGCCCCCCCTCACCTGCTTTTAATGCAAAATCCTTACAACCAATAATTTCTTCTTCGTTCTTTTTTTTTTTTTCCTTGCCAAATGATCCATCATCGATCCTTCTTTCGTCGGAAGCTCGGGAGTTGACTTGATTTTTACATTTATGGCTCACGAATTGGCTCTCCCAAAAAGAAAATATCAATTTAAAAAAAGAGAGATGAACTCTCATCGTGAGCAAATGGTAAGACCGATATAAAAAACGTAATTACTGTCCAATAAATTATGTCAAGCTACTAAAGAAACAAAGTGTCATTGAATTTTTGTAAATGTTATTTTAGCCGTTTCTTAAAGTCCCCATATGTGCTGATTTCATTTTTTTTTTAAGTGGACAAGTGAGGAGGGGCGATCGGTGCTAGCAACCTTTACGTATGTTGTCCTGAAAATTCCGCACCTGTCACCGAAAGTATGACTTAATCCAGGGTTACTTTGTACCTCTCGTGAGCCGAAAGTCCGAAATTGACGAGATTGTCACTTCATCAAACCAATATGCTAATAGTCTGAAAGATTCACTTGTGTCGTGAATAAAACCGCGACCACATTAAAGATAGGTGAAACGTTTATCACGAGGATAACTACTCTAGTTCTAACACCAACATGGTAATCCGCCATAATTGTCAAAATTTTGAATTTTTCAAAGAGGGCCCATCAGACCTAATCCTTTTCCAAGTGCTTTTCTTAATCAGAAAATCCGTCTGTTTTTTGGTCCAATCTTACTGCATATGCACTTGAATGCAGTGCTTCGAGTGGACCTCATCACCAAGCACAATATGAAAAGCAAAAAAGAGAGAGAAAGAGAGAATAACAAAAGCAACAAAATTGGTCGCGTACGGGTAGGTGGACATTATAAATATCTCAAAAAGATGGGCCACTTTCATTTGTTCCATAACCATAGAGGTCTAAATAATTTTCCCATACTAATATAGAAAATGCAACATGACCTGTGAATTTCCCAAATCAATTTTCTAACTTGGTCTACAATAATCCTAACAAAATGTCATGACGACTGAATGCACATCCGCGTCTATTTGCTTGATTGAAAAGAAAAAAAATTAAGGTGACGTGTGGATTGTCGAAAAAGACTTTTATTTGAGATAAATACCAATCGGGGAAGTATATAATTCTTTTTTTCTTTATTTTAATCTGTCGATTATAGTTAAATATTTAAAATGAACGATGACGTTGACACTTGGGAAGGGGCAGTTTGGGGAGGGAGTTCCAATTGGGCAGCGGGCTGTCTCCAGGCAGGAGTACGGAAACAGGAATCCTCTCGCGTGTCCTTGTCCAGCCCCCAAAAAAAAAAATTCCAAAAAAGAAAAGAAACAAATAAATAAATGAGCAAATGCTCCGGCCTCGCAGCTCCTCCACGTGGGCGTGTTTTTAACCACGAGTTTTTACTTTTTGACAGCGGGTCGCTCCATCACGCGTTGCGAATTACCGAACTCCCCCGGTCCAGATCCGTTATTTACGGAATCTCCCTATCCCGCCATCCAATCTCCTCGCCCTCCGCTTTCCCTCCAATCAGCGAGGGAAATGAAATATCTTCGGCCGCTAGCGAACGGAGCCCCCACGCGCGGAGGCATGGCCGGGCACCAGTTTTGATGCAGTGACAAGGTTGAAGATGAAGGCATTATTATTATTTTTTTCCTTTCTTCGGTCAAAATTTAAGGTGATATTCGAATATCAGAAAATTATAAAAATAATTAAGGATAAATATATTAAAAATTATAAAATTTGTCATGAAAATGTAATTACATCTTAAAATTAAAAAAAAAAATGCAATCAAATCCTAAAAGTTATCAAATTGGTTTTATCGAGTTATTCCGTCAACTTCGTCCGATTTGATTAATTGAAAGAGTTGAGATGACTTTTTTCATTTTCTTCTACATGGCACTGATGTGATTAAACATGAAAAGATGAGGCTACAATGACGTTATTTTCCTCAAAAATTGATTTTGCTATTTGAACATTTTTTAAATTAGACTAGAAAATAAACTTTAAACAAAATTTTCTCTCTCCAAAACTTCCAATGCACTCAAAAGAAATTTCAGATATTTTAGATTCAATCAATTTCAAAATGTGTGCACCATGAAATTGGTATGAAAATTGAGTGAAATTTCAAAGTTAATATGGATATGCTCTAAACTTTTATTAGGCTCATTGCTTAAGGGATTGCAACGGAGATGATGAGTTGGACTAATTTGATATCCTAACTTGCTCAATGTATAATTTTTTTCCTTTCTTGTTAGGAATAGGGGGGTTCGGGTTTATTTTATGGGGAAGGAAAAAACTTGAACCGGGTGGATTATAGTACTCAAATGCACATTACATTTTACATTGAAAGAGCATGTCATATTGATACCTTTGATAAATTACTGAAGGGGTTGTCCACATCTCAAGATGACCTTGCATATTGGCACTGAGGAAAAAATGAAAATGAGCTGGTTTTTGGGCAAGTGTTTGAGATCTTATGCACTTGCATGCATCAGTTTTTATTTTCATCAGCAGTGCTCAAGTCAAATTCAACTCATATATCTAAATTATCGGGTTCAAATTAGATTGAGGTAAAAAAGGGTTTTTCTTATGGACAACAAAATGATTTCTTTTTTAGTTATTGGATTAATATCGCGAAAAATTCTAAACCGGTACACCAGTAAAAGGTTTACTCAAAACTAATCTTTTAACCACAAAAAAAAAAACCATACAAGTACACTTATAATAAATTTACATTCGATTAGTTTCAATTGAATTGGATTTAATCCATTAAACTACAAACTGATAACTTATGATAAATGGAGGTTAAAACCTCAAATTAGTATATTCATCAACTGCCACGTATATTTTAACTTAATAATTTGACGTTAAAATTTAACAAATACCAATGAAAAGTAAATTTGTCACAAATATACCATTTTAAGATTTTTCATGGTATTAAGCTTTAGTACTTTGATGTGTGTGTGTGTGTGTTTTTTTTTTTTATCTTGAATGAAGAACAATAGTTCACTAAGCAATCATCCACATAGGCCCGACAATATTTATTTCAATTTTTTTTTTATTTTACTCACTCGATATTCGTCGATTGTCACGTCACGCGCCACATCATCAGTTAATAAACCGAAGTTGGTAAACCCCTTGTTAGTACTTTTTTCCGACCAAAGAAAGAAACCCTTGTTGGTACTTAGACCGTTACTCACTTAATTACGCTGCGATTGTGCAAAACCTGTTCTTCATGTACCCAAACTTCATTATAGGAGGTGGGAGCTGCCACGCGCTGCGCCTGCTGGCGGGCATGATGGCGTGATCTCCGGGGATCCTCCCCCCCCTTTTGACCTTCGGAAAATTTGCTCGCGTGCGCCCGTTGACGTGCACGTAGCCCGATCGTACACGTGGCGATCGCTTGCCCAATTTCGGAATTCCCATTCCACATTTTTTTTCAAATGAACGGCTCTTTTCCTTCTTTTTCTTTTTTTTTTTTTTTGGTTGTACTTTTCCTTCTTTTTACTAGCTTTTGTTTGTGACAAAAGATTTACCTTTTTTTTTTACTTAAATGCGAACGGTAGGGCCGCTAATATGCTCTTGCCACCTGGCAAGTTAGAGGAGTAGTTTCATTTTCTCCAAGAATTAGAGAAAAACAGAAAAACATTAACAAATAAAAATATGTAATTCGTTGGGGGCAGTCCATTCTCATTTCATAATGTTCCCCCAAAATTAGCCATCGAAACGTTGTTAGTTTGAACACTAACAATCAATCATTACATGTTACCTAAAAAAGGTAACATGTAATGATTGATTATTACGCATTACCTAAGTTGGTGGCTTTTATTTATGGAATGATGGTATGAAAATTCGGGAAGAGTAAAAAATCATCATCTTACTTAATCCATCTTTGATTTTGCATCTTCTAAGTTTGGACTTTGGGTAATGATAATGTACTCTGATGGGGTGAATTTTTCTTTTACACGAATAGCTTTACAGGCACCCTTAATTAAAGAGAGCGAGTAAATATAATCCTCTAATCAATGACGGATAAAGCCTACTTTTATGAAATTTCATTTTGCATTGATGGTGTGGTCTATTTTACTGCCATATTATCGATTTATCTTATTGGATCAATTGCATAATCTAACAGACCAAAAAAATTCGAAGCATATTTGGTTAGTTAAATTGAGTTTAGATTTACCATTGTTACTACTTCGAGCTTCACAAGACCCTTGCCCTTGGTTGGGGCATCGGGCGAACTCGATAAGGATCAAGCGACTCTCATGGTAGTGATCTCTTTATCTTGTGTGTTATCGCCTAAATAGACATTTTTTCCTAGTACCGACCTGTGCATATTTTTATTTACCTTGCCCATGTTCTGTTGATGTTATGCTTATTTGGCGTCCCACCATCCCTCCATATATGTCTCGTGTAACTATAGAAAGGTCATGCTAGTAATTGCACCGGCCCTACTGCGAATTTTGAAAAGAGTATCCCATGAAAATTACCGTTTGCATTTTTATTTTTATTTTTTTTGCAATAAAAATGTTCTATGTCAGGACATGCTGTTTAAAGTTTTGAAAATTACGTGGATATTACAGAGCCAGACATCTCTGACCGGGCCCCACATTCCCTACGACCGAAAGTTGAAAAAAAATGATGGTGGGGTCGGAGTTTTAGGGAGCACTAACGGCCAAAATGCATCACGTCATTCGGGTCAAAATCAAGATTCGTGTCCACTCCACCTAATTTCGTTATAATACAATCGAATCCATGCTAATAAAACTCGCCTTTTCCCCTTAAAAACCATTGACCGTATCCGGCCTGCGAATTCACAGGAAAGTGACTAATTCGGCCATCATATTCAAACTCCAGTCCTCATCCACATCTTTATCAACCATCTAGACAAATTAGCTATTATTTTATTAAATTATCGCGATTTATGTCGGTTTCAAATTAGTCATGTAGCATGCATGTGGCATCCCTCTCGCGTTGTCTTCTGATAAATTGATGATGTGGTCGAGTTTTGTTTTCATGTCGTGTCGAGAATTGTCGCTCTTGAATTGCGTGCTTCTATCTGGCAGCGCCAACATTGCCGATCAATCAGGGGAGACATTATGCAAAAACCAAAATGTCAATTTCTTGATTTATTTGCATCCACCAAGTGAAAAGGAAGATATGCATGTAGCATTCCGATAAGACAACAATGTACACAGAACAAGAACAGTAGCATTGTTTTATTATAAAAAATATATTGTTAATGAAAGTCTTTGGGACATTTGTTAAGTGTATTTTTTAAAATAATTCAATTTTCAATGCATTGAATATTTATGTTGCAAGGATGATCAATGTATTTGAAACTGTAAAATTTCCTAGTGTAATTAATAAAACCCCTCAAAAAATACTTTGAGTAGTTCGAGTGCATGAGGGTAAAATTCTTTATTTTTATATCCTTATTTCTACCTAAAAATATCACAACCTTCTTATTATTTAATTCTATTGTATTTTATAGACAAATATGTGAATTTGAAAATAGCCGTCCTTAACCTTGTTACTTCAAATCTTATTGTTATTTTCCCCCTCTAGCGTTCTTACATCATATAAACATATTTTAGAGCTCAAATAAATCTTGAATTCAGTAAGCTATAACTTTTACCACGTTAAATATTTCAGCAAATTTAGCTTTTAATGTACATCAAATCACGTACAAATATCCATAACAAGGGCCATGATGGCCTCTTCAATTCCCTCCTAATCAATCCATCAATTTTTCAAAAAGACAAGGGATAATTGCTAAACAAATTCTTAACTTATTATACATCAACCACTTCAATCATAAATTTATTTTAACGATTTTTCAAAATAATCATTCCTATAAATTTTGATCAGAAATTGATAACTTTTATGTCAGTTATCCTACTTGACGCAATCACCAGTTAGCGATTTTTGGCCAAAAGTCAAAATGACTATATTGGCAATCGTAAAAAAATTTGTGATTAAATCAGTAAAATTATTCAAATATTTATGATTGAATCAATAAAATTGGAAAGTTTGAAATTAAATTAACCGTTGTATTCTTTGGACAATTATCCCTCCAGAAAGACAGACCCGTGTTAATTGTCGTGCTCAAATTTTGCACTCTAAGTAGCGCGTCACTAAAGTCATAACTGCTCGTCTCGCTTCTTAATTTCCAATCGAGACTGCCTGAATTCGTCGACACGGATCAAGTGGGGGCGCTACCGAGAGAGTCCCGAATCAGAGGGTAGGAAACACGTGAACCGCGCGAGGGGGCCGGGGTCAATTGCCGGTAGTTGAAGTCAAATGAATTCGAGAGACGCTTTTGTTATCGTACGTTGGATTCGCGAGATCTTACGGACCACATAAATTCTCGGATTTTGGCTTGGCCCGGGACGAGACAAGGCCGGTGGGGAAATGATGTGTCCCCGTTCCACGTCGCTGGGTGAAACGACGCCCCCGCAATCATGATTCACCCCCGAGGGCGGGAGACGTGCCTGCCTTTTGACTAATTTGCATCCGCCTGTCGGTGAAAACAGCGTCGAAAAAATACGAGCCACGTTTTTCAACCGCGAGGATTTCGAGTCGACCCACCAGCTGATTTGCTTTGTTGGGCGAGGGAATATTGTTTGGGCCATCGGATGATTTTGAGTAGCAGCAGCTCGTGGAGAGTTGGTTAGGCCGAGAAATAATTGATTGGGTGGTCGACATGAGCAAGCACGTGCTTGACACGTGAGTATTACCACGCGCACCTTGTCGACGATTGTAGAAGTTGGTCTTTCGATGGGTACTGATACATATTAGCGGCGTGTATGTAGTTATCGAGACATGATGACAATCCTCTAGCGACTATGGACACGGATATTAGCGATGGGCAAACAATGGAGTGTTATTTGAGCTCTTTGAAGCACGAGAAATATAGGGAAATGAATTCTGGTTTGGGATGATAATTGGAGAACATTAGAATAATCGACAAGGATTCACTTAAATAGCTTAGAAGCACGGCCTTGAAAATAGAGCAGTTGGATTTGAAGAGGAATGGCCGTGCATGTTTGGAGGGAACGGTTACCATTTAATAAATAAGATCATGGGACATGTCATGATTTAGAAGACGAGAACATGGAGCAATAGGGCTGTAGGATAGTTACTGACAAGCAATCCCAAGCAAGAGCACCAGCACCAGTCCTAGGTCCACAGAATCTAGAATTGAGACCCTAATGTCCATGCATGGCTTCTTAGCACTCTGACCAAGGTTTGTAGAGGTTGAGCTCAAAACCCTGGTGTCGGATAATTAGACCAACTCCACAAAGTCTGGGCTTGGGTTCATCAAGGTCGAGCCTACCATGGGGCCAATGCTCGGATTTGTGGTGCTCGTGCTGGGATCCCCCACTCCTAAGCTCAAGTTCATTGAGATCAAGCCTAGGACTTTAGTACTCGTGCCGGTGCTCAAGTCCCTACCCCGACTTTAGTCCATCGAATTTGTGCTTGAATCTCTTGCGCCGTTGCGCCCAAGCCGGGTCCATTGAGGTCAAGGCTCAAGTCTTAGGTGCCCATGCCTAGGTCAATTGAGGCTAAGCTTGGGACCTTGACACCCAGGCTTAGGTCTATTGAGGTTGAGACCAGAGACCCCAATGTCGTTGCCCGAGTCCCTGATGCCCATGCTAAAGGCAATTGAGGCTAGGCTTGGAACCTTGATGCCTATGCTTGAGTCTCTAACGCTTGGGCTTGAGACTTTAGTGTCCATGCTTGGATCTCTTGTGCCTGTGCCCAGGTCCATCAAGGTTGAGGCCTAGGACCTAGCGCTTGTGCCTTGGTCATTTGAGTTCAAGCTTGAGTCTAAAGATGCCATGCTCAAGACCCTAGTGCCTATGCTCAAGCTCGAGTTCTTGGCAATCGAGCCAGGTCCATCGATGATAGGCTTGGGGTCCTCGACCTCGGTACCCTGGCCCAACATTTGATGGACATGAGCTTGGGCGTTGGAAGCCCACGCAATTGCCCTTGGATCTCAGGTCCAATCTCGATGGCCCTAAGAAGTACTCGAAAAATAAGTGAAAAAAGGTGGAAAGAGGCGATCCTCAAAAAGAAAAATCATAAGAACTCCTCACTCGCGATTGGAATGTGGAGTTCAACCTATAACTCCTATTAATTGTAAGCAAGCTTGCCACCACAGTCCCCCTAATATAAATTGGAGTCAAGTTTCAGCTATGCCATGCTCAGCACACTAATAGGACCAATGCCACGAGCCATGATCTTTTAAGATCTAGGAGTGACCAAGGGTCTTATCAACCAATGTAGGCTTTGGATCATTTAAAAGTGAGTCTTAACCATCTCGACTACTCACCTTAGCGGTTGCTTTTAACTCAACAAAAGTTACTGTGCATGTAATACAGCTTCGGTGAAAATAAATAAATAAACTTTTTGCCCTAGCTAAAAACAAAATTCACATGATTGCCAATTAAAGCTTTGCTCTTTTTATCGCTTATTAACGTGTTTTTCCTTTTGGGTCAGAAGTAAACGTGTTTCAGATTGTCCCAAATTGTTAATATGCAAAAGGACTTCCATTCGATATCGAGTCGGTTGGTAAAGTTCATTGATTACCGACCTAAAAAAAGAAAAGTAAAGTTCATCAATTGACTTCCCAGAGAATGGTACGGTTTTCCAGAGAGACTCAGGGATGTCATTCGGCGTCCATCTCCGACTAAAAAAAGGGGAAATTGATTAAAATAGTAACTTTGGTCCAAAGTTCTTTTAATATATATTCAATATAATTTCTGAACAATAAAATAACATATGGTTCAAAAATATATTGAAATGTATCAAAAATTTAGAGAACACATTTCAAGGGTCACAGTGAGTAAATAAAAAATTTAAGGATTAAATTACATATATACCAAAATTTATGAACTATAAATGGTGAAGTTTTACTCAAAATAGCTTTGAATTTTGCTCATTTGGTTCTAAATTTTCGAGAATTTTCAATATAATCATTCCAATTAAATTTGGGTCGAAATCACTAACGTGAAGATTTACTTATCGTTTGGTTGTCCTATGCGGCATGCTGTCGTGCATTTAGAACCTTAGACCTGTGATGACGCCTTTCATCTTGAATGTAGTTATGCCATTCTATTTTTCCATTTATATACAAAGGACCGACCTGCATATGTCTTTTAAAGAGACCTCTACGACCCGAGGGTTTAATAATCACGTGCTAAGCTCCTAGGACCCCACCCCGTTAGATAGGATTAACAACCTTGGACTCGAGTGTTTAGGCTTTACCTCATTATTACATTTGATGGGGACCAAACTCTTGTAAGATCGACCTGTTCGACTAGTGTAGATAGATCCCCATCCGATGTATCTTAATTAATGAAATCTATCTTAACCATGTCATCATCACAAGAAAGCATCTCAGGGGCGACATTATAAGAAAGCATCTCGGGGTGACATTTATAATGTTGCCGACTTGGTGAAGCGTGCCGATTAATCAAGGACTCATAGAGAATTCACATTTATATTAGAAATATCTTGATTCCGACCGACAACACTGGATTTTTCTAATGGACAAGATACCTTCTCGTGTACCATTACTAACTTTTGATAATCGTTCGAGATGTTTGAAATAGCATGGATCCGTGAAGTCATATAAAACCAAGAAACAAAGTCACTATCCCTTTTAAAAGCTAGTCTAATTAGGATAAATTGATCATGCAAGATATGCATACATTAAATAAGCAGTATCCAATTGCAAGGGCAAAGAATTACACATACACTAAGTCGTTATTCAATTGAACTAGTTAGTTTACTTGACCGGAAACTAATAATGCATTCATTTCACTGAAAATTCATAATAAAGGAAAATATGAGATTGTTTTGGTCTATAATTAAGGATGCATTTGTTTTGCTGAAAATGATGAATTGAAAAAATCATTTTCAGGAAAAAAATAGTTGATTTTACTTTGTTCGGCGATTTAGAGAAAGCAATTTACTTCTTACTTGAACATAAAATTCGAGAAATCATATTCCCCAAATATAAAATTTCGAAAAATCATATTCCCCAAATATAAGATTGTTTCTATACATCGATTAGTTTTTCGGTCATCTAAATATAAAAAAGAGAGAAGAAGTTCGAGAAATAATTTCCGGAAATAGTTTTTTTGTTTGGGGCAAATGGGATCTTGTGGTGATGCCGATCGTGGCGGATTACCGCCAAGAACGACGAAGGGAACAATAATGAGGCGAGGGTCCTCACCGGATGCATGTGATGGTGAGTTAGTGTCCACGTTCTCTCCATGAGAGTAAATCCCCTTTCCCCCACCTTCAGCTCCCGCATTAAAAGACAGTCCCCCCGCGATGCCCCGACGCGAATCGAAATTTGCAAACCGCGCTTTGACTTTCTTTACGGGGAATCGAAAGCCGTCCTCGATTTTGCTTTGGTCGATTTCATGGAATCGATGGAACACTTCGTGGGGGGTTTGGGTGGGGGAGTGGTTTTATGTTTTTTCCTTCTTTTTTTTTTTCTTTTGGGGGCGGGCGGGGGGAATACTCGTCATGTGGTCATTTGCCCATCCTCTTTGTGGTCCCGGCTTCGCTTGTGTACGCCTTTTCAACATCATCACCCAGCAAGACCTAAACTGTCTAATCCGCCCCCTCCTCCCCCCAAAAAAACAATAAAATAAAAGAGAGCGAAAAACTAAGAAGAGACGTTGACTATTTTTGATATTTTAATTGCGGGAAAAATAGCTAAAAAACTACAACCCATACTCATTGTATGAAACCCCACCATTCCTTATTGGGAAGAGAAAAGCGGGTGGTTTGAATTCCTATATTTTTAGGGAGGTTGAAGTATGGATGATTTAGTTTCGGGTGTGAATTTCAACTCCCACGCTATACAAGAAAGCATAGTAAAAGTATGAGAGTGAATATTATAATAAAAATAGAATAGGATCGACAAAAAAAAAAACTTATTGTATGACGTATATGCCTTGAGCTTTTTCTTGTGACGTGAAAAAAAGTCCTCAAGTTTGTATCTATGAAAACATTTACCTTTTATGAAGAATAGGTGGGATGATTTTTCAGACAGAACGACGTCGTTTTTTTTTCACTTAAGTCACGTGAGTGCCATGTCAATACTATTTGCCTCCTCGTGTCTATGCAATGTGTCAAGCATGTATAATTCTTAAAAAAATTTAGAATAAATGCGTTATAAAGGATATAATTTAGGGATTTTTTTGATGGTTTTTTCTTATTCTATTTTAATTGCGAGTATGCTCGTACTTTCCAATGGGGGTTGCAGCTTCGAATTAATAACGTTGCAAATGCTTTTATAGAAGAAAAGACATCTTCCAATCGCGAACGAGTTTCCCCCATATCCAAAATTTTCACGACTGCTAGAAGACCGGAGGACGGCTTCAGCCTTATAGGAGCGCCCACGCTATTTTCGGGCTTCTTCCCCGCCGACGTCCATTTCCGGGGACCACGATGTGGTAATACGAGCTGCTGGCCCATCCGAGGATCGACTCATCTTTTCTGGTGACAGACGTGAGACAACTGTGCGTGGGCTAAATCCAGCAGGACGCCGAAAGCCCTGTGAAAAAGGAGCAGCGCCCCCCTAAGAGAGTCGCTTGGGCAAGGCAATGCTGTCCCGGCAGCACGAAAGCGACCGGTCCAGGGATATATGGGCCACCCCGCCTTCCAATAGATCGCGAGTTCGATTCCACCTCTGTCAAGCGAATCTTTGAATGGCTCATAATGTGGAATTGCCAAGTCATAGCACGCGTCATGTCATGCTGAGAGATTTCGTGTGCGTTTGGTTCGGCATTTCCAATAGGCTTTCGGCCTTCAGAGCCCCTCAATAAATTTTCCACTGTTCAGCAACCATTTTGAACTAGCTTTGAAGTGAAAGCCAGCATTGAGAAGGTCGAAAGCTCAATGCTAATAGATTGCTTTGCATTTTGTCATTGGACTTTAAAAATACCGAACCAAACGCACATTTCCTAATCAATGGTATTTTGGTTGAGCCACGTGAAGGGCAGTGCAGAGTGGTGGCGATTCCAATTGAATATAACATAACGAGTGTGAGATCTTTATTGTAGCGTCCATAGGGGGTGACAGAAGACAAAGGGAAGCCGATCCGAGCGATGATGAAACTTTTCTTTTTATTTCGATGATGGAAGAGCCCTTTAAGTAAGTTGTAGTCTCATGATAAGGTATATCGTTTTTGCTGAAGTGGAAGACTTCGTGCACACGGATGGGTTCGTGGACCTCATGCTTCTCGATTCAGCGTAAGAGGATTGGGCCCTAGACATTGCTTCTTCAATAAATCTAATGATAGATCTAGATCTCATGCGCTCCTCGTGACGTAAAAATTTCTAAATAAGTTAACTTACTCCATTTTGGACTTAGGGTTCTTGAAGCCCACTTGATTTGGATCGCGCATCTTCACCGGGGCTCCATTCAATCAGGTCTAGTTCTAAATCCAATGTAGAGGTGTACCCCTCTCTCTCCCTATTGGGCTATTGAGAGTGTGGATTGACTCGGCCTTGATGGGCCGGGCCTGTTGGCCCATTTAGGCTCAAAAGCCCAGTAACCAACCTTTTCCTGCAGAGCAAGAAAGAAGAAGAAAGGCATAAAGCCGTTCCGAGAGAGCATTCTCTCGTCGTTCTACCTCGTCGCATCGCGCTCGATCGCTTCGCTCAGTCTCGACTCCAATTCTCCGTCGCCGCATCGTCTGTAACAAGGTACTATCCCGATCTGCTGGCACTGCTCTGCGCTGTTGGAGCTGTTCGCGCTGTTAGGGTTTCGCAGTCCGCGTTTTCACCTCGTGCCTCTAGTCAAATTCCGAGTGGAGAGAGTATGGTCGAGATTCGAATGAGAAATTGGGAATTTTTGTTGCGGAATAGTTTTTGTTTGCTTCAGTAATATGGCAATCAACCTCGCCGGGAATAGCTCGAATCGGATGATTTTGTTGGCATGGGCGGCATTCGATCTATTTGGAGTTCGTTAGAGCCCTCTGAAAAATCCGTGCTTTTGGTTCCATGGTTGGATAGCTTAGTTTACATGTGGATGGTCTTTGTCTGCAATTGTTCAGTCGCCCGAGTTTTTCTTACAGGGTTTTAGCCATGAAGCTCGATACCAGCGGCCTTGAGTCCACCATGCCCTTTTTCGGGGTGAACAAAGAGCTGTTCGAGGGGTTTTCGGTTGCCCCGTCTTTTGAGATTCCTGGTGCTTGTGATGTGAGTTTCGAGAAGCTGTTCTTTTTTTTCTTTTTTCCACTTGGCTGTGTGCACTGAGTTGCTCGGTCGGACAACAGGGCTTTACATTCGTGTTTGTGTTTTCAGTTCGACAGCTTTCTAAAAGAAGCTGTGCAGATGGTGAAGCCAGCTAAGGGAACGACCACCCTTGCTTTTATTTTTAAAGAGGGTGTTATGGTTGCTGCTGATTCTCGAGCTAGCATGGGAGGCTATATCTGTAAGTTCATTTTTGTTTATATAGTTATATCTTCAGGATGTGGGTTATGGCTAGTTCATTTAGTGGGGGAGGGCGAGAGGGGGCTAGAGAGATGCCCATATTTTGTACAAATAGATTCACAAGCTTGTATTCCTTTATATTCTGTAGCACGTGTTACCTGCCTTTGGGTCAGATAATGCACTGTCTATGGTCGTCTTGATCAATGTTCAGTAGTGCATGCCCCAATGAAGTTTGCTGTGATTAACATTATTATAATCAGCTTTTCATTCCTGTTATTTGCAGCATCTCAGTCAGTGAAGAAGATAATTGAAATAAATCCATACATGCTAGGAACAATGGCTGGAGGAGCTGCTGACTGCCAGTTTTGGCACCGAAATCTCGGTATTAAGGTAATCACTCTCCGCTTCAACAGGAAATTCTTCTTCTTTTTATTTTTATTTTTTTTGTTGATAGCGATACCCTATGAAAGGAACTTAGTAACACTTGAACTGTAGATAGTGAACTAGGATATACTTTGACATTCCCCTATTGAGTTGCTGCTTCAGCATTTGGAAATCTGCCTGCTTCTTTGACATTAAGCATGTTGAGCATGATTTTTCTCTATCATGTCATCGTCAATTTTAAGATTCTCAGGTTGCAAAAAGCAAACTTATGAGTAAACAAAATAGAACGATATGAATTTTTTTACTGGTAGAGATGACTAAAGAAAATCATGAATAAAAGGGAAAAAGGTAGCTTACTTTCTTTCTTAGAAACTCCGGGTTGCTAATCATCACGCATACTAGGATAATTCTTTCTTTTGGAAGGTTGCGTGTTTTGTTTTAAGAAATGGGGAATTATAAGTTGTAGGTTTGCTTTGTGTCAAACAATACTTCTTTCTGCAGGTGGAATTAATCGATAATTGCATGCATAGATTTGTGGTTTCTCTATGTCCAGTCTCAGTTAATAAACACTGGTGGAAGAGTGTTACTATAGTTTGTAAATAAATTTGTGTACTGTGATCCATCTCCACCGTGTCTAAACTTCATGATGCTCAACTTTACATGCTTTTAACAATATGAAGTGTTGTTGTAAATGTGCTTTAGCTGAACAGTGTCGGCTCCATGAATTGGCAAACTTTCAGCGTTTGGAAATCTGCCCGCTTATTTAACATTAGGCATGTTGAGCATGATATTTTCACTATCTTGTCATCGTCAATTTTAAGATTCTCAGGTTGCAAAGCAAGCTTATGAGTAAACAAAATAT
Source organism: Corymbia calophylla (assembly GCA_014182845.1). NCBI lineage: Eukaryota > Viridiplantae > Streptophyta > Magnoliopsida > Myrtales > Myrtaceae > Corymbia > Corymbia calophylla. The sequence goes on along the minus strand of CM024700.1, from coordinate 43,795,351 downwards.
AACAATGTGAATCCTTTTTAGTGATAGACTTGACTAAAGAAAATCGTGAATAAAAGGGAAAAGGTAGCTTACTTTCTTTCCTATAAACTCTGGGTTGCTGATCCTCATGCATACTAGGATACTTCTTTCTATTGGAAGGTTGTGTGTGTGTGTGTGTGTGTTTTTTTTTTTTTTTTTTTTTTTTTTGAGAAATCGGGAAATTATAAGTTGTAGGTTTGCTTTGTGTCAAACAATACTTCATTCTGCAGGCGGAATTAATTGATAAATTGCATGCATAAGTTTGTGGTTTCTCTACGTCCAGTCTCAGTTAAAATGAACAACTCTGGTGGAAGAGTGTTACTATAGTTTGTAAAGAAGTATGTATACTATGATCCATTTCCACGGTGTCTAAACTTCATGATGCTTAACTTCACATGCTTTTAATAATATGAAGTGTTGTTGAAAATGTGCTTTATCTGAATAGTGTCGGCTCCATGAATTGGCAAACTTTCAGCATTTGGAAATCTGCCCGCTTATTTAACATTAAGCATGATGAGCATGATATCTTCACTATCTTGTCATGGTCAATTTTAAGATTCTCAGGTTGCAAGGCAAGCTTATGAGTAAACAAAATATAACAATGTGAGTCCTTTTTAGTGATAGACTTGACTAAAGAAAATCGTGAATAAAAGGGAAAAGGTCGCTTACTTTCTTTCTTAGAAACTCTGGATTGCTGGTTGTCATGCATACTAGGATACATCTTTCTTTTGGAAGGTTGCTTGTTTTGTTTTGAGAAATAGGGAATTATAAGTTGTAGGTTTGCTTTGTGTCAAACAATACTTCATTTGCAGGCGGAATTAATCGATAAATTGCATGCATAAGTTTGTGGTTTCTCTATGTCCAGTCTCAGTTAAAATGAACAACTCTGGTGGAAGAGAGTTACTATAGTTTGTAAAGAAGTATGTATACTATGATCCATTTCCACTGTGTCTAAACTTCATGATGCTTGACTTCACATGCTTTTAACAATATGAAGTGTTGTTGAAAATGTGCTTTATCTGAATAGTGTCGGCTCCATGAATTGGCAAACAAACGGAGGATTTCAGTCACAGGGGCCTCGAAGCTTCTTGCAAACATTCTCTATTCATATCGTGGAATGGGTCTATCAGTTGGGACGATGATTGCTGGCTGGGATGAGACGGTATCAACCTGTCCATTCAAAAAACATTTAGGCTTTTTGTCTGTATCTTTCAATATCTTGCTTCTACTCATTGTAGGGCCCAGGTCTATATTATGTGGACAGTGAGGGAGGAAGATTGAAAGGGACTCGTTTCTCGGTTGGATCTGGGTCACCATATGCATATGGTGTTTTGGATAGCGGGTATGTTACTTCGTAGTAGCTTTAGTCTGTAGGTTGTCAATTATATTGGACTAGTTCATCGTCTTCTTTTTGCGCTAGTCCTACAACTTACTATTACCTTGCATCTGCATTTCATACAGTAAGAAATTAGATTGGTTTTCGTCCTATGGGGATGCATTTCTTACTCAGAAATCCTTCTTGTTACTGTATTGCTTATATATGCAGAAGAGCAACATATTCACCTAATTATCTGCGGTAAGAACAGATGAATTAATCCGTTTAAATTATAGAAAGAGCTAAAAGCTAGTGGGAAGCATGTGGGGGTTGAATGTTCGTGTTGAAGCTCTGTCCACCCACCCCAAATGAAAGAGCAAGAACGAGAACAAACAATTTTTGTTGTCTTCTTTTGGCGCTAGTTGTACAACTTGCTATCACCTTGCATCTGCATTATGTATAGTAAGAAATTAGATTGGTTTTTGTTCTATGGGGAGTGGAGAAGTCCTCTGACTATTGATGGTGGTCAAAGGTTGGATCGTGAGTATAAAAAATGCAATTGAGTAGCTCTCCCATAGTGGCATTACTTTTTATTTGTAATTACACCAACCCAGTTGAAGTCTGAAGTTTCTTCACGTTTTTTTTATTATTAATTTTAAAATTTTTCCTGAAGCGTGATACTGGTTTCCTTGTTTCTACCATTTCAAATCTGATGATTTTCCTGCCCTTGCATTTGTTAGCTATCGGTATGACATGTCAGTTGAAGAAGCTGCAGAATTGGCTAGAAGAGCCATTTACCATGCGACTTTTCGTGATGGAGCCAGTGGTGGAGTCGCAAGCGGTACTCTCTCTCTCTCTCTCTCTCTCATGCATACATGCACAGAGCGCACCCACATTTGGGGATTCTCTTTAATATTTGTCCAAGCACACATGTGGTTCTTACTTGGTTGGATAGAAATGAACTTTAACATGAGCCTTTTTGGTTCTCTCCCATTCAGTCTATCATGTGGGACCAACTGGGTGGAAGAAGCTATCCGGCGATGATGTCGGGGAACTTCACTACCATTACAACCCTGTCACGCCTAGCACAGTGGAACAGGAAATGGCTGAGGTAGCCGCGGCACCATGAAAGGATCTCTTCTCCAACTGAATGCTTTGAGTGGATTCTTTTGTGTTCCATCTGCTGGGGGAGACGGCTATCTTCTCATGCTTATGTATCTTGATCCTTTTTTTTTTTTTTGGGCTGTGGATTGATGATCAGAACAGCCCTTGATGAACCTGAAAAGAACTAAAATTAGAAGAGAATCTACTCAATGCTCATTCCTCCTTGTTTATCCCAGCAACTGTTCATGGCAACTTTTGGCTATCCTAGTGTGGTAATGCTTTCAGCCATTAAAAACGTCAGTCCTTGCAGAGTTCTTGATAAATAGGGCTCGACGCTGTGCCTGTGGGGGCTCCTTAATGTTGAGATGCTTCTGGTCAGGAACATTTTTCAATCACTTTACCGATAATCTCTCTCTCTCTCTCTCTCTCTCTCTCTCTAGGCAGCTATCAGATATAGGTCAGCAAGGAGTGACTTTGAGTTGCTTTTAAGGGTTTCGGACCTCGTAATGCATATTGGGTTATTGTCCACCTTCCCGTCTTTTGCTTTACGGCACATGTTGCTTGTGATGGCTTTGAATCCCCATCTTGCCATCAGTAGTATGTGGGATGACATCTGCATAATGAGGGGCCGGTTCTTTATCCATTCCTTTTTATCCCGGTCGGAAAGAGCCGTGATTTGATTTGTACCGCGTTAGGTATGTCTCTTCAGAGCAAAGCAAGCGGTTGCTTCTTGCTTTCGAATCCCTGTGAAAAATTCCCACGTCCCCGAAAAGTATTTGCTTTCTTGGGAGAGCTCTCTCTAGTCCACTATTAGGGACCAAGAACGCTGGGCAGACATCATTGAAAAATGTCATTTTCCTAAAGATGAATTCTTTCGTAGGAAAATAATCGGAAAAAAGGGTGCCATTTAATATCTTTTCGGATTCGGCTAGAAAACAAGTTCGTTATCAGACACGGGAATGGGAGAACTATAGGAAGTAGGTTCCTTTAGGGGGGGGGGAGACCAGATATAAACTAATATCAGCATCTGGACATGCAGATGCAATTACATACGGAGTCCCAACAAATGAAATTTGGGGGAGGGGGGGGCACGTGCTGTTCCTCTAGTTATATGCACTTGCTGCTTCTATAATCTCATTGGAAAGAATGGGAGAAATATGAAAATTGAGAGCCAGTCAATCAGTACATCTCAAGTCTCAACTGCTCCAGAACAAGACTCATGAAGAGACCCAAATATGATATTTGGCTCTAGCTGGACAGAACATGTCTTCCTCTCTCTCTCTCTCTCTCGTTCGTTTGTGCGTAGGTATGTTAGCTTCTAAGCATGTTTTCATGATTGGGAGTGAGACCATCATTACGGACATATTCGCTGCGCAATTACAATAATGGCGACCCAACTGTTGATGAACCACGAGTCGTGGATAGATGAAGAGAAGGGTCGCCCCTTTTTTGTGGAAAAGCTCGTGTTGGGAGGTATTCATGATGCAGAAAGAAGGGGGGAGAAAAAGAATAGAGAGGTGAATAGGATGAAAATCATGAAGCATGAGTGTCGTTGTCAAGGGTAGAAAATGATGTCGCCAGCTTGTGGAGTAATTGAGCCTACTCCGAGCCAAAAGGATCGATATCTAAAAGGAGAATTTGCCGCCTATTGGTAAACTCATGATTACTCATTTGTCTAGCCATATCTAATAATGCGATTTTCCAATTCTGAAAGGAAACTCCATTTGATTGATGGCATCAAGAGTGCTCTACTGAATTTGACACGAAGAGAGTCCAAGTATGCATCTGTATTTTGGCCAATCAATTTGAAATAACTACGTGCGGGTCCATCGATCGTCTTGTCCAGACGCGTTAAGATGGGACGGGCCACTTGAATGAGAGAGAGTATAATTTCTAATTGATAATAAGAGGAATACCGACAAAGAATATACCGTATGATTGACGGTGAAGGAGGCGGGCAGCAACCGCCCGCCCCTTGGTCCGTCCCTGGATACGAGTGCCGTCTTCTAATCGAAAGTGCCGTTACGGAGCACACGACGGACGGACCAAGTTTCGGACGCGAATACGAGAGTGGAAAAGTAGCTGCGCTGTCTGGATATTGCCATGTTCACTGTTCCCGAGGAAGAATATGTGCATTCGAGGGATTCATTGATTTCGTCCTTCATCTTCATCACCGTCCCTCGCATCGATCCCGATGCTTTTTCGCTGCAGACATTCATTTCGACACAGGAAACGCGGATCGAGCAAACGTAACTGCGTTTTCGTAAATAAAAATGCAATGTGGCCAAATCCCCGTCACAAGTGGAGAGTATCCACTTCGCTAGTGGAATGGCGCATATTAAAATCGCGGAAAAAGCGTAATTTTCGGAAAATAATTGTATTTAGGGACCAAAGAACCGAATTAAGTAGTCTGATATTAAAAATCCGATATATAGCGAAAATGAAGAAATTCAAGCGCCAACGAAGTTTCTGTACTGTAGATGCAGAGGACAAAATCGTCATCCAAGATTTTCGGTAAGAAAACAAAAAAATGATGCCACTAGACAACATGGCTGACATCAACGCATATGCCGTACAGGGCCTTGCTCGCTCGCTCGCTCTAAGTCGCTCGCGGGCGGTCCACGAATCTCATTTAGCATCTTGTTGTGTGAAGCATAAGTAATATAGTGTGTGTATTTTGTCGTCGACAAGAGCTTAGATCACTAGGTGTAGGGAATATGCATATAAAACACATTACAATCGTGTGGTAATGCAACCGTGAGATTAAATTTAATGCAACTCCTAAGGAATTTTAGTGAATGGTTACGAGTTACTCATCTCCCTCATTGTACTCTTAAGAGCATTCGTCGTGCCTCAAATTTCTCTAGTTCGAAGAACAAACTCTTCACACGGGTGGCGGGTGTTCAAGCTCTCCAGATCTAGTTCTCAATACCTAGTCCCAACTTCGATCCTTAGTATCTATATTCGCCTCAAAAGGAAAGATCAAAAGCACGACGCATATCCCATCTCGTAATGTCATATATATAAGAATAACTTTATATTTCAACTATATACATTTGGATTCTGATCTACGCCTTGCATAGTAAAAAATCAGTGAAATATATCTATATATGTAAATTTGTATAAGATGGAGCTAAAAAGGAGCCAAAGCACTTTTTGAGAGGAAGGTTGCTTTTCTTCTACTCACCCATCAGTTAGCAAAGTCCGCAGCCTCTCTTTCCCTCCGTCTGTCTGTGTGTGTGGACTCGCGGGTCCCACTTGAATGAAGCTCTCGTCTACTTCAAGTCTCTTTCTCATAAAACACACTCAACTAACTCTCCTCCTCTTCCTCCTCCTCCTCCCCCCACCTCCCTCCACTTCCTCTGCAAAACCACAATAAAACCATCTCCCTCACTCCGCCCATCACTGATCCAATTCACCACCACCACCATTAACACCTTCTTTCTTCTCTCTCTCTCTCTACAACCCTCTCTCTCTATAACCGCAAATTCGCTCCGCCGCGATGAGCTTGATCGCCCTCGTCCTCCTCGTCCTTGCCTCCGGCCCCGCCCTCGCCCTCGCCCTCACCCCCGACGGCCTCTCCCTCCTCTCCCTCAAGTCCGCCGTCGACCAGCCCCCCGGCGCCGCCTCCGCCTTCGCCGACTGGAACCAGGACGACCCCACCCCCTGCCGCTGGACCGGCGTCTCCTGCGCCAACGTCTCCACCAACTCCTCCGATAACCCCCGCGTCGTCGGCCTCGCCGTCTCCGGCAAGGGCCTCCGCGGCTACATCCCCTCCGAGCTCGGCACCCTCGTCTACCTCCGCCGCCTCAACCTCCACAACAACGACCTCTACGGCCCCATCCCCGACCCCCTCTTCAACGCCACCTCCCTCCACAGTCTCTTCCTCTACGGCAACAACCTCTCCGGCCCCCTCCCCCCGTCGATCTGCGGCCTCCCCAGGCTCCAGAACCTCGACCTTTCCAACAACTCCCTCTCCGGGGCCCTGCCGGAGGGGCTCCGGAACTGCAAGCAGCTGCAGCGTCTGATCCTCGCCGACAACCGGTTCTCCGGCGGAATTCCGCCGGCGATCTGGCCGGCGCTGGAGAATCTGGTGCAGCTCGACCTTTCCTCCAACGAGTTCGCCGGGCCGATCCCGGCCGAAATCGGCCAGCTCAAGTCCCTCTCCAGCACGCTCAACCTCTCGCACAACCAGCTCTCCGGCGAAATCCCCAAGGCCCTCGGGGACTTGCCAGTGACGGTGAGCTTCGACTTGAAGAGCAACAACCTGAGCGGCGAGATCCCCCAGACGGGCTCGTTCGCGAGCCAGGGGCCGACGGCGTTCCTCGCGAACCCCCTGCTCTGCGGGTTCCCGCTCCAGAAGCCCTGCAAGAGCCCGGCCCAACCGGGTTCGCCGTCGTCGGGCCCCAATAATGCGCAAGCGGCGGACTCCGACTCCAGGAAGGGCCTCAGCCCGGGGCTGATCATCCTAATCTCGGTCGCCGACGCGGCCGGGGTCGCCCTCCTCGGCCTCGTCGTCGTCTACATCTACTGGAAAAAGAAGGACTCCGACTCCTGCAGCTGCACGGGGAAAACAAAATTGGGCGGCGGCGGCGGCGCAGGAGGCGGAGGCTGCCGAGCCGCCCTCGGCATTTGCGTCTTCCCGTGCCTCGGGGGCTCGGGCAGCCGCGAGGACTCCGAGGCGGACGACGTGGAGAAGTCGGAGCGGAGCCACGGCCACGGCGGCGACGGCAACGGCAAGGGAGGAGGGGAAGGGGACCTGGTGGCGATAGACCGGGGGTTCACGTTCGAGCTGGACGAGCTGCTGAGGGCGTCGGCGTACGTGCTGGGGAAGAGCGGGCTGGGGATCGTGTACAAGGTGGTGCTGGGGAACGGGGTGCCCGTGGCGGTGCGGCGGCTCGGGGAGGGCGGCGAGCAGAGGTACAAGGAGTTCGTGGCGGAGGTGCAGGCGATCGGGCGGGTGAAGCACCCCAATGTGGTGAAGCTGCGGGCCTATTACTGGGCGCCCGACGAGAAGCTCCTCATCAGCGACTTCATCTCCAATGGCAATCTCGCCTCTGCTCTACGAGGTAATCATTCTTCGCCCTCTCCCAATTCTAGTTTTTATAATTATTTTTTTTTATAAATATTGAAACGAAATAACCTTAAACCTTTAAAATGCGTAAATATAAACATCCCCTTCTCTTAAAACATACTTCTCCATAATTTTTGGACTGAAAATAAGCTTGCAAATTTCTCTCGAGGAATTACAGATATGCGCCTGAAAAAGTCAAAAAAATAAAATAATGAAAGGGCTTCACAATAAAACCTTAAAAAAAATCAGAACTTTAGAATGGGATCACTCGAACCACATTGAATCCTACGTGGTACATTTCTATAATTAAGTAATTGCGTCGAGTCGAGGGCGAACTGACGGGGCGAGAGTGAGGGTCGGTACTCGGTAGAGTTGGGACCATCGGTTCCGCTACCATGGGGTTTGGTTTGACTATAATTTAGCCGGTTGTGATTCAAGAAATGCTCTCACGGGCCCGGTTTCTAATAAGCCGATTCGGATCGATCACAACTATAGATGACGGCGGACGTGACATAAATCCGTGTGATGTCCTGTCTCGCCTTGACACGTTTTCCGGAAAACATATTGTTCAGTCCGTGCAATTTCCCTGGTGCAGCACTGGAAGGACGTTTAATCTCAGCAAAACTTTTGTTTTTTTCTCCCGACAAGTTGCGAGAAGGAAGACGCTCCTCGGTCATGTCACGTTATCATCATGTGAGAAATCGCAAGTGAGATCCTCGTCCAACTCTGTTGGGCCACGAACGTGTGCTGGGCTCGGACGGACTCGCGGACGCTCCGTTCCGTTTCGGCGAGGGCGGACGTCGCGCATTTCGATGGCTCCTTGTCGCGGCCATTCTTTAAGAAATCCCCCTTATCCTATCCGAGAAATGTCAGTCGTGCACATGGTCGTTGACTGACCAAACGTGAACTAAATCGCGGCATCTGGGAAAACAATAGGACAAAAATGGGAAGAATCGAATTGAGTGAATTCTTAGGTTTATTGACTTTTGGAGTGTGCAGTGTCGCTATAGTTGGTACCGGGTGGGTGTTGGGGCAGCTAAGATCCGAGGTCATAATAGGGACTCGCCCACCGGGACAATCAGCAGAACACATAATGGTGGGGAATGATGCGAAAACCCTTTTGCATTTCTAGAGTTCGATCATGTCCCGCGTGGTAGGTCATGGTCCAAAGCTAATGTACGGACTTACATAATGACTCTACCCCCACCCAAGTATATCGGCTGCAAAAAAATTAATGAAGAAAATGCGCGAGCCACATAAAATATTCTGTAGGCAAAAGAAGATTTGCGTATATCATGAAAATTCTGTACGGTATTTTTTTTTTTTCCATCATTGAAGTTAACCATCGTTCCTCATTCTGTGGTTGGTTCGCTTGGTTTTGGATCTATGTCCTTAGAAAGTGGAGGCGTTTTTCTGTCCCTGGAAGGACATCATGCGAGACCCTTTTGCTTTAGATTTAAGCTTAAGTTAGCAAAGGGAAAGTGGTTGGATGCACCTTTTTAATATTTTCTCGTTGACATGAAAGATGGCAGTTTAGACTGTACCATAGAAACGAACAGTACTCCAACAAAGGGGGAATTCGAGCTTTAATTGGAAGAAACGCTTTCTTCCTTTGGAAGCGCATTCTCTTCTGAGTGGAGCTCGTTAGGTGGGAGGCAATAATAGAGGACTCTCCCCTTTTTCTCTTCTTTTCGTTTCCTTTTTCCAATTTTACTTCCATCCAAAGCTTTGAAGTTGGTATTTCAGGAATTTCTGTTCTTGCATCCATGTCTCACTTCCGTGTTCATCGCGTTCTTACTCGATGTTGCGTGAGTTCATCACTGTTCGGACTGAGTAGCTGAACAATTATGATGTGGTTATTACAAAATCAACTAGTGAATAACGTTTTCTGATCCTATATCCAGAGAGATGTACTTAACCAGATTGGCATTTTTTTTTTTGGGTTGAACCGGATTGGCATTTGCTGCCTGCGTTTTTGTTCTCACTTGTTTTCTCTCAAATTAAGAAACTTTCTCTATTCCTCAGTCTAATAATGACATTCATTTATTGATGTGTGCTGATATGATTGATAATTTCTCAGGCAAAAGTGGCCACCCTTCGTCGAGCCTTTCGTGGTCAACCAGGCTACGAATTGCCAAAGGGACCGCCCGAGGATTGGCCTACCTCCACGAATGCAGCCCTAGGAAATTCGTACATGGGGACATCAAGCCATCCAACATCCTCCTCGACAATGAATTCCAACCCTACATCTCCGATTTTGGCCTCAACAAGCTCATCTCCATCACCGGCAACAACCCATCTTCTGGGGGCTTCATCGGTGGGGCCCTGCCTTACTTCAAGTCGGTCCAGCCAGAGAAAGCCAACAACTACCGTGCCCCGGAGGCCCGCGTCCCCGGCAGCAGGCCGACACAGAAGTGGGACGTCTATTCGTTTGGGGTTGTCTTGCTCGAGCTGCTCACGGGGAAGTCCCCAGAGCTGTCCCCTACCACGTCGACCTCCATTGAAGTGCCGGACATCGTAAGATGGGTCAGGAAGGGGTTCGAAGAGGAGGTCCCTTTATCGGACATGGTCGACCCAATGTTGCTTCAAGAGGTGCACGCCAAGAAGGAGGTGCTAGCAGCGTTTCACGTGGCCCTGGCTTGCACGGAGGGCGACCCTGAGGTCCGGCCCCGGATGAAGACGGTCTCTGAAAATCTCGAGAGGGTCGGTACATAAGAACGTGCCCCAATTCAAGCTTAGTTGCCATGTAAAGATGGGTCGAGAGTTCTTGATTAGCCACGAATGCTTCGATGGTGGATCAAGCACGGCGCGTTGCTGTGGTATGGAGGATCATATCTGCAGCCGTTCATGTTCTTTCAGTCATTCTCCGCAGAGGTTGAGGCCATGATTTGTCTCGAGTCCGGCAATTTTTTCCTTAGCACAGAAATTTGGAGTATAATGCATGGGATTATACATTATTATTTGTTGTTTCCTTTTGTGGGTTAGAAGAGAAATAGCTTTATTATTATTTTTTATTTTTCACTTAGATTGTAACCCTGTTACATTTTTGGTTGAGCCTATAATAACAATATCGCTTCATTTATAGTCACTTCAAGATGAGTTGGTGGTCGCTTTTGGGGACACCGTTTGTCCGTGTAATCATTTCCAAGCATCATAAAACAGTGCAGTTGCAAAACACAAGCTAATGTTTCCCTGGTGTTTGGGGGTGCATCTACAAGAAGTTCTCTCAAGAAAATGTTCAAAAGAGATAAATGCTAATCTCTTCATGACAAAATTTTCAAAAAATTGCAAAATTATCTACATCAACGCTAGTCATCCGACGTCAATAATTTCCTGCTAAAATTGGCGAAAATGATTATATCAACAAATTGTCAAAAACTTATAACTAAATTGGCTAATATTGAAAGGTTTAGATTGAATTAGTATCTGTTGAAGAGGTTTGAGAAGTATTTAGAAATTTAATTCACAAGCCTGGCCATTTAGCTAACATTTCTCCTACCTCTCAATGATATTTGGGTCAATTCCCTGAAAAAATCCAAACTAGTTCAATTGTGATAAATTTATCTAAGACCAATTTTTTGACTACCAAAAAATCCCAAACTATTATATTTATGATGAATTCATTCTAAACTAATTTTTTAACTATAAAAAACCTCAAATTGGTACATTCGTGATAAATTTATCATTTGTTAATTTTGGTTAAATTAGATTAATATCACAAAAAATCTCAAATTAGTATGTGTAACAAATGGATAGCACAATCCCATATATATATATGTGTGTGACAAATGAAGGGTAAACCTCAAACTGATATATTTGTCAAGTGTCACATGTCAATTAACTCAGTAATTTAACAGTAAAATTTAATAAAACTAATGGATGGATAAATTTGTTATATACAAATTTGGGTTTTTTGGTGGTAAAAAAATTAGTTTGGGATTTTTGTGGTATTAACCCATGATATTTTTGAACTTGTTATTTGTAAGAAAAAACCGAAGAATTAATGATACAACACATCATTAATCCAAGTGTAATTCCATAGTGAACAATTAAGGTGTGAATCGTAACCATTATGTTCTCGAGAATAATTTATGAGCATTTAAAGACGTTTGGTAACTGTTTAAAATTTTTATTCTTGAGATTGAAATATGTTTGGTAAAAAATTTTAAATTCTTTTGTGACTTATAATTTTTTTGAATTTTTTAATACTTTTATTTTATTTTTCTATTTTTAATTTTCTTAATTTTCTTTTTTTCTTTTCTTTTCCAAGCATCAACCGGTCACTGGCCTTGGGGTGGCCAGCGACCTCACAAGAGGGTCACCAACCCTTGATGAGGTGGAGCTTGGTCAGCAACTAGGCGAGGTTTGGTTGCCGACGAGCTCAACCTCGCTGGGCCACCACGAGGTTGGCCTTGCCTTGGCAAGGCGATGCCGACCTTGCGGTGGTTCAACAAGGTCGATCTCACCGGCGGTCGGGTGAGGCTTAGCCTCTCCTTGGGTAGGCGAGCTTGAGCTCACCCAAATCTGGCGAGGCTAAGCTTTGCAAACCGCTGGCAAGGCTCGCTCAACGAGGCTTGGTTGATGAGGCTTGGCCTTGTCGGGGGCCGATGACCCTTTGGCAAGATCGCCCTCCCTCGTCTGGCCAATCACCAGCTGGTGATAGGCTGAACATTGAAGATGAAGAAGAAAAGGAAAAGGAAGAGGAAGAAAAAGAGAGAAATGAAGGAAAAATGAGAAATGATTATTGAAATCGTTAAAGAAAACAAAGAAGAACTTTTTTATTTATTATTGATTATGTCCAAATCTATTTTGAAACAAAAAATTTACCAAATAAATTTATATTTCAAATCTATTTCTGAAAAAAAGAAAAAAGAAAATCAGTTATTACCGGAAATATTAACAAACAGGTCTTTAGAATCTCAAATGAAAAGAAAAGAGAACCCGCGTAGAGTGTGAGCCTCTTGCGAAGATCGAATGGCGAGAGGCCCCGTTCTACAAAAAGCCCATCAAGGTCTGGTCGGAAAATCCCCCGTCTCTGCCATCGGACTTCGTTTTATTCAACGCTTCCGTCACCGACTCTCTCTCTTCCTCCTTCGCTAGCTCGCTCGCTCGCTCGCGCGAGCTCTCTCCTTTTCTCTCTCTCGCTCGATCCCTACCGACGCATTAGTTCGGAATCGCAGTTGCCTGATCGCCTTCTGGTGCGTCCGCCTCCTGCTCCGGCGTGACCGGCGACCGCCGCCGGCATCCGCGCGTCGCTCCAATCTGCAGTACCGGGAGTTGCATCTGCGAGCAGCTGTCTTCCCTTCGTATTTCCCTTTCCGATCCTCTCTCGTCGCTTCGTCTCAGCCGCGCCGTTTCTGGTTCAGGTTCCGAGCAGGGAGCGGTTCGGTTTTCGCAATCGAGTGCCCTAGGCACCTGGTGCGTCGGTCGTATATTCTAAAGTTGAGATGGAGGTACGTGATGCTTAGCAGCTTAAGTGCACAGTTGATTTCATTATGTTCGTTGAATTGTGTTAATCCTGTGATGAATTGGTATTGGGGTAGTTCCCCAGTTTGTGATGTTTGGATGCTTTCGTGTAGGATAAGGTTACACTGGAACCGGAGAAGAGTGGTGCTGCCGGATTATATATCCCTGGCAAGGAGAGAGTAGTCTTCAGACCCTCTGAGAGAAAATCTTTGCTAGGTAAGATGAGTTTTCTGGCGAATTTAAAAATTAATAACTCTTGCTGACTGTCGTGAGCTGATATCTCACTGTGACTAGTAATTTTTTAAGTGTCTATCATAACTGAACTAAGCTTTTACGTGTGTATTATATTGCGCAATCCATACTGCTGAGACAGTACACTCATGACTGCTATTGGTGAATTATTTTGAAATTCAGTCAAGTATTCTGGATATGCCCTAAGAGGTAGGTGGTAAACATTTGTTTCAAAAGGATTTTGTTGCTTGCAAAGCCAGAGATTATTTTACAAAAACAAAATATACTCTGCTTGGTCATCCCCATTAAATGTGAAGCTTAGCTGCTACTGATTATGAAGGGCTAATTTGATGTTTACTTAGGTGTGTATGTGTATTAGTTGATGTGATTCTCTGGAGGAAGCTGCCCAGATTGAACAGTTAGTTCGGCGATATAATTTTTACTCATGTGTCTGTTTTGATAATTAAAATTATGTTTTAGTGGTTTGTCTCCTTCATTTGGTGTAGCCAGCTTTGAATGTCAATATTTACTTGTGAAGTCACTGTTTAACTTCATTTATGGATAGGGCTGGATGTTCTTGCAAATGCAAAGCGGGCAGGATCGAAGGTTGATGATGGATTTAAGGTTCCTAAAGAGAGAGTTACTTCTGTTGTTTCATCTATTGATGAGGAAGAGAAATCTGAGTTATCAGGATTAGATGAAGAAGAAAGTGATATGGTTAATGGTGCTCGCAATACTAATCGGAGGTATCGTGAGACAGCTGCAAGCAAAAATTTTGATCCAGGTTCGCACATTTTTAAAGATTTTTATATGCATTTACTTGAGTTGAATTAGTAGTTGCAACTAGGTTAGAAAATAAAATCATTCCATTTCGATGATAAGCTCGCCCTTCTTTTCTTCCTCATATTTTTAAAGGCCATTGATTTGACGTGCACGAGAGCTTCAGTTAGTCAACTAGATCTCTAAGTTTTATAAAAGATATGCTTTCAATCTCAGGAGAGGAACTGACTTCACCCAGATGGAGTAACATGTGTTCAATGTTAGGCTATTTGTTTGAAGTTTGAAAATAAGTGTTTTTTCAATGTGGTTGAGCATCAGCTATGTTCTCTTAGCTGTTTTGGATCAACAATCAGGCAAAAAAGAGCCCTCACTGTGTAGGGGTATTCCCAGTGCCAAGGAGAAGAGGACTTCCAATCATTGAACCTCTTCATAATGTCTGGTTGGAAGTGGGATATAGATGCCTTATTTGCAAAATAATAACTAATGTAGGAACGAAGACACTCATAAGCTGGTATATATTTGCTGCTGCATTCAGATAGCCAAAATAGTTTTCTGTGAGGTGTATATGGCGGGTGAAATTAATTACGGGTAATCACTTGTAGAAGTAAGTTGATCTCAAACAATCATTGAAGCTAGACTCCAGTGGTTTAACAGGTTGCAATCTATGGATTTGATGTGCCCATAGTCGCGTTAGCCTTATGCCATTGGTTGTGGATTGGCTCAAAATTCTTAGCAATGTTCGTACTGGAAATAGCTCTCAATTTTTGTAGGCTGTCTTTTGGGATGTATACTAGTAAATAGCTCCAGTGCCATTGGTGGAAAAGTTGTTAAAAGGTTATTTCACCAGTTTGAAGAAGTTTTATGTGATTATCTTCTTTGTCTTTTCTTTGAGCAGAAAATACTGCCTCAGGTGCCAAAAGTGAGACCTTTACGCCCAGAAATCGTCGCTCAAGTGATTCAATACGCTCAGAAGTGAGTGTTCTCCTTTCTAATATTTCTTTGCTATATTATGATTGGCTGATGCAAGTAGTTTCTTGCAAATTTGACGATTGGTGCATATGCCTGTTCATTAGGTCTACTGCCTTTGCTAGTCCAAACACCGTTCTCTTATCTTGATGAAGATATTAGCGAATTGAGGGTTACATAATCATGCATTGTTGATCTAGTTTTCTCAATGTGCCTTGTTGCATTAACCTCTTTGATTCATTGAAAGTGAAGTTATGTTATGATTTTCCTCAATGGAATCTTTCAAATAACAAGTGATATTATTTTTTTAATTAGATGTTTTATCGATGCTTCTAATTCATGGAATATTATTTTGAGATAATTTATTTAGTTAAGGAATTTTTGAGCAAGGTTTAAGTTTGTTAGGACTTAACTTGTAATGTCCTTCTACTCATAGTTTGTATTTGGCTTGACGTTTTTGGCAACAATAGTTGGCTTTTAGTTTAAATTGCTTAGCTTTATCATTTATGCAATTCTTAAATGCTCTTTTCATCATCCTTGTATCTCTGTCTTTTTATTTAGTTTAATTTCACAAAAGAAAATTTGGCTTCATTTTTTTCATATCTCATCTCATTAATGATATTAGTTAAAGAAAGTTGACCTGGCATTTTGTTCTTCTTAATATTTAGGAAATGTTTTGTGCTTGTTCTTTTGCAAGGTCCTCTTATCAGGGAAGTGCATTAATAGGAGGATATAACTTTAAGTTAATGTTAATATAAAGGCATTCTTTCAGCAATTGCAATTGGAATTTCAAGCAGGGGGCAGTCTAGGAAACGTGTAAGTTGGGAGAAAGCATAGTGTGGAAGATGTAGCTATGATTTCTGTTCTCTGTATAGTTCAGAATTCAGCTGTCATATTACTAGTTTGAGGGCTCATGCTCTGCATGGGCACCCTCTTTGCAATTTATGATAAGTGAAAAGTTAAAGCTACAGCAGAATATACTAATTTATATAAATTTATGAAAATATTAAGATCTTAATTTCTTGAATGTGATCTAAGTTGTAGTTTAATTGTGACCAGGTCGTATAAAATACTTTAGACATGTAATATTCAAGTGTTTTGGCAAATTAGCCAGACAAAACATAAAGACACTAATGAGGATAATCAAGAGAATTGTTATGTGCGGTTATCATGGACATCTAAACAAAGAAATTAGCCAAACATTTTAATGTACTAAAGGGCATTGCGTGAGTTATTTGGTAAGTTGTTTCTTATTAAGAAAGAAAGCTGAAACTTATTTCTTAGTCCGCAATGACATCATATGGACATTATGTAAATTTAGATATTTTGATTGTTCTTCTTTTTTCATTTTGCTGACATTTGGTATTTTAATGTTCATTCATCATGAAACACTTGATAACATTGACAATGTAGACACAAGACATTTGAATTAATCTAAATATTCTAGTAATTTTAAAGTAGAATGATACTACTTTTAAAACTTGAGATCTCTCTTCTGACAACCTCAACTATTTGAGTGCCACACTCTCCGCATTGATTCACCACGACCTCTTACTTTATTTATTTATAAAACATACTTGAGGGGCAGGAGAGACAAGGGGACCAACTGCATTGTTTGAATATTGATCATTTTCTGTTGGTTCTTACATTCTTGTGAGCTGAGTTGATATCTGCAAATCTGAATATTCACCAAAATTCTGCTCATTTCATTTTTATGTAAGGTTTCAACTCTCACCTCTCAGAATAGTAGGGGGAGTCCCCCGTTTGATGAAGGCCACCATCGCCGTGAGCGGCGGGATTCAAAAGATGATGGAACTGAAAGGAGGCGGTCAAGACAGACATACAGTGTGGATAGTGAAGACAGATATCGTGGAAGAGAAGTACGGGATCGATATGCCCATAGTCATGGGGGAGATTATGGAAAGAAACGAGGTAGATATGAAGGCAGGAGGACACCTGGTATGTCTTGTTCTCCTGGATGTTTTTGTTTCTGCAATCTCTGCTTTTTCCCCCCTCCTACTGGATAGAGAGATGAAGAAATTGGCAGTTTTGCCTGTCGAATAAACATGTAGAAGCTCTTTTTGGGCCAACTGTAATTTCTGTTAAGGGTCAAGTATTTGGAGAACTTACCATTTAGACTTATGTGTTTATTTTCCAAAACATAAATTTAGAAGTCAACAATTTTGCATTTCATTATTATTTGATGTTTGAATCTCTCTGAGTGTACTGAAGTTGTATAAGATTTACTGTATCTCTAGCTATAATAATAACATAATTGTGGAATTGTCATGAAATCTGGAAATTGCAGGTAGAACTGAATGGGATGATGGAAGATGGGAATGGCAAGACACACCACGCAGGGATGGTTACTCTAGCTCTAGAGGGCAACAGCAACCTTCACCATCACCGATGTTCGTTGGGGCCTCACCTGATGCCAGATTAGTTTCACCTTGGTCGGGTGGTCATACTCCCCGTTCTAGTGGTATGTTGTTTTGAATATATGAAATGTCCTGTTAGGTATATTAGTCCTTTCATAACTGTGCTTATAATTTTCTCCCTATTTGGAATGTTCTACAGATTCTCCTTGGGACCACGTCTCTCCCTCACCTGTTCCAATACGTGCTTCTGGAGCCTCGGTTAAATCTTCAAGTTCTAGATATGGTGGAAGGTCCCATCAACTTACATTTTCTGCTGGACATTCAGAACTGAATGAGGTACTTCTCGTTTTTTCTTAAAGGAATAAATCTTGAAGTTAAAATTTTAACCTTTGAAACCATTGTTTATTAAGTGCTTTTGTGAGACATCTAATAAAAACTAGAAAGTGCTAGTCTTGCTATCCGTTTGCTTAGTTGATTTGAATTTATTCCATTACTTTTCTGTTTTCCAGGATAGAGAAGCAGACAATATGGACATGGCAGATGAACATAAGTATGAGATTTCTGAGAGTATGCGTTTGGAGATGGAGTACGATGCAGACCGTGCATGGTAATTAGTTATATGGACACAGCTCCCCACTCATTGCCCAGTGTTCAATTTAAGTAGCTATCATTTTGTGCATCTCTGACTGAATGGACTTTACTTCTTTGTCATCAGGAGTTTATTTTTACTATTCTATTTATTTCCGTGCAGTCCTAACTGGTTGCATTACGAAGTATAGACAGAAGCTTTAATTTGGCAATTTCTGTCATACAGGTATGACAGAGAAGAAGGTAGCGCTATGTTTGATGGGGATGATAGGTCATCGGTTTTCCTTGGAGACGAGGCCTCTTTTCAAAAGAAAGAGGCAGAACTTGCAAAAAGACTGGTGAGTGTCTTGGCCATCTTCTTCTTCTTCTTCTTTTTCTCTGTTGTTTCTGGGTTCTGGTTCAGTTGTTTTAAACTTTGGATGTTTGTTAAACATAGATCACAAAGT
This sequence comes from Corymbia calophylla, assembly GCA_014182845.1. NCBI lineage: Eukaryota > Viridiplantae > Streptophyta > Magnoliopsida > Myrtales > Myrtaceae > Corymbia > Corymbia calophylla. Next base: position 43,776,985 of record CM024700.1, on the reverse strand, counting down.
ACCCTGATTAACAATGGCTGGGGCTCCTTAATACTGTACCGCTATTTATTTGATCATGTGCAAAAGTCTAATGAGTCTGATATGGTAAAGTGACTCTCGTCAATGTATTGCATTTCAAAATTAGCTTGTGGCGGACCAGTGTGCAATCTGTTTCAATGTTGATTGCTTGGCTAGTTTAAGTTCAATAAAGTGACACTCTTCATTTGATATCCTCCTATTACCTATGGAGTGTGTACACTGTTATGATCCTTTTCTTCATATCCTTTTCTTCATCTGTCAAATGAGTTAAGGAACCTGACAAGCACTGTCCAGAGGTGTTCAAGCTTTATATCTTGTATGTTCTTTTAGGGTCATAGTGGCATGATTCATCTATTGTGACTTGAGTTTGCATGAAAATAATATATGCTTTATTGGATTTCATATTGTCCAAAATCTCTTTGATTTGAGCTTGTGTCACATTTGTCAACGGCAATCAGCTTGTATGCCTGTCATCAGTGTGCATCATGTGAGAAAAGCATGCTGACTGGTTCCTTTGACATTACTCGAGCCATTGTATCAATAATCTCCAGTTTCTTCAAATGGTGTTGCTTGATTGGTTAGTAAACTACTTTGGATGATAATGATAGTAAATTGACTTCTGTATCCTGATTTTAGTTCATGCATAATCTGAGTCCTTATATGGTTACAAGATTTGAAAATGGATGGAATCCGAGCTTGTGTTACTTAATACTCATTGTCCAGGCTATTTGGCATCTTTATTTGCAGGTTCGAAGGGATGGTACTAAGATGACCCTTGCTCAAAGCAAAAAATTGTCACAGCTTAGTGCTGATAATGCTCAGTGGGAAGACCGACAACTTTTGAGATCGGGAGCTGTTAGAGGTACAGAAGTGCAGACCGAATTTGATGAGGAGGAAGAATGCAAGGTTATTCTTCTTGTACATGGTAAGCTTTAGTGTGGGCTTAAACTCCCAGTGGCATAGGCTATGTGAACTGCCGCATATCTATAATTGGTTGCTCTGGCTAAGGCTAAGATTTTGTTGTATTTTGCCACAGATACAAAACCTCCTTTCTTGGATGGAAGAGTAGTTTTTACTAAACAAGCTGAGCCGATAATGCCTCTCAAAGATCCGACGTCAGATATGGCTATAATCTCACGAAAAGGTTCTGGTCTGGTTAGGGAAATCCATGAAAAACAGAGTATGAATAAATCTCGCCAACGCTTTTGGGAGCTGGCTGGCTCAAAACTTGGAGATATTCTTGGTGTTGAGAAATCAGAAGCAGAGGTAATGTGTTTTGCGACTTTGAATGATGATGTTCTCTTTCTTTATAAAAGTTTCTGTAGCAATGCGCATTCCTGAAAGCTTGTGTTTCTTAAAATCTAGATTGATGCGGATACTGCTGTAGTGGGGGACCAAGGTGAGGTAGATTTTAAAGAAGAGGCAAAGTTTGCACAGCACATGAAAAAGGATGAAGCAGTGAGTGACTTTGCAAAGTCAAAAACTCTCACACAGCAACGGCAATATCTCCCCATTTATTCAGTGCGCGATGAGTTATTGCAGGTTGGACTTTTAATTTTTGAATAAATAATAAGTTCAATGTAGTTGTGGTTAGTTTTATTATAATATCTCGTGCTGTAAGAGTCTAGGTTTCATATGTTTTTAAACTAGGTATTCTTTTAGGCTAGTATAGGGTAATGAGGCATGGAGTTGTAGATTCTTTGCTTACTTGAACAAATTGAGGGTGGGGAATTACAAAATTTGCAATTATGACTTTGCTGGGCTCTCTTGTGGTTTGGGTGCGCTATTATGGGCCAGTTTATGAGGACAATGCTCCATTTTTTGTTATTGATTTCATCTACATCAGAATCTAACAGAAGATTCTGTTTTATACAATAATAGGGCAACCCATAACTAGATAAGCATTTTATGAGAATATGAAAGACACGAGATGAGAAAACTTCACTCTTCAAGTAATCTGTCAAAACCGTCTGAATCTCTGCTTGAAGTAAACAGTGAAAACCATCTGAATCTCTGCTCTCTTTGATTGAAGTTTCTTACAAAGACAAGGGAATTCTGGACTGATTTACTTATTTTTCACTAAATAAAAGCAAGACTTGTATTTCCTTGCACAATAATCAACACTAAATTTATAGGAATTAGTAGATTTTACTTTTTTTGGTGACGGAATATATTATGAGATTAATGAGGATATACTTTGAGATTGTCGATTGACAGTCAATGCAATCCCGCTAACAACAAATATCAGTAGTCAGTTGTTGAAAAATAGAGATGGAAATAAATGTAGCAGATCTCCTTCCCTTTTCCTTACCAAAAAAAAATAAATGTAGCGGAAATATTGTTTAGGGACTTAGGGTGCGTTTGTTTCAATGAAAGTAGTCTTCTGGAAAGTGTTTTCCGGACTTTCCGCTGTTTGTTTTTCCAAAAACGATTTGGTAAATGGAAAATACTTTCCAGTCAATATAAATATTATGTATTATTTTAGGAAAATGAATTCTTATGCATAGAAAGGGAAAAACACTTTCCTTCTTTATGAGGTCTTTAGGTCCTTCTCTTTTTGTTAGTTCAAATGTTATTCAATCATTTTCCAAATGCGATCCAAACGCCCGAAAACATTTTCAATTACATATCATCAAACACAAGAAAACTAATCATTTTCATGGAAAATGATTTCCTGGAAAATATTTTCCAAAAATGGTACGATTTCTGTGAAACAAACGCACCCTTAATAGTGGTTACATTTCCTTTTCTCTTTCTTGGTTGTCCTAGCATGTCGGTTTTTTGAGGAGTGAGGTGGTGATTGTGGGAGATGGACTATGATTTTAGAAAATTGACCTATCGTGTCTTGATAATCTGTTCACTTTGTCCATTAAAGAAAATGGTATTTACTAACAGTTTTCTTTCTGTGAAGAAATTTATTAACTGACTCTGCATGTTGTATGGCCGAAAAATATTGCTTGCGAATCACAATTGTTGCATTCTAGCTAGATGAAGCCCACCATATTTTGTAATCAATAAGTGTGGGAACAAGTTTTGCCCTAGAAAGGCAATGTCGGAACAATCACATGTTCTACTGCTTTCTGTACGCATCGTTAGATTTCCTATGTTTGCCTAGAGGCCGCTTTCTTAATCTATTGTTGGTTACGAATGTGATGACTCTTTTTGGGTGTTTGTTGTAACCTTGCTTTTACTGTGTCTTGATATTTGATACAATAGGTTATCCGTGAGAATCAGGTGGTGGTCGTTGTGGGAGAGACTGGTTCAGGGAAAACAACTCAACTAACACAGGTTCTCTTCATGATTGATCTCATTAATTGTTTTGAAATTCTGTTGTTAGGTTTCTATGGGCAATTCGAATCTATGGTGACCTCTTTCTTGTTATATACTGTCACAGTATCTGCATGAAGATGGCTACACTGTGAATGGCATCGTTGGTTGTACCCAACCAAGGCGTGTTGCAGCCATGAGCGTGGCAAAGAGAGTGAGTGAAGAGATGGAAACTGAGTTGGGCCAAAAAGTGGGGTATGCCATTCGTTTTGAGGATGTGACTGGGCCAAACACAGTAATTAAGGTAAGACTGTTTTTTCTTGTTAAGAGCAAATTCTATAGGATACTGTTTTTTTTGTCTGACTTTTCTGTCTTTTTTATTTAATTTAATTTCTTTTTCGTGCTGTTGCTGTTAGTCTAAAACATCTCTAAAATTTGTTGGTTACCCGATAAATTTGAATCCCCTCTTTTTCTTTTTGATTTACAGTCCATTGTATATCATCTTTTCTTTGTTTGTCACTTGCATATTGCAGTACATGACGGATGGAGTACTTCTGCGTGAAACACTGAAAGATTCTGACCTTGATAAGTACCGGTATGAAAAGTCTTCTCTGCTCTGATCTGTTACGTCTCTTTTATCTAAACTTAGTCAGATTGGATTTTTTCGTGCATTGAGAATAATTTTTGCAGACAAGAGATAAAGGTTCCTCAAGCAGAACCTGACTTTTTGCTGTTTTTACTTATTTCAGGGTTGTCGTGATGGATGAAGCACATGAGAGATCACTGAGCACTGATGTTCTCTTTGGGATATTAAAAAAGGTGGTAGCTCGCCGTCGTGATTTTAAGCTCATTGTAACATCTGCTACTCTGAATGCACAAAAATTTTCGAACTTCTTTGGCAGGTAATAATCACATTTATCAGAAGCTTATCCAATCCGAATGTCTGTTGATGCAGGACTAAATTTAACTTCTCTTGGTTACAGTGTACCAATTTTTCACATACCTGGAAGGACATTTCCAGTCAACATCTTGTGGAGTAAAACCCCATGTGAAGATTATGTTGAAGCTGCAGTGAAGCAGGCTATGGCCATCCATATAACCAGTCCTCCAGGTGACATCCTCATCTTCATGACTGGCCAAGATGAAATTGAAGCAGCGTGCTATGCTCTAGCGGAGCGCATGGAACAGCTTGTATCCTCTGCAAAGCAAGGTGTTGGCAAGCTCTTAATTCTTCCCATATACTCTCAACTGCCGGCTGATTTGCAAGCAAAGATATTCCAAAAGGCTGAAGATGGGGCTCGCAAGTGCATCGTGGCCACCAATATTGCAGAGACTTCTTTGACCGTAGATGGAATATATTATGTCATAGACACAGGCTATGGTAAGATGAAAGTCTACAATCCCAAAATGGGTATGGATGCACTCCAAGTGTTCCCAGTCAGCCGTGCCGCTGCAGACCAGCGTGCTGGTCGTGCAGGCAGAACAGGACCGGGTACATGTTATCGACTTTACACGGAGAATGCATATTTGAATGAAATGCTCCCGAGTCCTGTGCCGGAAATCCAGAGGACCAACCTTGGGAACGTGGTCTTATTGCTCAAGTCTCTTAAAGTCGACAACCTGCTAGATTTTGATTTCATGGACCCACCTCCGCAGGATAACATTCTCAATTCAATGTACCAGTTGTGGGTGTTAGGTGCACTTAACAATGTTGGAGGGTTAACCGAGCTTGGCTGGAAAATGGTGGAATTCCCATTGGATCCTCCTCTTGCAAAGATGCTCTTGATGGGCGACCAGTTAGGTTGCCTAGATGAGGTTTTGACAATTGTCTCGATGCTCTCGGTGCCATCTGTATTTTTCAGGCCAAAAGATAGAGCGGAGGAGAGCGATGCTGCAAGGGAAAAGTTTTTCGTACCGGAATCTGACCATTTAACGCTGTACAATGTCTATCAGCAGTGGAAAAGTAAACAGTACAGAGGGGATTGGTGTAATGATCACTTTTTGCATGTCAAGGGCTTGCGGAAGGCTCGAGAAGTGAGATCTCAACTGCTGGATATACTCAAGACATTGAAAATCCCACTAACTTCGAGTTGGCCTGACACAGATGTCGTGAGGAAAGCCATTTGTTCTGCATACTTCCACAATGCAGCGCGACTGAAGGGTGTCGGTGAATACGTGAATTCCCGGAACGGGATGCCCTGCCATTTGCACCCGAGCAGCGCTCTCTATGGCATGGGACAGACGCCTGAGTACGTGGTCTACCATGAGCTGATTCTGACAGCGAAAGAGTACATGCAATGCGCCACTGCTGTGGAGCCACAGTGGTTGGCCGAACTGGGTCCCATGTTTTTCTCCGTTAAGGACTCGGATACATCTCTGCTGGAGCACAAGAAGAAGCAGAAGGAAGAGAAGACGGCCATGGAGGAAGAAATGGAGAACCTGAGGAGATCGCAGGCTGATGCGGAGATTGAAAATAAGGCGAAGGAGAGGGAGAAGAGGGCGAAGCAACAACAGCAAGTCTCATTGCCTGGCTTGAAGCAGGGTACTTCCACTTACCTCAGACCGAAGAAATTTGGTCTATAACTGTGCATAGCGCTGTATCAAATAGTATTTAATGTAACATTTAATTGTTTGCGGAGAAGCCAATAATTTGGTAAATACAGTCGACACATCTACTGACCTAAACGGGGAAGGTGGGAAAAGAGCCAAAAAAAAAAAAAAAAATCAGATGCGGGATGGGTTTCGAATTAGGACTTGTCTTTTGTATGCAGCCTTTTACTGATGATAGATGATGCTATCCTTTCTCAACTGATGATTGGAAGCACTGCTGAAATTTCAACGGCGTACGGTAGTTTGTACTCAAGGTTAATCCAATTAACTACCTTCTTGTTGAGATAGAAGTACGCATTTGATTCTTAAATTTCTTTTGACAGAATTTTTTTTTTTTTTGAGAAAATAGGTGAAATGTATCGATTCAAAGTAATTTCAGTGCATTGATGGACGACGATTGCAGCTGAATGGTCTCGAATTGGCCTTCAACAACCGAAAATTTGAACAGACACGTTTTGGTAGGATGATCGTGACTTGAAACGAGTTGATTTTTGTACGTAAGTTCGTGTCCTGTGCTTTTTCTCGCAATCGGAGCTCGACTTCGTGCACGCGTTGCGCCGTATGGCGAGCGATGTCCTCGCTGTTTTCGGCCCACAAAAAGTTGGCCCTCCCTCCCCTTTTCAATACTGTCAACCCTCGGATCATTTTAAAAATTCCAAGTCATTTATCCAAAACTCACCCGAAAACACTCTTAATTCGTTCAAATATGATCCTTAAACTAATAATATATTATAAAATGAAGGTAACATGTATTGCCAAATAATATTTGCATTTTGTGAAGTTCGTCGTCAAAGTTGCTCATCTAAATGCGAAGGCATTCTCTTGAAACTTTCCTAAATACACTCTCTTCGTGTTTCACCTTTTCTCATCAGTAATTGCCCGGAAATTGCATTCAACGAGCCCATTCTCTTAATACTCCTTCTTCCTCTCAATAATTTTTTACCCCGTTATTTTTATACAAAAAATTTAATGAACCAACTTATCATAAATCCAAGCACAATCTCGCAGGAAACAATTAGAATCTCATAAGCTAGGAAAGAAAACCCGCAAAAAGGGAAAAAAAAGAGAGCCTACTTTCGAAGAGTGAATCGTGAAGCCCATTTCAACAAAAGCCCATCAAGCCCATGTCAGAAAACCCCTGACTCTTTCATCGGACTTCGTGCTATTCTTTGCCAGAGTCATGGGATCACTTTATTGTTTTACTACTACAGGGGTGTACTACAATTACCTTGGAAGAAGTAAAGTCTGCTTTGTTCTCTAAGGAGTGACAGAGAAAGTTGCGAGAAAATAATTTGGCACAGGATGTAACGTGGGGACTAGGGATTAAAGGGAAGTCACACCATAAAAAGTCTAAGGGATGCATGAGGTGCTTTGAGTGTCATGAGGAGGGGCACTTAAGGAGAGATTGTCTGAAGTTGAGAAAATAGAGATGACAAATAGAATACCACAAGCAATGTGGCGAACGATGTTGAGGAAAGCACTAGTGATTCGGAGATTGTCTTGTGTGTGACTATTGGTTTGTTTGGTTATAGATGGTGCTAGATTCGAGGCATTCTTATTATATGATGTCTTATAGGAATTGGTTCACTACTTACTAGACCGTAGATGCTGGTAGAGTTTTGATGGGGAGTGATGCAACTTGCAAGGTTTTGAGGAAAGGGACAGTTTGGATTTGAATGTATGATGGGGTGGTGTGTGCACTAACAAACATGAGGCATGTGCCAAAGTTGAAAAAGAATCGTAATTCTTTGAAGACATCAAGTGTAAGTACATTGCTGAAGGTGGAGTGTTGAAAATCTCTTAAGGTGCTATCACAGTGATGAAAGGGAAGAAAGTGAATGCTCTCTATCCTTTATTGGGAGCAACCGTGACAAGAGCTGTTGCAATTTCATTAGGTGAGTAGACTCTGACTTGACTCAATTATGGCATATGTAGTAGTTAGGGCAAATGAGTGAGGCGTGTATGACGATCCTTACTCGAATGACCATGTTCTATCTCTTCTTTCCTTTATAAAAGTAGTTGAGTAATGCCCATTGCCTAAAAGCTTATTTAGATTAAAAGCTAGATTGATGCTGATATTGCTGTAGTGCGGGAACAAGGCGAGGTAGATTTTAAAGAAGGCAAAGTTTGCACAGCACATGAAAAAGGGTGAAGCAGTGAGTGAATTTGCGATGTCAAAAACTATTACGTAGCAAAGGCTGTTATCTCCCAATATATTCATTGCGGGATGAGTTACTGCAGGTTAGACTTAATTTTCCAATGTATATTGAGGTTAGTTTTGCATAAAATTGCGTAGAACCGTGAGACTCTAGGTTATGTATGTTTTTAACCATAGGTATTCTTTTAGGGCTGGTATTGGGTAATGAGGCATGGGTATACTATTGGGATCAGGACCCAAACTTACTCAGATCAGAGTTTTAGTTTTTTTCCTTACTTGAACAAATAGAAGCCGGGGAAGTATAAATTCTTGCAATTATGGCTTTGTTGAGCTCTCTTATAGTTTGGATGTGCTATTATGTACCAGAATATAGGGACGGTGCTACTTTTTATTATCGATTTCGTTTTCAATAAAATTAAACAGAAGATTCTGTTTAATACAAGATGAGAAGTCTTCAAGTTAGCTTATGGAATTATCCGAATCTCTGCTCTTTTTGATTGAAAAGTTTCTTGCAAAGATGAGAGATATATGGATTAAATTACTTAATTTTCACTCAATAAAAGCAACGACTTCTTTTTCCTTGCGGAAAAATCAGTATTAAATTTATAAGGATTAGCTTTTGATTTTTATTTCTTTTGGCAATGGAATATATTTATCATGTTGATGAGGGTATGCTTTGACATTGTCAATTGATGGAGAGTGCAGTCCTGCTAACATTACCTTGAACTAGTTAGTCATTAAATGATAGAGTTATCAGATGAAAATCAATTTTAGCTGGAATATCGTTTAGGAAATTAATATTGGTCACATTTCCTTTTCTCTTTATTGGTGGTGCTAGTATGTCAATTTCTTGAGGGGGAGAGGTAATGATTGTGGGAAATGGGCCTCTGTTCACTGTGTCCATAAAAGAAAATGGTATCACTTACAGTTTTCTTTCTGTGAAGGGATTCATCAGCTTACTGTACATGCTGTGTGGCCGAAAAAAATTGCTTTCAAATCGCAATTTTTGTTGCATTCTTGGTAGATAAAGCCCACTATATTTTGTGTTTCGTAACATATTTGCTCAAGAAAGGCATTGTGGGAACAATCGCGTGTTCTACTGCTTTCTGTTTGCATCGTTAGATTTCCTTCGCTTGTCGAGAGATCTTCTTCCTATTCTCTCATGCTTTAGAAATTTCATGACTTAGTTTAGGTTTTTGTCGTAACCTTGCTGTCATTGTCTAAATGTTTGATCACAAAGGTTATCCGTGAGAATCAGGCAGTAGCTGTCGTGGGAGAGACTGGTTCAAAAAAAAAACAAACAACTCAACTAAGACGCGTGCTCTTCAATGTCATTAATTTATCCGAAAATCTGTCGTTAGGTTTCTATGGGCAGAGTGAATCAATTATGACCTCGTTCTTTTATGTGCTACCTGTGGTAGTATCTTCATGATGATGGCTACACTGTGAATGCTGAATGGGCATGGTTGGTTGTACCCAACCAAGGTGTGTTGCAGCGATGAGTGTCGCAAAGAGAGTCAGTGAAGAGATGGAAACTGAGTAAGGTGAAAAAGTGGGTTATGCCTTTCATTTTGAGGATGTGACCGGGCCATTGTTTTTCTCCGTCAAGGACTCGGATATGTCTCTGCTGGAGCACAAGAAGCAGGAGGAAGAAAAGACGGCCATGGAGCAAGAAATGGAGAACCCGAGGAGATCGCTGGCTGATGTGGAGATAGAAAATAAGGCAAAGGAGAGGGAGAGGAGGGTGAAGCAACAGCCGCAAGTCTCATTGCCTGGGTTGAAGCAGGGTTCTACGTACCTCAGACCAACGAAATTTGGTCTATTACTGTACATGGTGCTGTATCAAATAGTATTTAACGAAACATTTAATTGTTAGCGAAGAAGCCAATGATTTGGTGGATACCTCCACTCTGTTTGACCCTCAAAATAAAGTGCTGACTCTCATTTTCGGTGCCGTCTGCCCTGTTCAATAGTTGGTATATATACATATTTGGAGTTAGGACTGACACGATAAAAAATGATGACCTGAAATACTGAGCTGATAAGAGCACTTTCACAAGTTTTGGTTAATTGGGGACGAGTTCATCACTTGCAATGAAGTCAATGTGTGCAAGAAGTTGGATTGAGAATTCAAGCTAAGCGTTCTAACTCTCTGAGTTATTTTACTGGTATCCCTCTAATTTAATCGAGGTTAGTTCCTTACTTAGTCTATATAGCTCTAATTCGTTGACACATAGATAACTTTCTTTCCACGATGCTAAATGCATAGGGACTGAGAAAGTTCCGCTCATCGAGGAATCTTTAGAGCACTTGTTTACATCACTCTTTCATTATATACTCTGCTCAAAGTGATTAGCTGTTCAAAGAGATATTAGAACGTGAAAACGCAAAATCGGACAAAGTTGAATGGATCTCCCTCCTCCCTCCCATGAGGAGATCGTTTACTATGTAGTTGTGGAGTTGAGGTGCATGACAAATTAAATGTTCGCATTCGACAGTCTGCTAGATTTTTCTTGCTCTGTATTGCTGAGTAAGAGGGCAGAGAAGAAAGGAGACATTCACGTGCTAGGCACAGCAATACTTGGTCAACGACGGGGAACAGTCGACCTTTTTTTCCCTTTCGACATTGTGAACTATTGTGTTTGTCGGGGTACCTGGTATTTACGTGCATAAACTTCTTATCTTAAGTTGTCTTTAACATGATCCCACCGCATTTAGCGTCCAGAATGAGGGCGTTGCAACTTCCTGAGAGACCACTCATACCTTTTCAAGTGAATCGACAGATCAAAGTACCAGACAACTTCATAGCGATCAAGTACATATCAAGATGCAGAACTTAAAAAATCCAGAAATGTGATCCAAGCACAACAACCGGAAGAACAAGCTACAGCTAAAACAAACAATCTGGTCCCCGTGACCTGATTTTAAAAAAAGTGCAGTGCTAGTTAACCTAGTGTGTACGGGACGGAGATGGTACCTTCCAAACTTCGGTGGAACTCTTGGGTTCGAGTTGTTAAAAGCTTCATGCTTTAATAGTCACACTGCACAAGCACAAACCTGATGGCTTTATATCAGAAGTCTGCCATTCAGAGCCCGGGGCAGCATTGGGATTGTATAACAATGTATGGTACTCTGGATCCTCTTCAAGTGAAAAAAGCAAGAGCTTCCCCTTCAATATACCGAATCGAAACCCTATATTTGAGCTCCCCGTAAGAGGAATGGGCACCATCCTCCATGAATTATCTTCTGGATTATATATGGCAAGCTTCCTCTGATTCTTCCATTCCATACAGAACAGCTTCTTTCCAAGCACGGCATGGGCAGTGACCATGACGCATCCATTCTTCATCTCGGACCAGGTGTGCTGCTTGGGATTGTATACATCGACAAACCTCGAGTTCCCAATGGTGAAGTTTGAGCGTCCACCCATCACATAGAGCTTCCCTTCAAAGCTGCATGCAAAGCATCCCCACCTTGGTCGCCGAAGAGACTCAATGAGAGTCCACTTGTCAGAATCAGGGTCGTATACTTCAGCGCTGGAGAGACTTTCACCTTCAATTCCATAGCCTCCGACCACATATACCAGTCCATTGACTTCTGCGCAAGCGAAGTCATAGCGAGCCACGTTCATGCTTGCTAGTTTGCTCCAACTGCAAATAAATCCCACGTTGTAAAAAGTGCACGCATGCAGCAATAGATATCTCCTAAAGTGAACTTCTACAGTTTGGTGCGTGCAAGCTGAAAGGTTATAGTAGAGCAAATAGGGAAAATGAAGGGGCAAAGAACGTAAAAGAGAATCGAGTCAGCAGACCCGTGTTCATATGGACTAGTAATGGTACCAGTCTTGATACCGCAGAAGTATTTGTCATGTTCAGGTTAGAAAACAAAGAGCCATCTTGAAACAATTTGTTATCAAGAAAACGACTTGATTTAGCAAGTCATCAAGAGAAACTCCAGTACCATAAGCGTGCAATTTCCGGAGCAATGCATAAACCTGAATTTCTAACCTTCAAATGTTCAGTTATCCGTTCCATTTTCAGGGCATCTGACAGCATGATCAAAGTATAGTAATGCTTCAGGATGGAAATCCAGTGCCTAGCAGGAGATCTATCGTCTAGGAGGCAAAGCTTGATGCATCATAACAGAAAGTGAAGTATCCCATTTACTTTCCAGTTAAATGAGATGCCCGAAAATTTGACCAAGATAAATACATGTATAAGACACAAAAACCAGAGTATACTAGTCACCCCTTCCCACCCTTACTCGCTTGTCAAAAACTAGAGTATATACCTGTTGAGGCAAGAATCATACTGGTAACTTTCTGCAGAGGCAGAGCATGTTCCATCTACCAAGGAGTAACCAGCCATGACAAGTAGCTTTCCATTAAGAACCACCACTCCAAACCCAGCTTTCACTGGACCAGGCATTAGTGGAAGTTGCTGGTGCTTATGTCCCAAACAGTCCAAGACTTCCCAGTGGCTTTCCTTCCCTTCAGCATCCATAGTTAACACATACAACCACTCCTCAACAACTCTTGCTAATTTTCGCACTGTAAGGAATTCTGTGCTTTGGAGCACTGACCTCCACTTCTTGCAGACAGCACCCATTGTTGGAAAGTTGCAACGAGGAACTAGTGCAAGGCAAGACTTAGCCACATCATCAGGCAGTCCAGGAAGAATTGGGCTGCCAAAATCATCAGCAATAGGAGTCGCTATAGGTGGTTCACTTTTCGAATGAACTGGCATGCTTTGGTGTACTGAATTGGAGAAACACATAGCCTGTTCCATGGATCTTTTGTTCTCACTCCCAAAAGCAAGCATTTCTCCAGATGACGCTGCACTTTAGAAAGGCCAAATGTTTCTCGTACTGATGGATTAACCTCCTCAAGGATGAGCTAACTCAGAAGGAAGGCTTCCAATTAGAGAAATTCGTGGTAACCTTCAGCTATAGGAATTTTACAGGACCAAGGCATGAAGGATGTGGCGGAACGGATTGCTAATGCAGCATATGCTGAGGTCTTTCGGTGCTTTGTCCAATCTGACTCAAATTCCATACCAGAACTTTTGCTTCTAGAGAATTCTGTTGTTGATGATTGAGGCAGAGTATTTTCCAGGCTCCCAAAGTTGGTTCTCCCTCCACACATTTCCTAGCAACTAATAAAAAGAGATAGCAAGCATAAAGAATTCTGACTAGGAGGATATTCTAGAACTCAAAAAGAGATAGCAAAATAAACATCATACCAGTCAAAGCAATAAAACTTGAAAGCTTCTTCAGCCCCCTCTTACTTCCATCTTCCTGGAGAGAGTGGGCTGCCAATAGGTAACAAAGAATTTGAACTAAAAATCAGCATAAATAGAGACGAGTTAAGATAAACCAATACACTTCTCAGGCAGAAGGGTCCTAAGCAGTTGATGTAAATGCCTTGGTCAGCAAAGACAACACAGCAAAAGACTCAGAGATTTGTGAATCTTCACAACACAAGCACTAAAAGAGAAAGGGGAGGGGGTGTCTGAACAATCACAAAATTTCTTAATCATAATGTCGAAGCAACAGATTTGTGAACCAACCGGGGGAAAAAAAGTTCAGAGACTCAATGGGAATGAAAAGATTTGATAAAAATAAAAATAAAAAGATGAAGAGAATTTTTCTTCCCTGTCCTGTTAAGAGCTTATCAACATATCAATGACTTCAAGTCATGCAATTATACGAAGAAAGTTAATTACCATTACCACCTAAAACAGGGAAGCAAATCTACCATGACGCGGCTTACCAAAAGTAAAGTACACATTACAAGATCTTCTGAACCTGACCCCTTTTCTTAAGCCAAACTCCTCGCATTATTAAGTGACATGACGTTCTCAACTTCACCAACCCTCTACCCACCTACCTACCATAAAAAATGACATTTGAGAGATTCATACACCATTACCCAGTTTTTTCTTCATTTCCTTTCATTAACAGCTGTGTAATTGTTCTCTGTTATAGATTTATGGGGGAGAGGTTCGGCCCTATGTTCTGTAATTCCCACCGGTAGAATTTCTAACAAGATTCTGAACACTCAAGCAAGATTGCAGAACAAGCATTCAGACAATCAACATCTAGAAGGAAAAAAAAAAAAAGCCGAGGAGGAAAAAAATGACCAAGAACAAAAAATGGATTTGCGAAAGTACGACTGCTGAATCGCTTTTCAAGGCGATGCTCAGGTTATTTCGGCTCCTCAAACTGTCCGCTCACAGATCCAAGCATGAAAACCTTAAAACACTTCCAGATCTTGTGCGTGTGTAGCATTTTAACATGTTCAGTGCACATGAACCCGCATAAAAACACACATCACGCGTCACCGAGCAATCGACTTAAGCCGGCGAGAATCACAAAGAGCGCTAGAAATCACTTGCTCCAAACAGAACACAGAAAATTCCCAGCTCGTCGAGCTCGTCATCAACACAACAGAAACTCGATTCGACCACACATCAAGCAACCGAAACACTACTTCCTGCGATCGGATCTAAGACAGTAGAAACAGCAACACTTCAATCACCGACCGCAACGCCGCCGACCACTCCATTCTCCAGAACTCGAAGCCGACATCGACGAGAAGAGAAAGAGCCGTCCCGACACGAATCTGATCGGACCGGAACGGAGATTACCTGCGGTAGCCGGAGACGAATCAGCTGCTCTAGAGATAGAGAGTGGGGCGCGCTTGTGAGAAGATGGAGAGCAGATCGAATAATGGATGGATGGATGGATAGGATGGGAGGAACTCGTGAGCTGCGAAAAAACTGAGAATGTTCAGAGGATTTTAAAGGGGGAAAAACCGGAAAGAGAAAAAATGGTTAAAAATATGAGAATTTGAGATAGAGAGAGAGAGACACGATAATATTGACAGAGAGCGGCCACATCGGACAGAGACACGAGATTTCCCCGCTAGAATGGGAAATCCGGATAAATTAATAAGGCCTTTTCGCTGTCCGAAAAGATAAAATTAATCATCGTCGGAAATTCACCGGATCTTTTATTCCGTTTTTATTTTCTCCATGGATTATTTATTTTTTCTCCTCGTTTTTGGCCGGAAAATTTGATTGGCGCATTTGACTGATGGACTAATGGGGAAAGTGTCTGATCCGGCCGCCCACGTCATAAACTAATTTTTAATTTACGCTGTGCTAGTTCCAAATTCAATAGAAATATCTTCTGTTTTTTTTTTTCTGAAAAAGTTAGAAGCAAATAGTTCATGATGTGATTAATACCACACAAAAATATCAAACCAATACATCTATAATAAATTTACTCCAAACTATTTTTTTGATCATCAAAAACTCCAAATTAATTCACTATTGACAAATTTACCCTAAACTAATACATTGGTGACAAATATACCCTCGATTAGTTTCCGTTATATTTTACTGTCGGATCATTGAGTTGGATGATATATGACAATTGACTGATGTTCAAATTTAGGATTTTACGATCCGTTTGTCACAATTGTACAAGTTAATAATAATTTAGGATTTTTTACATCTAAAAAAATTAGTTTGGGACAAATTTGTCATAAATGTACTAGTTTAAGGTTTTTTGGTTGGATAAATTTATTACATGTATACTAAGTTGTGATTTTTTATGGTTAAAAAATTAATTTAGGATAAATTTATCATAAGTATATTGATTTTGACTTTTCGATATTAACCCTTGTATTCATTTTTTCTGTGGATTATTTTTTTCTCCTAATTTTTGGCCAGAAAATTTTTATTGGCACATCTGACTGATGGACTAATGTGAAAAGTGTCTAGTTCGGCCGCCCACATCAAAAACTATTTTTCTAATTTCTACGTGGTGCTAGGTCCAAATTCAATAGAAACATCTTCTGGTTTTTCTTTTTTTAGGAAACATTAGAAGCAAAGAGCATAATTTTTTTTTTTAATAAAATTACGCGTCCGTATACTTTTTCTTCTAATCTGATCCCAGATTATTACGTCGGCCACAAAACTTCGTTCGTCTTATTATTCCACTACCACGTGTGAAATTGACCAACGACGCCGTCACGAGTCCGACTCAATAAATGATGATAGGGCACACCTAACATTCTTTTAACAAGCTAGACGAGGGCAACGACTTCCTCCACCTCTAATTAATAAAAGTAAGGAAGACATTTAGCTATGGTGCCGGATTCCGCAAGCCTTGCCATAGCCGGTGGCGACGCGACACGTGGCGGAGCCCCCCCCACGCCCCTATCTTGCTGCGTCGTCGTTTTTTGTCGCCGTCTCGAACGTTCACCAATCAAATCGACAGACGACGTTGTGGTTGCGACGGGGGGGTGGGCGGAGAGATTCCTCTGATTTGAACGTGTCTGGTTCGATATGTCGAGCGATGTTGACCGGCGATTTTAGCGAGATGTGATCCGATGCCGTCAGCGCACCACAGAAAACCGTGTGCGCAGGCCGTTCGTCCACCGGTCGCGCGTCATGGGATCGTGTCCCCCCCCCCCCGTCCTTCGTCAAAACCCGCCACTCGTATGGTCGGAATTTGATCCCGCGGTATCGGATTCTCGCAGCGATGTTCTTATCTGGTGCGGTCGCGATGGAGCTGTCCACATTCGTGCCATCCTAAAAAGAGTGATGCTTGGTGTATTGACGTTATGATCCAAATAAGGGTCAATCACGTGTCGGGACATTCGCGGATTGTGACCGAATGTCTGACTCGAAAGTCGTATTTAATCAACACAAGTTTTGAATTAGTCTTGAAGTTGATCGGTATTAGCAATCTTTAGCGAACACTAGATTAGTCGTAAATTCTAGAATTAGGAAGATTGTAGTTGTTCAATTATTATTTTTCAGTGATCATAAAGTTCAGACTTCTAAAAAGCAATTTTAATTTTGTTATTCAATTTCAGATTTTTAACATGTCTTTTGTGAAAATATCTGTTCACTCAGTAACGTTTCCTTATGGGTTGCTTCTATCCTATAGATTGAAACAAATTTGTTGGTTTTCCGTTTCATTCGAATGATTAAGTGATGTCAATTTTATTTCTAAAAAAATTCATTATTTTCAATTGTTTTTCTTTGGGAGTTCTTGAAGAAATACCAAAATTGTTATCAAGTATTTTTATTGAGATTTTATTGTATCTTGAAGAATTTTTGTCAATAATCATTAACAACGTTAACAAAATTATCATCACGCCTTAAAATCCGATTCCATTTCTTCACAAATAATTCCTTAAAAAGAGTATCATCGCGCCTTAAAATCTGATTCCATTTCTTCACATTCCCAACTATATTTTTCAAATAGATAATAAGAAGATCACAAGGAAGTCTTTTTGTAAGATGTTTATTAAGTGATTAAACACTTTGATTAGAATAGCGGTGATCTCGTGATCAAATTACAACACCCTCATAAGGAATATAAAGCCAAAGGTTCGATCAGATCATATGTGTTTAGAAAGGAAAAAAGGACAACAAAGTCAAGGATTTGCTTTGGATTAATTTTTTTTTTTTGCCAAAAAATTTATTGACACCAATCCACCTCTTATTGAAGTTTCAACTATACCCGACCATCTTTTTAAGTTCTAAATAAAATATCCATTCCATAGTTCAACTTATCTTAGAAACTTTGCAGCCACGATAACCGCAATTCTATGTGCAATTATTAATAAAGTTTTACGATTCACGAAATACTTCCTTATGCAATTTGACCTTATTATTTTTATTTGGCTCTAGCTTCAAGGGGCAATCATTTTAACGGTCATAAATTTTATCATCCCCCTAAGAAAGGATGTAGATTCTCTATTCTGCACAATATTCATCTCGGCATTTCGCTCAATATTGAATATTAATAAAAACCCTATTATCATAAATCAGCGGTTAAGAACATAAAGAGAAGAACCTTTCGGGATAGAGGATGCACGTCCGTTCTCAAGAGCAGTGTTAAAAAGACTATAAAAGACACTAGACACTTACAAAACCGGAAGGAAAAAAAAGTACAATTTAACTAAATTGGAAAGATAAATTTCAATCTCCAAGTGTCATTATTAACCAATCTTGATAAATGTCCTGCCGAGCTCCTTTTGACAATTTTCCTTTTTCTGGTCCCAGACAGATTTCCTTTTCTTTTTTCTGGTCCAAAACATTTTTCCTTATTTCGTTTATTTTTTTGGTCGAAACATTTTTCCTTATTTCAATAAGCTCGGTAATGGTGCAGAAATTTGGTGGGAAGCGGACACCGAAAACGTCGTCTGTGGCGGGAGGAGAAATCTGGGCCGTTCATGAGGAATCGCGGGGGAGAGAGAAACGGACGGTGGGCGTAGCTACACGTCCTGCGCCTGTCATCATTTCTAGGGCAGGAGATCGGCCATCAGAGATATCAAAAGATTTATTAAAGTCACCCCAATTTTAATAATGCGATAAAAATAATTGTATTATTAAAGCATAGGTCATTGAATAATGCGATCACACGTCGTTGAGACCTTCAGTGTCCAGAAAGTCAAATTATTCGGTGCATGAATCATCCCCTGTTCTAACAGGGTGCCCGCTCACGTGTATTTTCCAAAAATAACATTTCTTTTAATATCTCTAATTTTTTTTTTGCAAGCCGTGAAAATTCATATAACATATGGAAATCCAGCTACTATTGTGGTGGGACATAATATGTCTTGACTTTAATTCCTTGAACAATTTCCACACTTTTCTTTTTGCCAAAAAAGCCCCTTTTTTAATGTTAAATGACTATAATATTCTTCATCTTTGAGAACATGTGTTGGTGTTTACTAATAACGTTTTCTAATATTTCTAAGGCTGTTGATGGCCGACAGAAGAATATGCTATGTAGGACAGCGGGTACTAACTATACTACATTAATGATTTCCAATCAAAGTTTGTCAGCAGAATTAAATTGATAAACCATTAAAATATTTATAATTAAATTAAGAAAAAGCTTAAAATTTTATAATTAAATTAAAAAAATATCCAAAAATGTTCTAACATCTCTTTCATGTTGACCGTTTGTGACCCTTGATATTTCACGAGGGCGGTTGATAAGAATTTCCGACTCCAACGTGGGAAAGCAAAAGTAGCAGCTCCTCTTCGCTTAATGTGGTCTCTTAACCTGAGGTTGCATGATGTGGCGGCGGTGGCCGTCCTGCCGTCTGAGAATCATCGTAGCCCGTGGCGTACGTATGTTAAATGTATCTCACTTTGGATTGACCGCTGTCCTTTTACAGGCTCGATTGAGCATAGGGCCGAAGCTTCTGGGCCAAATCTGAGTTCTCTCTTAATTTTTGGAAGGTTAAACCTACTGATCTTTGGGCCTTAACATTGTTACGCCAAGTAATAGGATATTTTGCAAAGTGACGGAAAAAGGTGAGAAAATTAGGCTAAAAATGATCGCTTATCATCACCCATAAAAATATTCAGACATAAGTTGTTGTGGATGATGAAAACATTTCTTATTAACTAATTATTTCAAATGATATAAGTTATTAGTATTAGAAAAATATTTTCAAATCATTCATTATCTGCGAAACAAACGTGTCCTAAAACCTCTTTTACTATGAGCACCATCCAAAGTGGACAAATTCTTGCTTAGATTGGGATTGGCATTGACTGTATCCCACGTAATCGAAAGAGAACAACCATTGAACCAATCTTCTAGTGGCCAATCACTTGAAAATGAAATAAATTTATATTTGCATCATGCATGATGGATTTCATCTTAATCACTAAAGTTACATTTAATTATTTGAATTTTAATGAGATAGAACTATATATGATATAATATAAATTTTATGAATTTTATTATATTTTTTCTTTGTTTATTTATTTTTAGAGATATGTTCAGCTTTTGCATCTTCTCTGTACATAAAATTTTTGCATCTCTATTTGCCTTTAATCCTTATTATTTTAAATTTGCTAAATGTTAATTGGCATAGTTAAGATAATATGAGCTATGAAGATGGGTTTCGACCCCGTCTGGGTTGGACTGGTTAGAGGTCATCCATGAGTCGATGGGAAGCGCACAACTTCAGGTGTGCAGATGTGATGAACTACGTTAGGAAACACTAGAAGTTTTTCATAAAATTGACGGGAGGAATGAATGCATGTGAGGGTTTTTTGTTTTTAAATTTCTAGTATTGTGGGTTGATTTTCAATGGAAAGGATGACATTTGACATGGTATTATTATCTTTTCTTTTTCTGATCCAAATAAAATATGCATTACATTGAATAACGCTCCACTGAATACCTAGTAGATGCATCTTTATTCTCTGTATAAAAGAGCCCAAAGAACAGGCAAAAATAAAGGAAAATACTTTCCGGTCAACGAAATATTATGTTTTATTTTAGGAAAATAAATTCCTATACGTGGGAAGGGGAAAACACTTTCCCTTTTTATTAGGTCTTTAGGTCCTTCCTTTTCAAATGTTATTCAATCATTTTCCAAATGCCATACAAACACCAAAACATTTTTGATCCATGAAAATGTAGACGAGAAACAAAGAGCGTATAAAAGAGCCCAAAGAAGGCAAGGATTTTGAGGCGAATAGTTTTGGGGGCTTGCGATGGTTTCATGGGGCTCGGATGTTGGCGAGACAATGGTAATTATGTTGAGAAATGCAAACGGAGTGAATGATAATTTTTATTTTGTTGATTTGCCTTTTCATTATCATACAAAATTTATTCAAGTAACATATTTCTACGAAGGTGTTAAAGTGAATTAAATGGTTGTATATGAATTTTCCTAGGTTAAATTAAATAAGGATGCGTTTTAAAATATGAATAGATCGAGTATGATCGCTAAAATCGAAATGTATAAAAATGGATAAATTTGGGCCAAGCCATTTTCGGTCCGATCCGGCCCACCCATACGACGGGCCTACCTAGGGCGGTTTAGCTAAAACCGGACATATAACCGGTTTAGTTGGACGAGAAAACGTAGAGACTACTAGAATCAGCGCGAAGAAACCGGTGGACCCGCGATCGGACTCGACTCGAGCAGAAGACAACAGAAATCGACCGAAATCCCACTTTTGCCCCTCCTCCCCCCGCCCCCTTCCTCTCCCGCATTTGTCATTTCTCTGAGAAACCGAGAGCTCGATGCTTATCCAGACTTCAGTCTTCAACCTTCGTCTTCCTCTCGGCCTTCTCTAACCTCTGCAACTAACGCTAAGCCTTGCTTAGCCATTCTCACCATCTATCTCATGCCTATCGCTTCCATCTCCGTCCTCCGCCACCGCGCCGCCGCCTCCCTCCTCCACCTTCGCCACCTCCCCCTCGCCGCCGCTGCCGCCGCCAGGCACCGGAACCCCAGCAACGTCTCCAGGAAGCTCCAAAGCCCCGGCAACAAGAACTTCCTCAGGGCCAAGCAGCGCACCGTCAGGGAGTTCTCCTCCCTCTCGCCGGTCCTCTCGCCCGACGATGAGCCTCCGCTCTCCGATTCTCAGGCGATCGGCACGGTCGCGGCGGCCCAGGCCAACTTCATGCGCGTGATAGTGCAGTCCTTACCTTCGATCGAGGGCGTCGGGATCGGGGTGGAGCTGCTGTGCGTGGTGAAGGCGGTGCTGAAGAAGATAAAGAGGAAGGTGCTGGTGGGGGACAAGGTGTTGGTGGGATCGATCGACTGGGTGGACCGGAGGGGCATGATTGAGAACGTGTTCCAGAGGAGGACTGCGATCCCGGACCCTCCGGTCGCGAATGTGGACCACTTGCTCGTGCTTTTCTCCATGGAGCAACCCAAGGTGGAGCCGTTTTTGCTCACTCGGTTCCTAGTGGAGGCGGAGTCTACGGGAATTCCTCTCACGCTCGCTTTGAACAAGTGCGAACTCATCGACGAAGAGGTTGGCATTCTTTCTACGAGCTGAATTAAGGGCCGAACGAGTGATTATTAGTGGTTAAGCTCAATGTTTTTGCCTTAGTACGTGAAAAGCGAGAGGAGGACTATGGGAGCAATTTATGTCGTGTGCATGAGCTACTAGGTCACTGTACATTTCACTTGCGCTGGTTGGTGATGTAGAGATTAGATTGAGAATTGAGGAATGGATCTGAAAGCTGTCTAGGTTTAGGGCTTTCATGTTCATTACGGTGGCCTGTGACTGGTGTAGATGTCTCTCTGAAGTGGGAACGGAACCGGCATTTCCTTTGTGATATTCTATCAGATGCAGATTTATAGATAAAGAACAGGCCTTGAGACCCGATAAGTGGCATTTCTTTTTACATAAACAAATGATTATTGTTTTTGTTTAGATGGAGCGAAGAGAGCTGTTCATCTATGCTGTATTAGATGTAAAGTTTCAGTTCTCCATTTCAGTTTGTGATATCAAATGGGACTGAATATTCTGGGATAGGTTTATGTAACTTTTGTTGCATCGGTTATTAAATGACTGAATTGTTTCTGAAGCTGTATCAAAACCACAGACGAGCAACAGGTGTCATGATGTGGTGTTGCTAATCAAAATTGAAATAACCACAGTATGGTGTCATTGTTGCCTCAGTCACCATCTATGAGCCTTTTCCTGGATTAGGCTTGAGTTAGGATAACATGAACGGAGGATTGTACTAGGAAAACTTAATAACCCTAGAGTACTGCTCAAAAAACACACCACCCCCCCACCCCGCGCGTGCGCGGGAGCCCTGCCTATACATTGCCATTCAATGTCATTTCTTGGATGCTTTCTCTTTACTCTCTTCACTGATGAATGGCTTCGATGAAGTTTGCAGACGTTGGTTGCCTGGAAGTCTAGGTTACGTAGTTGGGGCTATAGGCCAATTTTCTGCAGTGTTGAGTCCAAAAAGGGACTTGATTCACTTGCATTTACCTTGAGAGACCAGACGACTGTGATTGTGGGTCCAAGTGGAGTTGGAAAGTCTAGCCTGATCAATGCTTTGAGAAGCAGCAATCGTCCTTCTGATGCGGCGGCTGATACCAATTGGTTTGAGCCTGTGGGTTCTCTAGTTCTTATTGCGCTTGCATTTATATGTGATGGGATGAAGTAGACTCAATAATAAAACTCTGGCTGTTCTCCCAACAGATTCTAGGCAGCAAATGGTATGAGGATCAGCGGGTAGGGGAAGTTTCTTCGAGAAGTGGAAGAGGAAAACATACCACACGCAATGTTTCTTTACTTCCATTGTCAGGTGGAGGATATCTTGCTGATACTCCTGGGTTTAACCAGCCAAGTCTACTAAAAGTCACCAAGCAATCTCTTGCAGAAGCTTTTCCAGAGGTGATGTCATCATTTCCTCACACATCTTTTGGTGTTATCTCTGTCTTCATGTTCATTTTGCTGAAATAAAGGTCTTGCAATTCACTCCAGATCAGAGAGAAGCTCAAAGCGAGTGAGCCAGCTAAGTGCTCATTCAGTAATTGTTTACATCTTGGTGAGCCAGGGTGCATACTGGAAGGCGAACCTCTGGAGAGATATCCTTATTACTTCCAACTTGTTGATGAGATAAGAGTCAGAGAAGAGTTTCAACTGAGGACATTTGGGACCAAGAAAGAGAGTGATGTTAGGTATTTACTGTGTGCTTTATGGTTATAAAATATGTATGCCCAGTATGTTTCTGTTGACGAGTAGTGCATGTCATGTGAGACTTCGTGTGATATTCAGACTGTCCTGCATTGGATATGTTGAGGTCCTGCAGAGTAGAATGATTTTTGTCAACTATGCCATGGTAGTGGTTTGAAGCGATCTTACGAAAATGATCCGCATATGGTATCAAAATCTGAGTGGGGCTGTTGAATATCAATTTTTCCTGCAGAAGAAACTAAGACTTCCTGTAATGTCCATCTATCATGATGTGGCTGGCTTTGTCATACATGTTTAATCAGCTGCCTGTGAAGCTCTTTTATTTTTTAATTTTTTTTGACTGGGTGAAACTCTTTTTGCTATCATTAGGACGCAAGTGTGGATCCTTCATCTTTTCTTTTGTATCTAAATTTAATGATTTTTGCATTTTGCAGATACAAGGTAGGAGATATGGGGGTCAAACAAGCAGAGCCTCGATTGGAGCCCAAGAAGCACAGAAGACCATCACGAAAGAGGATCAACCAATCTATACTGGATGAGTTGGATGAGCTGGATGACGACGACAGCCTATTAGATGATGCAAATGATCCCATCCTGAGAGCATTAAGAAATGAAAACAGCCAGTGAGTTGGCACAGGTTTGTAGAACTGTAGATATTAAGCTTCTGTTTCGGCTTTAACCAAAATAAATGTAAAGAAGAAGACTCAGTTTAGGGCCTAGAGGAGTCTGAAGCGTGGTCGATGCATCTCAATTCAATTGTCATTTCAAGTCTCTGGATATGTAAAAGTCTCACCAGATCGAGAGAGATGCATGTACAGGACAATATGGTTTTGTAGCTGCAAATGTTTGGAGTTGTAATTCGATCATGTGCTCTCCAAACCTTTGACCTTGGACAGTCTGAAAGATCTTGCTTTAGTAGAAGGGCCAGAAACCTTATTAGTGCTCTCTGTAATTATGCAATTTTATGGGGCAATCGAAGCAAAAGTAGGCCCGTCCAACCTATACTTCCTCCTTTCATTAGAATTGGCGAAGATAAAAACCAGATGAGAACTCTATCTGTAAGCATGAATTATTATGGAGCACTCGCAGCAAAAGTACGAAATATTATGGAGCAGTCGCAGCAAAAGTACGCCCAGCGTCCTTCATTCAGAATTGGCAGTCATAAACCTCAACGAAATCCTGCATCTCCACCCCTACCCACAATGAGACGGGGGAAAAACAAAAATTTTGACTGGTATTGTAGGGCTTTACCCAATTAAGGGAGCCCTTCCAGAAATTCTCAATGGCCTGGGGCTAGCCCAGGCCAATGAGGGGGTTTGGAAATAGTTTTCAACCAGCAATAGACGCGCCTCGGTTAGTACCTCACTAGCTGCGTCATTGCCCCAAGCGCAAAGATGAGGATGCTCGTGCTCTCACCCTCCATTTTGTAGCAAGTCATTTTGTCTCGCCATTGTTTGTAGTCGATGTGGGACAACAGATATATCTTTTTCGCTCGACCCCCTCCGGCCCAATCTGGCCGGTCTGGCCTTTCTATAATCTGTAAAGACCAACTTTTCGAGTTCCTCTACTTCCAAACGATGGTGCTTTGACAAACTCTAAGCTCCATCGAATCTTCTTCTGAGCCATCAGGAAATTGTAATTTAGATACGGGGAAATGTCACTAGTCTAAGTGGTTCAATACTAATTTGGCTACCACTTAAAAAACCTGAAAAACCTGTAACTAAATAGATCTTACGCCGTTTCAGATATTTGAACCACTATTATTATCCCTTCGTTGGCAATGCCGCCTCATATGAAAAATGCTTGGAAACACGCTTGGGTAACACCAGGGTTTGATTCTGGAATCATGACAAATCATATCGTGCACACTGCAAATTAACAGACTGCCCATCAAAATGGATCCATGTATGAGCGCATATGTTTTGTTTTTCGTAACTACTGTCTTTGACCAGCATAGAACCCATCATATAAGCTCGTAATGTTATCAGGGAGATATTAAGTACATTCCGTGTATTGATGATTAGTGAAGGAAACAGTGATCCTCGCTTGACTATCCTAACCAAGAACCCAGAAAATACTTAATTGAACAATCCCTGAGGACTAACATACTGGGCGAGTGGGGAGAAAGCATTCCTCTCGTACCAAAGGGCGACGGCAAATCATCTGTATACTACCATGGCAACTAGTTTAACAGAAAAAAACGAGGGCCGTCTCTCGAAAGAGTCTCCCGAGAGGAAGACGTGCCCGCCTCAAGCTTGCGACTTCTTAGGTTTGCTGGTTGCCAACTGAGTCTCCAGCCGCAAGGCCAACATGACTGGACAAGGCAGCTCATGCCATTATTCGCATAGGAAAAAGATGGAACACCAGACTCTGCATCTTCCCTCACGGGTTCTTCCTTTTCTGAAGGAATCAACTCGATGTGGCGAGGAGACGATAATTACAAGGGCGCAATGTCTGATAATATACGGTTGATTCTTCCGTGTGAGCCCTGTTAGGTGCGGCACCCCTGCTTCTGAGCCTGGTTCACCTGGATATGAGATATATATAGAGCACATCAACAGCCAAGCTCTTCACCTGATGCAAAATTAGACGGGTTCCATTAGTCTTAGCAGAATAAAATTGAACCTGCAATCAAGAGGACATAATTTCGCGATGACATTCTTCAGCGTTACTCTCGGCGTTCTTCAACAAATTAAGAATAAATCTAGCCGGTTTCACCAGCCACTGCCCTTGTCCATTAGAGTGCCTGTTTTTCGCCTGAGCAGTCCTTCTAATGCCGCTGCAAAACCATCGAGATGGCCACCAGGTATCTCCTCGTTTTGGCCAAAGGCAGCTTCCTTGTTGTAAAAGGCCGTCTCTCTTGTGTTCTGAACAATAATAGAAGTGACAAAACTCTATCCATTACTAGTGCGGCGCCGAGGCATAACTTGTGCCAACTCAAGAATGTAGAAGGTTTTCCAGCGGTGGCCAACCTCAGAAAATCCTCACGCGAGACTCGACTGACACCTCATTGCCTATCCAGGCGAAATGAAAGAACTCTCTGCACAACCCTCACTCTCGTGAGCATGGAAAGTCACATTGCGCAATTGCACGACTAATTAGATTGATGCATCTGTGCGGCGAAGTTAAATTCGTTTGGCTATCAAAACATGGATTCTGCAAGTGTTAGCAGCACGTAGGCATTCAAATTCATCGAGCAGCTCTTTTCAACTCAGCTCAACACTAGAATGTTTGCAATATTTTCCTGGCGGCAGATAGGAGGATGTTAAACCTCAGTTCCCCACACCAGACATAGGGGACGCCTGAGTTTGCCTATGGAGGCAAAACGCAATGTCTACTCTTAATTTGCGGGCCTTGCTGGGCTTTTGGGTTATGAAGCCCAAAATGGCCTGGCCTGATCTGAAACTCCTAATTTTCATAGTGTTTTTTTTCATCTTGCATGAAAAAGAAGAAGAGAGAAGTATTACAAGTGAACAAAATACTTCATTTAATTAGAAAAAAACGAAAATTAATATCAGGGTCTAGCCAATCTTGAATCGGGCAAGCCTGAAAATTTTCGGATCGGACCTAATTTTGGGCTAAGATCTAGCCAATCCAGAGGCTCCAAACTCTTTTCCCAACAAATTTCAGTCAAATCCATTAAAGATATTAGAGTCAATACACTCAGAATAACTCAAAATAACTGTGGATTTGGCCCCTTCCAACAACGTTTCATTAGTAAACCCGCTTACCGACTCTTTTTATATTTTGAATTATATTATAAATTTTGATTAAAACAAGTAAATTTTTTTTCTCAAGAATGGGTAAACCAACATAGACACAGTTAGTAATGGTTGCATTAAGGTATCAAATCTTTTTATAACTAAATGCTTTATTTGTAATGATTGCATTAAGGTATCAAATCTTTTTTCTTAATGTGCTTGATCATGCATTAACTCTTTTTTATTCTCTACTTCCTTCCACAATCTGTCCTTTTTATTTGTTAGGAAACGGAACATTTATAAAGCGACCCATGCTTTCCTCGCGAAATTAGTTGTTGTCCCCCTCGAGTCATTCGAATGGTGAACTCCCGTATCCGTCGTTCAAATGGACTTTAGAAACAATAGACATCAGTAGTGATTGCATTAAGGATCAAATCTTTTTTTTTTACTGTGCTTGATCGCTCATTAACTATTCTTTATTCTCTAAATCCTTCCGTGATGTGTTTTTTTTTATTTGTTAATAATGACGCCGAACGTGGCAGGCCAATGCTGGTGAGAACCAGCTAGTCACGAGGCCTTTGACCGGTGGATGCAGTGCCTAATGATTCCTTATATAAAAGGTGAGGAGCCTCCTCTGGCTCCGGCCTGGTGGCCTGGACAGTGAAGGAGTTCCTCGGACGTGGATTCAGACATGGCGGGCGGCTGGGACAAGGGCGAGATATTGGCAAGCCAAGCTCTCTCCAAGGTTGGTTGGTTTGGGTTTTACTGTCTCTGCATCGCGCGGTCTTCTTTGCTAGACGGTTTATAGTAGTTGCAGAACGCCTCCTCAAGATTGCCATTGAAGGTTCTTTCTTCATGGTGCACGTTCTCAATATACCGACCACATTTTCGTGTCATTTTTTCTCTCTCTATATTTCAAGCTTTCGGAGTAAATGGATATGGATCATGGGCCAATTTTTAAGTCTGGATAAGATCGGGTGCAAAAAGAAGAGAGAGTATTCTACAATAAGAAGGTGAAACGGTGTGTCTTAACTTACTTCTTAGTTACATTTTCATTCGAAATTTATAAGGACAATAAAAAGGTATGCTATGGCTAAGATTCGCGGATGGAGCTAGTTACATCGATTTTTATTTTTCTTGTTCTCATGTCGTGTCGTGTCGTATCCCTTATTATTAAAAAAAAAAAAAGAGGCCGGGGCAAAGGGTAATTGAGAGCTCTCTCTAAGTGAGAGGATTTATGTGGGATTTTTGTGTGGTGTGTTGTTGATGTTGCAGTACATATTGGAAACAAATGCATATCCAAGGGAGCATGAGCAGCTGAAAGAGCTTAGGCAGGCCACGGTCCAGAAGTACCAAATTCGGTAATTACTTGGATTTATATAATAATAGTTATTTATTCTCATCAGCCATATAGCTTCTAATTGAGATTATAGCATTAGGGTTTTGATCTACCTAAGCGTTTTACCTTACGCAAAATTCGGTAATTTTTTTTCTTTTTATCTTCATTATCAAGACAGAGATTTTCAATTTTGACAAGGTATTTAGTCATTTTTTGACATGGTCAATTGATGCGATATATGATACCCATCGACATGTCACCTATGACCTGCAATGGAATTTGTGTAAGATTCACAAGCTTAAAAGGGTGTATAGTGTTAGGATTTGCTATGCAATCACAAAGAATATAAAGAATAGAAGCAAGAAGGAGGATTTAAGATGTAAGATTTTTGTCTTGGTTTACCTTTAAATTAGGGTTATGTCCAACTGAGGAGTGCACTATAATTAACACCTTATAAGAGAAAAAATGTGTATGTCCGTGTATATATATCCAGCTCAAGCCTAAATTATCAATAAAATATTGGCTCAAATTATAAAAACTCTCTAGCCTCATGGGACGCTCCCCCTAAACCCCGCCCATTCACCAAGCGAGACCCTCATATCATCTTGTCGATGGGGCATATGAACCATACCCCAACATATAGTTCTTTCAAAGCAAGTGGGGGCCGGGGTACTTTTATTGAAACATTAATCGAATTGAATGTTTGCTGCAGGAGTATAATGAACGTCCCGGCTGATGAGGGGCAGCTAATCTCCATGATGTTGAAGCTCATGAATGCGAAGAAGACGATCGAGATCGGAGTCTTCACTGGCTATTCTCTCCTCACAACCGCACTCGCACTTCCGGCCGACGGCAAGGTAATAATCAATAATTCCAATTAAGTTCGACTCTATTAAGTATTTTAAATTTGTTTATAATTGCAATGAAATTGGTTTTCTGATGAAACGAGTTAATCTCTCTTTGTTGCAAGATATTAGCCATAGATCAGGACAAGGAGGCCTATGAAATTGGCCTGCCATTTATCCGAAAAGCTGGAGTCGACCACAAGATTGACTTCATCCAATCAGACTCTTTCTCGTTTCTAAACGACCTTATTGCGGATGTAAGTACATCCATGTTGAAGACATCTTGAATCCACAATTTTTGAGAAAATTCGAAATTTGTTTGAGGCATTTGACTATTTGTTTGATCGGCAAGGTCCTCACTTGATAAGATGGTTAATAGCTACTTACCTAAATAATAATAACAATGATGATGATGATGATAGTAATTTGTGCACATAACTTGTACGTAGGGCAAAGAAGAGGGGACCTTTGATTTTGCTTTTGTGGATGCCAAGAAAGACGACTACATGAAATACCACGAGCTAGTGCTCAAGCTGGTGAAGGTCGGAGGAGTGATTGGGTATGACGACATTCTGTGGTTCGGCGCGGTCGCGCTTTCTGAAGCTGATGAGATGGATGATCATCGGAGGCTCTGGAGAGCCCAACTTAGGGAGTTCAATAGCTTCTTGGCCAAGGATCCGCGTATCGAGTGTTGTCTTCTTTCCATTGGAGGTGGCCTCACACTTTGTAGGCGCCTCTATTAGAAGCCTCCTCTACATGATGCCGGTCCAATCCGGTCCAGTTCCCATGGGAAATGGCCCGGAAGTAGGAGGTTACAAGCATCTTGGAGAGTAATTGGACTCCTCATTGCTTTCAAGAATTTCGTACCTAATTTGTTCTCAGGAGTTACTTGGGAAGAAGCAAAAAGTTCGATGGGATTTGTATTTGACCAATTTTCAATTATGCGAGAATAAATTCCAAGAATGTCTAAACTTTTTGCCATGCATCATCACTTGAAAATCGAAATATATCTAGTGGTCGTGATATTGGTATGGTCATACTAATTAACTAATGTAAAAGAAAATTCAATTAAAAATTCCCACACGAGGCTCTCAAGAGACACCTCATTACTTATCGAGGCAAAATGAAAGAGAACTCTCAGCCCGACCCTTCACTCTCTCATGGGCACGGAAAGTTGCATTGCGGAATAACTAATAGATCATCGGCATTCAAATTCATCGAGCGACTCGACTCGAGAAAGTCGCAAAATTTTCCTGGGGACAACTAAGAATTGTGCAGTCGTAGGACTCAAGAGATGCCTCATTGCCTATGGAGGCAAAATGCAATATCCAACTTTGCATTTCAGGCCTTGCTGGGCTTTCGGGTGGTTATGAAGCCCGAAATGGCCCGGCCCAACCTCGAACTTATAATTTTCATTGAGTTTTTTTTATCCTACATGAAAAAAGAATGAAACTTCCCAAGTGAACAAAATGCCTCAATCAATTAAAATTCGAAAAATAATTTCGGGTCTAGTCCGTCTTGTACTGATCAAGCGTGTAATCCTACTGATTTATTTTTTCACTTGGCCCACCGACCCTTTCTGGCCCGCCTAGCCTTTCTTTAATCTGTGTTATCAACTCAACTCAACATTTTCGGGTCAAATTTCAAATCAACGGTGGGGGTGACAAGCTGTGAGGTCCGCCATCTCCTTGTGATCCACAGAAATAGATCGTAAGGAATATCAACCATACATGAGGAAATGGCACTAGACCTAGCAGTTCGAGACTTAACCCCAGTCGTCTACGTGCTACTGGAAGTACTTGAATCGCCATTATCATCCCTAGTCGACAATGCCGCCATAGATGAATAATGCAAGAGTCCTGGAAAAGCGTTGGGCTATCACCAAGATTTGATTTTGGAACCATGAGTTGTCATATCGCGCGCACTGCAAATTAACAGATAGATTCCCATCAAAGGGGAGAGCTCACAATGTTACTAGGACAATATCAAGTACATTCCATGGATCGACAATTAGTGATAACATGCGGTTGATTCTTCCGTGAGCCTTGTAGGTGCGGCGCCTTTGCTTCGGAGCCTGGCTCGCCTGGATATGAGATATATAGAGCGCATCATCTTCCAAACCCTTCGCCCGAATGCAAAATTAGACGGGTCCTATTAGTCTAACAAAACAAAATGAAGCCCCACTTATGAAGACGAAATTTCGTGATGACATACTCCAGCGTTACTCTTGGCATTCTTCGACAAATCGAGAATGACTATAGCTGATTTCGCCGGCCACCGCCTTAGTCCGTTAGAGTGCCTGCTTTTTGCCTGAGCAGTCCTTCAAATGCCGCTGCAAAATCGTCGGAACAGCCTCCAGGTACCTGTTCGCTGTGGCCAAAGGCAGCTTTCTTATTGCAAAGGCAGTCTCTCCTGTGTTCTGAAAATCAATAAAAATGACAGAACTCTATTCCATTCTAGTGCAGCCCCAAGGCGTAGCTTGCGCGAGCGCGAAGCTATCAAAAGATGGATTCTGCACGCCTTAACTCAAGAACGTAGAAATTTTCTGGTGGTAGCCCATGTTGAATTAGAAAATCTCACATGAGACTCGACAGACACCTCATTGCCTATTGAGGCGAAATGAAAGAACTCTATACAGTGTTGAGAAAACTCCTAGTTTTGATGCTTACAAAACATTTTATGAATGATATTTTATCAATCTCTTGAAGGAAAAGTACACAGAATGACATAGGCTTTAAAGTCTGTTGGTAGCAGAAGATAAAGCATGAGATGTCTTAGAGTCTGACCGTACCAGAGGGAAAGACTTATCCAGACTGATATTTAAGTCTGACCGTACTGGGAGGCATCGAGTTTTAAGTCGATCGTACCCAGACTAAGTTTTAAGTTTGAGCGTCTGGGCATCGAGATTTTAAGTACGAACGAACAGGGATCGAAAATCTGGCGGACTCGAACTTAAGACCGTCGGACTTAAGATAAACTTACACGATAAGATCACCAACGGTAGAGTATTTCACTTACCTTATTTATGTTGATTACGTTATACTAATCTGATTGATAGGATCAATTAGTGGGCAACTTCCAAAGAAGAATAGAGCACTTATGGAAGCCCAGATTCTGATTGTATGGGCGAACATAATCTAAGGGGATCTGATTTACCCTCAACGGTCAAAAAGACTTGCCTTATAAAGTCTGTCCAAGAAAGGGAAGACAAAACTCTCAAGGAAAGAGCCAACGGTCGAGTGTGGCTTGGAGAGTATTTAAGGATAGGTTGAGACTTAGGGGTAGAGGTAGATGAACATTATTCCAAAGCTGATTCCGTTCTTCAATTGTTGTTCATAGTCCGTATTTGAGTGATCTCAGTGTTTTACAAAAGTGAGTGACTTAGTGAGACAGATCATCACCAAGTACAAATACTCGAGAGTGTGTAATCACTGTTGATCATATAGTGAAATACGTGCCGATTGGTGGTCGCCCGAGAAGAGTGGACGTAGGCTTGTCAAAAAGTCGAACCACTATAAATAGTGTTTGCAATCTTCTCTAACTCTCTCTACTTGATTTCAATTCATTGATTGCAAAAGTTATATATATTTGATTGAATAATCTCTCTACACCTATTTACCCCCCCTCTAGGTGATTATACTAGTTATATCATACAGCACTTGCAATCTCTCATGTACATAGAAAGTCACATCACACGATTACATGATTAATTAGATCAATGCATCTGTGCGGCAACAAAATTGAATTCATTTAGCTACCAAAAGATGGATTTTGCAGGGTGTTAAAGCATATAGGCATTCAAATTCATCGAGCAACTCAACTCAACTCGGCTCAGCTCAACTGGAGAAATAACAAGATGTTAAACTTCAGTTCCTCACACCAGACTCAAGGAGACACCTCATTGCCTATATGGAGGCAAAACGCAATATCTACTTTACATTACGGGCCTTGCTGGGGTTTCTGGGTGGTTATGAGCCGGAAATGGCCCGGCCTAACCTGAGACTCCTAATTTTCATCTACATGAAAAAAAGATAAAGAAAAAAGAACTATCATTACCATTAAAAAATAATTCATTGAATTAAAAAAATTGAAAAGTAATTTCAGGGTCTAGCAAGACTTGAATCGGGCAAATCCGAATTTTTCGGATCGGACCTAATTTTGGGCCAGGAGCCTGGCTTGCCCGAACCATTTACGCCGGCAGTAGAGTCCCATTGTCAAGAGAGAAGGGATAGGCCCAAGGGAAGGGTATCGTGGGCCCTACCTCAGTCATATGCATTGACGATTTTAGAGTCAATACGCTGAAAAAAAAAAAAAAAAAGTCAAAAAAAGTCAAGGCCCCGCCCTACGTTTGATTAGGAAACTCACCTACCGACTTCTTTTTATATTTTGAAATATATTATAAAATTTTTGATTAAAAAAAGTAGAAAAAAATGCTTAAGAAAGTGTAAACGTCAACATGATCTGTGATGACTGCATTAAGATATCAAATCTTTTTATTACCAAACACTTTATCTGTTATGATTGCATTAAGGTATTAATTTTTTTTATTTTATTAATTTGCATGATCACGCATCAACTCTTCTTTACTGTCTCTTTTCTTCCGTAATGTGTTCTTTTTTATTTGTTAGGAAACATAACATTTATAAAATGACCCATGTTTTTCTCCTTATTTTCCCCTTTGAGGCATCCAAATGGTCAACTCCTGCGTCCGTCATGCAAATGGATCTAGAGACAATAGACATATGTCATTCAATTATATCCATTCCTTCATCCGAAAGGAATATATTCTGCAGTCCAATAGAGATATGTCGTTCAATTATATCCATTCCTTCATCCGAAAGGAATATATTTTGCAGTCCATGTAAGCCAACTGGCCAAGTTCCTAATCAAGGGTGAAGTGGTTTAATCTACCTATCTACAGACTGTATAATAACTTATCTGATAACTCAGGGTGGGTCTGAAATGACGGACTCTATAAATGAGTTCAACTTCGCATTCCAAACTCCGACTAAGTATTTAGACGAAAGCCCAAGAAAGTTTTGGTCTGTCCACACTGCAGATTCGGCTCTGCCATAACATAAAATAGCTCAGCCTCCACTTCCATTAGCTCCATGGTGGGGGCAGTAGTGAATGGCTCGTTTAAACGTATAATAGTTATAGCTTAAATTGAATATTCGTTCGTGGGTGCAAAATTCCTATGATATCACTTAGGGGAGTTGCATATACCAATCGCCTTTCCCACCCTTTTCCAAATCAAATTGAAACATGGAGTTTTTGAGGTTGACTGAGCATGACTATATATAAATGTAACAATGAGCAAGGGGTAGTTATAGAAGCGGTAATGAGTAATAATAGAATCTCTGAAGATGTCTGGCCGAAGTTACAAATCTGACTAATGTCGCTTATGTATAATTACACTTTTCCCATTAAAGAACAAAGGGCAAAAATAGAGGGAAAATTACCAAAAAAATAATTATTATTCTATCAATGTCTATGTTGCGAATTCTAGTTAAAATTAGTCGAATAGACTTTATTAGCAAAATATGAAGATATTTAGGACTCAATTGGTATAGTTAAAGATTTAGGATTGAATGGCATAGGTACAATGAATTTCGAATTTTTTTTGCAGTTTTCCCAACAAACATACCAAGACATACTTCCTTCTTTTATCTCCTATGAAACAATGTCTCCGCTCATCCGAGATAAGTACAGCACAAGTGCCAAAACTTGATACGAAGGGACACTTAAGTGCCAAAAGTTACAAAATGTACACTTAAGTGCCATTTTTCAAAATAAATAGATCACTTTAGTCTTAGAGTTGTCGGAGCCTAGAATCCTACATGGCAATCTTTTATTAATTTTTCTTGCCTACGTGGCTCGTCGAAACCGAGTTGGCAAAAAATCAGCCAAAACGACGTCGTTTTGTGCTAACGTGGATTTTAAAAATTATTAATTAAATAATATTATATAATTAAAAAAATATATTATTTTAAAATTAATTTTATTAAAAAAAAAAAAAAAAAAGAGAGGAAGGGGATCTGGTGAGGGCAATGCAGCCCTCACATCCTTTGCCATCGCCGCCACCCCACCATCGCGGGAAGGGCCGGCGACGGTGGGCGGGTCGGTCGGGGTCGCCGGCCCCCGGTCGGTGGCGGCGGCAACCTTGGCCGACCCTCGCCCACCGTCGTCGGCCCTTCCCTGCGATGGTGGGGTGGCGACGGTGGCGGCGGTGAGGGCTGCACAGCTCTCGCCGGATCCCCTTCGTCTTTTTATTTTATTAATAAAATCGATTTTAATTTTTTTTAATCTGACGTGGACAATTTTTTTAATTAAAATTGCCATGTGGATTTTTTATTTTTAAAAAAAATGCTTCGTCGGCAAATAAACTCGTCGGAAAATGGACACGTGGCAGTTTGGCCGGAATTTTTCGCCGTTGGCACTTAACTGATTCATTTTGCTCCAATTTTGGCACTTAAGTATCTCCTCGTATCAAGTTTTGGCACTCCAGGGGTCCGTATGTCCCGCTCATCCTGACTCGTCTCCTGTTTGTACGGATTTCGAGGCTGAACAAACTATCCATGAAAGAAGTGATGGAGTAAAAGGAAATAACGCATATTTTGAATATGATTCATGTTCGATAGAAATATAAAACCATACTTTTTCCATCGGGAGTCCTAAAATGACGTGGACGGTTTCATCGAGTGTACTAAAATCCATCGGAACATTTTTCTTGAGTCCTAAAACTTTGAATCTATTCATTTAAGTCCTACTAGAACTTTTGCCTTAAAGAGATTCTATTAGCTCCGTGGGAAAATCCTCCCGGCCTTTGCTTTTTTTGAAGTAATAATAAATTTATAGAGAGAGATTGCAGGAGTTGGCAATTGTTAGCTGAAGCCAACAAGCCTTGGGCAACTACACCACCGCCCTTACCGTTGCCGTGACCATTGTGCGATGGCCCTCTAGAAGGCAAGCATGTCTTAGCCGGCTCACAGAGCGGACCACAACCTTTGCCAATGCTCAAGCAAGGGCCATCACCTTTCCCTTGCAACAAACTAGAGGAAGCAAATGCATCACCTCATGGTTTCCCTTCATTAGATCGGGTTCTCCTTTGGTGAGATCTTTCTCTTTAAGAATTTTTTATTTTAAAAAAAGGTTTTTATTTTTTTATTTTTCAGCTTTCTTTTTTCCCCCTTTCAATCTTTAAATGGTGTAGATTGAAGTTGGCATCACATAAGACGGGAATTAAAGAGTTTTATGAAAACTTTCCGCTTACAAAAAATGGACCAACTTAACAAAATCCCTCACTTGCATTTTTAGTGCAAGTTTTAGGACTTAGATGAGTAAATTGAAAGTTGTTAGACTAAAAGTTTGAAATGGCAAACTCAACAATGAAGAGGAGAATTTATTGGTTGTTTTTGGACAATTATTTTTTTTTGGGTGAAAGTCGTGAGAAGACGATTATGTAAAAGGAACAAAATTATGCAAATGCTATAGCTTTTATCAAGCATATAATAAAAGAGTTAAACAAATAGAAGACATTGCAAGACAAAGATATAGTGATTCGTCCTTCTACTTGGTTTATATATACTCTCCTAAACTAATACCCACCAATAAGATTGGAATCTACTAGTAATTTTAGAGAATTTACTATATGTAGACGATGCTTCTTTCACACAAAGCTCAGTAGATAACTCTGCAGATATAATTACCTCTCTCTGGAGTTTGAAAGTAGTTCTCACAAACTTCAATTTAAATTCAAATCAAATATAAAAAAAGGCACCGGTCTTCTTTATTTTGGATTGAAGAAGCACAAATGATGTGGTCTACTATGTCTAAAGCAAGAGCCGCTTCCGCGTCAAATTTTTTTTTTTTTTGGTCATGAAAATGCTTCATTGATCGTCATCCAGAGGAAAGAGTACATTCATTTCCAAAATCTAAGCATAAAAGTGAAAATAGTGGGTGTGGTGGCGTTGAAACCCAATTGTGGGGGAGTTTTCCGGCCTGGTGGGTTTTGGCTACCCAATCCGTTGCCTTATTAGTACCTCTTGGTTCAAAGATTAATTGGACTTGTGGAAGTCGGCCCAGCAGCTCTCGGCAATCCAAAACAAGGCTTTGTGAAGCCCACGCCATTTCTGTTCGGCCCAAAATCATCTCCACCACTGACAGGTTATCGCAGGAAACTTGCATGTGCAGATTAACTTCGTTCAGTTGAAGACTTCTCCAGTTCAAGTCTCTGGCTTCGTTCAACCATTGCAGCACAGTACAAATAGCTAGGGTTTTTGCAATTTCAGCCGATTGAGCATGAATTTTCGTCGCAATCCCATCGATGAGCATGTCGTCGTTTCCTCTACAGATCCCAG
Organism: Corymbia calophylla; assembly: GCA_014182845.1. Taxonomy (NCBI): domain Eukaryota; kingdom Viridiplantae; phylum Streptophyta; class Magnoliopsida; order Myrtales; family Myrtaceae; genus Corymbia; species Corymbia calophylla. Next base: position 43,739,178 of record CM024700.1, on the reverse strand, counting down.
CGACCGAACCTTCCAAACCGAACCTTCCAAAAGCAGTCGGTGTTGATTTTCACGGGGCCGCGTGCTGGAGGGATCCACTGCTCTGTAAGAATGTTTTGATTGCTTGTTGTTGCTAGTCTATGTGAGACCCATTTCTGGTATAGCTGGTTGTTGATGATTGCTTCCTGTTTAATGCAGTCGGATTTGGCGATCGCCCCTGAAACAATAGCTCGTTCCATGCCTTCCATACTAACCAAAGAGTGGTGGAAAATAGAGCTTTGTCCTGCATCGAAGCTCCCGAAATCAGGTACTCGGACACCCATTTATCCATTTGTGTAATGAGCTTGAGGGACAGTAGAAACGCCTAAACCAAGATCTGACCATAGTTGATTTGTCCAACCGCATAGTGTAAATAGGTGTTCGGTTGATTCTGGAGCTAACACGAGATTGGACATAGATTATCAGGTATTATTCATCTTTTGTAGAGATTGCATTTCGTAGGAAGGCCCTCATTGCACATACTCCACATGAAAAATCCGATTCTGGGATGAGTCTGCAATTTCCATATTTCTGTCCATAATTTGTTTGGAACCTGAAATGAGGATGAAGCTTGTTGCTCTGTTTGCTTTGTTCTGAGGCTGCGCAGTTTATTATAACCGCTTTTAACCTTGTATGAACCTGATCTGTTAGAATTCCACAGTAATTTGTCTGGCTGTGTATGCATGCTTAGGGGAATTGCTAGTATTTGTTGTGCTAGAGGAGTATCAAATGTTTCAAATATAAGAGGGGAATTCCATTCTTGCAATCCTGGTTTGATGAGTTCCACCACAAGTTTAAGGTCATGTTTGTTGTAAGGCCCTCCAATTTTGCCTATTGGCAGCCATCTGTCTTCTCTGACTTTAATATTCTGACCATCTCTGACCTCCCATCTTATGTCGGGTTCAAGAACTTCTCGCCCCATAAGTAAACTTTGCCATCCCCATGACGGTTGGATACCTCTTTGAGCTGTCCAAAAATTTGTAGTAGGGAAATAGAGCCATTTTATCACTTGGCTCCATAATGCTTTTGAATTTTGGCTTAACCGCTACGCTTGTTTACCTAACATGGCTTGATTGAAATCCACAAGGTCTTTGAACCCTAGTCCCCCTTTATCTTTCCTAGTTTTCAGCAGGTCCCAGTTTTTCCAATGTATTCCTTTATGCTGCACATTTTGTTTCCACTAGAATGCTGCTATTCTTTTTTCAATTGCTCTACAAATGGAAATACGGATCTTAAAAATGGACATGGCGTAGTTTGGTAGTGCTTGTACGACCATTTTAAGTAAGACCTCTTTCTCGGCCTTAGATATTAGTTGCTCTTTCCACCCTTCCAATTTTCTGTCCACTCTCCCAAGCAACCTTGTAAACATATGTTTTTTTGTTTGCCCCCAATATGATGGCAATCCCAAATATTTCCCAGTTTTCTCAAGGATAGGCACTTGTAATTCTGAAGCAATATTCCTTTGTAACTCTTGAGGACAACCCTTCCCAAAGAAAACCCCTGATTTATTTAAGTTTGTGGCTTGACCTGAAGCATAACAATAACAATTCAGGATATTTGCCAAGTTCCGGGCTTCTCGAATTTTCCCTTCCAAGAAAAAGATTGCATCGTCCGCAAATAACAGGTGTGAAAGAACATGATAGTTCTGATTCAGCCGAATACCTTTGATGGAACCATCTTGCATAGCTTTTGCCATTAGGGAGGATAGGACGTTTGCCACTATAATAAAGAGATAAGGGGAAAGAGGATCACATTGTCTTAACCCTCGTATAGGAGAAAATTGTTGGCACGATTCCCCATTTACTTTAACGCTGAAGTTGACGGAGGAGACACAGAATTTAACCAGCGAGACCCATTGCTCACAAAACCCCATTTGTAGCATGCAATCACATAGGAAATCTCATTCTATCTTGTTGTAAGCTTTTTGCATGTCAAGTTTTAAGACAGCTTCAAATTTTCTCTTCCTCTTCCTGCCCCTTATCTGGTGTAGGACCTCCTAAACGATGAAAAAATTGTCTTGTATTTGGTGGCCTCCAATAAACGCACTCTGTTCTAGGGAAATAATCTGTCGAAGCCAGGTCTTCAATTGATTTGCCATAACCTTTGCAATTATTTTATAGTTGAAATTACAAAGGCTTATGGGCCCGTATTCGGTTATGCTCTCTAGGGATGTCACTTTGGGGATAAGGGTAATCTGAGTTTTGTTTAGGCCGGGATCGAAACTGCCTTGAGTGAAGAAACTCTCCATCATACGAAATATGTCCTCATGAATGATAGACCAAAGATTTTGGTAAAATTGACCATTCAGCCCATCAAGTCCTGGAGCCTTTGTTGCACCCATATGAAAAACAACATCTTGCACCTCTTTTCTAGTAACTGGTTTTGTTAAATCTGCATTCATCTCCTCAGTTACTACCGTTGGGCATTGTTTTACAATAGGTCGATAGTCTCTCGGGCCCACAGAAGTATACAAAGTTTTATAGAAACTAGTTATATGTTGCTTGAGGATAAGAGGATCCCGACTCCACTCCTGTTCAATGATTTTTAGCATTGTAATGATGTTTCGATGTCTCCTCTGAACAATGGTAGCATGGAAGAACTTTGTGTTTCTATCTCCCCACTTCAGCCAATTAATATGGGATCTCATTCCCTAATACATTTCTTCTTGTCTCCAGAGACCCTCTATTTGTTCTTTTGTTTTCTTATAATCATCACCTTGACCTGCTCCTTCTGTGGAGTTCGTGATGTCAATAAGTTTTTTCCGACACTCATCAATCTACTTGGCTGCATGATTAATGTTTTTTTGCTCCACTTCCCTAAAGCTTGTGTAACTTTCATTGTCTTACTAACAATATTCTGCTGAGTCCCCCTGTGATCATGCCATGCATTTTCCACCATTGCTGTGAATTCTGGATTAGTTAGCTAATAAGCTTCAAATCTGAAAGTTCTTTGTTTCTTCACTCTTGGTGGTTCTGTACATAGGAAGAGTGGGCTATGATCAGAACCAATAGTGGGAAAAGCAAATACCTCAGCATGAGGAAATAGTACTCTCCAGTCCATGTTACAAAGAGCTCGATCAAGTTTCTTCTTAACTAACTCATCCCCTTCTCGGTTGTTTGTCCATGTAAACGCACAACCCTTACTTTCAATTTCCATGAGAGAACAAGAGTCAATGAATTCCCGGAACGCCATAACTCAATATCTCTCCACCTCTCTTCTCCCGACCTTTTTCCATTGGTATAATACTTCATTAAAGTCACCAATACATAACCAAGGGAAATTATAAGGGGCGTTTCTAGAACGTACAGTATTCCACAAGCTAGTCCGTTGTTGAAAATTTATTGGTACATGTAGAAACGAAATGTGCATTATTGATCCATTTTCCATATCCTCACACGCCACTTCCAGCAGTTCTGCACAGTTGTAGTCCGCTGTCACATTCACCATTTCATCCCATAATAAGGCAAGACCACCCGCTATTCCCATTTTCCAGATCCTCACACGCCACTTCCGCGTCAATTGACTGTTCACCTTTTACCCACCAATCCTTCCAAGCATAGGGACGTCTTTCGGTTCTCCAAATATGTTCCCCTTCTAGTGGTCCATCCGAACTCCTAGTCTTAGTTTCTTTTTCTTTTTCTTATTATGTGCAGTGATTTAGCCTCACGATATGTTGAAAAGCAGCGAAATAAGCGATCCAGGTGAGTGACGTCGTGGCGGCTGAGTCTGCGTCTTTGTCTCTCTCCTCTATGTTGGATGGAAGCGGAAGGGAACGAAAAGCGATAAAATATTAGGTAGGGCCGACCTATTAGGAAGCTACGCGTGGCTCCGCGCATGTCATTATGGTCCCATGGGGAGTAGCGGTCCATCTAATATTTTCTCGTACTTTAGTTACCCCACTGGACAGGAGCCACGTCACTCGGATCGGGCATTTGACTGGCCCCACCTTGTGGAAATTCCATCGTCGCTGCATAATTACGACAGCTTTGACAGGCTAGTCCTTGCAGAGCAAGTAACTCCGAGGCTTTGACCGGTAGCTGCGAGGATTCCTATAAGTCGAGAGTCTCTGGCTCTGGCCTTGGGGCGTGGAGTCTTCTTGGACGTGGCCAGACATGGCAGGCTCGAACAAGCGCGGGATCCTGGCGAGCGAAGCTCTCTTGAAGGTTTGGGGTTACTGTCTCAGCAGCGCTTGTCTTCTTACCGTTTGGTTCTTTAAGATGCTAGACAGTTTATAGTTGTTCGCAAAACGTCTCCTCAAGATTGCCATCGAAGGTTCTTTCTTCATGATGCACGTTCTTAAGATATAAAGCATATTTCTGTGTCATTTTTTCAAATATTTGAAGCTTTTGGAGTAAAAAGATATGCACCCAGAATTCAAGTTGGTGCGAGATTGGGTGCAAAAGAAGTGAGAGTATTCTGTGATAAGTAGGTAAAATAGTGTAACTTACTTAACTTACTCTATTCAAAATTGTAAGGGCAATAAAAGGGTATATCCTTGGTGGTTTGAAGGGTTTCTTCACCACAGAGTAGGAGCTCGAGAGCTCCATTGAATGCCGTCTCACCTGTCTAACGGGTTTACCATTGACGGGCTAACAGGATTGTGTTTTTTATTTTTACATGCCGGTGTTCGCATGTCTCAATCCCTACAATTTCCTCTCGAATACGTTTCTTTTTCAAAAGGAGGGAATGCTCTCTAGGTGTTAACGTCCAAAGGATGTCGAGGTCTGCACAAGACCTCAGATGAAGCAGTTTAAGATCTTACTTAAGATCCAAGTTAGTGTAAGATTGGGTGCAAAAGAAGAGAGAGTATTATGTGATGAAAAGGTGAAACCGTGCAAATTAATTAACTCTATATAAAATTGTAAGGACAATAAAAAGGTATATCATGGCTAAAATTCATGGATGGAACTAGTTACATCGATTTTATTTTTCTTGTGCTCAAGTCATGTCCCTTATTATAAAAAGAAGAAAAAGAAGAAGCCGGGCCAAAGGAAATTGAGAAAGGATTTATGTGGATTTTTATGCGGTTTGTTGCTATTGCAGTACATATTGGAAACAAATGCATATCCGAGAGAGCACAATCAGCTGAAAGAACTCAGAGAGGCCACTGTCCAGAAGTACCAAGTCCGGTAATTACTTGGATTTCTATAATAGTTATTAATTTTCATCGGCCAGGTAGCTTCTAATTGAAATTGTAGCGTTAGGCTTCTCATCTACCTGAGTGTTTTACCTTACGCAAAATTCAGTAATTTTTTTTATTTTATTTTTCATCTTTACCTTCGTTATTGAACCGAAGATTTTCAACATCCAAAGAGGTGTATAGTCATTGTCTAACGTCGCCAGCTAATGCAGCATGTTATACCCCCACCAACATGTCACCTGCGGTGGCAATGGAATTCATGTTAGAGTCGCGAATTTAAAAGGGTGAATAGATCTTTCAAGGCGAGCCATCGTATCTATATGGTGCATCGGTTGAGGATGTGATGTGGGAACCCCCATATGTAAAATACGCTGCACATAAGCATAAGCTCATCGATTGGTGTCTAATTATTAAAATCTTGATCGAATCGATTTGTTAATGTTTGCTGCAGGAGTAAAATGAACGTGCCAGCTGATGAGGGGCAGCTAATCTCCATGATGCTGAAGCTCATGAATGCAAAGAAGACGATCGAGATCGGAGTCTTCACTGGCTATTCCCTCCTCACCACCGCACTTGCACTTCCGGCTGACGGCAAGGTAATTATTGATGATTACGATTGAGTTTGACTGTGTAAGTATTTTTAAATTTGTTTATAAATGGCGATGAAATTGGTCTTGTGATGAAACAAGATAATCTCTCCTTGATGCAGATAATAGCGATAGATCAGGAGAAGGAGGCCTATGAAACTGGCCTGCCATTTATTCAAAAAGCCGGAGTCGACCACAAGATCAACTTCATCCAATCGGATGCTTTCTCGTTTCTAAATGACCTTGTCGAGGATGTAAGTACATGCATATCGAGGATCATCTCAAATCTACAATTTCCAAGAAAATTCGAAGTGTATTAATGTGGTCTTAAATTACTCTTGGAAATGTTTTCGGTCCGTGTCACAATAGTTGATTGATGCAGGGCAAAGAAGAGGGGACCTTTGATTTTGCTTTTGTGGATGCCAAGAAGGATGACTACATGAAATACCATGAGCTAGTGCTCAAGCTGGTGAAGGTCGGAGGAGTGATCGGGTATGACGACACTCTGTGGTCCGGTGTGGTCGTGATGTTTGAAGATGACAAGATGGAGGAACACCTAAGGCGCTGGAAAGGTGAACTCAGGGAGTTCAATAGCTTCTTGGCGAAGGATCCGCGTATTGAGTGTTGTCTTCTTTCCGTTGGAGACGGCCTCACCCTTTGTAGGCGCCTCTATTAGAAGCCTCCTTTTGCATAGTGCCTATTATAATATGTGTTTCGAGTTTAAGCCTAAAATCTGAATTTCGAATGTAAATAAATAAAACGAGAAATTCAATATAAGCTTCGGAGATCGACTTTCCTACTGTACGCACCATAGACATTATATTATATGCTCCCCTCTCTTGGTCAGATAGTGCCGTTGTCAGAGACTTGAGTAGCGCCACTTTTGTGAGTGCTTGAAGCGCCGGGGTTGATCGCGAAGAAATATTAAGCCCCGTTCGCGAGTGCTTGGCCTTGGGTTTCTTTGTTGGTTTCGTTCATACAATTATACCAAGAAGACTAAAGTATTTATAGCCGATTATATTTTATGATAAGATTTGTGTATAATTCCCTTTGCAAGATTGAGAGATTATTTCACAAAAATTTGTGGGGCTAAAACATTGTTTGAGATATTACGTGTCATTGGAGCTTGGGAAACACCGAAAGTATTTGAATGACTCGAGTGTGGTTACAATCTTTATGTATCACTTGATCTTTAGTGGAATTCGTTGATACTTTCCCTGTTGATGAAAATCAATACGACTGAACCACATAAATCTAGTATCTGATTTATTTTTTTATTCTATCTATTTTTATTGTTCGATCGCTCGCCCTTTCGCAGTAGTGCAAGTCATTCCGGTCCAATCCAATTCCCGTAGTAAAAGGTCCCAACGTAGGAGGTTATAAGGATTTTGAAGAGTAATTGGACTCCTTATTTGTTGCCTGACGCAAGGTTTGTTTGATGTTTGAGAATTTTGTACCTGATTTGTTCCCGAGAGTTGCCTGAAAAGTAGCAAAAAGTTCGACCATACTTGTAATTGACCGACTTTCAATTATGCAAGAATAAATCTTGAGAATGTCTAACCCTTTTCCATGCATCATCACTGAAAATCAAAATATATCTCGTGGTCATGATATTGGTATGACGATACTAATTAACCTATGTAAAAGAAAATTTAATTAGAAATTCTCACATGAGACTCTCAAGAGACACTTCATTGCTTATGGGGACGAAATGAAAGAACTATCAGCACAATCTTTCACTCGCTCATGGCATGGAAAGTTGCATTGAGAAATAAATAACAGAACATCGATATTCAAATTCATCAAGCGACTCATCGAGTCAAGAAAGTTGCAAAATTTTCCTGGCGGCATCTAAAAATTGTACGATAGCAGGATGTTAAATTTCAATTCCTCACGCTAGGCTCAAGAGACGCCTTATTGCCTATGGAGGCAAAATGAAATATTCATGTTACACTTTGGACATCGCCGGGCTTTTGGTTGGTTTTGAGGCCCAAAATGACCCAGTCAAAGCCTAAAACTTTTAGTTTTTATTGAGCTTTTCATCCTAAATGAAAAAAATATGAAACTTCACAAGTGAAATTGAAGATGAAAAAATAAATCAAACAATATTAATGCGTTTAATGTTTGAGTAACTAGGTGAAAGACGTATAAGTCACTATGCAAATAATAGAATGTGTAAAGAATATTATCAAAGATTATATTTGAAAGAACCATAAAATAGATTTTATATTGGAGTTGAACTTATTTAGACTATATCTAGACTTCAAGATTAAATCCGTTCAGACGCAGATTTTAATAATGAACATGTTCAGACTCAAGTCTAGATTATGAAGTCTATTTCAAACGGAACACATTCAGACTTTACATACAAACTTTACAAGTCCAGAATGTGATAGGTTTAAGAATGACACAAGTGCAGAATGTGACAAGTTTAGAATGACACAAGTGCAAAACGAGACAAGTTTAGGATGGAGCAAGTTTAGAATGTAACATGTTCAAAATGAAGTACGCTTAGAATGAGACAATTTGATAGAACATGACACAAGCCCAAAACATATAACAACTAATAATCCGGTTTGGGTTTCACACCTAAAATAAAATTGATTGACTAAATCTAATTGATAGGCAATGGATCGTGAAGACAAGAACTTTCTAAATGGAGAAACTCTACTTATGGCAACCTAGATTTTGATTGTATGAGTGATTAGAATTAAAGTGGGATTGTACTTTTGTTACTCATTGGCTACCAAATTTTCTTGATACAGTTATATCCAACAAGTAGATTGGAATACGATCCTCTTGGATACTATCCAATGACTAGTTTGGAAGTGGGGGAGTGTTTGAGGAGATCAAGGGACCGAGAAGCAAGTAAGAGATGAAGCATAGAATCTATAATTCCAATACACTTGTTTTTGTGAGCTTAAAAGTTTGTGATCATGAGAGAAGTACATAAGAGTGACTTAGTGAGATAATATGATCTACTACTAAGGGTGCGTTTGGTAATATTTCTACTCTTGGGAACAGTTTCTTTTGAAAAATAGTTCTTTTTTATTTCTACTCCTTGGAACAATTTCTGAGTAAAATAGGGCGTTTGGTAACAACAAAAATTTCTTATTCTTGGAATAGAAATGCGTTTGGAATCGACAAAAAAATTTTATTCTTTTTTCCCCTAATGGTGGCGGCGGCCGGCGGTGGGGGTGGCCACCGGCCGCCCCGCCGCCGGTGGCTGGTGGCCGTCGCCGCCCCTCACCCCTCGCCACCGGTCGCCGCCCCTCACCACCGGTCGCCGCTGCCGATCGCTGGTCACGTTGGGTCGCCTCGGCCTTGTGGCCGGTGCGCGGTCGGCGGTCACGCGGGGCGGTCAGCAACCGACGACTGGCGATCGGCGGCGGTGGCGGCCGACGTCTGGCGGCGATCGGTGGTGGCGGCCGACGTCTGGCGGCGATCGGTGGTGGCGGCAGTAGGCAGCAGGCGGGTGGCGACGTGCTATAGATGGCAAGTAGTCTCCAAGAAATAGTTTCTAGAAATTGTTCTCAGGAATAAGAAGCTACTTTTTACATTTCTCATTTCTACTCCAAATCTATTCCTAGGAACAACTTTCTATTCAGGGGAATTGAAAAATCGGTTTGCGTTACCAAACGCATTTACGTTCTTTTCTATTTCGGGGAAACAAAAAACAGAAAAACAGAGAAATAGAAACGTTAACAAACGGAGCCTAAGTGTCCACACTCAAAGATGTAATCTCTTGTCGATCATATAATGGAATCCTACCAGTAGGCTATCAGTATAGGAGAATGGACGAAGTTTGATCTAAACCAAACCACTATAAATTTCTGTGCAATTTTTTTTTTTATCCCTTAACCTTTATTGTTTACTAATATTGTCTATTGTACACTGTATAAAGTATTCAAACTTTTGGATCGTGCTTACATAGTTCTGAATATTACCTCTGATTTTACTGTTATTCAAAATTTAATTCTTGAATAGTTTTATTCCGCAATAATTTATTACATCACCTATTCACCCCCTTTAGGTGATTCCAACTAGGTATCTCAAATAAAATATCTCATTCAATTAAAATTTGAAAAATAATTTCGGGTCTAGCCAGTCTTGAATCGAACGAGCCCGCCAACAATAATCCTGCTGGTTTCTTCTTTTACTTGGCCCACCGACCCTTTCTGGCCCGCCTGGCCTTTCTTTTATCTGCAAAGTCATCTCTTTCTGAGTTCTACTTTCAAAACAACGTAGGGGTGACAGGCTGAGGACCGCTATCTCCTTGTGATCAACAAAAATAGATCGCAAGGAAGTTTAACCATACATGAGAAATGCCACTAGACTAAGCGACCTTGTGCCTGTCAGAAGTATTTGAATGGCCATTGTCATCCCTAGTCGACCATGCCGACCCGTGTGAAGAATGCAAGGGTCTTGAAGCGCACTGGGCTATCACCAGCGTTTGATTTTGGAATCATGAGAAGTTTTATCATGTGCATTGCAAGTCTACAGACAGATTCCCCACCAAAAGGGATCAATGTGTGAGCGCATAAGAGCTCATAGTGTATTAGGATGATATCATGTACATTCCAATGTGTCGAAGATTAGAGAAGAAAACACCGGTGCTGATTTTAATTGTGGAAATAAATTTAGTTTGGAGGACCCTGAAGACGCAGATTGCTAGCTTGACTGCCCCAACCAAGAACCTGGAAAATATTCAATTGAGCAAACCCCTGAGGACTAGAACATACTACGGATGGGGAAATGGTGTTCCTCTAGTACCAAAGGTTGACGACAAATCTCCTAGATACTACCATAAAAAAGAAAACACGAGGACTGCCTTAAGCTTGCGACTTCTTAGATTTGCTGGTTGCCAACTGAGTCTGCGGCTGCAAGACCAACATTACATGTAAGAAAATGACTCGACAAGGCATCTTACGCCATTCGCATAGTAAAAGATGGAACCACAGACTCTACCTCTTTCCTCACGGGTTATTCCTTTACCGACAGAATCAACTCGATGTGGCAAGGAGATGACATGTACGCTGTCAAAAATGAAACGGGATAACATTAGCAAAGTAGGATGAAGACGACAGTGACAGAGGCGCAACGTCTGATAACATACGGTTGATTCTTCCATGAGCCCTGTAGGTGCGGCACCTCTGCTTCTGAGCCTGGCTCACCTGGATATGAGATGTATAGAGCACATCAACTTCCAAACCCTTCGCCCGATGCAAAATTAGACGGGTCCTGTTAGTCTAACAGAACAAAATGAAATCCCAATCGCAAGGACGAAATTTTGTGTTGATATACTTCAGCGTTACCCTCGGCGTTCTTCAACAAAGTGAGAATGAATCTAGCCGATTTCACCGGCCACCACCCCTGTCCGATGGAGTGCCTGTTCTTTGCCTGAGCAGTCCTTCTGATGCCACAGCAAAATCGTCGGAACGGTATCGCTTGTTTGTGCACCACATCCTCCTGGTACCTCTTCGCTTTGGCCAAAGGCAGCTTTCTTATTGCAAAGGCAGTCTCTCTCGTGCTCTGAAAAATTATGAAAATCACAAAAACATATTCAATACTAGTGAAGCAGTAAGGCACAACTTGCTCGAATGCGGAGCTACTGAAAGTTGGATTTCATAGGTGTCGACAGAAGCATGTAAGTTAATTAAGCAACTTCAACTCAACTCAATAAAGTTGCAAAATTTTCTGGTGACGGTGAACCTTTGTACAATCACTGGATGCTAAATTAGAAAAACTCACACGAGAGTCAAGAGACGCCTCTCTGCACAACCCTTCACTCTCTCACGTGCACGGAAAGTCACGTTGTGCAATTACATGACTAATTAGATGAATACATCTCTGTGCGCAGAGTTAAACTCATTAAGCTACCAAAAGATGGATTTTATGGGTGTTCGAAGAAAAATTTTGAATTCATTAAGCAGCTCAGCTCAGCTCAGCTCAGCTCAAGAATGTTAGGGAATTCTCTGGTGGCGGCTAAGCTTTGTACAATCACTGGATGCTCACAGGAGGCTCACGAGACACCTCCTATGGAGGCAAAATGAAAGAACTCTATGCACTACACTTTCACTCTAGCGTGTACACAGAAAGTCACATTGCGCAATTACATCAAAAAGTAGATCAATACAAGTTATATACGCTAAGCTACCAAAAGATGGATTCTATGAATGTTAACAGCACGTAGGCATTCCAATTCATCAAGCAACTCAACTCAACTCAACTCTAGAACGTTTCAAAATTTCCTGGCGGCAGCTAAGCTTTGGACGATAGCAGGATGAAAAAGTAGAATTCCCTGCACTAGAAACTAGAATCAAGAGACGTCTAACACCCTTCACTCTGTGTGCTTAAAAGGTCGCAAAGCGCAGAGTACATCTCTAAATCAGATAAACCCATCTACCCTTCCATCAAATACTGAATCTTCATTGCTAAAACAGATATAGAGAGTCACTCAAAAGTTTAGCTACTATTCCCACTTGAGTTTGGAATGCTTCCCGACAAATTCTCGGCGCGAGAGTAATGCAATTGTAAACAAAACATCTACTGATAAATAATCCCTGGACTTTGGCCTCTTTGTTGGATGGAAGTGGAAGGGGAAAAAGAAAATGACACATAATTTTTGAACTTTGGCATGATATGCAATACCGTCTAAGAAGTTTTAATTTATTTAATGTGATCCCCAAACTTTTGATATATGTTTAATCAAGTCCCTAAACTATATAAAAATGTTGGGGTAAGTACACTAGGAGTGCCATTACTTTCGTATGGCGCTCACTTTGGTGTCAAAACTTTTTTTTCGCTCACTTGAGTGCCACATCGGAGTAAAATCGTTCACTTGAGTGCCACATCACCGGAAAACGCGTGGCGCCGGAATGCGACGTGACAGTAGGAAAACATTATTTTAATATTTTTATTTATTATTTTTATTATTTTTTGATTTTTGAAATTTTTTTTTTTTTAAGGCCAGCGAGGGCCACCGTTGACCCTCGCCGGCCGCGGAACTCTCGCCCAATTTGGGCGAGGGGGCCCTCGCTATTGGCCATGAAGGCCTTGGGTGAGGCCGTCGCGGCCTCCCCGCGGCTGCCGAGGGCCATTGCAACCTTGCCCAGGGGCCGGATGCGGGCGGGCCGCCCCGGCCTTTGCCGTCGCCGTTGCGGGTGAGGCCGTCGACGGCCTCGCCGGCCTCACCTAGGGCCTTCGACGGCCTCGCCGGCCTCACCTAGGGCCTTCGACGGCCTCGCCGGCCTCACCCAAGGCCTTCGCAGCCGACGGCGAGAGTTCGGCGGCTGGCGAGGGTCAACGGTGGCCCTCACCGGCCTTAAAAAAGAAAGAAAAGAAAAACAAAAAATTAATTAAAATATTGTTTTCCTGCCGCCACGTCGCATTCCGCGGCCACGTTAGCTTTTCCAGCATTTGGCACTCAAGTGATCAATTTTACTCCGATGTGGCACTCAAGTGAGCGAAAAAATAATTTTAGACAAAGTCGAAAGTGGCCGTACGAAAGAATGGCATTAAATGCCCACCCCTAAAAATGTTTAATGTTATTCCCGAAACTTGAATTAATGGAATGAAAGCACCGAACATTTTTAAATAGTTTACGGACTAATTTGAATATGTATCAAAAGTTTAGGAATCACATTGAATAAACTAAAAGTTTAGGGACAATGTAATACATTGTACTGAAATCTAAAGATCACATTAAACAAATTAAAAGTTCAGAGACCATATTATATATTAAGTTAAGGTTGAGGCATTATATCCCAAAAAAAAAAAAAAGAGAGGGGAGGGAGTTCAAAAGCGCATAAAGATTCCATCTTTGCTGCATAATGACGCCGAACGTGACAGGGCAATGCCGGTGAGAACCAACTATCCACGAGGCATTTGACCGGTGGATGCTGGTGGATGCGAGTGTCTAATGATTCCTTATCTAAAAGTTCGAGAGCCTCCTCTGGCTCCGGCCCTTGGAGCGTGGAGTCTCCTCGGACGTGTATTCAGACATGGCGGGAGGTTGGGACAAGGGCGAGATCCTGGCAAGCAAAGCTCTCTCGAAGGTTGGTTTTTGGTATTGCTGTCTCTGCATCGCGCGTCTTCTCTCTGTTCGGCTCTTTTAAGATGGCTGCTGTGCATCGCGCGGTCTTCTTGCTAGACAGTTTATAGTAGTTGCAGAACGCCTCCTCAAGATTGCCATTGAAGGTTCTTTCTTCAGGGTGCAGGTTCTTAAGATATCGACCACATTTCTGTGTCATTTTTTCCTTGATATTTCAAGCTTTTGGAGTAAACGGATATGCGCCGATTTTTAAGTTGGTTTAAGATTGGGTGCAAAAGAAGATAAGAGTATTCTAAGGTGTAGTGCAACTTAACTTATTCGAAGAAACATTATTATTCAAAATCTGTAATGACAATAAAAAGGTACATCATGGCTAAAATTCGTAGATGGAACTAGTTACATTGATTTTATGATTCTTATGCTTGTGTCGTGTCGTGTCTCCCATTATTAAAAAAAGTAAAAAGCCAGGGCAAAGAAAAATTGAGAGCTCTCTCTAAATGAGAGGATTTTTGTGGATTTTTGTGTGGTGTGTTGTTGATGTTGCAGTACATATTGGAAACGAATGCATATCCGAGAGAGCACGAGCAGCTGAAAGAACTCAGGCAGGCCACGGTCCAGAAGTACCAAATCCGGTATGTAATTACTTGGATTTATATAACAATAGTTATTTATTCTCATAAGCCAGATAGCTTCTAATTGAGATTATAACATTAGAATTCTAATTCACTCGAGTGTTAGCATTATGCAAAATTCAGTAAATTTTTTTTTTTAATCTTCGTTATCAAGTTAGAGATTTTCAATTTCCGATGAGTTGTTTAGCCATTTTCTAACATGGTCGGCTAATGCAATATATGATACCCACCAACATGTCAACTATGACATGCGATGGAATTCATGTTAGATTAACAAATTTAAAAGGGTATATAGTGTTAGGATTTGTCGCGTAATCACAAAGAAAATAAAGAATAGAAGCTAGAAAAAGAATTTGAGATGTACGGTTTTGACTTGATTTATCTTTAAACTAGGGTTACGCCTAACTAAGGAATCCATTATAATTAGCACCTCACAACTCCTAGGTATATCTCTCAATTTTATAAGAGAAAGAGTATATAATATAGGCTCAAAGTATAAAAACCCTCTAACTTCATGAGACGCTCCCCTAAACCCCGCCCATTCACCAAGCGAGACCCCCGTATCATCTAGTCGACAGGGCATATGAACTACACCCCAACATATGGTTCTTTCAAAGCAAGTGGGGGCTGGGGTATAATTATTGAAACATTAATCGCATTGAATGTTTGCTGCAGGAGTATAATGAACGTGCCGGCTGATGAGGGGCAGCTAATCTCCATGATGTTGAAGCTCATGAATGCGAAGAAGACGATTGAGATCGGAGTCTTTACCGGCTATTCTCTCCTTACTACCGCACTTGCACTTCCGGCCGATGGCAAGGTAATTAATAGATTTTAAATTTATTTATAATTGCAGTGAAATTGGTTTTGTAATGAAACGAGTCAATCTCTCTTTGGTGCAAGATCATAGCGATCGATCAGGACAAGGAGGCCTATGAAACTGGCCTACCATTTATTCGAAAAGCTGGAGTTGACCACAAAATCGACTTCATCCAGTCGGATGCTTTCTCATTTCTGAACAACCTTGTCGCGAATGTAAGTACATGTGTGTCGAAAATCATCTCATATCTACAATTTCCAAGAAAATTCAAAGTTTGTTTGAGGCATTTGACTATTAGTTGGATCGTCGCGGTCCTCACTCAATCAGATGATTAATAGCTACCTACCTAAATAATAATAATAATAATTTGTGCATGTAATTTTTACGTAGGGCAAAGAAGAGGGGACCTTTGATTTTGCTTTTGTGGATGCCAAGAAGGACGACTACATGAAATACCATGAGCTAGTGCTCAAGCTGGTGAAGGTCGGAGGAATGATCGGGTACGATGACACTCTGTGGTTCGGCGCAGTCGCACTTTCCGAAGCCGACGAGATGGATGATCATCGGAGGCTTTGGAGAGCCCAACTTAGGGAGTTCAATAGCTTCTTGGCAAAGGATCCTCGTATTGAGTGTTGTCTTCTTTCCATTGGAGGCGGCCTCACACTTTGTAGGCGCCTCCATTAGAAGCCTCCTCTACATATTGCCAATCCAGTCTGGTTTGGTTCTAGTGGGAAATGGCCTAAAAATAGGAGGTTTAAGGATCTTGGAGATAATTGGACTCCTTGTTTGGTGACACAATGCCTCTACGATGTTTCGAGAATCTCATACATGATTTGTTCCCAAGAGTTACTTGGGAATAGGGCTGATAAAATGGGTCATGTATCTATATTTTAACTCAGTTTTGAGATGCTTACTTTTATTTGAGTAATTCATTTTTTTTAAATGGGTTAAAATGGGTCGAGAAAAAATAAGGCCCAAAAAATACGTCAAATATGGTATACTAAAAACGACCCATATTTCAGTAACCCACACAACACCCTTTCGCTTCAGTTCGTCTCCATTCTCTTCTTCTTCACCGAGAATGACTAATATAGGTAGGAACCAACGAGGCATTTCCAGTGCCAGAAGCCGACGAAGTGGCTGGACCGATCTCGAAGCTGCCAGTGTAGATGTTGAGGGAGTGGCAGCGGAGGAGGAGATCGGAGTTGAACTTGGGGGAGAGCGGTGGGTGGATGTAGATGGCGGCGCACTAGCGGCAAGCGGGGGAGTCGAGAGGAGTTTCGGCGACGTCGTCAAGAGTGAAACTGATCACGAGAGGTCTTATTGTAGCGCTGGTGCGAAGGGGATCGAAGCAAAAGTAGAGGAGGAGGAATTAGATGGGAAAGAAGGAAGAGATAAAGAGAGCGAGCTTAAGCTTCGAGGTCTGATCCCCGTGGTGTCTGGAGGATTTGGGCCTGTTTGCTGTCGCCGTCATCCACAACAGCGCATGTCTCAGCTTCATCAGCATCACCTTCCTATGGAGAGAGAGAGAGAGAGAGAGAGATTGGAATGGAGAGGGGGGTGGAGGGAAGAAGACTGCTGGCTTCAGAGGGATATCAAAATCAACTAGAAGGATCGACCGACACAACATGAACAGGAAAAAGACAAGAAAAAATTGTGGAAATTCCTTTTTTTGGGGGGGAGTCTAGTGAATGAAAGAGGAAATAAATTAGTGGTGGTTAGCGATAATGGTTTGAAAAGTGAGATCACAAGAGTCCTTGTCTGTTGGATTTTTTAATGAATAAATTTTTAACTTTTAATTAACTTTTTAAATTGATTTTAAGTTTTTATCAAAGTAATATATACATGCGAAAAGCTTAAAGTGAGTTAAATGAGTTTGTCTACATTGTGTTAACTATTAAATGATTTGATAATATGAGTCGGGTCGGGTATGAATCAGATTGAGTATGAGTCAGTAAATTTACATTACATGAAAATGAATTAATATAAATTGAAGCATTTTCGACTCAATTCAAATCGAAACCAACCCACCCATTTAATGATTCTACTCGGAAAGAAGCAAAAAGTTCTACTCTATTTGCAATTGACCAATTTTCAATTATGTGAGAATACATCCCCAGAAAATCTAAGCTTTTATCCATGATTGGTCACTCGAAAATCGAAATATACCTTGTGGTTGTGATATTGGCATGATGACATTAATTAACCAGTATAAATGAAAATTTAGCTAGAAATCCCCACGTGAGACTCTCAAGAGTCACCTCATTGCTCATCGAGGTGAAATGAAAGAACTCCCGGCACGACCCTTCACTCGCTCATGGGCACTAAAAGTCGCATCGCGGAATGATTAACAGAGCGCCGGCATTCGAATCCTTCGAGCGACGACTCGACTCGAGAAAGTCGCACAATTTTCCTCGCAGCGGCAAAAACTTGTAGAGTAGCAGGACGTTTAAACTTCAATTCCTCACGCTAGACTCAAGAGACGCCTCATTGCCTGCGGAGGCAAGATGCAATATCTACTTCACATTTTGAGCCTTGCCGGGCTTTTGCGTGGTTATGAAGCCCGAAATGGCCCGGCCCGATCTGAAACTTTCAACTTTTATTGATTTTTTTCTCCTATACGAAAGAAAAAAATTAAACTTCACAGGTGAACAAAATACTACATTCAATTAAAATTTGAAAAAACAATTTCGAGTCTAGCCAGTCTTGACCGCTATCTGTGTGATCCACAAAAATGGATCGCGAGGAAGATCGACTATACATGAGGAAATGGCACTAGACTAAGCAGTTCGAGACTGGTTAACCAATCGTAACGAGGCAACTTAGTGCTGTCAAAAGCACTTGAATCACCATTATTATCCCTAGTCAACTATGCCGCCCCATACGAAGAATGTAAGATCCTTGGAAATGCGCTGAACTATCACCAAGATTTGATTTTGGAATCATGAGAAGCAATATCGTGCACACTATGCAAATTATAGTTATGGGGAAAAGGGGTTCCTCTAGTATCAAAGGTCGACGACAAATCTCCTGAATGCTACTACACCATGGCAAATAGTTAAAAAAGTAAAAACGAGGTCCGTCTCTCGGAAGAGTCTCCTGATAGGAAGACATACCCGCCTCAAGCTTGTGACTTCTTGGATTTGCTGGTTGCCAGCTGAGTCTCCGGCTGCAAGACCGACATTGCATCTAAGAAAACGACTCGACAAGGCAACTTCAGCCATTTGCATAGTAAAAGATGGAACCACAGACTCTTACCTCTTTCCTCACGGGTTCTTCCTTTTCCGACAGAATCAACTCAATGTGGCAAGGAGATGACATATACGCTGTCAAAAATGAAACGAGATAACATTAGCAACAGTAGAATGAAGACGACAGTGACAGAGGCGCAACATCTGATAACATACGGTTGATTCTTCCGTGAGCCCTGTAGGTGCGGCGCCTCTGCTTCTGAGCCTGGTTCACCTGGATATGAGATACATAGAGCGTGTCCACGTCCAAACCCTTCACCTGATGCCAAATTAGACGGGTTCTATTAGTCTAGTAGAACAAAATAAAACCCCACTCACAAGTATGAAATTTTGTGACGACATACTTCGGCGTTACTCTCGGCATTCTTCAACAAATCGAGAATGAATCTAGCCGATTTCACTGGCCACCGTCCTTGTCCATTAGAGTGCCTGTTTTTTGCCTGAGCAGTCCTTCCAACGCCACGGCAAAATCGTCGGAATGGTATTGCTTGTTTGTGGACCAGCACATCCTCCAGGTACCTCTTTGCTTTGACCAAAGGCAGCTTTCTTATTGCAAAGGCTGTCTCTCTCGTGTTCTGAAAAATTATAAAATCACAAAAACATATTCAATACTAGTGGAGCACTAATGCCTTGTGCTCGAATGCGGAGGTACCAAAAGTTGGATTTTATAGGTGTCGACAGAAGCATGTAAGTTAATTAAGCAACTTCAACTCAGCTCAACAATGTTGTAAAGTTTTCTGGTGGCAGCTAAACTTTGTACAATTACTAGATGCTAAATTAGAAAAACTCACACAAGACTCAAGGGAGAGCTCTCTGCACAACCCTTCACTCTCTCACGTGCATGGAAAGTCACGTTGCGCAATTACATGACTAATTAGATGAATACATCTCTGTGCAGAGAGTTAAACTCATTAAGCTACCATTAGATGGATTTTATAGATGTTAAAAAGAAAATTTTGAATTCATTAAGCAGCTCAGCTCAAGAATGTTAGGGAATTCTATGGCGGCGGGTAACCTTTGTATAATCACTGGATGCTCACAGAAGGCTCAAGAGACACATCCTATGGAAGGAAAATGAAAGGACTCTATGCACTACGCTTTCACTTTAGTACGTACACGGAAAGCCACAGTGCGCAATCACATAAAAAATTAGATCAATACGAGTTACATTCACTAAGCTACCAAAAGATGGATTCTATGAATGTTAACAGCACGTAGGCATTCAAACTCATCAAGCAACTCGACTTGACTCAACTCTAGAACGTTTCAAAATTTTCTGTCGGCGGCTAAGCTTTGGACGAAAGCAGGTGAAAACGTAGAATTCGTCGCGCTAGAATCAAGAGACGTCTAACACCCTTCACTCTCTGCGCATAAAAGGCCACAAAGCGCAAGGTACACATCTAAATCAGATAAACCCATCTACCGTTCCATCAAATACTGAATCTTCATTGCTAAGATTGATACAGAGGGTCGCTCAAAAGTTTAGCAGCTATTCCCACTTTTGAAGGCTTCTCAACGCAAGAATAATGCGACTGTAACGAAACGTCAGCTAACACTAACTTGATAAATCACCATAAAAAAGCACTTCATACAAATGTTACCTTGAAGTGAACCCTGAGATCAGAGCCCCTAGCCTTGCAAGCTGCGGAAAAACGTCCGGGGACAACATCAGATCCAAGACACTATCCGATAAACGACCATATAACACCAGACAAAACCTGAATATCTACGAGCTAAAGAAAAAGGAAAAGGGAGTGATCGAGCTGAAGCTTACACTTGGTGGGATTGTCGGACTCTCTGGAGTACTTCACCTGCGGGGGGTCAAACGGGCAACAAACAATTCGCTCAGAAAGGACACTCTCGAGATGAATTCTCAAAGGAAGAAGAGTCGATGTAACCAACCATGGTGCCTGATGCGCGCGCCCTGGTGAAAGTTCTCCTCTTGCTTCGTTAGCTTCCGCTGCTGCTGGAGAGCGGCCAAGGGGAGAGGCACAACTTTGACGGAAAGGAAGAACAAGAAGAGAGATCTGTGCCAGAGATGGAAACCCTAGTTTCGAAGGGCCCTTTTGGAAGTTGGGCTGGGTTTAATCTCTTTTTTCAAATGGGCTTAATGGCCCAAACGTTTGGGCTTTGGTGGAGATGCTAATTCAAGTCCATGATTCAAGCATAATGTAATGAGTTTAGGTTCGTTATGGAAAATAACTTTCGCAAAATCGTTTTCTGAATTTTTTGGTGTTCGTTTCATGAAAAATAAATTGATCAGATAAAACATTTTTCATTAAAAGGAAAAAATTCTTCTAAAATATGAGAATTTTTGTTTCCATTTTTTAAGTTAGGGAAAACATTTTCCTTACTTACTCTCCTTTTTTCATACCCTACTAACTTCTCTTCCTTCTCTTTTTTTCTTTTTCAAAAATTCAAAAATTAAATTATTTTATTTTTATTTCTATTTCTATTTCTATTTTTTTTTTTTCTTTTTTTTACTTTTTTCACCTTCTTCTTCGATTGGTCGTTGTCCATGGCGATGGCTAGTGATCAGCCACAGTGGAGCCTTGAGCTCGCTTTCCTCAGGCAAGCTTGAGGCTCGCTAATGACAGCCTTGGGCCTCATCGCTCATTGCTGGCTTATAGATCTGGTAGGGGTGTCAAAAACCAAACCGAAATATAAAACCGAAACCAAAATTTCGTATGTTTTCGGTTCAGTTCGGTTTCGATTCGGTTAATCGAAAAATAACCGTTAACCTTTTTGGTTCGGTTCGGTTAATCGAACCGAATTGGAATTTTTAATAAAAATTGAATAATCTATCTTCTTTATCATCTCTTCTTTACTTAAATTCCAATAAATAAAGTAAAAATAGGAAAACCCAAAAAACCGTTCCAAATCAGAATCGAACCGAACCGCATTTTCGGTTCGGTTCATATTTGGTTCGGGACGGTTTTGGTTCGATTCGGGATCATCTCTTATCGGTTCAGTTTTTCCAAAAAACCGAACCGAACCGAACCGTTTACACCCCTAAAATCTAGTGAGTGGAGAACTCTAGCTCGTTAGATTGCGCGAGCTTGAGGCTTATTGATGCCAGCCTCAAGCCTTGCCAGACCAGCAAGCTATAGGCTCACGCTTGCCCCTAGTTGGCCGATCTGGCGAGCCGTGAGCTCGCGAAATAGGCAAAGCTCAGGCTCGCTTGGATTTGGCAAACCATGAGCTCATGACCTCAATAGAGCTCGAGCTCACCTGGATCAACTGAGCCTCAAGCTTGCTGACCCATGTTAGGCCGGTTGCCCGATAGCCTACCATCGCCAAGGCACGTGATGGCGGAGGAAGAAGAATGAAGAAGGAGGAAGGAAGAA
Source organism: Corymbia calophylla (assembly GCA_014182845.1). Taxonomy (NCBI): domain Eukaryota; kingdom Viridiplantae; phylum Streptophyta; class Magnoliopsida; order Myrtales; family Myrtaceae; genus Corymbia; species Corymbia calophylla. Next base: position 43,717,330 of record CM024700.1, on the reverse strand, counting down.
CGAAAAGAAAAAGAAAAAAGAAAAAATAATTAAAAATTCAATTATTATAAAAATTAAAATTACATTAGTAATTTTTCCTAGAAAATCAAATTAGATATCGAATAGTAGAAAATATTTTCCACTTTATTTTCAGGTTTTAACCGAACATTAGAAAATATCGTCATTTTCCTCAAAAATATTTTGGAAAACGTGATATTTTTCGCGAAACAAATGGAGACAGAACCTAGGTTAAGAACAATATTGGCTCAGCTTGGCAATTCTCAGGGTGAGTTTTCACATCTTTTTTCAATAACAACAAGCTCAAAAAGGACACAGCACGATTATCCGTGTCCCCACTCTCGCACTCGCTCGAAGAGGTATTCTATGCCATGGATGCACCATGTGCGTAGTAACGCATGATATAACTTAATGATCAAAGCTACGAGCGGATACGCGCAACGTAAAGTAGTGCGACTTTAATATCACAAGAGGCAATAGCTGTTAAGGTAACATCACTTCATCACTGCGACATGGTTATCGGTCATATACAATCCTTTCCCCGCATAACATAGAGCACAAGAAAGCAATCTATGATATTTGAAGTTTAGAGTTGCAAGGAAATCTATATATATATCTTCAATTACCAACGCTTTATTTCTTGAGTTCTTTGAAAGGTATGTCCTCGTCGGCTAATCTGAGAATCTATAAAGCCCTTATCTATCGTGGTATAACTTACCGATCAAAAGGAAGAGCGAATGCACACGGCACAAAATTGTGCTAGATTAATAGTAGGGGCAATAGTGGTTAAGGCAACATTACTTCATCACTGTCACGTAGTTATGGGTTACATGTAGTACTTTCTCCATGCTACATATAAGTTATCCCTCACCCGATCCTTATTGTTAAAACACTTCAATATTTAATTTAATATACGAAAACTCATAACCAAATTGAGAGAAGAGTGCGAAGAGAGTAAGTGCAATATTGAGTTGAGTAAGAACAAGAAATAACAAAGAGATAAATATAGAGGTAGGTTGGGTCTAAGTAAATTATAAACCTGTTTATGACCTATTTAACATTCATATCATGTTTAGACTCATTTACTTAATATAACTAATTAATTTATGACCCATTTAATACTTATGGGTTAAGAAATGGATCAATAACCCATTTTGACGGATCTAGCATTTGTGCAAATTAGAATAGGAAACAACTAAAGAGCATATAAATCCTATGCCTCATAATCAAGTAACGTGTGATATTGTAGCACCTGTCTTGCGCAAAAGATGAATGGATGGACATGCACGCAAAACAAAATTGTCCAACCAATAAGTTTAAATTAATAGATGAAGAGGAGACATGCATATAAAGATTACATAAATTCTATAATCAAGAGATGGATACAACATAAACTTTTGTGCAGGGAAAAAACAAAGAGACTAAAAATAAAGTAAAGTCAAGCAGGGATGTGTGATAACTAGTATAAACAACGCATTTGCCCTATCCTGAAGCTAATCATTGTTGCCAGTTCTATTTTTTGAAATCCATAACTTGCCTTGCTAGTTCTTGGAACTATTTTGAAACTTGATACCTGTCTATTCATTTATAATGCCTTGTACATGAACTGCTTTGTACTTTGTCAACAATATTTTTGTAGAATAAATTGTCGCGCTTCTAGATGGTAACATAGTTCACATATGATACACAATATAAATGTATTATGTGATGATATATATTCATCGTTCAACTGTCACGGAACCCTAGAATGATAATAACTACGCAAGTAGTTAATAAAACAAATCAGCTTATAGAGAGAGAGATTTGTTTTTATGGCAATGGAGATAGTTGATGAATTAAGCCTTTTGTGCATTCAAATGTGAAAATTTCATACTAAAAAGAAAATCGCAAATTATTAAGTAAACCTATGTTTACTTAAAACATATTATACGCGATAACCTACACCTTTCCACAGGGTACAAGGTGGTTACTGGTGGTCTAAACCTAAAACTCCATCTTGTACTCTCCTATGTATTTCACAGGTTCTCCTACACATCCCCAGGGTCTCGGGGTGAAAATAAAATTCCGAAAGCCTGCAAACCCGGCCTTCAGGGCCCGGACCCAAAATTCCATAGCCCGAATCTTTCGGGTCGGGATTTCGGGCATATTCTTTTTATATTTCGAGCCTTGCCGGGCTTTCGGGTTATGAAGCCCGAAATGGCCTGGCCCGGCTCAGCATTTCTATTTTTCGTAGAGTTTTTTTGTCGTTCTAGATAAAAATAACGAAATTTTACAAGTGAACAAAATTTTTTGTTTGATTAAAAATACTGAAAAATTTAATTTCGAGCCTAGCTCGGCTCAACCGAACAAGCTCGAAATTTTCAGATCAAACTTGTTCGAGTTTGAGCTTGATTATAGGTTTGGCATGTCCAAGCCCGAAGTTTCTGGGCCAGGGTAGTTTTGCAATAGAAGCTGGCTTGCCCGACCCATTTTCACCCCCAGTGGAGTCCCATTTTTAAAAGAGAGGAGTCAACGGAAGCCGAATATCAATGAAGGAAGAGACAAAAGTGTTGTGGATCTTCGTTAGTGTTGGGAAAAAGGATGATATTTGGGCGAAAGGCCTGGATAATTTTCCCGCTACTATTTCTATAAAAATTAGATAAGATAAAATATTGGATGATAGCGATACAGATGAATAATAAATAATATCAAAATTTTAACATGAAAAATCCTCTGAAGTGAAGGGAAATATCACAGGATTATAATCTACTTCAAACTTTCACTATGATAAATGATGGGATACAACTTCATCCTAAGGTGGATCTCTTACTGTCTTCAATTTGTAGATCTGAACCTCTCACGAACTGGATCACTCAAAGATATCTCTCTTGGAAGTAAAATTATGCTGTTTTTTGATCTTCTTGCTTTTTGTATATATTTCTCCATTGAGGAAGACTCCTATTTATAGGAGCAAATGCAATCTCATTTGAAATTGTACAATATGAAAAATCACGTTGATTTATCTCCGAAACTATCATAATTTTCTGAATAAGGGAAGATTACTTTGATTTGTTTCCCGATCTCTTTTGATTTTCTATATGTGAAAAATCATGTTGATTGATCTCTAGATTTCTCTTGCTTTTCTTTCCTTCTCCTTTCTTTTCTTTTATACAATCACTACACATGTTTTACTACAGAGATATATAATTGCATTGACCTCTCCAATTGGGAGTGACCTACTCAACAATTAAAGGTGTTGGGCGAACCTTTTAAAGCGAGGTAGTCTCTGCGAGTCCAGCTGTGTGCAAGGTCATAACTTTTTTCTGCAATCAATGCATTGAGGATGGCATAGTGAACACACTTAGAAAAGGTCAAAATAATTGTAAATTTTAGCGCATCCCGATGTTGACAGGTAACCTTGTGTATATATTGTCTTTTTTATATTTTTGAATAATATCTTAAATTTTGACTAAAAAAGTAATTTTTTTTTTTTTTGGTAAAGTGACTAAAAAAGTATTAAACACGCGCGCGGACAAAATCCGTAACAATTTGCATAATGGAATGCCCATTCCGCATTAACTCTTCCCTGCTGTTGTCAGAGATTAGTTGCTTTCTTCCCACCCTTGATAAAGAGAAAATATTGGGTGAGTAGGATAGTCCACGTAGGACCATGTAGCTTAATATTTAGTGATGGATACTTGTCCATCCGGGCCCACAATCCGAATTTACTACACTACAGGCCCTCTCTCTTCTCTTTCTCTCTGCGATCCGAGCCCACAGCAGTAGACCCTTTTTGTGCTAGAAAGAGAGGAAGGCTCTCGATGCTAGCAAACCTCTCCTTTCTCTTTCCTTGTTGAAAAAAATCGCTTTGTTCTACTCTCTCTCCCCTCTACGAAGCCCTCAGCGCTAGTGAACCACGACGCCGACACACCTTCGCTAGTTGCCTCCGCCATCGCTTTTTCGAGCCCAGCCGTTGCATTTTTCCCTCACTCTTCACGACCTCCGCTCTGCTCCTCTCTCTCTCTCTCTCCCCTCCACGAAGCACACCTTGTTCGTGAATGCCGACGCCGACACTGCCTTTGCTGTCGCCTCGCCAAGCCCCACCGTCATGTTTTTCCCTCACTCTTCGCAACCTCCACTCTGCTCTTTCTCTCTTTCCTCTGCAAAGTGTCCCTTTGCTCGTGAACCATGAACACCTGCAATGGAACAAGGTGATTTTTTTTCTCCACACAGAACGGGAGAGAAACAGTGATGGGATATAGAGAGAGGAGAGAGGGTCTACTGTGGGCCCGGATTGACACAGAGAAAGAGGAAAGAGGGTCTGCTGTGGGCCCGGATTGACAGAGAGAAAGAGGAGAGAGGGTATGCAGCGCAGTAAATTTAGATTGTGGGCCCAGATGAACACGTGTCCATCGCTGAATGGCGAGTTGCAAAGTCCTACGTGGACTATTCTACTCACCCAATATTTTCTCCTTGAGAGATAAATGTATCTATAGTTCAAAACGGACCCTAGAGACGGACCTTCCGTGGAACTAAGGAATGGCGGGTACTCCTTTCCTCGAAAAAGTACCATGCGGTACATGGAGACCAAGCCCGTGATAAGAAGTTGAAATGAGTTTGATTTACTTTATTCGTAGATTGTATAATAACTTGTTTAATAGCTTAATGTAAATCTAAGTATGTCCTTAAATTGTTTTGTTTGAACTTTGAGATGGAAAATAAAGGTGTATTCCCTCCTAAATAGGGAATAAATTTATTTACCAAGGAATTAAGAGGCCTTCTCAAGTGGGAAGGATAAATTCCACTGCAACTCCTTCAGGGATTGTTTGAGGAATTAATAAGTCAGTATAGTAGCCACTTGCGCTAGTGCAGGTGAGAATGGGAGATGAAAGCCCTCCTGTTAGGCTGACTAGACATAGCGTCTTTCAACCAACTTGTCGGCCTAATACCCTTGGTTGAAAGATACCGTATAATAACTTATTTAATAGCTCAATGAATTTGAGGTGGCGGACTAAGTGCCCCAAATCGAAGCCTAACAAATTCAATTTTACATTTCATGCTTCAATTAAGTATTTAAAGGAGAGCTCAAGGAAGCTTCGATTCGTCTCTACGTCGGTTCGATTGTGCCTCAATGTAGGATGACTCCAGCTCTACTACCATTAGCACCTTGGTGGGATGGCAATGACGGGTTCACTCGAAATGAATAGTAATTATGACTATAACCGAACATTCTATTGCATCTACAGAACTCTTGTGATAACACTCAAAAGGGAGTCACCAACCATCATCACCCTTCCCATTTTTATCCGGATCAAAATGGCAAGTGGAGTTTAGGGGTTGATTGAGGATGATTGTATGTACATGCACCAACGAGCAATGAATAATGATAAAATATCGGCGTAGGTGATGCTGCCGCGACGGCCCATAGGTCCTTGCCCTCTCGCAAAGAGGACCACATCTCTCGCCCATGCTTGAGCAAAGGGTTGTCGCCCTCGCTGACCAAGAGGCGACCGGATCACTCATGATTCTCCCTCTGCAAATCTCTCTCCCTATGTACGTGTCTAGAAATAATTAAGCTTTCTTTAATTTTCAATCTCATTTTTCATCGTTCGATTCTTTATCCTTCAACCTTTTCGTGATGTAAAGCAAACCTGGCCTCCCATAAGATGGAAAAAAAGAAGAATAATGAAGCTCCGTGTGAACTTTCCATTCAAAAAAAAAAAAAAAATGGACAGACATCGTGAAATTACTCAATTGCATTTTCAATGCAAGATTTCGCTGGTTATTTGTTTGTAAAATAAAGAAATTGTGCATTGACTTATCCCACATAGAAGAGTTGAAAGGAAGTGGACTACTTTATAAGTGAAAGAGTTTTCTAATTAATACTTATATGACCGAACTAAAAATTGTAAGACTCGAGTATACTCTCTCGCGAATTTCTTCAACAATTTTCTGGAATTTCGATGAAGTTGTATCTATATCTTTTCGATTAATGACTTTAGAATCCCGTTGGAACCGTCCTTCCGAGGTTTTGTCAAGGAGAGAGAGAGAGAGAGAGAGGGCGGGGGTTATGACCGGTGCGTACACTTGAGAGCAACAAATCACGAGGAGACACGAGACCTAACCCCCGCTCTCCACATCCTCACCGTCCATTTCTTTTCATGTTTTTTGGGTCGTTCGTTTCTTATTTAAACAGTCACCTCACCATCTTCTGTACCTGTGGAATTCGAGCAGCAGAGTCAAATAGACAGAGACGCTGGACATGGGGGGCTCGGACGACAGGAAGATCCTCGCGAGCAAAGCTCTCTCCAAGGTTCGTGTTACCGTCCCGCGTGCTTGTGGATACATCTGTGCGTGTTGCGTGGTATTGGAGAGAGGAAGTCATTGCTAGACATTTTATACTCTATTTATGACCCATTTATTGAAGAAGAAAAAATACCTTGTGATAAAAAAGCTAAATAGTCGAACTTTATCTGGATTGACGATAAGGACAATCAAAGGAATGACGCGATCGAAATTCGCCAAAGATAATGGCAGCGTCGAATTTTTTGGAGCTCGTCTCTCCCTCAAAATGAGAGGTTGACAGTTTTTGTGGTGTGTTGTTGATGTTGCAGTACATATTGGAAACGAATGCATATCCAAGAGAGCACGAGCAACTGAAAGAACTCAGGGAGGCCACCGTTCAGAAGTATCAATACTGGTAAATTACTTCATTTCATTACACTCGTCCACTCTCGTCAGCCAGATGGCTTCTTAACAACAGAAAACTGGATCGATGTAAACATTTCTTTCTGCAAACAGCTTTTTTCCATGTTCATCGTCACGAGGCTAAATAAGTTTCCTTTCTAATCTACCAGAGCATTTCCCTTTATGCAAAACTTAGTAAGAACTTCAAACCTTTCGTCTTGACCATTGTCATCGAACGGTAGATTTTAGAGCCGCGTATTGTTCTATGTATGTTGCATATCTGAATTGCACCTCGGTAGGGATGTCAAAAAGGGTCTACATCTCACATTTAAATTGTAGGTCATCACGGGTTCAAAATCGAAGAATCTGAAAAAGAAAAGATTTTAGTGTGTTTGTAATATACCCATTTTCAACCCATTTAATCAGAATAGTAAAGTTGAAAGAAAAAAAAAAACAGATCTAGAAAGAATCAATTGAGAGAGAGAGAGGATCATTCACTTTGCATCGCATCTCATTGCTTTAGGAGGATCATCCCACCGGTGTCGGAGATGGCGACGGCTTAATCACTTTTGTCAAGCATGCCGTCAAGAGAACGAGGGAGATCTAGATCTAGAACCAAATATGCCACGCTAAATGCTACCCCACAGACAGTCAGCACCTGAGCTCCCTTGTCGGCTTAGCGACTAGTCCACGGAGTCGCCCATTCTTCAAAGACAACAATTTGAAGAGCAGAGCTGCTAACAATTAAAGTCCGGATTGATTTTGGACTGGATCGGTCGTGGGTCGACGAAATTGTTATGTATAAAAAATGGATCGATTTAGATTTGACCATTTTTTACCTAAATTGACAGGCCTATGCGTCGGCTCATAAATTGATTTGCTATATTTTTTCCTTATGGAATAAGTTACCAATAATGAAATCGAATTGGTTTGCTATACTTGCTGCAGGAGTTTGATGAATGTGCCGGTAGATGAGGCGCAGCTAATCTCCATGATGTTGAAGCTCATGAATGCGAAGAAGACGATCGAGATCGGAGTCTTCACTGGCTATTCTCTCCTCACCACCGCGCTTGCACTTCCGGCCGACGGCAAAGTAATAATCAATAATTCCATTTCATTTTCACATTGTAAGCATCTTAGTTTCTTTTACCGTGATGAAATTCGTTTCGTAATTGAACAAGTTATCTCCCTATTGGGTAGATAGTAGCGATAGATCCAGATAAGGAGGCCTATGAGACAGGCCAGCCATTTATAAAGAAAGCCGAAGTGGACCACAAGATCAACTTCATCCATTCAGATGCTTTCTCGGTCTTAAATGACCTTATTGCCAATGTAAGTTCATTCATGCCCCCACATTGTCTAAGTTTGACATCATCTAAAAAACAAAAACTCAAATTGGATCTCATAATGGTCAATCAAAATTAATTTCTGTCTCACAAAAAATCCAAAATCGAAACTCTCATGACATGTTTATCTCAAACTAATTCTTGTCACATTAAAAATACTAAACTAATAAACCAACTCAAATGACTATCACTTGGACAGAATACTACGGAAGGTGAATTTGAGTAAAAAATGTTTTTATTTTATTTTTGTGAGATGAAAATTACCTTTGAGGTTAATATGTCACAAAAATACCATTTTAAGATTTTTAACAGTTTCCTAAAATGAAATTCGTTCTTGGTGTCTTAAATTATTAAAATTTGAAACGGTAATAAAAAAACAAGAATAAAACTTACGTAAATTGTATGTAGGGCGAAGAGGAGGGGGCCTTTGATTTTGCCTTTGTGGACGCCAACAAGGAGGACTACATCAAGTATCACGAGATCCTGCTCAAGCTAGTGAAGGTCGGAGGGGTGATCGGATATGACAACACTCTATGGTTCGGTGCGGTCGCGCTCTCCGAAGATGATGAGATGCCGGAGCATTTGAGGGTTGGGAGAGGCCACCTCAAGGAGCTGAATAGCTTCCTAGCGAATGACCCGCGTGTTGAGTGTTGTCTTCTTTCCGTCGGAGACGGCCTCACATTCTGTCGACGCCTCTACTAGAACAACTGCCTTTTCTATGGAATTGTCACCGTATTCCTTAAGTACTTTGGTTGATTGACTACAACGTATTCAATTTCGTCATAACACAGTACAATCAAACGTCGCCGCGCCGCGACAATGTTGTACTTAAGTTTTCTCTTTCTATTTCGTGTCAATAAATTGATCTTATCCAATATTATTATTGAGAGCTCCGGATGCAGAACAATTATAAGGGAATAGTTTTCTAATTCTCGCGAATCATCTTCGCCAAGTACAAACAAAAAAGACAACATCAATTTGTTTGTTTTGTAAAAAAGTGAATGATTTGAAAAGCATTTGTGTAAAAGTAACTATTTGTATAGCCTAAAAAAATGAATAAACAAAAAATAATTTTATCATCCACAAAAATATTCGAACATAAATTGTTATAAATAAAAAGAGGTTATTTATATTGAGTAATTATTTCGAACGATACAAGCGATTATTTTTCAGAACATATTTTCTAAATTATTCATTTTTAGAAAATATTATACAACTATTTATTGAATGAAAGATATGACATGGCCCTCAGTTACTAAGAACCTTGCTGGCGTTGTTCATGCAAGCTCATTTCTAGCCGCAACGCAAAGTGTGAAATTTTGTGGAGCTGCTACCAACTCTTAAAAAAGCTTAATCTACTTAGATAAAAGCATGATTTATTATTTAAATATTTTAACAGGTATAATGCAATCAGCAACACTTAGAGAGGCATGCGATGGGTCGCCTAATAAGAGTTACCATAAGATTAATGTCAAGATCGTAACAGGCAAGAACTGAAGATAAAAAAAGCGGCATAAGGATCGAACTCGATTCCGTAGGTAAATTCGAAGACCCAGGTTGGCCATCTTGCCGCTGATTGCCAGTTCTTCAGACATCTGGTGAAATGTCAGGCAAGGCAATGGCTGCTGGGGTGGTGATATCTTGCTCGGAACCAGCATGGACGACGGTGTTGGTAACGGCAGTGACGTTGATGGTCTGAACGGCACCCGAGTCAGTGAAGCCGCACATTTGCATGTCGGGCATTGTTCGGTCATCAATCAGAACGTCGTCAATGTCGATTAGAGTGCCGATCACATCGGTAGATGGAGTTTGCCCATCAGCAGTTCCGTGATTCCTTTCCGGATTGGCTGAAGAAGCAAGAATTAGCCTCCTGTTGCCCTTTTGTTCCTTAACAACAGGTGAAGTGGATGAGCGCTTCCTACTAGTGGTGCCTTTGGTGGGGGGCGCCACGGGATGATTTGGACCCTATTGTAAGGAATGAAGAGCATTAGAGATGCCGGAAGGAACAGTAGAAATCATGTAAGTACCTGATGTCGTTGTCCTTATGGAGGAAAAGGGTTGCTAACCTTCACTCTTTTGATGATAGAGCTGAAGTCATCCACGGATAGGCACTCCCGCGAGTCGGACCAATTCGCTGGTCCCTCCAGGATGAGGTCTAAACTCTCTGATGACATGGTGTTCAAAGACCTCATCTGTAATTTGATGCCAGCAGCGGAAAGGCTCGTCGCTGGTTGACACATAATGATTCCTCTCCAGAATTGGTACTCCACTGAATGCAGGATAGGCACGGGGGGATGCCCTAGCTAATCCCAAATTGTCGTGCACAGTACTGCAGAGAATACATTTCTAGCCCAAGCTCGAGTTTCCCTTCCGCCTACAATTTTAATGGAGGTCTGCGGGAGGAAGAACACAGAGCCGGAAATTTTCGCATCTTGTCTGGATAGATGAAGTTGAAGACGTTAACCAAAGTCAAAATTGCGAAGCCTGTTTGACATCCGAACAAAAGGAAGGAAAACAAAGCTTCACCCACCCCATGTCTGAAGGATCCAGAAAGGACAGGCGTTTTCCTGTTGAGTGGCCTCACCTAAGTCTTTGCAAAAACGGATCATGAAAGTGGCAAAGGAAATGTCCTCCAGAAACTCGCCAGGCCGGCCCGGCCCAAAGTCCTAGTCAAGGTTCCAGTCAAAACAGCAGAATTGAAGAGCAGTGGAAGCTTTTCATCTGGATACAGAGGAAAGCAACCGTCGCGAGGGGCGAGAGACAAAGGGAGTCAAGGCTTAACAAAACAAGGGCACAAGATTACCTGGCCGGGCTCAATTGCAGAGTCATTAAGCAAAGAAAGGAGATGATTGTTGTCATCTTCATCTTCTCAAAGTTGATTGAAGTGAGGCCAGAACACTGATGATGAATGCGTAGGAGATTGATTCCTGGGCAACACTGCAACTTTAACTAGTGAGAGGAAAATCCGAAATAGATAATGACACAAACAGTCCATGAACTTTGATTCAATGTATATTTTTGATTTGTCCAACGTGATCCCTGAACTTTAACTCGATGTAGACCGTGGTTTCTAAATTTTTAATTTATTCAATATAATCATTAAACTTTTGATACATGTTCAATCCAGTCCCTAAACTGTATTAAAATGTTCAATGTAGTTACACTAAATAAATTAAAAATTTAGAGATCACATTGCATACTAGATTAAAGTTTAGGGACCATCTTGAACAAATCAAAAGTTCAATGACCAAATTGCACATTGGATCAAAGTTCAATGACCTAGACCTGTGGGTCGATGCTGATCAGTGGAAGTAATCTTGTGAATCCGTTTCTAAGGAGTGAAGCTGTCAGTACAACGCAGGCTAACTTTGACCTACGTGGGTAATCTACTTAAGCTAGTTTAGGTTAAATTAAGTGGGAATAGTAATGGTGATATGGTGAACCAAAATCCTCAGCAGAATCGCACCATTGCCCATTCTTGAAAATGTGCAACCATTTGGTGCCATGCCTCAACTCAAACTCATACCCATACCATATGGATCTAATGTTACTATCGACAATCAAGCTGCACCTCCAATCCCGCTCAGGACAAGACCCTTCACTATGACGTCTCCCACAACAACCAACTTCGCAACCATTTCCACAAAATGTTCCCCATCCATTTCCACAGCAAATTCAACAGCCACTACAACAAATACCACAATATTTCACAACAATAAATTCTACAACCACTTTCCTAGGACATCCACAACAACCTGTACTGCAATTTGTTCCAAAACAATTACTACTTCTCCACAACCCATTCTCAAAGCTCAGCATGTCATGACGCCTGCTACACTCGCTCCTTGTTAGAATCAAACTCAATCAAAATTTCTCCATCACGCATGTGAATTAGACTTCCATAGTTCTTCTGTTCACCTATTGATCTATTAAGCCCTCATGAATTTCTTGTTTTATGCAGATGCAATTAAGCATAAGTGATTAGAGATTCGATATACAATAAAATAAGAGTGCAGAAATAGCGTGTGTGATAAGTGTTGAAAATCTATATATGTAGTGAACTAAAGATGATCGTTAAGAAAAATGGTACAAGAATTTTGTAACCAGTCCAACTTTAGTAGAATTTGTTTTTATCTTAACTAGTTGTGCCCCTAGATGAAAATTTGGCTAAGTTCTAATATCGGCTCATTCATTTCTTTATATATGCAGTTTTTTTTGTTATTTACTTTTTATCTATCTAAAAAAGAACAGGTTAAACTATTCTTTTCCCCTTTTCTTGTTTTGCAACGGAAGGATATGTCTTTATGTAGCTTTCTCTTTGCCCTTTTAAACTAGTGATGGCTAGGGGTATATAAGGGGAACCGCCCAACTTGGAAACTACTCAAATCGGATTGGATCGGCCGGTTTTGGGCAATTCCCATAGCCGGCAATCCAGTTCCCGATTCCCATTTGTGAAACCGATGGCCGGTCGAACCGGTTCCAAGATGGGAATTGGACCAAACAGACTAGTAGTTTTTAATATATATTAAATTTCTTAAGAATTCAAAAAAAAAAAAAAAAAAAAGAAAAGAAAACTCTTGCTCTTTCAAGGCCATGGTTATACTTTATGGGATGGTCTTTCGTTTTGATTAATCTTGTCATGTTAGGGTTGCTTACTCTACTATTATATGGACGGTCTTCCTCTTTATTGTTATGTTAGGGTTGCTTGTTTGATTAATCTTGTCTAAGAATGTTTTACTCCTTTTCTTCTAATCAACGCTTATGTTCTGCATATGGATGGACAATCCATATGCTTATTTATCTATTAATTTTGCATGTCAATGCTTTCACAATTTAAGTTGCTCTATATACTTTGAAACTTTATATGAATAAAGCAGTGCATAAACGAAATGAGTTATATTTAAGAACATGCTACAACATTAACTAATTTTTGGCCGCAAAAGTAAAGTTACTTATTTCGTTGGATCGGACCGATTGGTCGATCAAGATCCTAGTTCAGGAGCGATCGGTCTGGTCCATGGTCCTAGAATTTGGGAACCGGTCCTCCCAATCCAGTTTCCAATTCTACCTTGAAACTGGACCGGATTGAGAACTGATCACCCTAATGATGGCCTCAACTTTAGTGTGTCGTCTTCTTCAAGTGTACGATGAATGCGGTTCAACAGCCACTCCTAGCCCTAATAACAACGTTTCGCTACCATGGTAGCTCTTCCCAGAAAATATTAGAGGCGTGAATGATAACATTTCTGGCCAGAAATTAATTTCTAGAAGAGAAATAGATTTTTCTATTTCTATTTTTGGATGAGTTTCTAAGCCAAAAAACACGTTTAATAACGACAAAATTTTTTTATTCTTGGAATAGAAATTCGTTTGATAATTAGAACACTTTCACTTTCCCGGGGGCGGCGGTAATGGGAGGGGTGGCGGCGGCGGCGGGCGGTGGGCTATGGTGGTGGCCGGCAGTGGGCGATGGTGATGGTAAGCGGCGGATAGCAAAAAACTTCTTCGGGTGAGAAGAAGAAAGAGAGAAATAATTTCTGATTTCTATTCCGGAAATAGAAAAGAAAAAAAAAAAAAAAATTCTGATTTCTACTCCATAAATAATATGTTCCAAAAATAAAAAAGTAAATTTTTTTACCAAACGGATTTCTATTCCAGAAATAAAAACAGAATGATTACCATGTGCGCCCTAAGTATCCAAGTTGTAGACATGTCAACTTCCTATTAGTTAATTAAAAGATTGACACTGTGTTAATTTGGGACTCACTTGTCAGCACACCCCACGTCTCTCTCTCTCTCTTCAATTAATGTTTTTACTTTTTCTTCTTCTTTTTCTTTTTTCCCATTTTTTTTCTTCTTCTTCCTCACTTAAGTTTTCTGTTGACCCTTCCTCCACTGCGATGGAGCTCGTGAGCGGGTCCGCGACAAAACCAGTGACCTCCGCTACTGCATGGCCGCCCTCTCCTCCGTATCCCTGCCAAATAATTACACCAACAATACAAAAGGGCTTCTCATACAGTGCGTGTACTGAAGTGAAGACGGACAGATGAAGAAGAGAGAGAGGCTTTGACCGGTGGATGCACGTAAGGACAGCGTACTGTACTTCTATTTCCCAACACATTTATTGTTCAGACGTGTCTCTTTCTTTTGTAATTTATAAGTTAGAATCTCTGGCCTCGTGGCACAGAGCAGTGGAGAGAAATAGACATATCAAACATGGGAGGCTTGGAAAATGCTAGGATCCTCGCAAGCGAAGCCCTCGAAAAGGTCTGGGTTTACTGTATTAGCATTGCGTGTTTAACTATTGATTGTTCGATCATCAGCTTCGCGCTAAAGTTAAAGGGCAAGATTTGTGTTCTCTCCAGCGGTTGTTTTTAGAAAACTTCCTCGAGTTTAGTTAGGTCTATTAACTGCATCCGGAGAGACTTCGAGGAAGATCTGCTGGCAAAGAGATGCCATTAAGAAGATCGAACCCTTCGTGATATCTGCTCGGAGGAAAAAATTTTGTCGTCGTATTACATTCGGTCGTTGTGTGCATGTACATCCTACTGGTATAGTTATTGCACTTGCAAGATGACTACATTTTGTTTTCTGACGGTTTGATTTTTAGTTAACTCCTTATTGCATCATTATTCACAATTGTAAGGACAACAAAGAGGATATCACGGTTAAGATTAGCTGAAGATATTAGCGACTTCAATTTTCTTTCTTTCTGCGCTCATGTCCCTGAATATAAAAATAAATAAAAAGTCGGCTCTCTCTCTCTCTCTCTAAATGAGAGAAATTTATGTTGTTTTTGTTAAACGTATTTGGAAACACTAGTGTTGGTGTCGTTGTGGTGTGTTCTTGATGATGTAGTACATATTGGAAACGAACGCACATCTGAGGGAGCACCAGCAACTGAAAGAACTCAGAGAGGCCACTGTTCAGAAGTACCAACACCGGTAAATTACTTGGATTATAGCAACAGTCATCCAATCTCATCGGCCAAATAGCTTCTTCAAATCCACCGTAGCGTTTTACTTCACACAAAATTCAGTAAAATTTTCAAACTAATGTAAAGTCACTGGGGAAAAGTGTTAGAAAAATTCTAAACATTTTACATTAGTGTCAATTAATTCTAAAACCTTTTGACTCGATCACAATTTAGTCCTAAACTTTTTAACTTAAGTCAATTTAATCCTAAAACTTTTAACCTGGTGCCAAATTGGTCCTTCCGACTAATTACGTGGACGTTGATCGGTTGATATGACACAATCGATGCCGATACGAACAATTTTTAATAATATTTTAATAATTTTTCAAATTATTTTTCAAATTATTTTACTTATTTATTTTTCCTTTTTTTCTTTTATTTTTCTTTTTTTCCCCTCTCCTCCTCCCTCCTCTGACCGGTCGCTAGCTAGGTGACCGGTCATAGGTGAGGTCAACCTCGCCGGCCACTAGCGAGGCTCAAGCCCTTGCCAAATCTGACGAGGGTCAAGCCTCACCCAACCACTGGCGAGGCTTGCCCTCGTAGGTGCAACCCCGTGGCCTCTAGTGACAACTTGAGCCTCGCTAGTGGCCAGACCTAGCCTCTACCCGATCACTTAGCTAGCGATCGGATAAAGGAAGGAGGAGAAGAGGGGAAAAAAAAGAAAAAGAAAAAATATTTCAAAAAAATATTATTTAAATCTGTCCATGTTAGCACCGATTGTGCTATGTCAATTGACTGGCGTCTACATCAACAAAATCCAGTCAAAATTAGCCACAAGAACCAAATTTGCACTAGGTTAAAATTTTTGAAACTAAATTGGCACCTAATCAAAAAGTTTAGGTCATAAATTGGTACTAATAAAATATTTATGACTAAATTGGCACTAAAAGGTTCAGGACTTTTCTAACACTTTTCCCTAAATCACTGTATAACACCATTGGCTCCTGCCATATATAATACCCGCCAACTATTAATGTGTAATTTATACGTATCACATGACATCTTGGTAATTATATTTCTATCTTTACCCTTTCTGTAATCAATCACTCTTACAAATACATATTATATAGCCCTAATTAGGGTTGAACCACCATAAACACTTTATCGCTATTCTCTCTGACTCTCAACATCAATGCCAACATGTCACCCGGGAATGTAATGGTATTCATTTTGAAGTCAAAAAATTAATAAGGAATATATATCTTTTGAAACGACGTGTCATTCTTTTTGTACTGCAAATCCACATTGCGGGGTCGGTTGATGACGGGATGTGTGAAGCCCCCCATACGTCCAATACATTGCACATAAGCATAAGCTCATCTAGTGGCGTGTGATGTTCGTGAAATATTAACGATCGCCGTGAATGATAAATTACGAATAATTTAATCGAATAAGTTTTCTATCTCTGCTGCAGGAGTATAATGAATGTGCCGGCTGACGAGGGGACCCATTTAACTCGTTTTGACCCATTTTTATGCAATGTAAATTTGATAACCCATACCCGACCCGACCCATACTCGACCCATATTATCAACACATATTAATATTTAACTTAATTTAAGAAAATCTACTCCCACTTATTTAGTCCACTTTAAACTTTTCACTTATAAATTATTTGAATAAAAATTTAACATCAAATTTATAAAGTAAATTAAATAATAAAAAATTAGTAAAAAAAAAATGCGGATACCTCTAAATTAAATAGTTCGAGAAAAATAATTTTTTTAAAAAATCGATTTTTTAATTATTGTTGAGTGAGCGAACCTCATCGATCGGCAACGGGACGAAAACACATAGAGGAGGGGGATGGAAGGAGAGAGATGATGGCTCTACCTAATAACTCACTCAACCCATATTTGACCCATATTTAACTTTCACTTGACCCAGCATATTTGATCTCCAAGATGTTGAAGCTCATTGAATGCGAAGAAGACGATCGAGATCGGAGTCTTCACCGGCAAGATGTTGAAGCTCATGAATGCGAAGAAGACGATCGAGATCAGTCAACCGCATTCTCTCCTTGCACTTCCGGCCGACGGCAAGGTAATTAACAATGATTCCGTTTGATTTTGACAAAGTATCTTATTTCCTTTTGACCATGATGAAATTTGTTCCGTAATTGAACAAGTTATCTCCTTATCGTGTAGATAATAGCACTGGATACGGATAAGGAGGCCTATGAAACGGGCTTGCCATTTATCAAGAAAGCTGGAGTCGACCATAAGATCAATTTCATCCATTCGGATGCTTTCTTAGTTCTAAACAACCTTATCGAAAATGTAAGTACGTGCTTGTCCAATACTATCTAGGTTAATATCACCATAACTCTCAAATTGATATCCACAACACATTTGTATCAAATTAATTTCTGTCTTATAAAAGATTCTCAAACTGGAAACAATATGACACGTTTAATCCCAACTAATTTTCATCTTAAAATATTTCCAAACCAACAACCCCTGATCCAAACTATCCTCCCTTAAAATGCATACACGCCAATTCACATATTGCAATCATGGTGTATTAGATGGAATATTAACAGAAAATGGATTTCAGTTAGCGATATCAATTTGGATTTTTTTTCCATTTCATTTTGTGAGATGAAAATTAGTTTGGGGTCAGATACTTCGTCAAATAATAGCGTGCCATGTAATGTTTAACCAAAAAATAATAGCGTACAATGTTCTTGGAGTATTCAAAGTATGTTCATTTGGTCTTGAATTATTACCATTCAACTATTGATATTAAAACAGGATCGCCTGTCTCGATAGGATAGTTGATGATCAATAATTGCGGGCCATGTAATGTTTAACCAAAAAAAAAATGCAAGTGGATGGGAAAAAAACTTGTCAACTTATTAGACATTTTGACTATCCTCACTTGATCGGATGATTATTAGCTACTTGATTCCCTTCCCCCTCCCTCCCCCGAATAAAAAGAAAGTCGTGTAAATTGTACTGTAGGGAGAAGAAGAGGGGGCTTTGATTTTGCTTTTATGGATGCCAAAAAGGGGGACTACATCAAGTACCACGAGATCTTGCTCAAGCTGATTGGGTATGACAACACTCTGTGGTTCGGTACAATCGCGCTTCCCGAAGACAATGAGATGGCAGAGCATTTGAGGGTTGGGAGAGGCCACCTCAAGGAGCTGAATAGCTTCCTGGCGAGCGATCCGCGCGTCGAGTGCTGTCTTCTTTCCATCGGAGATGGCCTCACCCTCTGTAGGCGACTCTACTAGAACCGTCAAAGGTCTATTTGACGCTTTGAGAATTTCGTGCACGGTTTGTCCCCAAGAGTAGATAACGTTTATTATTACTTTGGTTGAATGACTATCAACATAGTAACTCGTTGTATTACAATATAAATAAACGTCGCGTGCCATGTTGAAGCCATACTTATATTTTCTAAGTTGCCTTTAGAGGCCCTATTAGTATTCAATTTAATCACCCGAAAGGTCGATGATCATATCTAACCAAAATTAGAAAAGTGCATGATCCACTTAATGTTGAGTATTCAAGACGAAGCTTTATTGATTTTCTTTGCATGTAAATGAATTACTTACATTGTATTCGAAGATAAAACAAAATTGTCCAGGAAAAGTGACTTTTTTCTTTATTCCCAAGGAAGCCACACACCTACTCCAAAAATTATGCTCCAATCATTATGATAATTCGATTGCCCATTACCAATGGAATTTGAATTCAACTATTACAACAAATACTTTGAGAAGAATTTTCCCATATATTGCTATGGGACAAATTCAAGCCACATCCTACAAACAATTGGACAATCCCTTAAAACATGTAAAGTTGTTTCCACATGAGACTGACATCTCAATCAATATGATTTCCCCCCAAGTTGTAACAACCCAATCCAATTAGACGAAAAGTGGTTGTCGAGGCCAAAGGGCTTGGATAGGGAGCTGCTAAGGGAGCGGCTCTTAGCAAACTTTTAAAATGGCAAAGGGGACAAAAATGAACCTAACTGCCCACCGAGTAGAAGAAGAGCAATGTGAAATGTGTGTGTGTGTGCACGCACGCGCGCGCGCGTAATCTAGAATTAACTCACAGAGACTCCTCTTGATTTAATGGTAATTTGGAACTCCAAAGTTAAGCGTACCCAAGTGGTAGCACTCCTAAGTTGGATGACATCTTGGGAAGGTGCTCAGTTGTACGTCAAAGGACACAACCATGAGATGAAACGGGTCAAAGCAGATAATACCTCAATAAACTAATTCGTGATGTCACAATATGTTATCATAGCAAGACCTCCTTTGGTAGTTGTGTGATTTCAGGACAAACCAAGCGGAAGCTGGTGGGCCTATAATAATCTAGTCTAATAAGGGTGAGAAGTGGTCGCGGGAGCCAAAAGGCCTAGACAAGGAGTGGCTCCTAATAAGCTTCTAAGATAGCAAATGGGATAGGAATGAACCAAACTACACATCAAACATAGGGAGAGCGATTATATATATATATATATATATATATATATTAGAATTAACTCACAAATGCGCCTTTTTGAAGTAACAACATTACTTAGTTTTGGAACTCTAGAGTTGAGCATGCCCAGGTGAGAACATTCCTAAAATGAGTGACCTTTTGAGAAGGTGCCTACCTATATGCCAAATGACGAAACCTAGTCAGTTAATCAAGGGCGTCACACAAGTTGCAAAGCTTCTTCAATTCATTAGTGAATAATTTCTTATGAGTGGCTAGCCAAATAGATGTTCTAATACGTTAAGGTCCATTCCGCTTCCAAATTGTGGGCCCTATACCATTTGATTGCTTGCTCCATTGATTACCTTATATGTTGACTTAACGGAAAAAGACCCACTTCCAATACCCTCCCAAAAAAGAGTATCGTTCCCATCAAAGGCTAAAGGAGGTTTGATAAATCTAATGCGAAAGATTATAATATTTGGTATAATTCCTGAACTATCCGAAAATTCTAATTTCCATTCAACACATAATCACAATTTTTTCGGGTACTAACAATATTATAGAGCGACTCCATACCCGATATCCATCTATTTATCCAAACCTTAACATGTTTGCCATTTCCCAAACCCGTTAAGCTCCTTCATGTAAGGTCAAACATATGTTCACAATCACCATCTATAGGATCGAGTCACCAAGTTTAGCATGAAAATCAATTCTTTGCAAACAATATTCAGCTGTCAGAATTTGAGCCCAAAGATTATTAGGTCGGGTCTTGAGACCCCTACATTAGCTTCATTATAAATCCTTAATTAGTCGGTTCAAAAGGTCAAACGTAGACCGTCACATTTCTTAGGCTTGCATATGGACTCTTAATTCGGGAGGTGAATCTGACGTTTATCACTTATATCTCCACGTATGAAAGCACGACAATTCTTTCAATCTTTCGACAAACTTGAGTTGGAACTTTGGTGCACTGCCCGTGATAGATACGGATAGACATAACTTCAAACTAGGATAAAGTAATTTCACCTGCCATTGACAAGCTTTTAGATTTTCATCCACTAAGTTTTCTATTCGTCCTCTCTAACACAAATTGAAAATGCCTCGAATAAGTTCTTCCATGAATTAAAGACATCCCCAGATACTTGCTAGGTCTGCACATACACCAAAATAAGAAACCTCGCTCAAATTACGTTTCAGCCCCAAACAAATATTCTTTGAAAAGGAAATTTTAGTTCTAGCCTTGTTCACAATCTATTCTAATCTAGTGCAAAAATCACTTAGACATTTCATGATGACATCCATTTGATCTCTCGACACCTCTACCATTAACAGGAGATCATCCGTAAATAATAGATGAGAAATTTGCAGTCTACTGCTTCAAAAGCGAATAGGCTTCCACCATTTTGATTTTACAGCATCATTAGTAAGTTGATATGATATTTCCATGCATAACATGAAGATGTATAGTGAAAGAGGGTCTTGTTGATGTATTTCCCTGCTTGGAAAGAATTTCTTCATAGTCTTACCATTCCATAAAACTTACAAGGACGATGATGTGATGCAATTCATAATTAAATGAACCATGGAATAACGGAGCGCTTGACATGTGAAGAGTCTCCTCACTGATGGACCACTTGAGTCAATCACACGCCTTCCTAAGGTCAATTTTAAAGATCATTTACCCTCTTTTCCCTTGAATTTTGCTCATCACGTTAAATTGCCTCTTTTGCGATAATAACATCATCTTGAATTTGTCTACCGGAACAAACTAATTTGATTAGGGGAGACGAGTTGCGGAAGCACTTTCTTTAGTCTATTCAAGACCACTTCGGTAAGAATTTTGTAAGCGACATTACATAAACTAATTGGTTTAAAGATGCAAATTGATTCTAGTTGTTTCACTTTAGAATTAGTACTAAGAGAGTTCTATTAATTTTAGCCCAGTTACAATTCCCAAAAAAAAAAAAACTGAATTATTAGATAAATTTCACTAATGTTGAAAGAAAACTGCTTAAAAACCATTCGGCCTGAGGGCCTTGTAAGGTCCCATATCAGGAGATGGCATCCCAATTTCGATCCGGACGAAGCAACAACTGGTAGGGTCACAACTTGGTCAGGTTTCCCAACATCTTTATTGAGTATTTTGGAAGATCATTGAGAGCAGATTCTACTACAGTGCTAGCTACCATGGAGAATTATCCTCGTCTATGTGTTAAAGTTAATTTAACACGCTCTTTAATGCCTTTGCTTTTTCTAAAAGGAAAACTTAGACGCGTGGAGTATACATCTGTTTTGTTTCAAATGTGGTCATTATGGCCACAGATCATATGACTGTGGGTCTAAAAGGGGTAAAATGGAAGAAGAAACTGAGAACGGTAACTCTATGCTTGATTCTCTCGCTGTAAACATGGCAAAAAAACAAGAAGTTCAAAGGTAGTCCCAAGATAAGTTTGGTCATGGATGGTTTGTGCACGAAACCCGAAGAGACAAAAGACAAACAAGTGAAAGAAGCGCCAGTGTTGGTCAAAAAGAATGAGGATATATAGTTGATTTGGGGTCCCACTTTAGTGTTACCTTAAGCAAACTTCCATGAAGATTTGAATGGTCCTTCTCAGCAAGAGATGCATATTTTGAAGGAGGAAAACACCATTGTAACCACACATAATTTTGGTGTGAGGGCTTGATCACAGAAAACACAGTTTAGGACTATCTCAGCCTCACGACCATATAATCAGAATTGTGCAAGACATTCTTCTTAAAGAGATTAACAAAGTCATTTGATAAAGTTCTTTCACTTAAGATAATTTACCCACATTATCACTTAATTCTTTAGATTCGCACTTCAATAATACTGTGCTTCCCCTTGTGCATCTCTCTAGCAATGAGCTCTCTTCATCAGCTTTTACAATATACAGTAATTTTCTTAATCAAATGTAAAGTTAATGGCCTCATTATCAACTTCTTTACTTGAAAGGTAAGTAGTAACCGGTTTAGCAGGTAATACATCGAAGCTGCCTAATAGAATTCAACGGCTGAAGCAGATTTCTCCTTCATCTGACGGCTCGTGTTGCGTGCTGGATGGGTCCCGCATTTCACCCCGCGGGACTTCAGATTCATTTACCGAACCCAAAAAAAAAGTAATTATTTATTTATTTTTTGTTTCCGGGCAGCAATCTTTTCTTTTTTCTTTTTTTTCCACGGCTTCGATCGAAAGAACCGCGGGGGTTTTTTTTCTCTGCGCGGGAGCCACCGACCGGCATCCTCGATTCGAAGGTCGGAAATGGCGGTCCTCCGCCCCGGAGGAGGCTTCTCGCGACGGCTTCGATCTCGTCTTCGTCGTCGTCGATGAAACGAGCGGTTCTCTCCACGACAACGTGCGTACCTCTGAGCTCAACCCGAATCTCCGCGCCTAAATTTTGTTTTCGACGCGTCGCTTGATTCGTAGCTTCGATGCGGTTTGCGTACCGAAAATTCTCATCATCAGTTAATTTTCCTGACGTTGTTCAAACTGAGTGATGAGATTGAATTCGACCCTGAACTCAGATAGGACGGCGATTGTGGCTCCGTCAGTTGCTTCAGCACGTTCCGTCTTTGTTTTGTTTTTTTTTGTTTTTTTGTTTTTTGCAATTGAATCTTCTAGCTAGATCGCCGTTCCTTGTCCTCATTGCATCTCGTAGCCTGTAAAGATTAGCCATGCGATTTGTGTGGGTGTGCCATGTGAAAATGCGAGCATGTGCACTGTTGCCATTCGCCGGCGCTGTCGACCATTTTACATTTGCTTCTTTGCAGCTGAGCATATATTGTAGGTTGGAAAACCCCGGGTGCCTTGAGATAGAATGTGCCTAGATATGGTGGGGAGACCAATGGGGCCTTAATTCTGGACTTGAAATGAATAAGACAATTGATGTTTCTAAAAGCAGGAGATTGTCCAGTTGATTTCCTAAAGAGCTTTGAGCATTTCTTGGTTTCTTAAGACTATTAAACAAAAGATGGCCTATGGTATGAAAAAATAGTCAAGAGTCATTGTAGTATAGGTTGGTAGCAGGAAAACCAAATTTCCTACTTGCAGAGATTGTGACATACATGGTGCAAAAGAGGTATAGTTTGTGAAAGTAAAGGCTCTGCATTATGTATTATTAGAGGGAGTGAAATATGTGGAACTATATTCAGTGGAACTTGTGTCTGAGCTTTGCAAAAGACCAGCAAAATTATGCATCATGTAGCCAAAAGTAGCATCTGTACAGGTGAGACTAACTTGTGACTATAAGTAATGCAACTCTTGTTAAGAGATATGTGTATGCGAAGCATTGTATGAGAGGGCATTTGTGGTCGTTGCCCAAAGATTGTGTTGGTTGATTGTGTCAACAGATTTTGCTCCTGAAGTGGTTCCTCTATAAGGCTGCCAAAGTATTTTTTTGATCTTTATGTAAACATCCCACTCTGCCTACAATGTGTCGTGTAATAAATTCCATTTTTCTTATTGCCCTCTACCGAGACTCAAAGAACTGACAGATAAAAGGATAAGAAGTGAATATGGATCTTTTTTCCCTTAACCTTTCAGGGTTACTGGTGTTCTTCTTTACCCCAAAAAAGTTGTAAGCTTTGTTGTTTGGAAACTTAGTCTATGCACAATTATCATGTTCATCAGGACCCAGGTTGAAAGATGGACTAAATTGGCCCACCAGAATGGCATATTTCCATTATACACGACCATATGTAACAGACTTCAAATGATCATATACTTGCTCATATGATCACATGCTTGCTTTGAGCATGATATGTTTTTATTTTTTTGGGAGCAGTTGAGCTCACAACTATCAGAGGCAAAATATTTCTACTAGTATCTCAGGATGATAAGTATTTATTGCTTGTTAAGCTATGATGTGAAGCCTCAGAATACCTTTTTATTAGAATTGAATTTTTTTTCTCCTTTTAGTTTAATAAATTATCTTCTCTGCATTCCTTCTGTATGCCCCACCCCACTTTATATGCCCTAGCGGTGCAAATCGAAAAAGAAATTACAGTACTCAGCAAAAAAAGAAAAATAGAAAATAATATCATTACAATTTGTCATCTTTTTTTAACTTCCTTAAAATCCCATATTTTCTAGTTTCTGCATAATGGCCTAATCATCTATATATGCTGACAGCCTAGTTTCCTCCATCTTGCTTGGTTCCATCAATGTCATCATGAAAGAGGAATGTCCAAAGGAAGGAACTTGGGGTTAGTCTCAATTAAAAGTGCTCTCATATTTTAATCACACCCATGAATATTTCTTCTTCGAGGTTTGCCAGTGTCCTCTTGTAATCATTGAGGAGAATGACTGGAGTTAGAAGAAAACATGCCTACAGATAAATGGAGTTATGATGAAAAGATATTGAGCTGTTAAGCTTTCCTGCCCTTAGGTGTGCTCTATCAAGTGCTCTCTATACAATCGATGGATGTCTCTGGTACCAGAAGAGTAGAATCTATGAGGTCTTTCACCAAGGGGTGCATTTATTTATGGTTTTATAGTTAGAGATGCTTACTATATAGTATCACTATGACCCTTTTGCAGATTGTTGCTCTTGAATTCTACCAATGACCTAAAGCTTCATTCCTTCGACCAATGATACTGAGGTTAAGAGGGTAGCAATTCATTCAGAAGAAGTCCTTTTATACCCTCTCTAAGAATATTGAGCCCTCATTCACATGTAAGCTCCTTTTTGATATAGCATCTTCCAAAAATAGGGCCTTGCAAAGTTTCAGTCTCAGATGTTCCTATTTGGTGAATCGGTAGAACCTGGATTGATCCAAAGAAGAAGTGATGATGGATTTATGACTAGGAAAGAGTTGGTGGTGTATAATAGACATCCTCTCCAATAAAGTTCACTTTTCTGGCTGTAGAAAAATGTAATGGAGGTGTGGTCCTTGATCATGGCCAGGTGTCTTAATAGAACTAGTGCGAGATTTCAAGTAAGACGGATTATAAGAAATACGTACTTGGTGACTATTGAAAAATTGGATGATATCTTTTTAGAGTTTTTAAGGTGTTTGGGTTTGGTTATGGATATAGTTCTTAAGTTAGTAAAGGTTGCTATATTTTCTGTGCATTTATCACATATTCGTGGAACCTTTAGGCAGTGAATTTTTTTGAGCAGAAACTGCTTAAAAATCACGTTAGATATATTGTGAGTGGATTTTTTTCCCTGATGTATTGCAAATAGTGAATGCTTTTTAATAGAGAGCCAATTGATTGGAACCTCTTCTGAGGAAGGGAAAAATTAAGAAAATAATGAAATTGGTTCCTGATATGATGCTGATATTGGCATAGATGATGTGCCGGGACATACTCCCACGATGTCAAAGCATACAACAAACATAATGATGCCCTATATTGTTGTATCTTGATATGTAGAAAGCAAGCTTTGTCTAGTTATTTCTCACCTATTGTTCCATTCATCCAAATTAACACTATATTAGCCATTCGAACTGAAGGTGGAACCACGCAAGTGTCACAACCAATAATTTCAAATGTCACAAACTGCTGGCAATTTGAATTTGCTTTATTTGTTGTAGACAATTACCAGGAAAATTTGATGAAATAGTCATTATAAGCTTGCTTCATTTTTTACTGAATCTGATCCTTTTGAGATCTTCAGCTTTTCAATTTTTTTGTATGTTGAGGACAATGTTTGATTACCCCCAAATTCTGACACAAGGATTAACTCATTTATATTTCCTTCTCTTTTGCTTAATTGTTTCTTCTTCTTTTTTCTTGACTGTTGACGAATGGTATATAGTCAGTGCCAACAAAGTGGAATTGCACAGCTGTTTCTTGTATAAAAAATTGGCCATTAAGTTGGAGAGAATATTTCTTCATGCTTTCTGGTGGTAGGATCCATTGGTGGAGGCAACTAATGTTCCCTCCTATTTCCTTGTGACACATGTCCCTTGATGGACACTGTCAGTGATATCGAATTGTTACTATTATAAATGATGGAAGATATTTTCCCCTTAATTTTTTTTTTTTTTAGGTTATATGCCATCGTATATGTATGGAGTCCTTTTTGAGCTGGCCATCGACTGCTCATTATTTCAAAGTTTCTTGAACTCTGATTAGCTACTGTCAAACAATATTAATAACATACACCAAGGAAATTGAATTCAAGAGTAATTTTCCTGTATTGTTTTTGTCTCAGACTTTTCCCGTTGGAGTTGCAAGTTTGTGTGGAGAAAAATGATGCAATATTAGCATTGATTTCAGTTACAAACTTTATTAAGTGTCAGCAGAAGATTGCTGAGCTAACACTTTAGAGCTCTCCGGAAGACCTCATCAAAAGGAACACATAATTACTAGGCCTTGGAAGGTTTACAAATAATACTAAATTTCAGTCGTAACCCAATGAACAGACGCTATACAAGGATAAAGTTGCACAAGTTGGGGCACATTTTGGATAGATAATAGGATGATATGCTCTCTAGGCATCAGGATTTTATTGGTGCCCCCCCCCAATAACTTTCCATTGTCAGGATATGAGTGCTGGATAAGCTGGCAAGTTTGTGGCAATACTTTGCTATTAGTGGAAAGAAATCCCAGGGGATCAACACAGTGACTAGTTAGTTATTTTAATGCATTGAAGCTGTTAGTACAGCAATATATATTTAGCAAAAGCTTCGAAATTTTCCAAAGCATTCCACAATGCGCCTTCCTTTTCGCATACACCTTCCTACCGGTTCTGCCTGAAAAATTATATTTCCGCCGCAAAGGCTTTCTGCTTTCCAATTGTATATTTCAGGATTCATTTTTGCTTTTTCATTCGATATGATTTGATCCTCCTGACTGAGTCTTCTTTATTCAATGTGTTTCATGCCACAGAATTCTGCTGTCGTTGCCCCATAGGCCACTATTGCATTGTTCCTTGCAATAGTTTGATGGGTAAATACTTAGTGGGTGTATTATATGTCCCCGTAGTAGCTTTCAGGAAAGCAGGAGTCACTAGATTCTGCATTATATAGGTCTTTAGTGAGGTTTCACGGGCGAGAAGGTATCCACGCGTCTCCTTTAGCTTTTCCAGGTGTATTGATATTTAGGATTCTTGGGTTCCTGAACTATGATGATATTGATTAAGGTTGAAAGATATGATTATACACTCAAGAGGATGATTGGGTGCTTAAGTGATGAATGACATGGAAAAATAATTGGATTATGGTTTGTGCCATTGTATTGGATGCTTTCATTGGCTGAGCGTGTAAATGAGGTGCTTTTGGGACTAGTGCTCTACATTTTCCTTTTTGTGGCCCTTAAATTTAGGAGACTGGATTGGATTTTCTTTTTCCAGATTCCACGGTAGACTTCTTGCGTAGGCAGTTTTACTGTTGGCTGCTTGACTTAGATTTGGGATGTTCATGGGCTTGGGAAATTTGTTTGCCAGAGGGGCCAAAAATAATATTGCAGACTCATTCTAGTGGTGAACAAAATGTTAGCTGCAGCGTAGAAATTGGAACATCTGTTCATTTTTTTTGCTTCCATTCTAGGTCTCATTATCTCATTTTGTATCTGGCTTAGTTCAGCGTAATAAAATTGATGGAAGGATATCTCATGCTGATCTCATGCTGATCAATGGTCAATATCAGATGTGGTGGCCTCTGGCTCAGAACCAATATTGCTGATTATGACATCACTTCTCGCTGGCATGTATTCTGGTCCGAGGAACAAACTATAGAGTTACCATGAGTTTAGAAGGCTCTGTCATGTGGTCTCTCTACATTTACTTCTGGGAGGTGATTGACTGTGTAAGCTTAAAATCTTTCCACCGTTTTAGAGCCTTGGTTCCTCGGTGCTTTAATTCTGTTTTCGAGCATATAATGTGCTTTGGTCAGGGAAGAGGCTCTGGTTCTGTAACTTTGTTTTGTGTCGTCATAGCTTTTGGTGCTCTAGTTGCGTTTTCTTTTGAAATTGTCCTCTTGTGGATTGCTGTGGTGGAGACAGTTAGCAAACGAAGTCTGGTGCGCTATATTGTATACAGAACATGTTTGTGCTGGCCAGGTTGCATATACCCGGATTAGATTTTCATTGTGCTGGGTGCAAAAGGCAACTGAGGTTGGAGCGTGCTAACCCGGCCAAAAAAGGGAGGTTGGACCATGCTTTGAATATTGTAAGTATGGTTTACGAGCACATTAAATTATTATACTGTGAAAATGAAAACTCAATGAAATTTTGCTATTAGGTCGCTGAATTTTGAAAAGATTTCAGGTGTTTGATGCTAACTAAAATTCAACATGTGTGAAAAGGTAAAATTTTGAAAAAAAAAGAAAGAAAGAAAGAAAGAAAGAAATCGAAAGTCTCTCATGCTGACCATTTATTATTTTGTTAAAATATTCCTCTACAGTCTACGAGATGTTATTGGACCGGGCTCTTTGGACCGCTCATGAAGTTGTCAAATGATCTGCGCGGACACTTTGTGGGCTCAATATGTCATTTGACAAATAATCCATTCGATCATCAACGAAGCCAGTAGAAGCAAACGATGTTTATGTTATCCTGTCCCTTTGGTGCAAGGAGATTACCCAATTGGATGAAGTCACATGTAGTACGATGAGCCTTTCGATCGACCAATAATGGAAAAGAAGATGGTCCTGTGGATGCCAGACTAACGTGTCTGGTGCGTAGTTAAAGGCCATCCGAGGTGCACTGAAATGCACAAAAAAAGCAAAAGATATGCATTGTGCTCGCACTGCCATGGGGGAAGCAGAGAGCCTCCATCATGGTACCTCTACCATGGTGATGGCATATCGGGATTGTGATCTTGCTCGTTAAAACGTGGCCAATCGTGGTCCAAAGCACTCCAAAAAGATGAAACCACACTATAGTGCGGAAAGGCGACGCTGACGTCCTTTCAACGTGATATCATGTCATTACATCATGTCGATACATTTTCTCTAATCTTGCTTTCTCTTTCCTTTTGCCTTCTTTTTGCAAAATGGGGTATGATCGATGAAAGTTGCATATCATTCCATTCCCAAAGTCGGAAAACAATTCCCCTCCTAAGACTTTATCTAACATTAGGAACGCGTCCACAATGTGTATCATTCATAGAAAACTTAATTACCAGGCATTAGCAATATGTTCTAATCAAATCATCTCCACATGAATTTATATGTTAAAGCCTGTATGATTACTCTGGCCATCTATATGGGACTCCTTTGTTGTCTAAACTACGTAAAATTGGAAGTCAATCAAGTTATTCATGAGCTATTGGGAAGTTGGCACAATATCTGTTCTTGAGCGATGTCCATCTATTGCTTAACTAGCAAGTTTTGTTTTCCTTCAAAGTTTACTGTTTGATTAACTGGTCCAGTGTCCCATGAAATTAATGAGGTCTCAAGTACTCTACTCTACCTTAAATCTTGTATACTTGATTCATCTCTACCTTAAATCTTGTATACTTGATTCATCTCATAAACGATGCTTTGGCCAAGTTGATCTCATGTATATTTTGTATTTCAAATTGAATTAGAATCAAACCTAAACGGATATGCTCGATCTTAGTTTGAATGTCAAGTGTATCAATACAGTCTAAGATTGAGTCTTGTGTAGTCAAACGACTTGATTATAAATTATTCGAGAATTCATTGCATTGCTTTATGAATTAACTTCACGGCCCATACTTTAGAATTTAGGTAACTGGGTTGTTATTTTACCATATCCTTTTGACAAGATCCCAACGATTCTGGAGGAGAAGCAAACAAGAAGACATGAGGACACTAACCCTGGTTAAAGAAACTAACCAGACATTTAACCCACAGTCACTTTCTACGTTCCCTATAAATACAAACTATTTTGACATGCGATCCTCACTCGAAAAACGTCCATCTCTAGACAATTCTTAGGGCGGTCTCTCTACAGATCAGCTTCCATCAAACTCTCTCTCTCTCTCTCTCTCTCTCTCTCTCTCTCTCTCTCAAGCATTGTCCCTATTTATCAACAAAATTAATAATAATGA
The DNA here is from genome assembly GCA_014182845.1 of Corymbia calophylla. Taxonomy (NCBI): domain Eukaryota; kingdom Viridiplantae; phylum Streptophyta; class Magnoliopsida; order Myrtales; family Myrtaceae; genus Corymbia; species Corymbia calophylla. Next base: position 43,686,918 of record CM024700.1, on the reverse strand, counting down.
ACATCCTCTTGCTAGTAAAGCTCGCTTTCTTGCTGATCTTCTCCTCTTTTATGGTAGGCCAATCTTCATATCCTCCCCTTATTCTCTCACTACTCTCTCTCTTCTCTTCCTTGTTGCATTACTTTTTGGTCCCTGGCGGCTATGCATGGAGGAACCACCGCCATGAAGGCCACTCGAAGCTCAAGGGACCGACCGGTTGGCCTATCGTGGGAAGCATACCTCAAATGGCTTCTTCACTAGCTCATAGAAAATTAGCATCCATGGCGACTTCGCTCGGTGCAAAGAGCCTCATGGTGCTTAGCCTTGGCCCGACCCGGGTAATCATTAGCAGCGACCCTGACACCGCCAAGGAAATCCTCCACCACCCGTCCTTCTCGGACCGCCCCGTGAAGGAATCGGCCCGCTCGCTCATGTTCGAGCGGGCCATCGGGTTCGCCCCCTTGGGGACATACTGGCGTCATCTCCGCCGCATCGCGATGAGCCACATGTTCTCCCCGAGGAGGGTCGGCGGCCTAGCGGAGCTCCGGAGGCATATAGCCGAGGAAATGTCGGCGAGGGTGCGGAGGGAGATGGGGGAGAGAGGGGTTGTGGAACTGAGAGGGGTGCTGCAAGGGGGCTCTCAGAGGAACATGCTGGTGAGCGTGTTCGGGAGCGAGATAGGGCAGGAGAGAGAGATGCTATTGAGCAAAATGGTCAGCGAAGGGTACGAGCTGATAGCCAAATTCAACTGGGAGGATCATATTCCACTGAGGTTCCTGGACTTCCATGGCGTGAAGAGGAGGAGTCACGAGCTCGCCACTAAGGTCAAGAGCGTGGTGGGTCAGATTGTTGAAGAAAGGAGAAGAGGTGGGGCTTTTCATGGCGGCAATGATTTCCTGAGCGCCCTGCTGTCCCTGCCTCAGGAGGACCGGTTGAGTGATTCTGACATGGTTGCTGTTCTGTGGGTAAGGATGAGTTTTGATTTCTCGATCTTTTCGTATTTCCAATCACTCTTGCTTCCAAGGTTCATCATTGCACAGGATAACTCAAACGTACGATCTGATGATGATGCATATGCCTAGAATAGCGAAATTTGATAGGGCCACGTTTAGATTCGATGAAATTAATGTGAGGCTCGTGATAGATTCAATTTGCTATTGTTATTTTTTAGCGCGTGTGCGAGCGAATGCAAATAATTACTCCTCTTTTGCACATAAGTAGATGACTAGAAAATGAAGAATCGTGCCAAAAAAAAAAGCTCCACGAGAAAAATCATAAAGGTGTAGATATTACATGGCATATGCGTGTAACTATTAGATTCCACTAGAAGTTTTAACCATGTTGTCCAATTTAGACTCAAAAGTTGATCTACTTTAGGAGAAGCTATAGTAAAATTCTGTCAATATGCATTGAACAATGTAAACTGATAGACTCAAAAGTTGATCTACTTTAGGAGAAGCTATAGTAAAATTCTGTCAATATGCATACTGTTAATATGCATTGAGCGATGTAAACTGATAGACTCAAAAGTTGATCTACTTTAGGAGAAGCTATAGTAAAATTCTATCAATATGCTTTGAGCAATGTGAACTGATTGATATGACTTATTAGAGTAGTTTTTGCTTTATGTAAATATTGCGACTCATAAACTTTGACTTTTAGTTAGCTTGAACGGTGAAATTTATCGATGTTATGCTTTAAGTTTGCACGTGAATTTTTTATGTCTTTGAAATTTAAATTTAGAATGGCATTTTTCATTTACAAATTTTTTTGAGAAAAAGTAGAAGTTGCTTGAACGGGCCATAATTTCTCAATAATCTGGTTTTGGACTTTCTATGTTTGCTCAATTTCACAAGTAAATCATTGTACTTACATATTTATCATTCATAATTAATTGAACGCTTGAAAAATGGCTTTATACTCTAAAGAATATCGTCAATAAATAAAAAGTGAAAAGAAAAGGACCTTTACAACTCATAGAATCTCTTTTTTTCCAAAAAGATAATTTGAGTAATGCTAGAGATGTCGAGATCGTTAGGTAAGATAAATCCATAAAATAATGTGGGAAAATATAACATGCACTCAAGTTGCATTTCAAGCATCTAATAAGAACATCACAAATCTTTATATAATTCTATAAATCAATTTTCTATAATAAATAAGACTTTGCTAACACGACAGTTTTTAGGCTATTGTTATTGTGAGTCGCGAATTTTTAAATGAATAGACTTCACAATAATTTATAATTATTTATTATTTGATTTTTTTGTGGTTCAGAACATATTATTATTACTATTACCTAATATTTCTTTAATAATTATATATGTGTATAACTATTGAAAAGAAGTACTCATTTGCTTTGAGGCATCACTCGATTGGTTGACCGATGATTGACGTTACATGCTCCCTTTAGCTTTCTTTCTTTAGAAAGAAAAGACTCCTCGTGTCCAGCGTTTATCGTTCTTCGTTGGTTCTTGAGATTTTCCACTTTATATGCTCTGGTTTTCTTGTTTATATGCATGGGGTTGTACGTGTATATAATCTTAATCATGAAGTCAATTCAAAGTCCATTCTGAAGGCCGGTGAAAAAGCTTTTGTAGGCCCTTCTTTTAGGGTTAGATGCTCTAATAAGGTCGAGACAGAATCGTTTCGACAAGACACCACTCGTTGTGAATGTCTCCTCTTGTACGTAGGATGTCTAGAGGCACTCAGTAGTTAGTTCCATGCATGCCTTATCCCTCTGTGCTTTCCAAAAGTTAACATGTTGTTTTGTCCATTTTAATTTTTCTGCAAAAGAACAACCTCAGTCTAGGCTTAAACTAGTGCAACAGCAGGGTGGAATCTCGATATTTTATTGAAACCATGATTGAGTTTCAATTATATATTCTTAACTTGGTCATATAGATCAACCCATTTAAACAAGAGGTTTGCAAATATCAAGTTCTTTATTCTACCCGTGTGCTTTTCCTATTTTCTCCTAAGATAGATTTTGAGGAAAACTGATAGGCATACTTAGCACTCTCTCTCTCTCTGGGGTAGGTCATTATTTAAATCATACAAAGGAAAAAGTAGTACGCTTTTGAGAGTTAGAGTCCAACAAAAGATATTTCTACTGCCTCTTATGAATAATTGATGAGAAAGAATGTTGATATTTATGTCCAATTTGACAAGAATGTTGAAGTTTAGCATGTCATGTCGAAATGAAAATGGTGTTAACAATCAATGATTCATAATTTGCGATTCATCGTAGGAGATGATGTTTCGTGGGACGGACACCGTCGCTATTCTTCTCGAGTGGATCATGGCGAGAATGGTTCTGCACCCAGAGATCCAAGCTAGAGCCCAGCAGGAGCTCGACGGGAAGGTCGATCAAGATCGGCATGTTCAAGACTCGGACATCCCGAACTTGCCTTACCTCCAAGCCATAGTGAAGGAAGCCCTCCGGATGCACCCCCCGGGTCCGCTTCTCTCGTGGGCCCGCCTGGCAGTCCATGATGTCCACGTGGGCAAGACCTTCGTCCCAGCTGGCACAACGGCAATGGTCAACATGTGGGCCATAACCCACGACCCGACCGTATGGAAGGACCCATGGACCTTTAGGCCTGACCGGTTCATCGAGGAGGATGTGTCGATCATGGGCTCAGACATGAGGCTCGCTCCATTCGGCGCCGGTAGGAGGATGTGCCCTGGCAGGGTTATGGGGTTAGCTGTGGTGCACCTGTGGCTAGCACGGCTTCTTCATCAGTTCAAATGGGTTCCGGCGAAGCCCGTGGATCTTTCGGAATGCTTGAGGCTTTCCTTGGAGATGAAGACCCAATTGGTTTGCCGTGCCATCCCTCGTCTCAAATCGGTCACCTCATGAAATATCTTTCAACATGGTCTTGAATATGTGAGAGAAATGTTGGTTGTGAGCATAATATACTAAGATGTCAAAATCAGTACTGAGATGTACTTATGTGGTAGTTCCATGGCCCTTTTAAGCAAATTGTAAATTAGTATGTTTGACTAATTAAGTTGAGAATATGAAGTTTGGTGTAATCAGGACTATCCAGCCACATTGCGTAGATGCATATCAGACTTAGTTTCCGACCCAAGTAGAATCAGTTTATAAACGCTCAAGCTAGACTTTTCATGGTTTCTAAGATGGATCACATGAGACTTAAATTAACTTCGATTACTTCCAAGAACAGCGATAAAACATTGAAGGAGGACAGTACACGGTCAAGTAAACAAGCCCGTCGGCCTCCCTCGGGGCACTCGTCGAAAGACCCAATAAGGAACATCGATTTCGAATGTATAGACTACACATAGTTCGAGAAAAGGCGTCCCATAAAAGGAAAAGGCTTCCATTATTCTATGAACTATCTAATCTCCTTTGAAAATGATTGTTATCCTTTACTTCCTGATTAAGATTCATATGTTCCACGGCGACATTAGTGGCTGCTGATCCGCTCCTTGTACGGACCGAGTAAGGTCTGGAGAGAACCATCCGGATCGATATAGTGAATATATAAATGTGAGTGTGCATGTATGAACGCGACAAGAATATGCTCCCGGGACGAATCCCTGGCCACCTTGTGAAATCCATGGTGCACAATTTATTAAAGGGCATTGAAGAAAGAGCTCGTGCATGATGATGGTGAACTTGAAAGGTGGTGAAATTGGATATACATGCCTCCTAAAGTTTTGGCTTTTGACGGTCCAAATCCACCACGGTCTTTTTTCTTGTTCTTTTGCTCCCCCACTCTCCTCTCTCTTTCCATAGGCAGCACGAAAGGCGCAGCCCTTTAACCTTTGATTAGCACTAAAAACAATTCCCAATTAACAAGCTTAATGCTCCACAAAAGAAAAAAGAAAAAAAAATTGTACATGTTAAGCAATGATTTTGGCCTTATTTTATAAAAGTGACCATCCAGCTGGTGGCCTCTTCCCAAAGTTTGAGTGCCCGACTGATGTGTGTTGTTTGTCCGCCACTGGACCACCTGTGAAATGGTGAATACAATAAGAAGTTGAATGGACATTGGGACTGTACGTTCGAATTGGACCGCTAGGGCTATAAATTGTACCCCAATTCGATCCTATATCTAGCTTGCTTTTTCACTATGTGGGTGTTTGTGAGGCTTTTCCGCCCGATTTACAGTCCTCGGTTACCCGACTAGTCACTAGTTTTGATATATATATTATAATCGAACCGTCGAACTCAATCTGTAGTCCCGTGAAATCTTGTTTTCTTTTGATTGATGCGCTCCGAACCATTTTCAGATTAGTTCCTTCATCGATATTAACGTGACGCGATAGGTCCTGTCGGAGCACGCGATGCACATTAGAAAAAGCAGTTCACTAGTCACGAACCCAGATGGACTGAACCTGGATAATTTTACACACACAAAAAAAAAACACTTAAGCAAAGAAATATCAAATTATGTCACGGGTTTGGATATGCAAACCCTCTTTTCTGGATTTATGCACGCGAAGTCTTTTGATGCTAGGCTTAGGCCCACGAGACTAAGTTGACCTGAGTCTGGCACTGATTCACTCACTGGCCCATTGTATAAACCAACATGCACCGATCACGCTCGGCCCAGTCCTGCTTTGTTTCCTTGCTGAAGGATCCAAGTCTAAAGAAAAAAAAAAAAAAAAGTTAACATCACAAAAAATCAGAAACCAATACATGTGTGATAAATTTATCTTAAATTAATTTTTTGACCATAAAAAATCCCAAACTAATATATCTTTGACAAATTTACCATACCAAAAACCTCAAACTAGTATATTTATGACAAATTCACCTCCAAACTAATTTTTAAACCACCAAAAACCACAAACCGGTACATTTGTGGCAAATGCACCCTCCGTATATAGAATTAACACCACAAAACTAATACAACTACAATAAATGAAAAGTAAAATCCTAAACCGGTACATCATTCAACTATCATATATTATTTAACTCAAAGCAATTTGATAATAAAATTTAACGAAATTAATAGAGAATAAATTTATTAGGGTGTACTAGTTTGGGTTGTCAAAAGTGTACTCATGTTCAAAAAATTAGTTTGGAGTAAATTTGTCATAGGTATATAAATTTTGAATTTTTCGTTATATTAAAACAAAAAAGAAAAAGCTTATGATCATCGAATCCCACGTTTAATTAGGGTTGCATGTTCATCACTCCGGTGTATAAGCACGTCATGTTCTAAAGATTTATTGTGTAAAGAATAGTTTACGTCATCGGTGTACCGCATGAGTTGCGTTTGTATGGAGAAAACTTTTTGATAAAGGAAGGTATTTTGGGAGAAATCAATTTCCTTAAAAATGATTAGTTTTCTTTTATGTGGTGATATGTAACAAAAATGTTTTCTGATTTTTGGATCTTTTTCTGAAAATAATTTCAATCTCATGATTTTATCTCGAATATAGATTCGTTTTATTTTTCCTTCTTCCTTCACAAGGCGTCGCACCTTGTAGCAGAGCTAGGCAGAGCTAGAGCTAGGGTTTCTACTTCATTGCAAAGGAGGAGGAGGTCGGTTTGGATTGGTGCGATTCGGCTAATTGCTGGAGGATATGCGATGGACGGCGCTGTGGACGGAGGTTTCCGCCATGGAATTGAATTTTTAGGATTCCTATAGAGCCTTCAAAAGATTTTACTTTCTCTGTCTTTTTTACATAGAGGTCTCCCTCATGGAATTGGATTTCCAGGGTTCTTTCTTCCTTTCCTGAGGCAAGTAAGCTCGAGCCTCCCGAAATCTAGTGAGCTTGATCTTGCTTGAGTTTAGTTTGCGCCTATGGCTGGTTGTTAGCCATTGTAAAGGCCTAGCATTGACATAGGAAAAGAGAAAAAGAAAGAAAGGAAAATGTTAAATTGAAAATTAAATAATTCAAGATAAGCAATTCCGAAAAGTGTTCACATTTTTAGATTTATGACTTCACTTTCTTAATTTTATATATAAATATTTTTTTGACCGGAAGGTATCTTCGGTTGACTAATCATTTTTGGTGAACCGAATGAGTGAAAGTGCAAAAAACTTATTTTCCAAAAACACTTTTGCTCAAATAAACACACCCTAATATTCATGAAGATTTCTTTATATTTTTCACTAAGGTTCGAGGCTAAAAATAATCCTTACCTTTTGCATGTTTATTATCATTTTGTATCTTCTTCTTCTTCTTTTTTTAACTAAAACACATCTTTGCATCGCGACCTTAACCCTGGCACTTAAAAAGACCAAACTAAACCCTTTTTCGAGAAAATACCATTATGGTAATATCCAACAAAGCCTTGCGCACCCCCTCATTAATAAAACCCAACAAGAAAATTCTTAATAAGAATCTAAAGTATCATCATTTTCGCATATAAGAGCCCAAAATGAACTCGTTTTTTTAAAATAAATGCCTAAAGCGAACCTTGTTTTATGTAAGGACATAAAATGTTAACCTCACCTCACCAAATGATCGATGGCATTTTCATCATTTTTTTAATATTTATTTTCTTTCTTTTTTTAATATTTTTCCCTTTTTTTTTCTATATTTCCATTAAAAACTCAAAACTCAAAACTCAAAACTTAAAAAAAAAAAAAAAAAACATAAATAATTAAAAAAAAAAAAAAAAAACAAGTAGGAGGGCCCTCCTGCCTATAGCCATTGCCCCATTGCTGGTGGGGCAATGGCCATGGTGACATAAGGGTTGGGTGGCCCTTGCCAAAATCGAGAGAGGGCCACAACCTTCTAAAATAAGGTCCATCTCGCACTTTATTGGTAATGATTCATTTTATCTTTATTATTTGAAAAAGTGATGGTGATTTCAAACCTTTATTGGAATTTTCCCAAACCCAACCTACTCACCACCCTCCGCCACGCACCATGGTGAAGTGAAAGCCGAGTGGCCCTTGCTAAAATCGGGAGAGGGCCATGACCATCTAAAATAAGGTTTATTTTATGCCTTTATTTAAAACAAGATTTACTTTATGCTATTATTTGAAAAAATGATAGTACTTCAACCTCTTATTTGAAATTTTCCCAAACCGAACCTCCTTGCCACCCTCTACCTCGCACCTCTTCTGGTTGCCATTTGCCATATCGGGTTGCCTTTGACTGTCGTCCTCCCCATCTCAAACACTTCTCTCTCCCTTCGACCCCACGCAACACAGCAAAGCTAGACAATTGTGACGAGGCCACCAGGGTTGTTAATGACATGGGAGACTATTCCCATGAGAAAATCGAGAAATTTGTAAAAGATGTCATAAATTTATTGCATTTTTGTCAATTCAGTCATGAATATTCTGATTTTGTCAATTAAATCATTAACATTTTCATTTTTCGCTAATCAAGTCTATTTGACTAATTTTGGCCAGAATTTGCAAACATAGATGCCAAACATCTCACATGGCGCAATTGATGATGATGTTGATAAATTTTATTATTTTTTAAATATTTTGTTTATTTTTTCTTTCTTTTTTTTTTTCCTTTTCTTCATTTGCCAATTGCTTAGGGCGCATTTGACAACGATTTTACTCCTTTGAACAATTTCTGATCCAAAATGCTTTTTTTTTTTATTCTCGTTCCCGAGAACAATTTTTGAGTATTTAAGGTGTTTGATAAATTGTTTAAAATTTTTATTCCTAGGGGAATAAATACGTTTGGTAAAAATTTTCAATTTTTTTATTCTTTTAATTTTTAGTACTTTTGTTATATTTCTTTTTTTCTTTTTCTCTCCTTCTTCCTCTTTAGCGGTCGGGCGAGGTCCGGCAATCTCGCCGAGGCTTACCCGGCCACTGACGAGGCTCAACCTTGCACAGATTAGCGACGCTCGACCTCGCACAGATCAGCGACGCTCGACCTCACTTAGGCGGGGCGAGGCCAAGCCTCGCCGGTGGCTAGGCGAGGCTCGACTCCCCAGATTTGGGTGAGGCGAGGCTCACCTGGCCACCGGTAAGGTTCGGCCTCGCCAGCTGGTGCGAGGCTTGGCCTTGCCAAGGCAGAGTGAGATCAAGCCTTGCTCGACCACCGGCGAGGCTTAGCCTCGCCTAGATCTACGAGGTCGAGTCTCGCCTGGCTGGCACGGCCTTGCTAGGCTAGGGCGAGGCCAACCTCATACCGCCTAGGCGAGGTCGAGCCTCACCGGTGGCCAAGCGAGCTTGCCAAACTTCGCCCTGGCTTGATGGGGCTTCGGCAAGCTCGCCGGACCTCGCCCAACCGCTCAGCAGTGGCAACGATGGGGAGGTAGGAGGTTAGGAGAAGAAAGAAGAAAGGGAAGAGAAAAAATAGGAGAGAAAAAAGAGAGAGACCAAAATTGATTCTCAAAATTGTTCTCGGAAGCGAGAAGTAACTTTTTTTTTTTTCGATTCCACTTCAAATCTATTTTCAGGAATAAAAAAATTTACCAAACGAATTTCTGTTCCTGAGAACAAAATAATAGAATTAGTTATTAGGAGTGTTCCAATAGGCCCTTAGCCTCCGTTGACTGCAGAGAAAAAAATGAAAGAAAATGGATAGAAAAGAAAATTGAAATTAAAAATATAAAAAGAAATTTAATTTTCGAAAAAATTTAAAATTTTAATAACCTTTGTTTATGTCAAGACTGGCGTTCATGTCAGTGAATTTCGGTTAAAATTGATAAGATGAACTCAATTAATAAAAAAGGAAATTATTTAGATTCAATTGATAAAATTGAAAATTTTATAATTGAATTGATAAAACACGTAATAGGTATATTCCTTTTTGAATAATTTTTCCGAGAAAAATTTAGCAGCGGGAGCTCACCGCGCGATGGCGATAGCGAGACTTCACCCCAAGCGCCGGGCTTCGCGAGTAGACAGTAGACGTTTTAATATAACCGTTCAAGTCCCGTCCACAGGAGGTCAATCGGGACACGTGTCTCACTGGATCCAGCGGGTGACGCTCCGACCGAGACCCGAGCGCGTCGCGCCGTGTCCGTATACGGACAACAGTTGCTCAAAATTTCGGGAAAAATCGCATCTAATTTTTGAATTCCCTCGTGTGAAAACCCGGAAAAAGGCAGACCGACCGCGATCTACTCATCCTCCGTTCAGACAAACAAACAAAAAATAATAATAATAAATACCAAAAAAAAAAAGAGATAAATTTTCATTTTCGCCTATCTCTTTCTCTCTCTCCTTCTCTCTCTGTTTATTTCGTTTTCCCTCTCCTTGGTCTCTTTGGAGGGAAAAACTCGGGGCAACCAAATTGAGCAGACCTCCTCCTTAGCCTACTCTCCTTCTCCACTGCTTAGGGCTTCCGCCTCGCTCCGCCTTCGCCGTCCCCTCGCTCGCTTCCGGTGCCGGCGGGACTGAAATTTGCTTCCGGTTCTCTCCCGCGGGAACGACCTTCTCCGGCTGCCTCTCCGAAGTGCTCGCGGTTTGTACTCCTTTCGGGCCCCCGAGCGCGATTTCCGGGAATTCGAGCCAGTGTCGCGGCTCAGGTTCGCCACTCTTTCAGCTGCTGCTTTGCGCGTTTTTTCTCTTGTGTCTGTGTCGGTCGCGACGCTTGGGGATTTTCAGCTGCCGCGCGCAATTTGGCTTTTGGAGCTCCGTGATCGGGTCGGGCTCGTTCTTCGTTTCTGCTGTTTGAGCTCGATGCGGTGGTCGTGTGATCGAATTGAGGCTGGTTTAGCTGGGAATAAGCGAGTTTAGAGCTGCATGCTTTGAGCTGTCGCGAGAATGTTGGGTGTCCTGTCGTCTAGGGTTTCAGTCGTGGCTTACTGTGAAAACACTGAGCTGAGCAATTGCCTGCTTGTGTGCTTGAGTTTTAGATGTGTTGAAGATAGCTCGTTTGAATTAAAGGCGAGTGGTTAACATATTCCGGATAGAGAGACTTGGTTTGAGCAGGCTTTGTGGCTTGTTTCTTTTTAACATTCAACATCTTTGTCAATAATTTATTGATAGTTCTTATTGGAGAACCTTGCCAGCCTAGATTTATGTAAGCATCTCTGTCATTTACCACGTGGTGTGCGTGTGATAACTTCCAACTATTGATTAAGCTGTTAAGTCAGTAAAATGCATTCTTGACCGTGCTATGAACTGTTAGTTACATGTCAATTCCTCGCTTCTGAGGAATGTTCACTAAAAATTATATGTGCTAAGGAGCCATATCTTTAATTTCATTCAAGCTCTACAGTTCCAGCAGCATTAGGATACCTAAATTGTGAAACCTTTGCCCTTTGTTGGGTTTCACCTAAAACTTGTATTTGTGCTATGTCAAGTACCTTCAGTTCTGTCAACTTTACACTTTGAGTCTGTTTTGTTTTCCATCCTGGCAATTGTGAGCCATTTTACACATCTAGAGTATCTATTTCAAGGAGATTGTCTTTTAAGATATAAGCAAGTGGGAGGCAGATTATAGTTTCTCTTTTGATTTTATTGTGGAGAAGGAATGAAGTTTTCCGTCTCCCTTATTTAATATTGCATTTGATAGTTGATATATTCTAAATTGCTGCAGTCAGTAGTTTTCACAAGATTCCTTGGACCCAACCAATACAGCACTTATATCTTAAGTCTGGGAACTGAGGAGACTGTTTCTCAAGTATTTTCTCTAAAGTGGAAGTGGCATATCACACTGGAGAATTCTACCTGGTCCAACGATGCAAAACAGGAGAAAAGGATCTGCAAGGATCACTGCTAGAGATCACGCCAGTCCTAGAGTATCAAGAGCTCAGAAGTCGTGTTCTGAAAATGCGCAAATAGCTGATAAGAAAGCTTCACAGCTGATTACATCCTTGCCTAGAAGGCAATGGAGCTGCAAGTTGTCCTCGTTTCCCTGTTGCGTAGTTAAGAAGGTACAAGGTTGCCTTGAATTTGGATGTTGTGGCTAGTGCTTTATTAATGAATTTGATTTTGTGAATTATCTCTTGCCAATTGTTAGAGAAGTGATTCCTTTTCAAAGTTTACTAGTCATTTGAGAGCTATGGCGAACGCCCTTTGCATTGTATTCAAATAACTTGTTTCATATCTTCTCATCAGTTTGCAGTGTCGTATTTAAGAAGTATTAGTCATATCACATCCAGTGAAAACACAATGGAAGAATGCCTCTGTTAAAGAGAAATAAACTCACCATTCTTTATTATCATAAGGTTACTTGCTGTAGAAACACTGCCTTCCTTCAACAGAAAAGGAAAGATGCTGCGTGGTCCTTTTATATTTGATTTATTCAAGTCTAAACTTTTTTTTACAACTTATGGTCCTTGTATATTTGTTTTGTTATATAATACCTACACTTATCTAGTCAGATCGATTTAGTTAGTGTATAGTGATTATGCAGTTTACTAATAATAATTTTGTTGAGTTCATTACTTGTTATAAAAATTCTAGGAATCAAATACACGTGCATTGAGAAATAGCAAACTGTTAAAGATGACTAATATATTAAAAGGACAGCGAAGGGGTCTTTTAAGTTAAACCTTGTGCAAACATCTTTTAATGCCATTAAACCACCAATGTGTCTTAATCAAATTGTTGTTAATCCAATTAATCATGTATTGTAGGGTCTCTTGATTTTGATAATTTGTTCCGGTTTTGGATATTATGGTCATGCAATATGGTGTTTTTGAACTTAATGGCAATGGGTTTAAATGGTTCATAGAGTGAGTCCACTTAGAGTAACAAGGCTTAGCTGTAGCTGTGGTTTGTGAACTTCAAGGCTATCCTTTAATGTTGGGAAATGTGCACTGAAAGTCCTAAATCTTGTTTGCAGAATATGATCTAGTCCTAAATTTTTCAATTGGTTTAGTTAAGCCCTAAACCTTTTTCAAAAAATGCAATCAAGTCTTGTCAAATTGGCATTTTCAAATTGCACTTTTCAATATAAGTTTTAGAACTTGACTGCTCTTTTCAATGAATATCTTGGATTGAATTGAACTGATTAAAAGAATTAGTACTCAATTGCACTTTTTGATAAAGGTCTTGAACTTAATTGAACCAATTGAATGGTTTAAGATTTGATTGCATTCCATACATAACGTTTAGCAATTGTAGAGCACTTTTTCCCTTGAAAGGTCGTAGTACTTGTAGTTGCTAACAGCCATATCACAGTTTCTTTCATAAAGTTTTGGAAGGAGTCTGTTTCATTTTAAAATCATCATGGCACTAGCTTCGTGTTCCATGTTTATTCACTCAACCATGAGCCTTGTCAGCTAATGTACTCTTGACCTTTATGAGCATTCAGCGTGCTGTATTGTGAACGTTGAATTTGGTAGAAAGTTCTTGTCATTTAAGTAATTGCAGACTTTCCTGCTTTTACTTCAGCTGGCATTCTTCAGAAGAAGAACAATACTTCCCTACCTTTGAAGAGCGAGAATAGAAGAAGTAGGTTCAGTTCAGATGCTTGTTTGGACCGTGATGTGACTGAGAATGCTTCTTATGATTGTAAGGTAATTGCTACCAGCATTTGCATCATAAAGACCCGCTTTCCTGTGTAGGGAAAAGTGGCTTTTCTCTATTCTCCTTGAAATGTCTATGTTGGGGCATCAGGATAGCTGTCATCTTGTCATTCAATACATGTGGTAAGATGGATTAAAATATTCTTCATGCTTGCTGGAGGAAATAGAGAAAAGAAAAGGGAGGCATGATGGAGAGGGGCCATTATTTGAACTTTGATTTTAGCTCTAAAGCTCCATTGTCTGGAACATTTATGTTCTTGCTCTGGTTGAATTTATTCTGGTCATGGTGAACAGGATTTGACAGGTCGACCTTTTCCTTGTATCACTCTACATTTGCTTCAGTTGAATTGCTGCTTCTCTTCCCTCTTTCAATTTTTCCCATTTGACTTATATAATTCTGGCTTATAATTAAATAGTATATTTGCTCTGCAACATGATCAAGTATCATGTCTGCTCTTGTTTGAACACTTAGAATGATTTTGTATCAGGGTTCTCAAGAGGAAGCTGCTAATCTTGTTTTGGAGACTATTATTTCTCCTGCTTTTCATTCTTCTAGAAGTGGTGAGAGGGACCTTGACGATGAAGTTAGATGGAAAAATTATGTATCTTCTGCTACCTGAGATTAATTTAATTATGTTCTCTGTTGATTGTCAATGGCCAGTGTATTCTTCTAGAACTTCAAACTTCATTCTTTAATGTTTGTCTTCTATGTTTCTCTAGAAAACTTGGTCACATTCTATCAAATTGAGTGAGAAATAAATCATCATTGGTGTGGCATGGAGCTGTTGCCAGTTGATATGCAGAATGGTCATGTTGCTCTAATCTGCCACTTTTAACTGCTATTTGTGCGTTTTCTTGGGTTGTGTTGGTTGTGATGCTTGGGATTTCGCTGCTGTCCACAATTGGCTTAGAGTTTAGTGATCGGGTGGCCTTGTTCTTCGTTTCTGCTATTTGAGTTCTATGTGGTGGTTGTGTAATTGAATTGAGGCTATTTTAGCTGGAAATAGGCAAGTCTCAAGCTGCATGCTTTATATTGTTGCGAGAAAGTTCAGTGTTCCCCGTCTAGGGTTTCAGTCTTAGCTCACTGTAAGACACTGAACTGAGCAATTGCCTGCTTGTGTGCTTGAGTTTTAAATGTGTTGATGCCAACCCACTTGAATTCGATGCAAGTGATTAACATGTTCCAGATAGAGGGATCTGGGTTGAGCAGGCTTTGCGGCTTGTTTCCTTTTAACAATCAACATCTATGTAATTATTTATTGATGGTTCTTGTTGATCCAGTAATTTGAGCTTGGAGAACCTTGCCAACCTAGATTTATGTAAGCATCTCTGTCATTTACTGCGTGGCTTGTGCAATAACTTCCACAGATTGATTAAACTGTTAGTCAGAAAATGCTATTCTCAACCGTGCCATGAACTGTTAGTTATATGTCAATTCTTTGCTTCTGAGGAATGTTCACTTGTTGCTACTTATGATATAATCCCATCTTTTATAATGTTTTTAGATTTTTAGAGACAATTATTACAATGGAAAAATCATTTGGGCTAAGGAGCCATTTCTTTTGAACTCATTCAAGCTCTCCAGTTCCAGCAGCATTAGAATACTTAAAACTGTGAATCTTTTGACCCTTGTCGGGTTAAGCCTAAACCTTGTGGTCGTGCTCTGTCAAGTACCTTTAATTCTCTCAATTTCACACTTTGAGTCTGTTTTGTCTCCCATCCTAAAAAATGTAAGCCATTTTACTCGTCTAGAGTATCCATTTCAAGGAAATTCTCTTTTAAGATATAAGAAGGTGAGAGGCAGATTATCATTTCTCTTTTGGTTTTATCGTGGAGAAGGGCTTAAGTTTTTCTTATTTCTTATTTAATCTTCCGTTTGATAATTGATATTATAGTAATTTGGTGCAGTCAGTAGTTTTCAAAAGATTCTTGGGACGAAACTGATGCAGCAGTTATTTATTGGGTCTGGGAACGGAGTAGACCCTTTCTAAAGTATTTTCTGTAAGGTGGAAGTGGTGTATCACCCTGGAGAGTTCTACCTGGTACAATGATGCAAGATAAGAGAAAAGGATCTGCAAGCTTTGCTGCTAGAGATAACGGCAGTGCTATAGTATCAAGAGCTCAGAAGTCGTGTTCTGAAAATGCACAAATAGCTGACAAGAAAGCGTCACAGCTGATTACTTCCCCACCTAGGAGGCAACGGAGCTGTAAGGTGTCCTGGTTCCCTGTTGAGTAGTTAGGAAGATACAAGGCTGCCTCAAGTTTCAAATGTTGAGGCTAGTGCTTTATTAATTACGTGAATTATATCTTGCCAAATGTTTGAGAAGCAATTCATTTATTTTTTACTGGTCCATTTGACAGCTATGGTGAACGGCTTTTGAGATTTTTCTTCTTTTGGGGGTGGTCTCCTGTGTTATTGACGACCCTGCAGGAGCTCAACGCATCATGGCGATGGCGAGACTTCACCCTTGGCGCGGGCTTCACGAGTAGACAGTTTCTGTATAAACCCTTCAGGTCGGGTGATCGCCAGCGGGAGCTCAATCGGGACACGTGTCCACCAGACCCAGCGAATGACGCTCCGACCGTGGTGTCCGTATATGGACAGCTTCTTAAAATTTTGGCAAATACGCCTCTATTTTTGAATTCGGCCACGTGAAAACCCCGAAAAAGCAACCAATAGCGACCGGGCGTCGTCAGGCGAAGACAAATGAAAGAAGAGCGAGGAGGCAAAAGCAACAAGCCTCCTGTGCTAATTTTCATTAAAAAAATATTTATAATTTTTTAATTTATATTTGACAATAATATTAAAGATATTTATTGAGCTGTCACCCGGGCCTTCGCACCTTCCATTTCGCGTTACTGTTCGTACACAATTCTGGATGGAGGCAGGCCTCATGTGCTAACTCTTTGGTGGGTATATTTCACTTTTTTCTGTACATTCCGTCTCTTCTCTATGGGTGTTCCGACTGAGAAAATTCACGGAACTGCCTCCTCTTCCCCCACAAGCCAAAACCGTCGATTGCGTGTCCCTCTTTTTCACCAGTGATTTCTGTTGGTGTTTTAGTCTCATCCAACCACACTTCCTTATTTCGTCTGTTCGATGAAAAGCTGTTGTGACATAAAAGGGGGGGAATGCAGGAAGATCCCACAAGCATTTCAAAAACCTCAGAAGCAAGAGGACACCAAAAAAAAAAAAAAAGGACGTGTGAAATTCTGTTTTATTGCTTCAAACATCAAAAAGCAGGGACACTGCATAAACCATAGGCTTAACGTCGAAAGACCCCTGCTAAACATAAGCATGAGCAGACGCTCAAACGAGCATATGATGGTTGATCATAGAAGTCAAAACCACCCCAAACACCCCACCAAAAAGACAAACGAAAAAGACAGGATTTATTATAAGACGGGTTTCCCATTCAAGCGCAGGCGAACGACTTGCGGACGATCAAGTCACTGACGCACGAACTGCAAAACCAGAAGATACAGGAATATTTAAATTTCACAAGAAAACCTGTTTTGACATCAATAGCAAAGAGAGAGACAACAAGGGAGAGTAAGAACACTTACACCAGAGCCACAGAAACAACAGACCAGTTTCGTCAGAAAGCTCTTGCCCGGACCATTTCCAGCCTGGCCATCGGAAATGCTTGATCTGCACAGAAGTACCAATATAGGGTAAAAGTATGGGTTGTGCAACGAAACATCTTCATAAATGGGACAAAGCAAAAGACTTTCTAAAAAACTTACTCAGCGTCGGCTTTCATCTCATCATTGGCTTTGAGATCCGGAAACGAGACGTTAGTGTGAGCTCGGGGGAACATTTCAGTTACCTTAACATTGTTGCAAGGCAGCTCCTTGGCGAAATCGACTTGAGCTTAAGCCAAGTACAACAAACAACATCTTAGACAAAACGGACCCATAAAAACTCGAGATGGAACAGGCTATAGCGAGAGAGAGTGAGAGACAGAGAGATCTCACCCATGATAGGCGCTGCGACGAGAGCTTGGAAATGACTGGCGAGAGAAGACGACGAGTCGGGTAGAGAGAGAGAGAGGCGACGAGAGACCATGGAAGCCCAAGATATAAAGAGCCGATCGAGCGGGAGTTGCCGCCAATCAACATATTTCATTTTGTACCTTACATTTTCGTTCGCCACTTTCATTGATTTGGTACACATTCTTCCATGTTTATGTCTTTTGGATGCGCCACTAAACGTGAGGTGGAAAACGATATGGCGAGTTTCCTCGTTCGCGGCTTTCATTGATTTGGTACACATTCTTCCATGTTTGTCTTTTGTAGCTTACATTTTCGTTAGCCACTTTCATTGATTTAGTGGGCTAGATATAAAAATAATAATTAGAGAAAATTGTTCAAAAAGTTCTAAATCTATTATACTTTTGACAATTCAAAACTAAATCTTTTAATTATTTATATAATTATGTTAATTGAGCTATAACATTTTCACATTTTGTCAATTAAGTTCATTCGACCAAACTTTACCAAAAATCGCTAACGTAAAGCCAACCATCTTACATGACATGTTCGACACGATATATAAACAGTTTATTAATAATATTTTTATATTTTTTTTTAATTTATTATTAATTTTTTAAATTTTTTCTTTCTTTTTCTTTTTCTTTTTCTTTTTCCTTTCTTTCCTCTAACCATATAAGACAATTGACGTCCCTGTCAGAAATTTTTGGTCAAGATTGATTGAACGAACTTAATTGATAAAATATAAAAATGTTTATAATTTTCAAGTAAGGGGTTTTTGGATAATTTTGTGAAAGATTTTGTTATCATTTGCTTCTTAAATTAATTAATGTTCGCACGTTCCTTCTCGATATTAGCGGCTTCTGATCCACTTACTGTACGGACTGCATAGGGTCTCGAGTGAAGCAATCCTGATATTCCTATTTTCTAGCGTGAGAGATTAGAACCCTACATCGCTCAATTAATGTAGTTAAATAATAATAATAATAATAATAATAATAATAATAAAACATGGGTGCGGCGGCGACAACATATTGCTTTCGGAACGAATCCTTTGATTCCTAGTTAAATCCATGTGCATGATTTGGTAGAAGACGACGGAAAACAATTAATGAATAATAAATATTTTCATTAATAATAATAATTTTTATTTAAATATTATTTTGTTCATTTATTTTTATAAGTAATATAAATAATCATTTTTAAAAAAATTAAAATTATTCATTTTTTTGTGAAATAAGCGTGCTCAAGTCAACCAGGTCTCAATTAACAAGCTTAATTCTCCGCAACAATTACATATTTAACGATGTCTTAGTTTATTTTATAAAGCGCCCAGTCAACTGGCTGTATCTCCCAAAGGTGGGTGCCCTAAGAGGGAGGCCACAGGACTATATAAATGAGGATTAGACGGAAGCCGTAGCTTGTCAATTAGTGAATTATCGAAAAAAAAAGGGTCCGTCGTCGCAATGGTGCGGGGGGAGTCAGAGGCCGCGAACAGAATATTCGGGCATCTGAGGGGCAAGCTAGTTTTGTCCGTCTCCGTTTTCTTTTTCTTTTTTTCCTCCCTTTTTATCTCCCCTTTAAAATAAAAGAAACATTCTACGATCTAAAAAAATGCCAACAGTTTATTAACTTCTTACGTATCAGTTTCTTATAAATTCAAAAATGCTTCAGAAAATTCAACTTTAATGATAGTCATATATAAGGAACGCGTAATTTTAAGAAAACAATATGCACCGCCAACGTAAACAAAATTTCAAACAAATGACTCTTATCGAATGTCAATTTGATTTCCACCATGTTAAATGAATGGGGTACAAAATCACTTATGCAATAAACAAGCTTCAATGAGCTGTGATCTTTGCATGTACTCTCAAATTCTCATGGTGTAATAAATCACTTGCAGTTATATTGAATGGTTTTCATTTGCTTAGACGAAATTTTATGCAAAGTACCTAAGAACTACAGAGAAACTTATGTCCCTTAAGATATTACATATCGAATTTTAGAAGTACCTAAAAACTCCGGGATGAGAATTTCGAAATGAATTAGGTTTGAGTAAAGCTAGCTTGGCTCGGTGGGGGGAAATGTTAAAGTCGAGGTAACGTGCTATTTTACCCGGGGCACTGGGGTCGGACTAGAGGTGTCAATATTAGGGGTGAGCATCGGTCAGGGTCGACCCTGGGACCGACCCCGGACCGGCCCAACCCCGCCTGGCCCCGGGTCCGGTTCCCAAGGGGACGGGTCGGTCCCTGGTCCTAAGATCTCCGGGCCGATCTGTGTGCGGGTTGGTCCCTGGCCCTAGGAGTTTTGGGTTGGTCCAACCCGGACTAACCCCGGCCTTATATATTATATTATATATAATATATTTTTATTTATTCTAAAGAGTAAACCCTAATACAAATGGCATCCTCCTCCAAGATTTCTTGTTCTCTTCTTTTTACTTTATCCTCTTAATATTCAATTTGCCAAGTAAAATTGAAAGAAAACAACTTCACTCGTGAGCAATCTTGCCCCACTCGCCACTTTTGGTCGCTCACCACTCAACACTCACCTCGCTCACTTTTGGTCGCTCACCACTCGACACTCACCTCGCTTGCCATGCTCACCCCACTTGTTGCTTGACGCTTGCGCCGCTCACCTCTATTCGCTAACCTTGCTCGTTCTGAGTAAATCATAAGGAAATAAAGCCCTAATTAGAAATTCTTTTCGCTCGTGAGCAACGCTCGTCTTGCGGCTCTATAAGCAATCTTAATTGTTTTTATGGTTTCTTGCTTTTAGCAAGTGTGAAATTTTTATTGTTACCTTATTTTAAATTTGTTGAATATGTATTAGTATTTATAATTTAGTTAAAATCACAATATCGATAAATATGTAATTTGAAATAATTGGTTTAATTTTTCAGAAATACAAAAAAATGAAAAAAAATTAATGATTGGTCCTGGGTTAACCCTGGAACCGGACCGAACCCATTGGGTCGGTCCGGTCCTCGGTCCTAAGCTCAATAGGGTCGGTCCTTGGTCCCAAAAATTGAGGACCAACACTGTGCGGGTTGGTCCTAGGGTTAGGGGGTGGACCGGCCCAACCCGGACCATGCTCACCCCTAGTCAATATGGGTCATAAACCCATATTATAACCTACTTTTAGTTAAATTGGTCAAATATGGATCAAGTGAAAGTTAAATATGGGTCAAATATAGGTCAAGTGAAAATTAAATATGGGTCAAATATGAGTCAAGTGAAAGTTAAATATATGTCAAATACGGGTTGAGTGAGTTATTAGGTAGACTCATCATCTCTCTCCTTCCACCCCCTCCTCTATGCATTCTCGACCTCCGTTGTCAATCCGATGAGGTTCACTCAACAATAATTAAAAAATCGATTTTTTTTTAAAAATTATTTTCCTCAAACTATTTCAATTTAGAGGTATCCACATTTTTTTATTTACTAATTTTTTATTATTTAATTTACTTTATAAATTTGATGTGAAATTTTTATTCAAATAATTTATATGTGAAAAATTTAAAGTGGACTAAATAAGTGGGAGTAGATTTTCTTAAATTAAGTTAAATATTAATATGTGTTGGTAATATGGGTCGGGTATGGGTTGTGTATGGGTCGGGTCGGGTATGAGTCATCAAATTTACATTGCATGAAAATGGGTCAAAACAGGTTAAATGAGTCGATGTGGATCGGATCATTTTCGACCCGACCCATCCATTTGACACCCTTAGGTCGGACTGCTCATTGACATTAATAGGATGAGTTGCAGCCCGCCATGCTAGTGGAAAGCGGAGGTAGGCCCTTGAAAAGGGAAGGTACAACGGGGCGAGCCAACCAGTTTTTGTTGGTACCTATGAACCTCGCCAAAATGAATTAGATTTGGCAGGGGGGGTAGTCTAAGTCGAGGTAAAGTAGTGTTTTTTTCCTCAGGATGCTGCCACTTTTATTTCGTGGGGGGCCAAATGCGAGTGGGGGCATGGCACGACAAGCTATCTTTAGTGAGCTCGAAGTTTTCACGAATGGCACCATGTTAATGCTACTTCTTTTATTAGACGATGATTGTGGGTTTCTGTTCTGGTAATCCATCCAAGAGTCAGCCTCTTTAATTTAGCTAGTTAAGTTGAGAATATACGCTGCGTTGATAATCCGAATTTAATTCCAGATAGGATAACAAACTTTTATATTTAGTATTTGGCAATATCCTCTTGATTGGATAAACTAAGCTATATTCGGATAAAATGCCAGATAAAAAATTCGGCATAGAGAGATAAATTAGGATTGGATAAAAAAATTTAAACATTACTTTAAAAAACCCTGTTGTCTTCCAACGATGAAATGATAGAGTGACATCTCCAAATATTACTTCGCCCGCTACCTCACAAGGATCACCACCACAACAACTAAGAGTGAGCATTGGTCTAGGGTAGACCTTGGAAGAGGACCAAAACGACTTTACCCAACCCATTCTGGTCCGCTTCCCTTGGAATCGCCTATTACCAATATGATTGCCGATACTAGGTGTAAAGTCGAACCTAACCGAGAAACTCTAATTGTCTACTTTTAATATTACCTTGCATCATGAATTTTTATTGTTGCCACCGCTACCTCTCGTAAATGAAGGGATGTTTTACTAAAATTTACCCTTTAAGGAATAAAAGTAAAAGATGAAACAAAAAAGAAGAAGGAATTGGTTGATTTTGAATAGATCCTAGAACTGGATCAGACCTATAGAGTTGGTTCTATGGTCAACATGGTAGGTTTTATTATTGATATAAATGCGACCTGGAGAGGGTGAATAGATTATCAAATGAAACCTTGAAATCTTTTTGCGGGATAAGTATAATCTAGTCAATGTATGCAAAAGCAGTTCGATTGAGCAAGAGTAAATAGATGATATATATGGTGTAGTACTTCTACCAAAAAGAGAATGTAAATCGCTAGATTAAAGAGATTGCAAGAAGATACTTATAGTGGTTAACTTAAACAAAATTTACAACCACTGTTCCATACTAATAGCCACCGCCACCGACAAGCTAGATTCCACTAATGATCCTTTAAAATGTTATGGAATAGCTCATGCTGCTTTTACTTAAAGCTGACAAGATCACAGTACCAAATCTCAAGTAGCACTACGTCACTCGCTCAAAAGAGATTATAAATAGTGAAGCACTCTCGGCAGAATGAATTTTTCACTCAACAATTGAACAAGCGTTTGGAGAAAGTTTTCTTGGATTCATGCTTCCGAACTCATATATTCTTCAGCATGAATTGATCTTATTATATAGTCTTCAATTCTTAATTTGACCTTTGGATGAGCTCCAAGAGAATCAATTTAGCCATGTAAATGAGTAATATTATCACTAGAGATTTAGTTGTCTATACAATCAAATCTTCCAGTAATGTTGTAGCTTCTATGAATAAGTTTACCTACATTAAGAAATAATCATTTCCCACCGAGACAATAGATAAGTAATTGGATTCACTTATTAGCAATTAAATTAGTCATTCCAGACCTACGACTTGCCAGTCGAGTCCCTGGATTGATAATCAACGGAGCATCTGGGTCTTCAATTATTTAAGCACGTGAAAATCACGCACCTCACAAGCGATGTGATCGGTCACTTATGTCAGCAATCCATGAGTCTATTCAACTTTCTCGCTCGCAATCTACCAACCTATTGCCTTCCATCGATCATTCCAAGCACATGTGCAGTTAGGACTTCATTGAACCGTTCACGTGTTGGTACCTGCAAATCATCACAAACTTCTCATTCCATTTGATTCGTTCATCCTTAGTCAAGGTTCTTCCGATCTTTTCAAGTCCTTCCGCTTAACACTTAATCAAATCAATGTCATTTGATGATGACATCTGCATTTATCGAGTCATCAAATATGGTGAATGATTTTGTCAACTTCAAATATCATAGAAGGTTTTCTCATAGGTTCCAAATTTTAAACATTGATAACTAGTCTGCACGAGATAGATTTCAAGTTCGAAAGTCTGGAATTTATCCACCTTGGAACCACTCACCCTTAACCATGATAGTTAATTGACGTTACTTTCAACCACCACCAATGGTTGTCGCCTCTAACCACCCCCTATCACTTCCTTGTCTCTCGGGAGCGCAAAGTTTATACGAAACCATCAAAGTGAATCAACTACTCTAAGAATATTATTGATGTTATTGGGGAGATTATTAGAAAAGTCATAAATCTATTATATTTATGCCAATTTAGTCTTTAAACCTTCTGACCAATTGTCAATTTAGTCATTATAACTAATTTTGGCTGATTATTGCTGACATGGGAATTGGTCAACCTATATGGCATCGTCAATGCTAATGTAAACAATTTTAAATAATATTTTAATATTTTTTCGATTTATTATTTTTCTTTCTTTTTTCATTTCTTTTTCCTTTTGCCTATGACTGGCCACCAGCCTTAGGCCATCACTGGTCGGGCTGACCTTTCCTTGGTGAGAGTCACTGTCAATCGCCATAGGTGAGACCTAGCTGGGCTAGTCCCAACGAGGAGAGCCAGCTCGATAGCCAATCACCAACAAAAGAAAGAAGAAAATAAAAGAAAAAAATGTAGAAACTAAAATAATATTAAAATATAACTAAAATTTGCCAACAACGCCACGTAGGTCCACCGGTGTCCCTATCAGTAATATCCAGCTAAAATTAGCCAGAAAGATTGCATTGATCCTAAGTCAAAAGGTTCGACACTAAATTGACATAATTAAAAGATTTAATATAAAAATGATATCAATATAATAGGTTTAAAACTTTTTTAATATTTTCCTGATGTTCTAGAGGACTCTGTTAAATGCATGCAAGTAAAGATCTCTCTTGTCTTGGCTAATGAATCGGGAAGATTTGATGATATTGGGATGAGGAAGAAAGACATGCGTAATTATCTTAGTAAAAGGAGACGAAAAAAATCTTCGTAAGGGAGACTACCTTCGAAACAGACAGGGAAGGGGGTCACCTGTGAATTATTTTTGGCTGGATGCTAGATCAAGAATTGGTAACAAGTACTCTGGCGTGCGGTGGTGGTACTTCATCCTACGTACCTATCAAAACAAATAGATTGCCTTTTGTTCCTGTTGCAGGAGTGGATCGCCTCGTTCAATCTCATCTCCATCTCTGTGACGTCGGTGAGGGGTCACAACTTTCGCACGAGATTTGCATAGACAATGGCAATTACAAGAGAGCCCATTGTTGGAAGATATGCTCGTAATATTCCAATCGAAGATTGAAATTGATACACTGAATCAATTTCATATTTGATACAATATTGCAAAAAATATTATTTCCTTTTATTGATCCCCATTTGTACTATATATTACAAGTCTCTTATACATTGAATACACACAGAAATACAAAAAGCCCTTCTGTTCTCTCCTATTCTATTCTCTCTCGCTTGTCTTGCTTGTTTTCTTTCACCAATCGAGATGGCGACGGATGAGACGGTACGCTCAGGACACTACGGGGAGTGCTGGAAGTGGGGGTAAAGGCCGAAGCACTTGGACAAATGGGAGGATTTTCAAAGGGTTTCAATCCTATTTTAGATTACACCAAATATATGATGTAATTTTCTACGAAATTTGAAAAATTTCTAATGCGACCTTATCCTATTCTATCCCAATTTGAATCCGGACCACCAAAATGCTGCCATATAGTTTGGTAATCAAGATTATCCGATCATATTGCATGGACGTGTATCAGACTAAGTTTCTAATGCACGTTATCATAGCTACGTGAAGTATATGTGAACGTTCACCATAGTTTGTTGGGCAACAAGGACCCAAATAGAATTAGCTCATAAATGCTCGCGCTGGTATCTGTATAGATTTTAAGATGGACCCGGGACTTACACATGTCCATCGACGAGGTATTTAGAATCTTGTCAGGCCATATACTTGAATGAACTTAATTACTTCCAAATATAGTGAATAAACATTGAAGAATAATTACTTGACCATATGATATGGAGCATTAATTTTTAAAGCATAAGTGATAGATAACTCAAGAAAAGTTGTTATATAAAATAAAAATAATTCTTGATTTTCTTCCGATGATTAGAGAAAATTATCTAAAAAGTCATAAATTTATTATACTTTTAGCAATTCAAAACTTAATCTTTTAATTGTTCATATGATCGTGTCAATTGAGTTATAAATTTTTTTATATTTTATTAATTGAGTTTATCCGGTCAAATTTTGCCAAAAATCACCAACATAAAGCCAACCATCTTATATGACACGTTCGGCGCTAACATAAATAATTTATTAATAATATTTTAATATATGTTCTAATTTATTTATTTTCCTTCTTTAATTTTTTTCCTTTCTTTTTTCTTTTTCTTTTTTTTCCTTCTTTCCTCTACCCACATAAGACTAGGGGTGTGCAAAAGAACGAAAAACTGCTTGGATCACCCAGAACCGGATTGGACCGGAACTAGAACCGGAGTAGTGGTTCCCATGGGGCTAGTCCAATTCCCAATTTCAATTTTGTGGACTGCCCACCCACCCACCGAGACTGGACCGGTATATATATTTTAAAAAAAAGAAATTACATCTCAATTACTTAATTATTTTGTAGTTTTTCAAACAAATATATATGTACATATATGTATATTTGTAGTTACCGGACATTATTGACTAATTTTTCCTTTTGGATGTGTAATAATATTAACCCTCTACTCTCTTTTTTCATTCTAATAATCCATTTACTTACTTTCTCAATCAAAATAAAATAAACAAACGAAGAGGAAGAAGAGAACCGATTGAAGATGTCCATAAATGTTGCGGTGCTTTATCGCCATGACACGAAATCAAGAGTTAATGGCTCGTTTAAAAGTATAATTCGATCTCTCCTTAGTCATTCCTATGATTAAATTAGGTTGAAGTTGAAAAAAGATAGATCAAGCGACTAATGTTTTAATTTTTATGGAAGTTAGGACTTTTAACATGGAGTCTAAATTCTCCACATGTTTCCGGTGTTGGGAAAACTTAAAGGCACCACAACATGACCTTAGAAGAAATTAAGTTTTTAGCTAATGAGTATTGTCTATTTGTTCCGTCCTATAGTTTTGAAACCTTAATCAAAATCAATGGCTCGCAATTAAACTCGAATATAAGGCCATACAAGGCTCAAAATGGAAACTAGATTCACCATGATATTAATTAATTAATACAATTTTGTAGAAATTGGGGATCGGTTTCATGGATCCATCCAAAAACCGGACCAAAGCTACGGTTTGGTTTCTGGGTGGATCCATGGAACCACTTCAATTTTTCGAAACCGGTATTTAGTGAATGGTTCTTAGTTTCAAGGTAAGAACCTCTCATCCAGACCATACTTGCCTTTACGTAAGACAGTCGATGTCCATGTTAGGAATTTTCAATCAAGATTGACCGAACAAACTTAATTGATAAAATATAAAAAAATTTATAATTCAATTGGTATAATTAAAAAATTTCAGGAATAGGAATCACGTGCCTTTTAAATTAGTGGATGTTAGCATGTTCCTTCTCGATATCAGCGGCTTCTGATCCACTTGCTGTACGGACTGCATAAGGTCTCGAGAGAAGCAATCCCGATATTCCCATTTTCTAGCGTGAGAGATTAGAACCCCACTTCGCTCAATTAATATAGTTAAATAATATTAATAATAAAATATGCATGCGGGGCTTCTTCGTCGCATGATGGCAACGACATTTTGCCCTTGGAACGAATCTTTTGCTTCCTAGTTAAATCCATTTGCATGATTTGGGAGAAGACGATGGAAAACAATTAATAAAATAATAAATATTTTCATTATCAATAATAATTTATATTTAAATATTATTTTATTCATTTATTTTTTTAAGTCGTATAAATAATTATTTTTACAAAGATGATATTTAATTATTTATTTTTTATGAAATAAATGTACTCAATCTTTACTTTGCACTATAATAATATCTCAATTAATAAGCTTAATGCTCCGCAACAATTACATATTTAATGATGTCATAGTTTATTTTATAAAGCGACCAGTCAACTAGTTATATATCTCCTAAAGATGAGTACCCTATTCGTGTGCTTAGTTTGTCTGCGATTGGACCACCTGTAACATGGTTAATACAATAAGAAGTGAATGAACATTCGAAAATCGTTGACAAAGCACCTTTTGAAACGTGGAATATAAAAATTGAAGAAAGATGTGACAGTCCTTTGTTTATTCTTGGACAAAAAATGCAGATTAATAAGAAAATTAAAAGTATGATGACCAAATGGAAAAATCAATTAGCCATGTCAACTAGTTCTTCCACCGACATTTGACATGGCATGTCTCGTCCACGGCGAAGAGAAAAAAGTTCGCGGTCACGAGCCCACATGGACTAAACTGGGATTTTTGAAAAAAGCACTTAGCAAAGAAATATTAAGTACCCGTTTGGTTCAACTTTGCGAAGGGGCTTTGGAGGTCTAAAGGACCTTGGCCAAATGCAAATCCGTTTGGTTCGATTTTTTGGAGGACTTTGGTCAAATACAATTGCATCTCCAAAGAACTCTAAGGACCTTTAACCTAAGGGAGATATGAGGCCACTTTGGGAAGTTGCATCTTCAAAATGCAAATGGTACTGTTCGTACGATCACTGTTCATCTTCTCCGATGAGCCAATGAGGCCGACGATCACCGACCAAGAGGTCCTTGATGTTGGCGACCACCGCTTGAGGGGTCACCCAACCCCAGCAATTGCCGCCTGAGGTCGCGCGACCTCGGGCGGTGGTCGCCCGGGTCGTGCGCTTGGGGGCGCCGCGTTGGCGACCCAACAAACGGTCACCTAGGTCGCATGACCCAGCGACCACCGCCTGAGGTCGCTCGACCTCAAGCGAGGTTGTCCGGTGACCAAATTTGGCTGTCGGAGATTGACCAGAGGCCAGATTTAGTCGCCATTGGTGAGTAGATTAAAAAAAAATCTTTACAATTTTTTAAATAAAAAGTTAGTAAAAGTCATTTACAAAATATAGTATTTACTAAACGATATTTAGGTCAAAGTTACTTCGCAGAACAATAGAAAATTACAATTTACCAAATGGTATTTGCATTTTAAAACCTCTTTAATTTAAATTTTTTTTTTCCTGCAAGATTTACCCAAAGTTCGAATCAAATGGCCCTAAATTAGGTAGCCTGGATCTATGCAAACTCTTTTTTTTTTTCGGATATATAAAAGCCTTTTGATGCTAAGCTTAGGCCCACGAGACTAGGCCCGTTGTATCCGCACTAGGCCCGATCCTGCTTGTTCCCTGTTGAAGGATCAAACTCAAAGTCCCGAGAAACTTATGATAGTCGAATTCCCCGTTAGATAAACAAAAGGGCCTTTTTCCTTGCACAAGCGCTCGTGAAAACTAGGATGAATGTTCATTGCTCCAGTTCGTAAGCAATTCATGTTCTAAATTTTGCCCATGTAAAGAAGAGATTATATCATCGTCGTCCAGCAAAAGAGTCCATTGTCTAATATTTAAGAAGATTTCCTCGTTATTTTCAATAAAGCTAAAAATAATCCTCACTTTTCGCATGTTTATCACTTTGCACATCTTTGCATCGTGGCCTTAATCCTGGCACTTGAAAAGACCAAACTAACCCTTTTTTTCCGAAAATACTCTACTAGCAATATCCAACTACGCCTTGCGCACCCTTCACCAACAGAGCCCATTCTCCTCGCCATCCTCCAACGCCCACCGCTTATGGCCGCCGTCTGCCATGTCTGGTTGCCTCCGATCACGGCTGCTATCGTCCCGAACGCTTCTATCTCCCCTCCACCTGCCTCATTGCTCCGAAGCTGAATAACCTCGGCGATGTTAACGGGGTCATTAGTAACATGGGAGACTTTAGACCATGTTTTGGTAACTAGCCAAATAGCGTCAGATTTTATTTTATTTTTCCCCGAAACAAACAAAAAAAGAATACAAATCCGTTTGATAACTTATTTGTTCCGATAATAGATTTGGAACAAAATCAATAAGTAAAAAAAAAAAAAAGTATTTCTTTGTTCTAGAAAACAGCTCCAGAATTAGTTGGGTGAGCTCGGCTTCACTAGATCTAGATGAGGTCAAGCCTTATCGGGGGCCGGTGAGTCGCTAAAGGAAAAGGAATAAGAAAAGCAAAAAGTAAAGAAAATGTAATAAAATTATTTAAAAATTTAAAAAATTCTAAGTCATCAAAGAATTCGAGGGTCGTACCACACGCATTTCTATTATGAGAAAATAAATTTTATACAGGTACCAAATATCTTCGAATACTTATTTACTCGTCAATGAAACAAAATTAGAAAAAAATAATTCCTAAGCAAAATTTGTTCTCAAACTAAGGCTGATTGGTTTTAGGGTAGGTAAGTTCTAGAGTTGAAACTTGTAACTTATCCTATTATAACTGGTTCCCAATTTTTAGACCCTATAACCTACATTATTTGTCTAGAACCAACCATATTTTTTTGGTCTAGTTCCAGGGTCTACCAAAGAACCTATTTTATTTTTTGTTCCTTTATTTATTTATTTTTTTTTTATAACAAAATCATATAAAGTTATGAGTAACGAAATGATTAAAGGTAAAAGATGAACGATAGAAATGTTAATCCGCAAAAAAAAAGAATCAATAAGATAAATACATAGTTACGTATAATTATAAATAATAAAAAATCCAAACAAGTAATATCAAACGTAAATTATAAAATTCCATTCCCAATTCATCCATTAAAATTTAGTGGAGGAGAGAAAATCAACGAGAAGTTTTGAGGAAGGATGAAGGATGAATGAGTGCTGAAGTTAGAATTTAAGGGAAGAAGAAATTAGGGTTTTGACTTTTTAATTTTTAAAATTGATTTCAAAACTAGGTGGTCTTGTTCTATTCTCGATAGATATTCATTTGGAACCTGTTCTCTGACCGGTTACAAATGGTTTCAAAAATTTAGAACGTATTTCCTGACTGGTTCTTGGATTGGGTTTTCTGGAGGTTAGGTCCAGTTTTTAGGTGGAACTGATTTAATTGCACATCTCTATTATTAGGGAAGAATGGTTACTAAACGTGAATTGTACGTGATATGTCTTAACCCCTCCCAAAAAAAAAAAAAAAAAAATTCGAATAGGAGGGGCTCACCGCACGATGGCGCCAAGCGCGGGGCTTCGCGAGTAGACAGTAGACGTTTCTCATGTGCCCTTCAAGTACCGTCTGCAATCGCAACACGTGTCCCACCAGATCCAGCGGGTGACGCTCCGACCGAGACCCGTGCGCGTCGCGCTGTGTCCGTATACGGACAACAGTTTCTCAAAATTTCCGAAAAATCGCATCTTATTTTTTGAATTCCCCCCCGTGTGAAAGCCCAGAAAACGGCATACCGCGATCTACCCAAATTCAACACTCATCCTCCGTCCAGACAAACAAACAAACAATAATAATAATAAAAAAATGATAAATTCTCATTTTCACCCATCTCTCTCCTTCTCTCTCTGTTTATTTCGTTTTCCCTCTCCTTCGTCTCTTTGGAGGGAAAAACTCGGGGCAACCAAATTGAGCAGACCTCCTCCTCCGCGGGTGCGTTTGGTAACATTTCTACTAAAAAGTTGTTTTGAGAAATAATTCTTTCTATTTCTACTCCCCGAAACAATTTTAAGAAAATAGGGCGTTTGCAGTAACTACAAAAATTTTCGTTTCCGGAATAGAAAAAGAATGGAAATGCGTTTGGTATCGACAACAATTTTTTATTTCTTTCTTCCTTAATGGCGGCGGCGACGGTGAGCGGCCGTCGAACGTCGGTTGGCGGCCGTCTTTCGCCGGCCACTGGGGGGCCCCGCCCACCGGCGGGGGTCGCCGCCGCCGCCGCGATCGCCCTGCCCGCACCCCACCGCCGCCGGCCGCCGCCGGGCCGCCGCCATCGCCGCCGCCCGCCGCCGCCGCCTGCCGCTGCCGCCGCTGCCGCCGCCATCGTCGGCCGGCCCGCAGGTGAAGGACGGCGATCCGGGCGGTCGGCCGGGTGGCAAGCGGGCGGCGGCGGGCGTGGCGGCGCAGCGAGCGGCGGCGGTGGGTGGGTGGCCGCGTGTTATAAGCGTTGAGAAATCTCCAAGAAATAATTTCCAAAATTGTTCCAGGAATAATAAAGCCTACTTTTTTCTACTTCTCATTTCTACTCTAAATTTATTCTATGAAACAATTTTCTATTAGGAATAGAAAAATCGGGCCATAAGTTCAAACACATTTTCGTTTTTTTCTATTCCAGGGAACAAAAGAACAGAAAAACAAAGAAATAGAAGTGTTGCCAAACGGAGTTGCTCTCCTTCTTCCACTGGCTAGGGCTTCCGCCTCGCTCCTCCGTCGCCCTCCCCTCGCTCACTTCCGGTGCCGGCGTGACTGAAATTTGCTCCGGTTCTCTTCCGCAGGGACGACCTTCTCCGGCTGCCTCTCCGAAGTGCTCGTGGTTTGTACTCTTTTCGGGCCCCCGAGCGCGATTTCCGGGAATTCGAGCAAGTGTCCTGGCTCAGGTTCGCCACTCTTTCAGCTGCTGCTTTGCGCGTTTTTCTCGTGTCTGTGTTGGTCGCGACGCTTGGGGATTTTCAGCTGCCGCGCGCAATTTGGCTTTTGGAGCTCGGTGATCGGGTCGGGCTCGTTCTTCGTTTCTGCTGTTTGAGCTCGATGCGGTGGTTGTGCAATCGAATTGAGGCTGGTTTAACTGGGAATAAGCGAGTGTGGAGCTGCATGCTTTGAGCTGTCGCGAGAATGTTGGGTGTCCCGTCGTCTAGGGTTTCAGCCATGGCTTACTGTGAAAACACTGAGCTAAGCAATTGCCTGCTCGTGTGCTTGAGTTTTAGATGTGTTGAAGATGGGTCATTTGAATTAGAGGCGAGTCATTATCCTGTCCTGCATAGAGAGACTTGATTTGGGCAGGCTTTGTTGCTTGTTTAACGTTCAACAGCTTTGTCAGTAATTTATTGATAGTTCTTGTTGATCTGGTAATCTAAGTGCGTTATTTGAGCTCGGAATACCTTGCCAACCTGGTTTATGTAAGCATCTCTGTCATTTACCATGCGGTGCACATGCAGTAACTTCCACCTATTGATTCGACTGTTAAGTCAGAAAAATGCATTCTTGACTGTGCTATGAGCTGTTAGTTACATGTCAATTCCTCGCTTCTGAGGAATGTTCACTGAAAGTTATGTGTGCTGAGGAGCACATCTTTTTATTTCATTCACGCTCTACAGTGCGAGCAGTGTTCAGACACCCAAACTGTGAATTCTTTGCCCTTTGTCGGGTTTCACTTAAAACTTGTATTTGTGCTATGTCAGGTACCTTCAATTCTGTCAACTTTACACTTCAAGTCTGTTTTGTTTCCCATCCTGGCAATTGTGAGCCATTTTAACCATCTAGATTTTCTATTTCAAGGAAATTGTCTTTTAAGGTATAAGCAAGTGGGAGGCAGATTATAGTTTCTCTTTTGATTTTATTGTGGAGAAGGGATGAAGTTTTCCGTCTCCATTATTTAATATTGCATTTGATAATTGATATATTTTAAATTGTTGCAGTCAGCAGTTTTCATGAGATTCCTCGGAACCCAACCGATACAGCACTTATTTCTTAAGTCTGGGAACGGAGTAGATTGTTTCTCAAGTATTTTATCTAAAGTGGAAGCGACATATCACACTGGAGAATTCTACCTGATCCAACGATGCAGAACAGGAGAAAAGGATCTGCAAGGATCACTGCTAGAGATCACGCCAGTCCTAGAGTATCAAGAGCTCAGAAGTCGTGTTCTGAAAATGCGCAAAATAGCTGATAAGAAAGCATTGCAGCTGATTATATCCTCACTTAGAAGACAATGGAGCTGTAAGTTGTCCTTGTTTCCCTGTTGCGTAGTTAAGAAGGTACTAGGTTGCCGTGAGTTTGGATGTTGTGGCTAGTGCTTTATTAATGAATTCAATTATGTGAATTATCTCTTGCCAATTGTTAGAGAAGCAATTCCTTTTCAAAGTTTTACTGGTCATTTGAGAGCTGGTGAACGCCCTTTGCATTGTATTCAAATAACTTGTTTCATATCTTCTCATCAGTTTGCAGCGTCCTATTTTAAAAGTATTAGTAATATCACATCCAGTAAAAACACAATGGAAAAAATGCCTCTGTTAAAGAGAAATGAACTCACAATTCAGTATTATCATAAGGTTTCTTCCTGTAGAAACACTGCCTTGCTACAACAGAAAAAGAAAAGATGCCGCAGTGGTCCTTGTTTATTTGATTTATTCAATTCTAAACTTTTTTTTACAACTTATGGTCCTTGTATATTTGTTTTGTTATATTATACCTACACGTATCTAGTAAGATCGATTTAGTTAGTGTATAGTGATTATGCAGTGTACTGATAATAATTTTGTTGAGTTCATTACTTGTTATAAAACTTCTAGGAATTAAATACACATGCATTGAGAAATAGCACACTGTTAAAGATGACTAATTTATTAAAAGGACAGTGAAGCAGTCTTTTAAGTTACACCTTGTGCAGACATCTTATAATGCCATTAAAGCACCAATGTGTTATTATCAAATTGTTGTTAATCCAATGAAATCATGTATTGTAGGGTCTCTTGATTCTGATAATTCGTCCATATTATGGATATTATGGTCATGCAATATGGTGTTTTTAAACTTAATGGCAATGGTTTTAAATGGTTCATAGATCGAGTCCACTTAGAGTAACAAGGCTTAGGTGTGTTGCGGTTTGCGAAATTTGAGGCTATCCTATAAAGTTGGGAATAGCGCACCAAAAATCTTAAATCTTGTGTATGGAATGCAATCAAGTCCTAAATCTTTCAATTGATTCAATTAAGTCCTAAACCTTTTTCAAAAAATGCAATCAAGTCTTGTTGAAGTGGCATTTTCAAATTGCACTTCTCAATATAAGTTTTAGAACTTAATTGCTCTTTTCAATGAATGTTTAGGATTGAATTGAACTGATTAAAAGGATTAGTACTCAACAGCACTTTTTGATAAAGGGTTTGGACTTAATTGAACCAATTGAGTGGTTTAAGATTTGATTGCATTCCGTACATGAGGTTTAAGACTTGTGGTGCAATTTTTCCCTTGAAAGTATGTAGTACTTGTAGTTGCTAGCAGCTATATCACAATTTCTTTCGTAAAGTTTTGGAAGGACTCCGTTTTATTTTAAAATCATCATGGCACTAGCTTTGTGTTCCATGTTTATTCACTCAAGCATGAGCCTTGTCAGCTAATGTACTCTTGACTTTTATGAGCATTCAGCGTGCTGTATTGTGAACATTGAATTGGTGTAAAAATGGTTAGAAAGTTCTCGTCATTCAAGTAATTGCGGACTTTCCTGCTGTTACTTTAGCTGGCATTCCTCAGAAGGAGAGCGATACTTCCCTAGCTTTGAAGAGCGTGAATGGAAGAAGCAGGTTCAGTTCAGATGCTTGTTTGGACCGTGATGTGACTGAGGATGCTTCTTTTGATTGTAAGGTAATTGCTACCAGCATTTGCATCATAAAGACCCGCTTTCTGTGTAGGGAAAAGTGGCTTTTCTCTATTCTCCTTGAAATGTCTTTGTTGGGGCATCAGGATAGCTGTTGTCTTGTCGTTCAATCCATGTGGTAATATGGATTAGAAATATTTTCATGCTCGCTGGAGGAAATAGAGAAAAGAAATGGGAGGCATGATGGAGAGGGGCAATTATTTGAACTTTGATTTTAGCTCTAAAGCTCCTTTGTCTGGAATATTTGTTTTTTTGTTTCTGCTTTGGTTGAATTTATTCTGGTCATGATGAACAGGATTTGACATGTCGACCTTTTCTTTGTATTGCTCTACCTTTGCTTCGGTTGAATTGCTGCTTCTCTTCCCTCTTTCAATTTTTCCCATTTGACTTATATAGTTCTGGCTTTTAATTATAATAGTATGTTTGCTCTGCAACATGATTGAGTATCATGTCTACTCTTGTTTGAACACTTAGAATGATTTTGTATCAGGGTTCTCAAGGGGAAGCTGCTAATATTGTTTTGGAGACTATTATTTCTCCTGCTTTTCATTCTTCTAGAAGTGGTGACAGGGACCTTGCCAGTGAAGTTAGATGGAAAAATTATGTATCTTCTGCTACCTGATATTAATTTAATTATGTTCTCTGTTGATTGTCAATGGTCAGCGTATTCTTCTAGAACTTCAAACTTCATTCTCTAATATTTGTCTTCTATGTTTCTCTATAAAACTCGGTCACATTCTATCAAATTGAGTGAGAAATAAATCATCATTGGTGTGGCACGGAGCAGTTGCAAGCTGATGTGCAGAATGGTCATGTTGCTCTGGTCTGCCACTTTTAGCTGCTATATGTGCATTTTCTTGTGTTATGTTGGTTGTGATGCTTGGGATTTCGCTGCTGTCCACAATTGGCTTAGAGTTTAGTGATCGGGTGGCCTTGTTCTTCGTTTCTGCTATTTGAGTTTGATGCAGTGGTCGTGTAATTGAGTTGAGGCTATTTTAGCTGGAAATAAGCAAGTCTCGAGCTGCATGCTTTATATTGTTGCGACAAAGTTGAGTGTGCCGTCTAGGGTTTCAGTTTTAGCTTACTGTAAAACACTGAGCTGAGCAATTGCCTGCTTGTGTGCTTGAGTTTTAGATGTGTTGATGCTGACTCATTTGAATTTGATGCAAGTGATTAACATGTTCTAGATAGAGAGACCTGGCTTGAGCAGGCTTTGCAGCTTGTTTCCTTTTAACAATCAACATCTATGTGATATATTTATTGATTGTTCTTGTTGATCCAGTAATTTGAGCTCAGAGAACGTTGCCAACCTAGATTTATGTAAGCATCTGTCATTTACTGTGTGGCTTGCGCAATAACTTCCACAGATTGATTAAACTGTTAGCCAGAAAATGCTATTCTCGACCATGCTATGAACTGTTAGTTATATGTCAATTCTTTGCTTCTGAGGAATGTTCATTTATTGCCACTTATGATCTAATCCCATCTTTTAGAACGTTTTTAGATTTTTAGAGACAATTATTACAATGGAAAAATCATTCGTGCTGAGGAGCCATTTCTTAACTCATTCAAGCTCTACAGTTCCAGCAGCGTTAGAATACTTAAACTGGGAATCTTTTGACCCTTGTCAGGTTACACCTAAACCTTGTGGTCGTGCTATGTCAAGTACCTTTAATTCTCTCAATTTCACACTTTTGAGTCTGTTTTGTCTCCCATCCTAAAAATTGTAAGCCATTTTACTCATCTAGCGTGTCCATTTCGAGGAAATTCTCTTTTAAGATATAGGAAGGTGAGAGGCAGATTATTCTTTCTCTTTTGGTTTTATTGTGGAGGAGGGCTTAAGTTTTTCTTATCCCTTATTTAATCTTGCGTTTGATAATTGATATTATAGTAAATTGTTGCAGTTAGTAGTTTTCAAAAGATTCTTGGGACCGAACTGATACAGCACTTACTTATTTGGTCTGGGAACAGAGTAGACTGTTTCTAAAGTATTTTCCGTAAGGTGGAAGTGGCATATCACCCTGGAGAGTTCTACCTGGTACAATGATGCAAAATAAGAGAAAAGGATCTGCAAGCTTTGCTGCTAGAGATAGCGGCAGTCCTGTAGTATCAAGAGCTCAGAAGTTGTGTTCTGCAAATGCGCAAATAGCAGACAAGAAAGCATCACAACTGATTACTTCCTCACCTAGAAGGCAACGGAGCTTTAAGTTGTCCTTGTTTCCCTGTTGCGTAGTAAGGAAGGTACAAACTGCCTCAAGTTTCGAATGCTGTGGCTAGTGCTTTATTAATTATGTGAATTATCTCTTGCCAAATGTTTGAGAAGCAATTCATTTTTGTTTTACTGGTCCATTTGACAGCTATGGTGAACAGCTTTTGCGATTGTATTCAAATATTTTATTTTGTATCGGTTCATCCGATTGCAATGCCCTATTTAAGAAGGATTAGTAATATCACATCCAGTAAAAACGCAACGGAAGAATGCCGCAGTTAAAGAGAAATAAGCTCACCATTCAGTATTATCATAAGGTTACTTTCTGTAGAAACAGTGCCTTGCTGCAACAGAAAAGGAAAAAATGCTGCTGGTCTTTGTATATGTGATTTTATCAATTCCAAACTTTTTTTACTACCTATGGTCCTTGCATATTTAATTTGTCATATTATATCTGCACTTATCTAGTAAGATCGATTTAGTCAGTGTATAGTGATTGTGCGATGTATTGATAATAAGTTTATTTAATTCTAGGAATTAAACACACATGCACTGAGCAATAGCGCACTGTTGAAGATGACTAATATATTATTAAAAGGACTGCGAAGCAATCTGCTAAGGTATACGGTACCTTGTGCGGGCGTCTTATAATGCTATTAAAGCACCACTTCGTCATTATCAAACTGTTGTTAATCCAATCAAACTATATGTATAATCGGATCTCCTAATTCTGATGCGACGACATTTTGATTTGTTGAATCGTTGTTGATCCAGTCAAATTATCAAATTGTAGTTGATCTTTTAATGATGCGACGACATATTCATTCGTCAAATCTAAAAGTCAATTGTTCAATAGGGCAAGGCCACCTCGGAGCGCACTTCGTTGCATTAATTAGCAAAGCCGTGTGGAAAAAATAGTGAGGATATCAAGAAGAAAAACACAATGATAAGGATAATTCGTTATCCTGCTATTCTGGAGAGATTTTTGCTATAAACTAAGGCGACCCTATTGTTTTTTATTTGCATTTGTTCAACACTTCTTCCTTTTTTCAAAGAATTTCCACGCCTGGGTTTTCTAGGATCAAACCGGCGGTTGATGATTGCGTTTTATGAATCTGGCGAAATACGCCGTTCAATGAAATAAAATAAATAACAAGTTATGCAATCCCTCTTTTTAAGATGAATAGACTAACATTTCCCAATTTAAAATTAATCTCCTCTTTAAGATGTACAATTCTTCCCGGTCAGCGAGTTAGAACCCTCTCCTTTCTTCCATCCTATTTTTTCCTAGCCTAGTGGACGGGAAAATATCTATTTTAGTTAAAAATTTTGACCATGTAATTTGCTTTGTGTTTACCATTTAAGGACAATGAGGAATTTTAGGATTTTTTTGTTGAAAATTGTAATTTCCCCCTTTGTTGCTTCAACTTTGCTTTTTTAGCAATGACTTAATATGAAGGATATCCTTTCTATGTGTAATGGTCAATTCGCATCAATCTTTTGTCGATCTGAACGGTCTCTCAAATCATAAGATGTATGATTTGGACCATTTTGGAAGGGGAGTATTTATTATCTTATTTGTGAACTTAGGTCGTGTTTCATTGTTTGGACATTTTTGTTGGATGAGATGAGATCGAATAGGATATAAGTCATATTAAATAGAAGTAATATATCTAATATCTTATATAAATATACGGATATCCAAATTGGATTAAATGTTAACCGCTTAGGTGGATTGAGGGGACGGCGGCTAGTGGTCTAGATCTAGCCATGGAGATCCACCGTCACGGAGACCGAGTCAAGCTCAAACATGAAGGAGCTCTAGATCTGGCCACGAAGCTCCTGGCAATGAGACGGAGCTCAAGGGGAGATTGTGGGTGGCGGAGGCTGTGATTGGCAGCCATGGGTGGATGGAGGGGACAAAGAGGAGAGTCACTCATCGCATGAGATTATTTTATTCTATTATAGTAAGATCATATCCCTATTTTTATTTTGTTACCAAACGTTAACCTTAGGGTCAAGAAGATAGGAATTTGCTACGGATGGCTTGAGATGGTCGATCCTTTAGATCATGTTTTCCCCCTTTCTTTAATGTGTCCCTCCGTTGGTCAAATTTTCAAGTCACTCCTAATCTGGTGTATTTTACAATTGGATTTATATACTCTTCATATATGTGTGCGTGGGTTCTCCTTCCTTTATCAGCTTAAGGAAATAAAATTAAAGCTGTGCTTGTCAAGATCATCTTTTCATGGCATTAAACTTTGGCATGTCGTAATAAGACCAAGTCATCGATTATTCACAGTTCATCCACCATAGGAAAAATTAGCGAATGTTCAGGGCAACTTTTTCAATACCGTGTAAAGAAGAACCGGCGATTGGGAGAAAAAAAATGAAAGTTATCCATACAGATTATTTGACAGAATATTTATAGGGCTACTACGACAACGGGATATTCTCTTGCTGCATTTTTTTCTATTTTATTATGTTTTTCGCCGCATTTTCAGGAGGCATTAGTCTCGGTGCAAGAGCCCCAACGAACAAGAAAACCCTAGAGATGGATTCTGAGTCGTTAGATGAAGACATCCTCTGCCCTTCAGAATCGACAACTCGCGACCAGTGCATAACCAAGAACGTCTCCGTGGGGAAAGGAATATAGGGAAACAGAAAGAAGAAGAAAAGGAAAGCGCGAAAATAAAGAAGCTTTAACCAAGAGAAATCGTGACGGACTCTCCCGATGTGAATTGAGCTCGGTGTTTTTAGGGGGAGCGGCGGTCGAGATTCTGATATGTTTTGTGTATTGCTTTGGTAACATAATGATGATAATACCATGAAATGGATGTAGGCATATCCATCTGAGGATGACAGCGAGGGCGGGGTAGGCTGACGACTAAGATTATGGCGATGGTGATTGTTTTCTTTTTCTTTTCTTTTGTTTGGTTCTTGGTTTTTGGCTGGTCTGGCATCTATTTAAAGGATATCAGAAACCAGGCTCAGTGACCGCGCAGTCCTACTGAAAGCACGCTTCATCGTCCACCAACCCACCCACGACGAAGAACCGCGTGCTCTCTCTTCATCCTCTCTCTTCGCAGGTTCGAATCTCAAAAAATAAACGAAAGGCTCCCACCATTACCTGTACATGTTCTTGGAGTTTATCCACGGAAAGCAAGAACAAAGCCGTTTTCTTATCATGTCTGCTCGATGACAAGCTGTTGTTACAAAAAAGAGAGGGGGAATGGTGGGAGATCCCCTAAGCATTTCAAAAACCTCAGCAAGCAAGAGGACACATACAAAAAAATAAAGGATGTGGCAAATTCTCTCTTTTATTGCTCCAAACATCAAAAAACATGGACCCCGGAAATCATAAGCATAGGCAGACGCTCAAACGACCATATGATAGTTGATCACAGAAGTCAACCACACCAAAAAGACAAACCGAAAAGACTTGATTTATTGTAAGACGGGCTTCCCATTCAAGCGCAGGTGGACGCCCTGTGGACGCTCAAGTCAATAACACGAGAACTGCACAACCAGAAAATACAGGAATATTTAAATTTCGCAAGAGAACCTGTTTTAATATCTATAGCAAAAAGAGAGATAAGAAGGGGGAGTAGGAACACTTACACGAGAGCAACAGAAACAAAAGAACAGTTTCAGAGAGCTCTCGCTCCGACCATTTCCAGCCTTGCCATTGGAAATGCTTGACCTGCACAGAAGTCCCAGTACAGCATAAAAAGTATGGGTTGTGCATCGAAATATCTTCCTAACTGGGACAAAGAAAAAGACTTTCTAAAAAACTTACTGAGCGCCGGCTTTGATCTCATCATTGGGTTTGAGATCCGGAAACGAGACAGCAACAGTGGGAGCTTGGAGGACGATTCCAGTTACCTCCCCATTATTGCAAGGCGGCTCCTTTCCTCGGGCGAAATCAACTTGAGCTTAAGCCAAGCACAACGAACAACGTCTTAGACAAACGGACCCATAAAAACTCGAGATGGAACACAGAGAGAGAGAGAGAGAGAGAGAGAGAGAGAGAGAGAGAGAGATCGTACCCATGACAAGCGAAGCACGGGACGAGAGCTTGGAAAATGGCTAGCGAGAGAAGCAATGCAGAGAAAAGGGTGAGTTGGGAGAGGTTGTAATGCGATATAAATAAGCGAGCTCGGTCACGTGACTCACGTGACTCTCTTTTCCTTCTGCCTTTTTTTTTTTTTTTTTTTTTGGTCGAAACTCTTTTTCTTCTGCCTTGGCCGATGTTCCGAGCCGCTGATTTAATTGAAAAGCGGACTCCGTTGGAGCTGCTTCGAGCTCCTTGGGTCTTGTCAACGCGGAAGACCTAAATTCTTACGTATCGATTTCTTATAAATTCAAGAATGCTTCGGAAAATTCAACTTTAATGATAATAATATATAAGAAATGTGTAATTTAAGAGAAAAATATAGCATGCATCGTCAAGGTTAATAAAATTTCAAACAAACAACTTTTATTGATTCTCAATTTGATGTCCACTATATTAAATGAATGGTGTACAATATCACTTGTGTAATAAATAAGCTTCAAAGTGCTGTGATTTTTGCATGTACTCTAATTCTCATGGTGTAATCAATCACCTGAAGTTATATTGAATGGGTTTCAACTTTTATGTACCTAGACGGGATTTTATGCAAAGTACCTAAAAGTAGAGATAATTTTATGAGCCTTAAAACATTAATCGCGGAATTCTAGAAGTACCTAAAAACTACCGGAGGATAGTTTCGAAATGAATTAGGTTTGGGTTAAGCTAAGCTCGGCTCGGTCACGTGACTTGAGGGCTCCCTTCTTTTGTCTTCCTTGTGGCCAAAATGAATTAGGTTTGGGTGGGGGAAATGTCGAAGTCGAGGTAACTTTCGCGGAGGACCAAGTGCGAAGGAGGGAGGAAGGGGATGCCATTGCACCTGCCTTAGATGAACTCGAAGTTCTGGAATAGTTTAATTGGATGACCAATGGCATAACATACTGTTTTTTCCACAGAATACTACTTTTATTTCGTGGTGGACCAAATGCAAGGATGGCACGACAAGCTACTTTCGATGAACTCGAAAGTTTTCTTTGATTGCATGACGAATGGCAGAGTGTTCTGTTTTTTTTCCACAGGATGCTACTTCTTTTATTAGACGATGATTTGTGGCTTTCTGTTTTCGTAATCCATCCAAGAGTCAGCCTCTTCAATTTAGCTAGTTAAGTTGAGAATATACGCTACGTTGGTAGTCCGAATTTAATTCTGGATAGGATAACAAAAAATTATATTCAATATTTGAAACATCTTCTTCATCCAATAACTTAGCTATATTCGGATAAAATGCTGAATGAGAAATTTGAAATTGGGGATAAACCATGGATGAATAAAAAAAATTTAAAACTAACTTAAAAAACCCTATTATCTTCCAACGATGAAATGATAGAGTGACATCTTCAGATATCACTTTGCCACCTACCTCACAAGGATCACCACCAAAACAACTAGAGAGGTGAGAATTGGTCTATGGTTGACCCTGAAGGAGGACTAAACTGACTTTATGGGACCTATTTTGGCCCGGTTTCCTTGGAATCAGCTATCACTAGTCCGATTCTCGATACTAGGTGCGAAATCAAACGAAATGAGGAAACTAAATCAAGAAACTCTAATTGTATGCTTTTAATATTACCTTACATGTTGTATTCTTATCGTTGCCGCCTCTACCTCTTGTAAATGAAGGGATGTTTTACTAAAATTTGTCCATTCAAGGAATGAAAGTTAAAATGAAACCAAAAAGAAAGAAAAGAATTGGCCGATTTTGAATAGACCCTAGAACCGGATCGATAGAGTATGTTCTATAATCAACATGGTAGGTTTTCTTATTGCTATAGATATAATCTAGAAAGGGTGAATAGATTATCAAACAAAAGCTTGAAATCTTTTTGCATGATAAGCAAAATCCAGTTAACGTATGCAAAAGCAATTCAATTGAGCAAGAGTAAGCATATGATATATGGTGTAGTGCTTCTACCAAAAAGATATGATATATGGGGTAGTACTTGTACCAAAAAGATAATGTAAATCACTAGAGAGATAAAAGAGATTGCAAGAAGATACTTATAGCAGTTTGGCTTA
Source organism: Corymbia calophylla (assembly GCA_014182845.1). Classification (NCBI taxonomy): domain Eukaryota; kingdom Viridiplantae; phylum Streptophyta; class Magnoliopsida; order Myrtales; family Myrtaceae; genus Corymbia; species Corymbia calophylla. The sequence goes on along the minus strand of CM024700.1, from coordinate 43,643,701 downwards.
GACTAAGTTTACATCCACTCCCCCAGAATAATAGCCACCAACAGGTTGAATTCCACAATAATCTTTTGAAAAGTCATGGTATAACTCTTGCTCCTTTTTCTTAAATTTGATAAGCTCACACTACCAAATCTCAAGCAACACTACGTCATTCAACACTACTCAAAAGAGAATACAAATAGTGAAGCACTCTCGGCAAAATGAATTTTTTTCTCAACAATTGAACAAGTGTATCGAGAAATAAGGTTTTCTTGGATTCACGCTTCATATATTCTTTGGCATGAGTTGATCTTATTATTTAGTCTTCAATTCTCGATTTTACCTTTGGATGAGCTCCAAGAGAATCAACTTGGTCATAGTAAATGAGCAATATAATAGTTAGAGATTTGGTTGTCCATACAATTAAATCTTCCAGTAATGTTGTAGCTTCCACAAATAAGTTTGTCTACATTAAGAAATAATCATTTCCCACCAAGACAATAGAGTAGTGATTGGATTCGCTTATTAGCAATTAAATTAGCAATTCCAGACCTACGGCTTGCCAGTGGACTCAGATTGATAATCAACGGAACACCTGGGTCTTCAATTATTCAAGCTCGTGAAAATCACGCACCTCACAAGCGATGTAATCGACCGCTAATGTCAGCAACCAATGAGTCTATTCAACTTTCTCGCTCGCATTCTACTAACCTATCGCCTTCCATCGATCATTCCAAGCGCGTGCAATTAGGGCTTCATTGAACTGTTCACGTATTGGTACCTCCGAATCATCACAAATTTCCCATTCCATTTGATTCGTCATCCTTTAGTCAAGGTTCTTCCGGTCTTTTCAAGTCCTTCCGCTTAGCACTTATTCAGATCAATATCACTTGAAAATAACACCTGCATTTATCGAGTCATCAAATACGGTGAATGATTTTGTCGATTTCAAAATATCACAGAACGTTCTCATGAATTCCGAATTCTAAAAATTGAGAGCTAGTCCGCATCGGATAGGTTCCAAGTTCGAAAGTCTAGAACCTGTCCACTTTAGAACTACTTACCCCTAACCACGACAGCTAATTATTGTTACTTTCAACTATCGCCAATGGTTGTTGTCTCTTACCACCGTTTATCACTTCCTTGTCTTTATGAAGAGCGCAAAGTTCATATGAAACCATTAAAGTGAAGCAACTACTTAGGAGAATGTTATTGATGTTTTTGGGAAAGAGTGTCAGAAAAGTCATAAATCTATTACATTTGTGCCGATTTAGTTTTAAATGTTTTGACTAATTGTCAATTTAGTCATTTTGACTAATTTTGGCCGATTATTGCTGAGGTGGACATTAATCAATCTATATGACACCGTTGGTGTTGATTTGGACAATTTTTAATAATATTTTAATATTTTTCGATTGTTTATTTTTCTGATTCTTTTTCTTTTTTCATTTCTTTATCTTTATGCCTATGACTGGCCACCAACCACAAGCCACGGCTAGGCAAGCTGAACTCTCCTTAGTGAGAGTCATTGTCAACTGCCCCAGTTGGGTGAGCCCCAATGAGGGGAGCCCACTTGATGGCTTGTCACTAGCAAAAGGAATAATAAAATAAAAAAGAAGAAAGAAAAAATCATAAAAAAATTAAAAATCATAAAAAATTAATATATAATTAAATTTGCTGGCCTTGCCACATAGGTTTGTTGACGTTCACGTCAATAATATTCGACTAAAATTAGTTGAAAAGACTGCATTGATTATAGGTTAAAGACTGAATTGGTACAATTAAAAGATTTAAAATTAAATTGGTATTGATATAATGAGTTTAAGATTTTTCTGACATTTTTCTCGATGTACTTGAGAACTCTGTTGAATTTGTGCAAGTCAAGATTGTCTTTGTCTTGGCTAATGAATATGGAGGATTTGATGATATTGGCATGACCAAGGAAGACGTGCGTAATTATCTTAGTAAAAGGAGGCGAAAAAATCTTCGTAAGGGATATGTTTATTTGATTTTTTGGCTACCTTCGAAACAGACAGGGAAGGGTCACCTGTGAATTATTTTTGGGTGGATGCTAGATCAAGAATAGCTAACAAGTACTGTGGCGTGCGGTGGTACTTCATCCAACGTACCTATCAAACAAATAGATTGCCTTTTGTTACCGTCGCAGGAGTGAATCGCCATGTTCAATCTTGTCTCCATCTCTCTGACGTCAATGAGGGGTTTCTTGCCATCTGTCAGTCACCGCCACCCTTGCCTGCAGGCCGCCATCGCCGCCACCCCTCCCCTTGTCGCCACCACTTGAGAAAGTAAAATTTTTTTCATCATGAAACAAATTTCTATTCAAAGAATAGAAATTTTGTGTCGTTATCAAACACAATTTTTTGCTTAAAAACTCATCCAATAATAGAAATAAAAAAATTTATATTAATTTCGCCGAAATGTTATTATTCGCGCCCTAAATGCTCCCGCTAGTCCTATATAGATTTTAAGATGGATCTAGGACTTATACATGTCCATCGAGAGGGTATTTAGGGTACGTTTGGTAATATTTTTACTCCTAAAATTAATTTTTTTTTTAAGAAATAATTATTTTCCATTTCTACTCGTTGAAACAATTTCTAAATAAAATAAGGCGTTTAGTAACTATAAAAAAATTTTACTCTTGAAATAGAAAAAGAATAGAAATGTGTTTAGTACCGACTAACAAATTTTGTTTTTTTTCCTTTCGATGGCAGTTGCGATTGGTGGATGGGCGACCTGCGGAGACCGAAGGTGGCGGCCCATGGCAAGCGATGGGTGATGGTCAACAGCAGTCACAAGTAACGGCGACCCAAGAAATAACTTTCTAGAAATTGTTCTTAGAAACAAAATTACTTTTTTCTACTTTTCATTTCTATTCCAGATCTTTTTCCTTGAACAATTTTTTATTATGGATAATAGAAACAAGAGTACACGTTACAAAACGGATTTTTTTTATTTTTATTTCAAGGAACAATAGAACAAAAGAACATAATAATAGGAGTGTTGCCAAACATGCCCTTAGAATCTTGTTTGGCTATATACTTGAATGAACTTAATTACTTCCAAAGATAGTGATTAAACATTGAAGAATAATCACTTGACCATATGATATGGAGCATTAATTTTTAAAGCATCGGTGATAGATAACTCAAGAAAAGTCGTTATATAAAATAAATAAAAAGTTCTTGATTTTCTTCAAATGATTAGAGTAATTTTTTCAAAAAGTCCTAAATCTATTATACTTTTGGCAACTCAAGACTGAATCTTTTAATTGTTCGTATAATTATATCAATTGAGTCATAAATATTCACACTTTTTATCAATTAAGTTCATCTGGCCAAATTTTGTCAAAAATCGTTTACGTAAAGTCAACCATCCTACGTGACACATTCAACACTAACATGGACAATATATTAATAATATATTAATATTTTTCTATTTTTTAATTTTTTAATATTTTTTCTTTTTATGTTATTTTCCTTCTTTACTTTTTTTCCTTTCTTTTAACTTTTTCTCTTTCCCTTCTTTCCTTTGCCGGCCATCGACAAGCCTGGGCCACATAAGATAGCTGACGTTCACGCTAGGTATTTCCAGTCAAGATGACTAAATGAACATAATTGGCAAAATATAAAACAGTTTATGAGTCAATTTGTATAAATAAAAAATTTCAGGTATAGGGTTTTTTTGGATAATTTTTTGAAAGATTGTGTTGTCATTTGCTTCTTACATTAGTAATGTTCGCATGCTCCTTCTCGATATCAGCGGCTGCTGATCCACTTACTGTACGGACTGCATAAGGTCTCGAGAGAAGCAATTCCAATATTCCTATTAGAGCCCCCACTTCGTTCAATTAATATAGTTAAATAATAAAAAAAGAAAAATACCATAAAAAATACTGAACTATGTGACTTGGAATAATTTTACCCTAAATTTTTTTCATTTCATCAAAAACCTCAAACTATGCCATTTGGAACAATTTTACCCTAAACTTTTTTTATACTACCAAAAACCTCAAATTATACCATTTTGAATAATTTTACCCTAAACTTTTTCTTGTACCACAATAAACCTCCAAACTATACCACTTAGGACACATTTACCCCCAAATTCTTTAACTGAAGGGTATTTTCGTCTTTTTCCTTCTCCTTTTTCTTTTCTCCATCTTCCCTTTGCCATGGCCGGTAGAGGGAAGCCGGTGAGGGCCACCCTCGCTAGTGGCGGAGTTAGACAAGGGCAGCCCTCCCCGGCGTCAAGCAAGGGAGGCCCTCGCCAAATCTAGTGAGGACAACCCTCCCCGACATCCCACGAGGGTCGCCCCCGCTAGATTTAGCGCCAGATCTAGTGAAGGCATCCCTCACCTGAGTCGGGCGGACTCAAGCGAGGGTGGCCCTCGTCGGCTTCTCTCTGCCGGCCATGGTAGAGGGAAGAGAGGAGAAATTTAAAAAGAAGAAGAAGATGAAAATGCCCTTCAATTAAAGAGTTTGGGATAAATGTGCCTCAAGTAGCATAGTTTAGGGTTTTTTGTAGTACAAGAAGAAGTTCAGGTTAAAATTGTTCCAAGTAACATAGTTAAGAGTTTTTTGTGATATTTTCCCTAAAAAAAATACATGCGGGGCTTCATCATCGCATGATGGCGACGACATTTTGCTCTTGGAGCGAGTCCTTTGCTTCCTAGTTAAATCCATGTGCATGATTTGGTAGTAGACGATGAAAAATAATTAATGAAATAAAAATAAATTTATTATTGATAATGATAATAATTTATATTTAAATAATATTTCATTCATTTATTTTTGTAAATAATATAAATAATCATTTTTATTTTATTATTTGTGAAATAAATGCACTCAACCTTTACCTGGCACACAATAATATCTCAATTGACAAGCTTAATGCTCCGCAACAATTACATATTTAACGATATCTTAGTTTATTTTATAAAGCGACCAGCCAACTGGTTGCATTTTCTAAAGATGCATGCCCTATTCGTGTGCCTTGTGTGCCTTGTTTGTCTGCGATTGGACCACCTGTAAAATTGATCAGTCCAATAAGAAGTGAATGAGCACTTAAGCTTTTCGCCGAAAACTGTTAGACTTTTGAAATATGGAATATAAAAATGGGAAAATATCACCAAAAAAATTAAATTATGTCATTTATGACAATTTTACCCCGAACTTTTTTATATCACCAAAAACCCCAAACTATGCTTTTGTGACAATTTTGAACTTTTTTTTTTGTGCCATCAAAAACCCAAACGATGCCACTTGTGACAAATTTACCTCAAACTTTTTGATTGATGGGCATTTTCATACTTTTCTTTTTTTTCTTTTTTTTTCTCTCGACAGAGGGCAGCTGGCAAGGCCGCCCTCGTCAACGTCGGAGTCGAGTGAGGCTCCGGCGGCCTTCGCCCGACGCCGGCGAGGCTCACCCAGGCGTGGGCGAGGGCAGCCGTCGACTTCCTCTGTCAAGAGAAAAAAATAAAAATAGAAAAAAATAGAAATTGACAAAAAATGCCCTTCAGTCCAAAAAACTTTGGGATAAAGTTGTTCTAAGTAGATAGTTTAGGGTTTTTTATGGCACAAAAAAAAGTTCGGAGTAAAATTGTCACAAATGATATAGTTCAGGGTAAAATTGTCACAAGTGGTATAAAATTGTCACAAATGATATAGTTCAGGGTAAAATTGTCACAAGTGGTATAGTTTGGAGTTTTTGGTGACACAAAAAAAAGTTCAGGGTAAAATTGTCACAGAGGGTATAGTTCAGGGTTTTTGGTGACATTTTTCCTATAAAAATTGACAAAAGTTGCGAAAGTCCGTTTTTACTTCTTGGAGAAGAAACGCATATTAATAAGAAAATTAAAAGTAGGATGACCAAATGCAATTGCGGTCAGCCATGTAAAAAAATTATGATATGTAGAGAAAATAAGAAGATAAAATAGAAAAACTGGTATTCATCGATAGACTGACGGTAATATATTTGAATTACAATATTAATATTTATTGCTATCAAAAACGGTTAATAGCAATTACAAACAGAACAAATAACATCTTACCTGACTTCTAGAGTTCAGCAATATTTACAAATAATTACCAGAAGACCCACCACTTGAAGATTATGATCTCAATACCTGCCCCGCGTTGATAGTTTCTTCCACAGTTTGCAACCCCTCATCATGACAGTTATAACAGCTCGTGTTTCTCGACCATTATCACTAAAGGCATTCAAAATTTGCAGGGTCGGCTCCATGATTGAATGGGCCGTTATGATCGTGACGAAAATTGTTTGTCTCATGACTTGAATGCTTATCTCGCTTTGGATTCATCAATCTTCACTTCAAGTTCAGCTCTTTTGTCGAAAAAGCTTCGCTTGTCGATGCCTAATGGTTCCACGCTTGATAATTTTTCGTATGCCGTCTATCAACAACTGCCTCATCACCTCATTGATTACCCATGTTTGCCGGCTAAGAATTCCCAACACTTGGCGGATTTTAGCTCGTTGATGTCTTACTCATCCTTTTCTACTCCGAGTGGACAGTCAAGGACTAGGACAATTTTGGGTGTCAAGAACTATATATATTGAAATCGGACTCGAGGGCTAAAAAAAAACAAAGCCTTCGATCCTATATTCAGTTGCCTTTTACTGTCTCTGTGTTTGCAATTCTTCTGCCCCCTACTTATGGTCCTCAGTTTCCCAACTAGTCATTGGATCTCGATGCATTTTACAATCGGGCCATTGGATTTCGCTCGATTTGCGATAGTGAAATCTCGTTTCCTTTGGCTTGATGAATCTTGAACTGCTCTCCAATCAGTTCTTCCACCGACATTTGACATGGCATGTCTTGGCGGAGATGCCGCACTTCGTGGCATGGCACGACGCAGAGAAAAAAGTTCACGGTCACGAACCCACATGGACTAAACTGGAATTTTTTTTTAAAAAAGAAGCACTTAGCAAAGAAATCTTAAATTAGGTAGCTTGGATCTATGCAAACTCTCTTTTTTCGGATATATACAAAGCCCTTTGATGCTAGGCTTAGGCCCACGAGACTAGCCCCGTTGTATCCGCACTAGGCCTGTTCCTGCTTGTTCCCTGTTGAAGGATCAAAGTTTCGAAGAACTTATGATCATCGAATTTCCCTTTAGATAAACAAAGGGCCTTTTTCCTCGCACAAGCGGTCGGGAAAACAAGGATGAATGTTCATTACTCCAGCTCGTCAGCGATTCATGTTCTAAATGTTGCCCATGTAAAGAAAAACATTATATCGTCGTCCTACACTCTACAGTTAGAGGTGTCAAAATGGGTCATAAACTCATATTATGACTCACTTTTAGTTAAATTGGTCAAATATGGGTCAAGTGAAAGTTAAATATAGGTCAAGTGAAAATTAAATATGGGTCAAGTGAAAGTTAAATATGGTTCAAATATGGGTTGAGTGAGTTATTAGATAGACTCATCATCTCTCTCCTTCCATCCCCCTCCTCTATGTGTTCTCGACTTCCGTTGCCGATCTCGCCATCACGCCGTCATCATCATCGCCGATCCCAAGCTTGCCATCACCGGCTGGAGCTCAGCTTGGATTTGGGCAGGCGAGCCGCGACAGAGCTTGGGCTGGTGAGCCCTAAGCTCACTGGCCGAAGGTCGGCCTAGATCTAGACAAGCAAGCCACAAGATCGCCGGCCTTAGCCGAGTTGCGGCTCGCCCGGATCTGGGTAGGCGAGCCTCGAACTCGCTGGCCGCAACAGAGCTTGCAACTTGCCAAATCCGAGCAAACCCGAGCTTGACCACTGCCAGCGACCTCGACGGAGCCTAGATCAGCCGAGCCTTGAGTTCGTCGGCCTTGGTCAAGTTCGGGCTCGTTAGCGTGCGTCTTGGCCAGTCGCTGTCGGGCAGCACCAGCAGAGGAAAAGGGGGAAGAAGAAGGAAGAAGAGAGAAAAGAGAAAAGAAAGGGAAAAGAAAAAGAAAAAGGAAGAAAGAAAAAATAAAATAATAATAATAAATTCAATTTTTTAAAATAATTAAAAAATTATTTTCCAAAAACTATTTCAACTTAGAGGTATCCATATTTTTTTATTTACTAATTTTTTATTATTTAATTTACTTTATAAATTTGATGTGAAATTTTTATTCAAATAATTTATATGTGGAAAATTTAAAGTAAGCTAAATAAGTGGGAGTAGATTTTCTTAAATTAAGTTAAATATTAATATGGGTCGGGTATAGGTCGGGTCGGGTATGGATCATTAAATTTACATTGCATGAAAATGAGTCAAAACGGGTTAAATGAGTCGATGTGAGTCGGATCATTTTCGACCCGATCCAAATCCGACTCGATCCACCCATTTGACACCCCTATCTACAGCAAAAGAATCCATTGTCTAATATTTAAGAAGATTCCCTTTTTATTTTCAACTAAAGCTAAAAAAAAATTTACACTTTTCGCATGTTTATCACTTTGCACATCTTTGCATCCTGGCACTTAAAAAGACCAAACTAACCCTTTTTCCAAAAATACTCTTATAGCAATATCCAACAACACATTGCGCACCCCTCGCCAATAAAACCCAATCTCCACGCCATCCTTCACCACCCACCGCTTATGGCCGCCGTTTGCCATGTCTGCTTGCCTCTGACGCCGCCACTATCGTCCTGGACGCTTCTATCTCCCCTCGACCCAACTCATCGCCGTGAAGCTGAACAACCCCGACGAGGTCGTCGGGGTCGTCAATAACATGGGAGACTTTAGACCGTATTTGGTAACCAGGCAATTATTGTCTAATTCTATTTTTTGGTTCCTTGAAACAAACAAAATATATATATAAATCCTTTTGATATTTTTTTTTGTGTTCGAGAATAAATTTGAAACATAATCAATAAGTAAAAAAAAGCATTGTTTCTTTGTTCCATAAAATAACTCCAGAATCAATCTTTTTCTTCTTCTTTTTCCTTTCTTTTTTCTTCTCTTCTTTTTCTTTTCCTCTTTTCCTACCCCTAGCCAACAATTGGGCAAGCTCGGCCTTGCTAGATCTGGATGAGGTCGAGCCTTGCCGAGAGCCGGTGACCAGCTAAGGAAAAAGAATAAGAAAAAGGAAAAAATAAAAACGTAATAAATTATAAAAAAAAAAAAAAATTCTAAATCATAAAAGAATTTGATGGTCGTATCGAATGCATTTCTATTACAAGATTAGAAATTCTGTACGGTGACCAAACGTCTTCAAATACTCATTAACTCATCAAGGAAATAAAATTAGAAACAAATCATTTTCTAAGCAAAAATTATCGTCAAGACTAAGGGTAATCGGTTCCGAGGTGCATAAATTATGGAGTTGAAACTTAGAACCTACCATGTTATAACCGATTCCTAATTTTTAAACCCTATAATTTCCCCCCTTTGTTTGGAACCAGTTATGGAACTTACCATATTTTTCCAATCCAACTCCAAATTATTCATTTTTTTGGTTTATTTTTTACAATATCATATGAGACTATGAGTAACAAAATGATTCAAAGTAAAAGATGAAGAATAGAAATGTTAATTCACAAAAAATAACAATTCATAAGATGAATACATAGTTACGTACAATTATAAACAATAAAAAGCTTAAACACGTAATATCACATGTAAATTATAAAACTCTATTCTCTATTCATCCATTAAAATTTATGAGATGAAGAAAAGCTGATGAGAAGTTTCAAGGAAGGACAAAGGAGTGTTGAAGTTAGAATTTAGGAGAAAAAATAAGTATTTTAACTTTTTAGCTTATAAAACCAATTTCGAAACCAAGTGGTCTAATTCAGTTTGGTTCCTGGATGAGTATTTGCTTGGAACTTGTTCCCTGACTAGTTACAGTTGGTTCAAAAAATTTGGAACCTATTTCCGAACCAATCTTTTAGACGGTCTGGTCCGGTTCCCAAATAAAACCGGTTTTTGTTGCATATCTTTATTTAGGAGAGAATGGTTATTCTAGCATTTTATATAGGGAAAATTCCAAAAAATGGCCCCAAGTGTCCTCAATTTTTCAAATAAGGGCCCGAAGTTGACTTTGTTTCAAATAAGGGCCTAACTTTCCGACAATCAAGGATATTTTCGTCATTTACTATTTTTTTTTTTTTTATCATCTTCTTCTCCATCACCGGTGGTCGGCCGACCACCAGTGAAGCACACATAGGGCTGGGTGAGGGTTTCCCTCGCTCGATCCGACGAGGCGAGGCGACCCTTGCCCTAGGGGGGGCCGCCCCTCGCACCGATGAGGGTTGACCTCGTAGACGACCGCGAGGGCGGCCTCCCTCAGGGCGAGAGATGGCCTCGCCTATTCCTCGCCTATGGCCAACGAGGGTGGCCCTTGCCGGATCGGGCGAGGGCGACCCTCACCCAACCCTCTGTGGGTGTCACTAGTGGCCGATTGGCCACCGGCAATGATGAAGAAGATGAAATGGGAGAAAAAATGAAAGAAAAAAAAAAGAAAGGAAAAGTGGCAAATGACAAAAATGCCCTTGATCGGTCGGAAAATTTAGCCGGCTAGTAACTAACAAGGTCAAGCCCTCATTTGAAATAGTCATGGCTACTTCAAGCTCTTATTTGAAACAATGTCAACTTCGAGCCCCTATTTGAGAAATTGAGGGTACTTAGGGCCCTTTTTTGGAATTTTCCCTTTTATATATCATGTCTTAACTAAAAAAAAAAGGGATATGTTCACTGCAGGTCCTAAAATTTATTAGGAAAATGCAATTGAGTTCTAAAACTTACAAAAAGTGCAATCAAGTCCTAAAACTTATCAAATACGTGCAATTGAGTCCTAAAATTAACACTGTCAATTTGATTAACGGAAAATGTTGACATGACATTTTAATTATTTTATTTTATTTTCCACGTGGCATTTTTTTATTCAATTCTTTTTAAATTAGATTAAAAAAACTAAAATTCTATTAAAAAACAAAACTGGAAAAAAAAAAGGAATGGTGGGGCGCTTTTGGTTCTTCAGCCGCCGCCGCCGCCCACCCCGGAAGGGCCAGGGCCGGCCCTCGTGGGGGACATCATTTTATGTAAGGACATGAAATGTTAACCTCACCTCACCAAATGATCGATGGCATTTTCATCATTTTTTTATATTTATTTTCTTTCCTTTTTTTTTTTTTTTTTCCCTTTTTTTCTATTTTTCCATTAAAAACTCAAAAAAGGAAAAAACTTAAAACTTAAAAAAAAAAACACAAATAATTAAAAAAAAAAACAAGTAGAAGGGCCCTCCCGCCTATAGTCGTTGCCCTGTCGCCCTGTGGGGGGGCGACCACCATGGTGACATAAGGGTTGGGTGGCCCTTGCCAAAATCGGGAGAGGGCCACAACCTTCTAAAATAAGGTCCATCTCATACCCTTATTGAGAACATGGTTCATTTTATGCTATTATTTGAAAAAGTATGGTACTTCAAACCTTTATTTGGAATTTTACTACACCCCACCTCCTCACCACCCTCCACCACACACCATGGTGAAGTGAAGGCCAAGTGGCCCTTGCCAAAATCACGAGAGGGCCACGACCATCTAAAATAAGGTCTATTTTATGCACTTATTTCAAACAAGATTTACTTTATGCTATTATTTGAAAAAATGATGGTACTTTAAGCTTTTATTTGGAATTTTCCCAAACCCAACCTCCTTGCCACCCTCTACCACGCACCTCTTTTGGTTGCCATTTGCCATGTCGGGTTACCTTTGACCGTCATCCTCCTCATCTCAAACACTTCTCTCTCCCTTCAACCCCACGCAACACAGCAAAGCTAGACAATTGTGACGAGGCCACCAAGGTTGTCAATGACATGGGAGACTATTCCCATTAGAAAAATCGAGAAAATTGTAAACGAAGTCATTAACTTATTGCATTTTTATTAATCCAGGCATAAATTTTTTAATTTTGTCAATTGAATTATAAACATTTTCATTTTTTGCTAATCAAGTATATCTGACTAATTTTGGCCGGAATTCACAAACATGGATGTCGGACATTTTTATAGCACAACCGATGTTGACGTTGATAAATTTTATTATTTTCTAAATATTTTGTTTGATTTTTTTTTTTTTTTTCTTTTCTCCCTTCGTGAGTTTCTTAGCCTCCGTTGACTCGTAGAGAAAAAAATGAAAGAAAATGAATAGAAAAAAAAAGAAATTTCAATTTCAAATTTTTTAAAAAAATTAATAACTTTTGTTTATGTCGAACCTAGGATTCATGTCGGTGAATTTCGATCAAAATTGGTGAGATAACTCAATTAATAAAAATAGAAATTTTTTAGATTTAATTGGTAAGATTAAAATTTTTTTAATTGAATTGATAAAATACGTAATAGGTATATACCTTTTTGAACAATTTTGCCGAGAAAAATTTAGCAGCGGGAGCTCACCGCACGATGGCGATGGCGAGACTTCACCCCAAGCGCCGGGCTTCGCGAGTAGACAGTAGACGTTTAAATATAACCCTTCAAGTGCCGTCCACAGGAGGTCAACCGGGACACGTGTCCCACCGGATCCAGCGGGTGACGCTCCGACCGAGACCCGAGCGCGTCGCGCCGTGTCCGTATACGGACAACAGTTGCTCAAAATTTCGGAAAAAATCGCATCTAATTTTTGAATTCCCCCGTGTGAAAACCCGGAAAAAGGCAGACCGACCGCGATCTGCTCATCCTCCGTTCAGACAAACAAACAAAAAATAATAATAAAAAATACCAAAAAAAAAAAAGAGATAAATTTTCATTTTCGCCTATCTCTCTCTCTCTCTCTGTTTTTCGTTTTCCCTCTCCTTCGTCTCTTTGGAGGGAAAAACTCGGGGCAACCAAATTGAGCAGACCTCCTCCTTCGCCTACTCTTCTTCTCCACTGCTTAGGGCTTCCGCCTCGCTTCGCCTTCGCCGTCCCCTCGCTCGCTTCCGGTGCCGGCGGGGCTGAAATTTGCTCCTGGTTCTCTCCCGCGGGGACGACCTTCTCCGGCTGCCTCTCCGAAGTGCTCGCGGTTTGTACTCCTTTCGGGCCCCCGAGCGCGATTTCCGGGAATTCGAGCGAGTGTCGCGGCTCAGGTTCGCCACTCTTTCAGCTGCTGCTTTGCGCGTTTTTCTCTTGTGTCTGTGTCGGTCGCGACGCTTGGGGATTTTCAGCTGCCGCGCGCAATTTGGCTTTTGGAGCTCCGTGATCGGGTCGGGCTCGTTCGTCGTTTCTGCTGTTTGAGCTCGGTGCGGTGGTCTTGTGATCGAATTGAGGCTGGTTTAGCTGGGAATAAGCGAGTTTAGAGCTGCATGCTTTGAGCTGTCGTGAGAATGCTGGGTGTCCTGTCGTCTAGGGTTTCAGTCGTGGCTTACTGTGAAAACACTGAGCTGAGCAATTGCCTACTTGTGTGCTTGAGTATTAGATGTGTTGAAGATGGCTCGTTTGAATTCGAGGCGAGTGGTTAACATATTCCGGATAGAGAGACTTGGTTTGAGCAGGCTTTGTGGCTTGTTTCCCTTTAACATTCAACATCTTTGTCAATAATTTATTGATAGTTCTTGTTGGTCTGGTAATCTAAGTCCGTTATTTGAGCTTGGAGAACCTTGCCAACCTAGATTTATGTAAGCATCTCTGTCATTTACCACGTGGTGCACGTGTGATAACTTCCAACAATTGATTAATCTGTTAAGTCAGAAAAATGCATTCTTGACCGTGCTATGAACTGTTAGTTACATGTTAAGTTCCTCGCTTCTGAGGAATGTTCACTAAAGATTACACGTGCTAAGGAGCCATATCTTTAATTTCATTCAAGCTCTACAGTTCCAAAAGCGTTAGGATACCTAAACTGTGAAACCTTTGCCCATTGTTGGGTTTCACCTAAAACTTGTATTTGTGCTATGTCAAGTACCTTCAATTCTGTCAACTTTACACTTTGAGTCTGTTTTGTTTTCCATCCTGGCAATTGTGAGCCATTTTACACATCTAGAGTATCTATTTCAAGGAGATTGTCTTTTAAGATATAAGCAAGTGGGAGGCAGATTATGGTTTCTCTTTTGATTTTATTGTGGAGAAGGAATGAGGTTTTCCGTCTCCCTTATTTAATCTTGTATTTGATAATTGATATATTCTAAATTGTTGTAATTGGTAGTTTTCACAAGATTCCTCGGATCCAACTGATATAGCACTTATTTCTTAAGTCTGGGAACGGAGCAGACTGTTTCTCAAGTATTTTCTCTAAAGTGGAAGTGGCATATCACACTGGAGAATTCTACCTCGTCCAACGATGCAAAACAGGAGAAAAGGATCTGCAAGAATCGCTGCTAGAGATCACGCCAATCCTAGAGTATCAAGAGCTCAGAAGTCGTGTTCTGAAAATGCGCAAATAGCTGATAAGAAAGCATCACAGCTGATTACATCCTCGCCTAGAAGGCAGCGGAGCTGTAAGTTGTCCTCATTTTCCTGTTGCGTAGTAAGATGGTACAAGATTGCCTTGAATTTGGATGTTGTGGCTAGTGCTTTATTAATAAATTTGATTTTGTGAATTATCTGTTGCCAATTGTTAGAGAAGCGATTCCTTTTCAAAGTTTACTGGTCATTTGAGAGCTATGGTGAATGCCCTTTGCATTGTATTCAGATAACTTGTTTGATATCTTCTCATTAGTTTGCAGCATTGTATTTAAGAAGTATTAGTCATATCACATCCAGTAAAAACACAATGGAAGAATGCCTATGTTAAAGAGAAATAAACTCCCCATTCAGTATTATCATAAGGTTACTTGCTGTAGAAACACTGCCTTGCTACAACAGCATATGAAAGATGCTGAGTGGTCCTTTTATATTTGATTTATTCAATTCTAAACTTTTTTTACAACTTTTGGTCCTTGTATATTTGTTTTGTTATATTATACCTACACTTATCTAGTCAGATCGATTTAGTTAGTGTATAGTGATTATGCAGTGTACTAATAATAATTTTGTTGAGTTCATTACTTGTTATAAAACTTCTAGGAATCAAATACACATGCATTGAGAAATAGCACACTGTTAAAGAGGACTAATATATTAAAAGGACAGCAAAGCAGTCTTTTAAGTTAAACCTCATGCAAACATCTTATAATGCCATTAAACCACCATCGTGATTTATCAAATTGTTGTTAATCCAATTAATCATGTATTGTAGGGTCTCTTGATTCTGATCATTTGTTCTGGTTCTGGATATTTTGGTCATGCTATATGGTGTTTTTGAACTTAATGGCAATGGGTTTAAATGGTTCATAGAGTGAGTCAACTTAGAGTAACAAGGCTTAGCTGTAGCTGTGGTTTGTGAACTTCGAGGCTATCCTTTAAAGTTGGGAAAAGTGCACCGAAAGTCCTAAATCTTGTGTACGGAATACAATCAAGTCCCAAATCTTTCAATTGGTTTAGTTAAATCCTAAACCTTTTTCAAAAAATGCAATCAAGTCTTGTCAAAGTGGCATTTTCAATTTGCACTTTTCAATATAAGTTTTAGAACTTAACTGCTTTTTTCAATGAATGTCTAGGATTGAATTGAACTGATTAAAAGAATTAGTACTCAATTGCACTTTATGATAATTGGATTTAATTGAACCAATGGATGGTTTAAGATTTGATTACATTCTGTACATAAGGTTTAGGAATTGTGGAGCAATTTTTCCCTTGAAAGTTTGTAGTACCTGTAGTTGCTAGCGGCTTTATCACAGTTTCTTTCATAAAGTTTCGGAAGGAGTCTGTTTCATTTTAAAATCATCATGGAACTAGCTTTGTGTTCCATGTTTATTCACTCAACCATGAGCCTTGTCAGCTAATGTACTCTTGACTTTTATGAGCATTCAGCCTGCTGTATTGTGAACATTGAATTTGGTATAAAGTTCACGTCATTGATGTAATTGTGGACTTTCCTGCTTTTACTTTAGCTGGCATTCTTCAGAAGAAGAACGATACTTCCCTACCTTTGAAGAGCGTGAATAGAAGAAGCAGGTTCAGCTCAGATGCTTGTTTGGACCGTGATGTGACTGAGGATGCTTCTTTCGATTGTAAGGTAATTGCTACCGGCATTTGCATTGTGCAGAGCTGTGTTCCTGTGTCGTGAAAAGTGGCTATCTTGATTCTCCTTGAAATGTCTTTGTTGGGGCATCAGGATAGCTGCTGTCTTATTGTTCAATACTTGTAGTGGTCTTATGGATTAGAAATATTTTCTTGCTTGCTGGAGGAAATAGAGAGAAGAAAAGGGAGGCATGATGGAGAGGGGCAATTATTTAAACTTTGATTTTAGCTCCAAAACTCCACTGTCTGGAGCATTTATGTTTTTGTTTCTGCTCTGGTTGAATTTATTCTGGTCATGGTAAACAGGATTTGACATGTCGACCTTTTCTTTGTATTACTCTACCTTTGCTGCAGTTGAATTGCTGCTTCTCTTCCCTCTTTCAACTTTTCCGTATAATTGCTCTGTATCATGATTGAGTATCATGTATACCCTTGTTTGAACACTTCGAATGATTTTGTAGCAGGGTCCTCAAGAGGGAGCTGCTCATATTGTTTTGGAGACTATTTTTTCTCCTGCTTTTCATTCATCTAGAAATGGTGACAGGGAGCTTGACGATGAAGGTAGATGGAAAAATTATATATCTTCTGCTACATGAGATTAATTTAAATATGTTCTCTGTTGATTGTCAATGGTCATTATATTCTTCTAGAACTTCAAACTTCTTTCTCTAATATTTGTCTTCTACATTTCTCTAGAAAACAATGTCACATTCTATCAAATTGAGCAAGAAATAAATCATCATCACTGTGGCACGGAGCAGTTGCAAGTTGATGTGCAGAATGGTCATGTTCATGAAACTTCAGGATGCTATTCTGCGGAAGAGAAGAGTTTTTGCGAGAATAACTTAACTTCAATGAGTATGACTTGCTCAGATTATGTGGAGATGGACCAACATATGTCCTCAGAAAATTCAGATGTTAACAACAGTGATATGATGCTTAGTCTAGATACTAATGCTTTAAGTTCTCAGTGCAGTATGGATATTGAAGGAGCCAGCCTTTCATCTGAAGTTTCGGCTATATATTTTGCCATGAAAAACTCCAAGCTTGAATGTGTTGATGAGCATGGTCAAGACACCATTACAACAGACGTGTGTGTGGAAGATGATGATTATGATGAGCTTGATGACTTTGACCCATATTTTTTCATAAAAAACTTGCCAGACTTGTCCTCCGTTGTCCCAACATTTCGGCGAATGTTACTACCTAAGCAGACCCGAAGTTGTCCTTCTACTACTCTTGTTTTGGACTTGGATGGTAAGTAAACTATTCAACTTGGTGTCAGCAAGTTCATCTATTTGTAAATTATTAAAACCAATACTATCAGTTTCAGTTGTAACTTTTCTGTTTTCAGATCATGTGGCTGTTTTACTTTAGAAATAAAAAAAAAGCTGAGAATTCTCTCATTTTCATTAGAAATTTCAAAAGTTGTAAGTTTTTACTTCTCAATAAATATCTGTCTTTCTGGTAATGTACCCTCCAATGTCCACAGCATCATCATTGGTGTCTTTTTTGATACTCCAGCTGTTCCAGTTAATACCTTTTATTCAATAATTGTCTATGGACAACTTCAATTTTGCTAAAAAGTTGGTACCAAGGCACTACTGGCTTGAACTTTCGTATACCTTTCTCGGTCTTTGGGTCATTACCCTTGCTTTCCTGTGGAATTAAAGAATGCATTGGTCAGTCATTCCTGTTTGGTCAAGTTGAGGATCACCAATTTTCTCTCAGCACATGGATGCTGTTAACTGATTTAGCTTATTATGTTGATGCTGGTTAATATTTGTTAAATCAGTCAACTTACTGTGATTTAGCTCATCTTTGTTTGACTTCTTGAATTTTGCAGAAACTTTGGTGCATTCCACACTAGAACCTTGTGAGGATGCAGATTTTACGTTTCCAGTTAATTTTAATCTTCAAGAGCATACTGTCTATGTTCGTTGCCGTCCTCATCTAAGAGATTTTATGGAGAGAGTCTCCGGTCTTTTTGAGATAATAATATTCACAGCTAGTCAGAGTATATATGCAGAACAGCTTCTCAATGTGCTCGACCCGAAAAGGAAAGTATTTCGTCATCGAGTCTATCGTGATTCCTGTGTCTATGTGGAGGGAAATTACCTAAAAGACTTATCCATCCTTGGTCGTGACCTGGCACATGTCATTATCATTGATAATTCTCCGCAGGTACTATGATTTACTATCATTATTTTTTCAGAATGCTTTCAATGATTTTATGCTTTCCATGCAAGAGTTTTAAAATTGGTGATAATATCATATTTGGCCTGTGTTCTGTCTGCTTCAATGCGATCCCCTGAAATCGCTTAATTGGCAACTTAATGAGCGGTGACATTTGCCGGAGGTACTATGTCATTGTCTGATGCAAGATATCCTGATAATGTAGAATGAGATCTGTTGCTTACTCTTAAGCTCCATTTGTTTTGTGGATAATTTGGAAAATATTTTCTTATAAATAATCACTTGAAATAATTAGTCAATAAAAAATTGTTTCGTTATTGACAACCACTCATGAGTAAATGTTTTTTTTTTACAACAAACATATTTTTCGTTTATTCATATTTGCAAGTAATACAAGCGATTGTTTTTGGAAAATATTTTTTAAATCATTCATTTTCTGTGAAACAAATGGAGCCTTAAATAATAACCTTCTTCTTGCTTGAACTTAACTTTTGAGCAATAATTTAGAACATTCTGATTAAAAAACAAAAAGTCATCCTTTTCTTGCCACTTCTAATTTATCTGCGTAGCACAATTGTTTCCTGATGCTGCTATCTTGTTTTCATGTGTTGAATTTGAGAAGCAACACCCATTGACTACGCAACACATATGCATACACTTTTGTCAATTAGGGGTTTGATAGCTCAGTATGAGATTGGCTGCTTCTCCTGAATGGTCATTCGTACTTCAACTATAGAGAGAACTTCATATATCATCCAACTTCATGAAACGCCCATATTTTTCCTGTTTCAACAGATTATGCTGACTTAATCTAAAAATGAAGTTAGTTCTATAATGCTTAATTGCTGTGTAAATGTCACTTATCAGAAGCAAGAAATTGGATTAATTAAAGCTGCTCTTTGTGGTAGTCATGATTCTGCTATTACCTGTTAACTAACAATAGTTTCTTTATCTTTTCTGGTAGAACCAGGACATTAGTCTAGTTGGTCCAGTTATTTTACTGTACCTTTTCATTTCAGATTCTTATTCTTTTGCTTTTTTTTTTGGTTCTCAGGCATTTGGATTCCAAGTGGACAATGGAATACCCATTGAGAGCTGGTTTGATGATCAAGCAGATCAAGAGTTGCTCCGGTTACTGCCATTTTTGGAAAGCTTAGTTGGCGTAGAAGATGTCCGGCCTTTAATCGCAAAGAAATACAATCTCCAGGAGAAAATAGCCGCCGCTGCCTATCCTCTGAACACAAGGAGGGCCGATCCTTTCGAGAGGTGAGTATTCAGTATGGATTTCAGCTTCTCATTTCCAAGCAGGCAGTTTGTCTGTTTATTTGTCTGTAACATTAATTTATTGGTTTTAGGACATTCCCTTCTCTTTGTTCAAGTGTTTTTCTGGACCCAATGTGCAATAAAATAGCTTTGATGAAAACAGAAGAGGAGAGATCAAAAGGGTTCTCAACGTATCAATAACTTAAAAATTTCCCAAGAGTAGTTCAGGATTATTCCAAAGGATATCATCGAGATTTAAGCATTGTCCAAGTTGCCTGCAGTCCGGAGAGGGCTGTTTCTGACGAACTCTCGGTTGCCATGATGGAAATTTAGTTATCTATGTAATGCAAGAAAAGAACACTTAACAGACTGAGCCAGGCTAACGACCCTGAGGCAGACTGTTGAGATTTGGCTGTGTCGAATAGTTAGCTTTCAACTGTGGCTAATAGAGAGAGGAAGATCCAAGGTCAGGGTGTCCATACTAACCAACATGACACGGGTTTGAAGTGGGCTCGTACTGTTCTTCCCTATGGCTCTGAACTTTTGAGAAAGTTCTCTGAAGTTTCTGCTGTACCCCCTGAAGTTCCTACCTAGGAGCATACGCTAAATTTGGCACCTTCGGATTTTTACCATCAGTACGTTTGGCGGAGCTGGAGATGCGAGTCCTTGCTTTGGTGTAGGTTTCTTCGCTGAGAGATGGCCCACGATTCATAATGCGATTTCTCTTCTATGGTCCTTCATAGGTCCATGTTAATCTGATGGCATGGGCATGGGCATGGGCATGGGGGCGGGTCCCCCACAGTGGAAATTTGCTCATTTTTTTAACCCATGCAATCACGAGATTGGGACGTAGTGTTTGACTAGGGTGGATGAAAACATCGTGCTATCTCCCGTTCGATTGCCATCTTCCTCGCCGAAACATGCGTTTTAAAAGTCCACGGCATGCGGTGTATCTCTTTTTCGAGAGGTCTGGATGTCTCGTTCGCATCTCATGCCTATCTGCAGGTCGTATGTCTCTTAATTCCTGTCCTAATCTATTCAGGGGTTTCGAGGAAACGCCGGGTGAGCCGAAGATCGCCGAAACTATTCGTGTGAAAAGATAATGACGATTCATGCGTACCTGCCTCCAAGCTAATCGCCTTTAGGGGCGCGATCTCTTTTAATTTTGTGCATAATAAAATAATCCCAACAACTTGAGTTTCGGCTGATTTCACTTCGAAATCTGTGGGATTTCTTCAGCCCACCGTTTGGCAGTGCATATTGATTATTCTAATCTTAGTGCGTTTCATCTTGGAGATTGGCTTCGAACACTGCCTCAACGCGAACGCTTGTCTCTTCTGGTTGTCCTTGTCATTGAGACAGGAGTCAAGTCGCCCCTATCGTATTTGCAAGGGAAAGTTCGAGGTGGTCTGTGCCGTGGATTAGGTCTCGTACGACTGTCGGTTGTAGTTATCGTCATTATTTTCCTATGCGAGTGTAGGAGAATTCGTTGGCCTAAAACGTGACGCCCCCGGTTACTTTGGAAACCCTTCTAAAGGTTATTCTTGTGGAATGCTCGTTGCCAACGTGCTCGTGCCGGCAAGCCGTCGAATTAATAATGTCAAGAGCTCATTTAGTGTAGAACAAGATTGGGGTTCTTGTTCAACTACTGGAAACCCTTTTGAAGTTGAATATAGCGGAAAAAATATCCAAAAAATCTTAATTCTATTGTATTTATACTAATTCAATTTTAAACCTTTCAATTGGATTAATTTAGTCTTAAATTTTTTCATATTATAACAAATTCAGTCCATTCGGCTAATCTAAACCAAAAATCATGACATGGATGCTAGCAATACTAGGTGGCATCACCAGCGCTAATGTGGATATTTTAAAACGTTTAATTTTTTTTAATTTTTTCCTTTTTTCTTTTTTTTTCCTATTATTTTTTTTGGCCAATGGCCAGTATTGGCCATTGGCCGACGATGCTTTTGGCATTATTCTTTAAATTATGAATGGACAAAAATATAAATAATTATTGAACTTTGACTCAATATATAACGTGGTTCTTGAATTTAAACTCAATGTATAATATGATCCTTAAACTTTAAATTTATTCAACATGATCTATGGATTTTCCATACATGTTCATAATTGTCACTAAATTATATGAAAATGCTTAATGTACATTAAGCATTTTCATACAATTTAGGGACCACATTGGACTAAAGCATTTGTGTTGTTTACTTTATAAAGATTCCAATAAGGTGGCCCTCCTGAGGAATTCCAAATTCTTTACAAGTTTCACTTAGAAATTGGAATTTACCTATCGGTTTATGTTTTTTATTATTTGGAACCTAGAATCTACCTATGGAACTTACTCTTTCACAGGTTTTGAAGTCAATCTAAGGGTCTAACATGTTCCTTCTTCTTCTTCTTTTTCATTTTTAGTTTAGCAAAATGAAAGTGAGAGCTTCCCATTTGTTAATAGCAACAATTTATAAAAATTGAACGCATAAAATAAATTAAATGATAAAAAGGTCCAAAGCATGTAACATAAAGCCTAACTATAGTGCTTCGGTTTTCAATCATCCATGAAAATATTTTCCGAGCACTAGTCACCTGAAAATCAAAAGAAACAAAATCATAGTTAATCAATTAATGATAGTTTACAAACCAAAAAAAATTAATAATAGTTGTAAATCTAAAATTAAGATTAGCTAAGCTAAAATAATCATTAGAAAGCCTCATCACATATATTCATTCCACTTCAACTTATCGATGATAATCTCCTCTTTAAAATGATCCATACCTAAAAGAATCAAATTAAATAAAACATTCGCTTATTAAATATATAAAAGAAATTACAATGCATAAAAATATAAACATCACTTTAGGTTCTAATTTGGGAGAAAAATTAGGGATTTTACTTTAAATTTTCGGCCCAGTTTGGTTTAGTTTCTTCTCGAAAACTAATTGTTCCTATAAAAGTAGAATTGAGAATCGAGAGCCAAACCATCTTTTCTTAGAACTTGGAATTGGACCGGTTCCACCGATGCGATTCTTTGATTCTCGTGCTATTTTAGAGCCATGTTTTTTTTTTCTAAGGATTATATTAATTATAAATTTAGGAATCGCATTATGAATAGAGCCGAAGTATAGAAATCATGGCATCTTTTACTTTATAAAAGATTCCAATCATGTGGAGCCCCCCTGGTCACCTGCCATCGGCAAGCCATCGGGTGGCTTAAAAACATAGCGGATTCCGTCACTGTACGTACGATGCTGCGCCCCCACTGATATCTAGATCTCAGCCATCACCCCCGCCCCCGCCAAAAAGTTGGCGTCACGATCGCGCCACGTGTCCTCTCCGAAGCCTCTACTTTCCCCTAGAAGCCTCCCGTCACGCAGGCCCTCGCCCTCGCAACAGACATCGATGCAGATGAGATCCTCCCGTCTCCACCGTCAGATCGATCCCAATGGCCGGGGGGCCCCACTTCCGAGGTGTCGATTTTCTTTCTCTCTTCTTGATTTTCCTCTAATTTTCCTTTTTTTATTTGTTCGAAATCACTATTTCCTTTATTCTGACCCCCCACGCCCCCTAAATAATTCCTTTCTCCGGCATAAAAATTCCTACCTGCGCAACCGAAATCTCCCTTTTATTGAATCTCACGCACGAAGCGTCACTCCAGAAGCGAAGTAGCCGGCGAACGCCTCTCCGATTCGAGCGCCGGAGCTTGAAGGTAATCATCTCCTCGCCGGCGAATCTTGCTCCTTCCCCGTCCTTCTCCTTCCTTCTACTTCGCTCCGCGATCGGACGGTGAATCGTGATCTGAGGATTCGTGCGCTCTCGTTTTTGCTTTCTTCGCAGTTGGTTTTCCTGGTTGTCGAGTGAACCAGATGGAGGCCGTTAACGGCGAGAAGGAGGCGCACCGCCGCCCGCTGAAGCACCTAGGGTTCGTGAGGTTGACCGCCATCCACGCCCTGGTCTTCGTGTCGGACCTGTACGACCGGGCCAAGCGCAACTGCGGGCCCCTGAGATCGGCGGTGGCCACCGTGGAGGGAGCCGTGACGGCCGTCGTGGGCCCCGTCTACGAGAAGTTCAAGGACGTGCCGGAGGATCTCCTCGTGTTCGCCGATCGGAAGGTTAGTAGTCTCCCTCGCGCGATTTGATTCGGTTGCTTTGAGTCTTTCGCTTGAGATCTCTGCTCTTCGATCGGAAAGTTTTGATGGGCGGAGGTTTCGGAAGGGTATTGAGTCGCACGTTCTCTTCTCTTTTTACTTAGTTCGTTCCCGTTTCCACACGAGTCTTCACCCTCAGATCGTCTTCCGAACGACAGTTGAAGAATTTTTCGGGCATGTTTAGCAGCTCACGGACCGTTTGTCTTCTGATTAGGGGTGTCAAGCACGTTAAGCTATTCGATTAGCTGCTCGAGCTGACCCGAATTCGTTTTGTGAGATGTCGAAAATCAGCTATGAACTCGAATAGTCGAGTTTTGTTATCATTCGGAGGCTCGAACCGTTGCGACCGGTGAGCTTAGCCTGAAATTCTCGAGTCCATATCGAACAATAAGCTACGCTCCGCTTTTGTTTCGAGCATACCTGTGAAATTGAGTTGCACTTGTCGTGCCTTTGCATTGGATTTCCATTGTCTCTTGCATTCATCCGAAGATGAAATTATTGATGCAGTCGCCGGGCTGGCGACTCTGTGGAATTTCGATGTTTATTGCACAATAGATTGAACTCCCGAACTCTCGCTAATACTGTAGAATCTCAAGGTAGCATTTAAAAAACATATGGAAAAGTGACGTTCAAAGTGTTAAGGAAGGAATGACAGAATACAGGATAAGCTGAAGTAGTCACCGGCTGTTTACTGTTGCAGGTCGATGAAGCAACGCACAAATTCGACAAGCACGCGCCTCCCTTTGCCAAGCATGTCGCTCGTGATGTCCATCACTTGATTCTGAAGACTGCAGAGAAAACTCAGAGGCTTGTGAACGAGGCTCAAACAGGAGGACCGCACGCAGCTCTGCATTATGCTGCTACGGAGTCGAAGCAGGTGCTCCTGGACCAAAGCGTGAAGGTCTGGATTAGGCTTAACAAGGTTCAGCCCTTGCACATGGTGGTGGACATAACCGTGCCGATGGCTGCTCACTGGTTGCATAAGTACAACCATTTCGTCACGGACATGAAGCAGAAGGGCTATCCTGTGATTGGCTACTTGCCGCCGGTCCCCGTTGATGAGATTGCCAAGGCATTCAACTGCTGCGAAGCGGAGAAGAAAGGCGAGGCCGAGGTTCCACCTAAGCCTGCTTCGAGTTCGGAGTCAGATTGATGGGCGTGCTGGTGCTGCGTGCGGCTTGGGTTTGCCGTAAAAATGTAGTGGCATGTAGGTAAGAAAGTGGAACGAGTTTGTCTGTCTGAATGTAGTAGTGAAAGCCGATTTGAAGTGTGATGTAAAAAGACCAACTGAACTTCGTTTTTTCTCTCTTGATAAGTGTGATGAATGTGAATAATTACGTCGATACTCTGGGATTCTTCCCAAATGTTAAAGCTCGGGCGGATCACGTGAACTCGAAAGAAACTTACTGGTCGATTGGAAAATGTCTATCGATTGAAGCTCGAATCAAGCATCAGCCATCTAGCATGGAGTCAGGACCATCGAGTCTAGCCTTAGGTAGGTGGCAGATTTTAATTTCTTTATGAACTCCTAATTTTATCAAATAAAATTAATCAATCCAATTTTATTTTCAATTTTATTCGTGTAGGCATAAAGGAATAGGAATATGAAAATTAGTATAGAAATAAGACGAGGTGATATATTTCTGCATTTAGAAAAGAGAAGATTTTTTGGATCTGAGTTTAAACCAGATCTTTCATTGCTGTACACTGTGATGTGTGCATGGTCATCTTCATTTCTGAGGAACTGCATGCTCCGAAGCAACAACTTGGTACCTATGCCGTCAAACATGCTTTAGGCTGTTTCGGAGTAGTACACCTGCGGTCGTACAGACAGGGCGAACATCACATTACTAAGACTTCAATCGTCAGCCAATTCAAGATATACTTTAAGTGAACGTAACCACTTGCTGACGTTTAATCTAGAGATTGCGAATGTGTATAGTAATCACGCACGCCGAATAAGGATATCCGAGATGAAAGGAGGAATTCACGGGCAAAATTCGCTGTCCCGAAAGCTAGATCGAAGGGCACTGGGCATGCCTGATAGGGCAGCGAGGAGAAGCAAATGCGAAGCGTCAGTGTTATGCTGAACTCCTATGTAAACCAAGGTTCCGAGACAAGAAGGGCATGCGCAGGCTGTCATGTCTCAATAATAAAATGGAAGAAGAAAAGGCAATATGCGCCAATTCAACAGTATAGTCATTTCAAGAAACCCGCGACATTGATCAAAAGACAGCAGCTGATCGATAAGTTTGAGGACACGATGCTTCGTGAAATTCAAATCGACTTGCAATGACTTCGCACCAACCCATTAGCTGGAAAAAACCCAAACAAACCCAAACCTCATAAATCATTTGGGAGGCCGATGGTCCTCGTGAAGGACGTCGTCGCACAGGTTCCTCCGGCCGGGGACCTCGGCATCTCCTCGGTCTTATTACACAGATCCTTCACCGCGTACAGATGCTCTCCGAATCTCAATTATCCTCCGCGAATTCCATCATGAACCCCATCCTACCTAACATAAATCGCGCGAATCCAAGTAGATTTCACGATTCGGTTTGTGAATACGCATTCCGAAATGGTTGTGGTTATTGGATGGACGTACTGGTTTACTTACGCTCTCGTCGCCACAATCTGAAATCAAACCTACGCCATCGGGGATGAATCATGGCATCGAGACGAAATCAAACCCTACATTCCATCATACGTCATCGGATCCTCGGCGGATGAAAAGAATTCGAAGGAACAGACGGCAGTTCATTCCCCGCAGTCGCGATCGATCCGAATGACGATCGCAAACTGGCGATCACGAGGAAGTCCCCGAAAAAGCCGAAATCCGACCTGGAAATCGCTTCCGCCGGGCCCAGTTGAGACTAGAAACGATGATCGAGAGCGCTTACCTGATCATCTTCAGACGATGGACGCTTCCAGGAGCGGAGCAGAAGATCGGCGCCGGAGATTTTCGCAGACTTCACCGAACTCACGAGCTTTGCTTCTTCAATGGCACAGGGAGAGAGAGAGAAGGGAATTATGCTAACTGATGAGCTAGTGCTCTTCATAAGTCCCATGTGGGCCGAAGCCCACAAATTTCGTAAATGGGCCTGAAAATGGAAGCCCGCTACGTCCACGTTCACTGGAATATTGGGCCGGGAGAGAACAGAGGCAAATTTATGAGAATTTCATTGGATTTCGGAAATTATTACGTCACATGTCGTCAAAAATCATATGATCCGCTCAAGCGTTTTAGCAAGTGAAAACCAATATGACATGACCCGCACATCCGTTTGATTGGACGCTTTGTTGTCGCTTCGTCTAGACTGCCGGGAAGGCTTGAATCGTCCGATGCCCTTAATTGAAGTTATCCATCTTATTTTCATTTCCAAAAGATTATAGCGAAATCGATATGAATTAAAGGCAAAGCAATGCGGATTCCTTCCACATACTACAAATCGCATGGGACCTATCTTTAATTTTGGCGAGATTGGTACACTCTACAGATCGTTACCCATCATAAATTCGACCTAACGAATCACGCATAACCCTTCTATCAAATCGAAACTCTGATATTTCTCCTTGCTCTAATCGAACAATGGCATCTAAACCCTCCACTCTATAAAACCTAGACAAACGAGCCAATTTGACCAAACCAAAGTTTTAAAAAAAAAAATTCCAATTTTGCAAACCCTCTTTTCCTTTGCTTGAGAGAAAGCAAAGGGAACTCCACATGGCATTAGCTGTCGAAAATTTCCCCTCCCTCTCCCTCTCACACCAATCGGTTCAGATGGGTGGTTGGAGCCCCCCAAAAAAAATAAAAGCAATAATTGAATCGGTGGAAGAAAAATTCAGGGGGGTTGGGGCACTAAATAAGGGAGGAGGGGGCACTGTCAAACCAGCTGGCCCCTATTGCAAACATGATGGAATATTTCGGGGCAGGACTATGATTTTTCTACCTAACATTTGCCATTTCTTTCTAGGAAAACTAGACACAAAAAAAGAAAGGGAGAGGGTGAGAATTATAGCTCGGTAGTAAAAAGCATATCTGGCTTTTTGATGAAAAAGGGGGGAATCATAAGTTCTGTTGCCCACTAAACATTTTATTTTATTTTATTTTTAAAAAAAGAAAAATCACACAGCTTTTCATAGGAATTTTACTTTTATTCGACTTGAAATATTGAAAAAAAGAAGAAGATTTCTCACGATATGTAGATATTGGCATGTCGAATTAAATTTTATTCTTTTCGTGATTCTTTTTTCGCTTTTACTGAAACGGATGCTAAAAGGAAATGAAAGCGAGATCAGGCTGCGGAGCACCGAAAAGGAATTTAATCTGATATTCTCCTACCAGGATGACAGAATAAAATCTGATTTTTTTTTTTATCCTCTTGCTTTTTCCTCTCGACGTCCGATGTAACAATTGCCAAAAAGGAAAATAAAAGTAGGAAAAAAGAAAAGAAGAAGGGAATCCTTCACATTACGGATCTTATCGTATGTCCTCCAATCCCCATTCGAAAACCAATTTAGACATGTCGGTCTTTTAGATTCCCCTACTTTCCTCAATCGTGCACGCGACAAGATTATGAATAATTTGGAACGGGCGACCGACGAACATAGATTATAAGTAATCCCTATCTTTTTTTTTTTTATCGGTCCTACTCTACTCTTATTTTAACTCTCACTCGCAGACTTTTGTCATACATTTTTATAAGGTATGGGAGTCAAAATTTATATATAAAGTTAAATCGCTCCCATCCCAATCGTTGAGAATGTGGAGATTTGAACCATCTACTTCCCTCTTTTTATATAAGAATGGTGGTCATTGGAGCAAATCCCAATACTTAGGCGATTCCCATATGATTAAGAGCTTTTTTAGGCAATCTCGGTTTGGCCCGTGACAAAAATGGCCCTCATGTCAACGAAGGCAATCGAGTACAAACCATGAAATTAGTCGAAGTTGAATCGCAAAGTCATAGATTCGATCGATCCAAGTCGACGACTTAGAAGTTCATTTTTGCTGTTTCAGATCAGGCGTTTGCTCCCCAGTTGGACGCCTACGCGCATGCGAAACAAAAATGAAAAACATCTCCGCAGCTTAAATTCGCCGATCGAAATTGCAAGATGATGACCAGCATAGAGAATCACCACATCAACAAAATTTAACTTTTACCATACTCGAATTCGTCTCATTTATCATTTCGCCCCCTCGAAGTTTTTGGTTTTTTTTTTTTGTTTTGGTCCCTACTTTCGGAACCTTCATCAATTAGCCCGTAAATTGTTACCGCCCGATGTTTCTTTTCGGTCGACATTACTATTCAAAGGCGCGAGCTACAACTAGGCAAAGATATCGTTCGGTAGCCATTGCCGTTTTCTTTTTGGTATATGAGTTTCCACGCTTACCGACTTTTTTCGGGTAAAATGAAGAAAATAGGGACGGACAGCAAGGACTAATTGTATATTATGAAAAATGTGGGAGAAAAGTGAAGAGGGACAAAATTCAGGGCCAGAGGGTACTTTCTTTTCCTTTTTTTCTTTTTTTTATTTATTTGATGCAGGAAAAGTGTATTTTTCAAACTGCAGATTTTGGTGCTATATCGACCATTGTTTTCCTGATGCAACCACCGGTTATAAAGAACACGAATTGCTGTCGACCCAGCAACGAGATCCAACCGACGGCTTTAAATGGGCTGGGCCAGGACCACCCTCTAAGCCATTCACTAGGACCAATCTATAATATTCCCAAAAATGGGAAAAAAAAATGGGAAAGAAAGAAAAGGGGGGAGGGGGGTCAAATTAAAAATAAAATAAAATAAATAAGCAATTCGCCCAAGAAAAAGAGCATGGAGTCAACAAGATAAAAAGGGGGCTTCGGCCAGAATATTAAAAAATTTAAAAAAAAAGGACAAAAAGTGGGGAGGCGAAGAAAAAGAAAGAGAATAAGTGCAATCCCCACTTTTGGAGCACATATTTCGTCAATTCCCTCCCTCCCCTTTTTCTTTTTTAAGTGGGTTTTTTTTTATTTTTTAATTTTTTTAAAAAAATTTGAGGCGAAAGAGAAAGCAGCAGCAGCAAAGGCACAAAAAAGCTTTTGAGGGGAAAAGACCCACAATTCCTCCACTACCTCCTCCTCCTCCTCCTCATCCAACCCATCAAATTTTTGCATTTCCATGTTCTCTCCCACTCACTCCAATTCCCTTCTTTCCCTTCATAATAATTAATAATCTCTTTCTCTTCGATGGGTGCCCTGAAGCTTTTTCCTTTATCTATTTCCTCCTCCTCCTCCTCTCTTTTTTGGCCACTAAAAAAGCCAGACAAACCGAATAATGATTAAAGAAAAAGGGAGGGAGAAAATAAATAAATAAAAAGAGAGGGGGAAGGGAGAGGGGGAGGGGAATTTTATAAATAATTTACCTAGGATTCTCGTCCCGCTTTACTCCTTGAAGCTCCCCTTCGGTTACAGTCCATTGGGTCTCCATTTCGGAGAAGAATTTAAAAGGTTGACTTTCCTTTAACATCCAAGACAAGGAAAAAAAGAAATAAAAGAAAAAAAACCAAAGGCCCATGTACAACATATCTTTACCTCAAAGCTAAGGCAAATGTTGTATTTTGTTCCCCGGCCATGAACGATAGTCGCTGCTGCGGCGTTTTGTCCGTTCGGTTTTCTGCATTACACTTTACCTAATCCACTCTCTCTCTCCCTCTCCGACCCATCGACAACATGGAGGTTCAATGATGGAATGGAATTCGATCCCTTTGTCATCAATTGAAATCGGAAACCAATTTGAAAGATCAAAAGACGCCCTCTTCAATCCCCACCATTTGAGGGACACTCTTTCCCTCCCACCTTTTTCCGCCCTATCATTTTATCGAACTCGCACATGGAATGACCATCTTCCATTATCCTGCCTGTCCATGAATAGCGACCACACATGAATTAAAATGTCGACATGAATGCGTGAATTTTCCGTGATTTTTCGCTACCATTCTAATCCTTTCTTTTTCTTTTTTAACGTAAACTACCCGTCTTGACCAAAATTGAAATGATGGAATTGATCGGACACTTAAAAATGTAAGTTCGCCCGCCGCATCAAAAACAAATTAAGCTAAGGGAAAAAAAAAAGCTAAAAAATGGAAACGTGGAGACCTGAATTTTGAACTAAATGAACTGAGGCTGACATTTGGTCTAACATAATACCAAAAAAAAAAAGAGGGTTTTTTTTTCCTTTTCCGAATTTACCCATGTCTATACAACCCAAAAAAAAGGAGGGAAGAAAATACTAACATTTCGCAAATTTAAGGACGGACCAAATCTAAAAATATTTTCATCTGAAAAACTCCCCATCAAAACTGGTCGCTTTTCTTCCCTCAACCCCGTCTCTACCGCTGCCGTTACCGTCACCGTCAACTCTCCTCCATGACATCACCGTTATGGCCGTCCACTCTGTCATGTTCGCCGCCCTCGTCGTCCCCGTCGCCCTCGACGTCCTCGTCCACCCACCGCTCCACCGGCGTGCACTCGGCCTTGTGACGGAGCTTCCAGTCGAGCGCCTGGCACGCCCGCGAGCAGTAGTTGACGGCCCCGCAGACGGAGCACCGCCTGAACTCGTGCTTCCTCGTCTCCGGCCTCCCGCACCCAACGTGCGAGCACAGCCTCAGCCCCGGCCCGGCCGACCCGCCCCGAGCGGCGAACCACTCCGCCATGAACCGGTTCGCCGGATGGGCCTCCGGCGCCGGCACGTTGCACCCGAAGTCGCTGAGCAAGGGGCACCCCGTGCCGCCCGCGTGGCGGAGGGGTTGCTGTTGGTGGTTTGGCTGCTGATGCTGGTGGGGCGGCTGCGCGTGCGGGCTGTTCCAGGCGAGCCACGCCCGAGTGGAGAGGAGAGAAGCGGCGGCTGCGGCGGCGGAGGGGGAGGACAGCACGGCAGCGAGCTCGCGGGCGTTGGCCTGGACGAGGAAGCGGCGGCCCTCGGCGACGTTCTGGCGGACGCCGTACCCGTCCTGGAGGCAGTGACCGAGCTCGCGCATGGCGTCGACGTGGCCGAGGAAGGCGGCCCGGGCGCACAGGGCCACGCCGGCCCGCAGGTCCTTGTCGTTCTTGGAGCCGCCGCTGCCGTTGAACTGTATCACCGCGAGCGAGTAGAGCGCCGGCGCGTGCGACCCAATCGCGGCCTTGGCCATCAGCGAAGCTCCACTCCCTCGGCTTTGCAAGCAGTAGAAGCGAATCTGCGGGCCCAAAAAAAAAAAATCGCATTCATTCGTGAGCCGCGAAGAAACATTTCCTTCCATCACTAGTCGAACAAATATGAACCAAAAAAAAAAAAAAACCATAAAATCAGCCTGTAGATTCAATTTGGTTATTACCATGCCGAGAGTGTAAGAGGCTTCGACGTTGCCGGCGTCGGCGCAGAGCTTGAGGAAGCGATGAGCGGAGTCGCACCAGCCGTGAGCTCTGACGGCGAAGGCGCTCGACGACGCCTTGGCCAGCACCATCGAATGCAGGCCTAACGCTTTAAATCTCCTGCACCTGTTCATTCCACAGCGACCACAAATTAATAAACGGGAAATGAAGATAAACAAAGAGAAGAGGGCAGACGAGAGAAAGAGAAATGGGAAACTGAAGGAAGGGACCGTACGTGAGCAGGACGTTGATGAGATCGGGAGGGGAGGTGGCGGAGGCGGCGACCTTGCAGAGCACGGAGAGCACGAGGTCGTCGGGCAGGGCGTCGAAGAAGTCACAGCCCTCGCCGCCGCCGCCGCCTCCCTCCCTCGGGGACGGCCTCCGCCGCTTGCGGCAGAGCAAGCCTACATCCTCCCCGCCGCCGGCCGGGATCGAATCCAACCCCCTCCTCCTCTTCACCGCGCTCGCCGCCTTCGCCCTCCCCTTCGCCTTCGCCTTCGCCGCCGCCGCCGCCCTCATCTTCTCGGGGCAGAGGTCCGATTCGGGGTAACACATCCCTCGCCTGGTCCTCATGAAGAGACGAGACGCCCCTCCAACTCCTCTGCTCTGCCGATATGCGCGTGCGACGCTTGTGTATGATATCGTATGTATCCCTGCTTGTGTGTGGCTCCAATTCCGCTCCCTATCTATCTCATCTAATCTCTCTCTCTTTCTCTCTCTCTCTCTCTCTCTCTCTCTCTCTCTCTGTGTTCTATCTGAACCAAGAAGAAGGGGCCTGGGGAAAGACCAACGGCAAGAAAGACGTGGCCGAATCGAGAAGCCACGCGAGATAAAAAAGGAGTATAAATACGGAAGAAGGCTATAACGCCCCCCCTCCCGACCCTCCTCCCTGGAGATCGTTTTTCAAGTGTTGAGAGAAGGAGCTGATGTGGAATGACGGGAATGCCCCTGCCTCCTCCCCCTTCCCCCTTGGCCTCTTGTCGCGTTTCGCAGTCAAACGGGCGCTGACCCAGATCCGTCCTTTCGTCGTCGTCGTCGGTTTTGCTCTCTCTCCCCCTGCGCTTTCCTGCTTTTCGGTAACTGCGATTTGCTCCTTCGCCTTCCCACCCTCTCTCTCTCTCTCTCTCTCTCTTCCTTCTTCGCTATGCGGGAGCAAAATGGGGGAGGTTACGGTGGCGTTATATACTTCGCCTCGTCCCGAATTTCTTTCTTTTTTCCCTTTTTTTTTGTGTGCCTCCTCGCGAGAATTTACTGGGCTTTTTAGAAGCGGTTAATTTGGTTATAACCGCGTCAACTAAAACAGGGGAGAGGGGTTCGTCTTCTTTTCCTCCCCACGCGCGAGCGCATCCCCCTCCCTGTAAAGAAGAACAGGGAGGAGAGGGGAGGGGGGAGGATGAAATTTGGATCACGTGGAGTTCGTAAAACAGTGGGTAAATCCTCGCTTGTCGAGAGAACGGTTTTACAGGTAATCTTGACGGACGGTTAGTATATCCATCGCGATCGGAGCAGCTGTAAAATGTGGATCAATCCCACCCCCTTCTTCCCACGGGGCTTATTTTTTACTATTAGGGGACGGGGAATTTGCGTGCGACTAGGAGCGTGTGCCCAGCGTGTTTCGATTCCGCTCTCTGAAAAACCATTGTCCATCGCTGGATATATCTGGGCTTTTTCGCCGTTTTCCGTTATGGTGAGATGAGTGGAGATCATTTTTGTCAGGTCGGGTTGTTTATCCCGTTAAAAATTTACCTTTCTTTTTTCCGGTCGCGAATTATAAAAAAAAAAAAAGGAAAAAAATTCGGGTTTTGACACCGGTAAATAGGGACTTCCTTGGCGGACCAAGGGAAAAAACAAATGAGAAACAAGGACTCGGGTATCCTGACCAAAAATAAATAAATAAATAAATTAGGGACTCG
Organism: Corymbia calophylla; assembly: GCA_014182845.1. Taxonomy (NCBI): domain Eukaryota; kingdom Viridiplantae; phylum Streptophyta; class Magnoliopsida; order Myrtales; family Myrtaceae; genus Corymbia; species Corymbia calophylla. The sequence continues at coordinate 43,609,753 of CM024700.1, read as the reverse complement.
AGTATTGCTAAGATAATTTTGGAGGTAAATGCGTTGTTTGTTTCTTATGAGATCACGAGTTCGATTTACGTTGTGACCTAATCTTTTATAGTTACGAAATGATTGACTGACGTGAGATTTTTATGATATTAAGTAGAGGAAGTCGATTGGTTAGCGCCGACCACCCCTCCTGCCATCTTACTTGCTAAATAGAGACTCGGGATTGTGATTGAATTCATCCCGAGTCGTGTGGTGACATGGTGTCGAAATATGATGTTAATCAAATGTGGGTTTCGACCTAATTTCACACGGAGAATTAGGACTAGCTCAAGGAGCCGTTAAAGGGCATGAGTTTATGAGATTACGAGTGGGATTGAGATACGAGAAATACTGAATTAGCAATGGAACGGAATATTAATCAGCAAGCAAGCTGACTAAATAACTAGAGAAAATTCAGAAATTGGTTCGCCAAACCACTGTCGAATCTTGTCATAATCATTTTTCCATTTTGCCTTGAATTATAAAGGTACAAAAAAAGGGGCTATATATATTTATTAGGTTGCCCAAAAAAAGAAAAAACATGGGCGTTATCCCTCTGAGCTCGTCATCCCATGCCACATCGACGTATTCGTGAATGGATTTGATTTCTTTCCTAAATGACAAGGAATAATCTTTTTCGATTCAGAATGGAAATATCCAATCTTGCAAAATATTACATATTCATTAACGTGGCCGAATCAAAAATTTATGAGATACTTCCTTAGCGAGAAAAAAAATGGATCAGAAAAATGTTTTTGCCATATATAAAGCTAAAATAATAAAGGGTAATGCTGTACTTAATGAAGTTTCCTAACTCGGGTCTTCATTTTCGAAATTATCTCGTTTCGCGCCGTGGACAAATTCAGGACTTAATCAAATCTAAAAAATACTCCAATTATGCATCCATGACATTACAATTTACGCGGAAAAATCAAGTGATAGTTGCCAAAAAAATGTTTTTCTACGTCATTTATGTCTCTTTAGCTCATCCGATATTTATATTTGTAATAATGAGAAGTAACGACAATTAAAATGTCTCTTTATTCTACTTGATTAACCACAACTACAAAATAGTCACGCAGTTATATATGACTTATGATCACACTACTAAAGAAACACAATTCCAGCATTCGAGATATAATTGTGTCATGCATTTATCTTACTTTAACTCGGGGTTTGTTTTCCGTTACTTAAATTCATGCTTAGACCAAAATCCCGATCTCCATCGGTTAGTTTGAGTCTTTCTATTCGTGATATGCCAATCAGGGGTGTTGACGGTTCGTCTCGAGTCATGTCTCCAACCGATGACCGACCCAATCGGACCTGTAGAATACACGTTCCTCATGGGACCCGACTCGAGCCGAGAAAAATAGTTACTGGGCACTTAGATGAACTCGAAGGACAAGACTAATACATGGTGCGTGGGGTGCTCGACTTATCTTGCAAGTCGCCGCAATCTAATAATCGGTAACAACATCATTATAAAGCTTGACTCCACCGGCGATGGATGGGGACTCGATCGAGGAGTATTTCTTTTCAAATTCTCTCTTTTTCGACTTTTGGGGCCGACTTGTAGGCACCTTACCTTTCAAAAACGTCGATGGAGAGGTCAAAAAATCCCATTAAACTCTAAAAAAATAAAAATTAATGGAGAGGTCAAAATCTTCGCACCACTTGTTTGAAAAAGATAATAGGAAGAGGCCCCCCTCTTTTTCTTCTTTTTTTCTCATTTCGACCCAATCATTAACTTTCTTTTTAACCCCACTCAAAGAGTCTCGAACGCGATCACTCATCACGCATAGACAAAGAGCGAAATTTTTTTTTTTACTACAAATCAAATTATAAAAAAGAAGAGGGGTGGGGGGGCAAAAAAGAAAAAAAGAAAAAGGGAAAAAATTATTGATGATGATGATGATGATATCGGGGAGGCTCCCGTAAGGATCTTGAAAACGTCTCATGGTGTCACGTCGCCGTAAAAATGATCGATCCTCGTCAACCTCAAAGACGACAGCGACGTTTTTAAGAATTAGTATTATTTCCCCGGTCGTTTCACCAGCGGCGTACGAAAAAAATATGTCGGATTAAAAGCCGTCGTTCTAGACGATGAACTGATAGAGAAGTTTTCAGTCTCCTTTTTTAATTTTGAGATTTTTAATCTTTTATTACGGTTCGTCCCCTTCATCAAGCGGATGAGGACTAGTAGAAGAGTCACAACACGTCCCTGGCATTTTGTCAAATTACAAATCGACCCATCAATGTTTTTTTCTCCCCTCCTTTGGAAAAGGGTTCGGGATCGTGTACTTTGTGGAAAATCATTCTATGCGCCGGTTGCGTAGCCGGCTTTGTACGGTCGCGTGATTTGCTTATTGTCTTACACGACAGTGAAATTATGGGATCATTTCATTTTTTTTTATTGATTTATATCCACTTAGTACAGTCATCTTATGAGGTATTTATTTACTTACTTTGACTTTTTCATTCTCAAGGGGGGCTTGATTTTTATAAATCTAACGTGAAAATTCAGTCCAAATAAACCATCAAAACATTTGTCCCATAAAAAGGAGCGTATTATCTACATGGGGAATTTATCTGTGCAGGAGGATCTCACCGACTCCTTAGAGGATAAAGTTGGGGAATTGCTTTTTGGGGGCCTAATGCGCGAAAGCTAGATCCAAATATAAAGAAAGGTAGAAAAAAGAGGGGGTCTAAATTAATAAAAGAAAGTTCGTCCAAGTAATCAAAATTCCTCGCTTTTCTCGAGACAAGTTGGATTCTTCAATTATGAGCTTCGTTGAACTTTATTCCCCCTCTCCCACCCATTATTTTATAACCTCGAAGGGAGTAAAAAAAGAAGAAGTCGAAACAGGGGGATTTCCACGAACTGTTTCTTCCTCTTTATAAACTTATACTGGCGAGTTGCGTGTGGCTTAGTGACAAAAAAATAAAACTCTAATAAAAACCTTAGAAATCTCGAACGCATGCGTTCGATGTTGAATCTCCTACGGGCATCAGCCGAGGATGAATCTTCGGGAAAGTAACGTATCGACCGCATCGATGATTCCAACATCGTGACCCGATTGGAAACGATTTGATGTATGGAGACGATTCGCCGCTTGACTCTCGAATTGGAGTTTGGCGCAAGATCTCGGCAACTCTCCTCCAATCCATGTCTCCGAGGTTGTCCAATCGCTCTCCGTTTCGCAACCATTGCTTGCAAATCAATGACCTAACGCTTCGGGATAGAAAATTGGCGAGACCCATCTAAACAGAGGATTGCCATACTGTAATGAACAGGCACGTTTATTCCCATTTAGACTTTCTGTTGAAGTTTAATACATTAATCGCGTCCTGCAATTTATGGGAAAATTACAGGTGAATTCAAATTTGGAATAGAAAAAAAGAAGTCGAAATACACAAAATTGCAAAATTTAGATTTAAAAATAGAAGTCAATTTTTGCCGTGCAACAAATGTTAAAATTAACCGTCCGATGGAATAGATTGTGAACGACACATATCTTATGACTTTTGAAGAGAAAGAACTAGAAAACCATGGAGGAAGCTTGTTCAAAAATTCACGAGTGGTGTGGTTTCTTTCGTGGAGATATAAAAAAAGAGAAAGCACGAATAATATAAAAGGGGGGTTGGGGGAGTTATTTGGATGAGTTGAGGGATGACGTGTACCTCAAGGAGTGATGTCGACCCGTCGTGTCGTGCCCCCAGGGATGATGGGCCCTCGAGCCTGTCCGAGAGATTTGTTCTCCGGGTAACAGCGACGGGCGGGGACGGGGGCGGGGGAGGGGGTTAAGTAAAAAAGGGTATGGGGGCGGCTGCGGTGGGAAGCGTCGAAAGGTCACATTGGGGGATCGGATGCTTGCTGGTCTTGCCAACCTTTTGGACATCGAGCAAAGCCGGACCCCGCGTGCTCCGTGAAACGCATGACGTGATATCTTGAATCGTTCGTGGGGTAAGAAAAGAAAAAAAGGGTTGATGTCGTTTCTTATGCATTCCCATTGTTGATTGAAGGTCTTCCCGTTAGAGATAACTCGTCGGAGAAACTTAATTGCTCGATCGATATCTTGAAAGAATCGTGAAGGAATTTTCGTTTAGGTAAGTACTGGAGCGAATGCATTAGAATACGATGAGATTTTAGTTATAGGGCTGTGTTTTTCTTTATATTTTGCTTGAAGAATGCTCCTATTGAGGATGGATAGGAAAAGTAACGAAAAAAGTCTTCGGCTTATTGCTATTATGTCTATTTCGGTCTTAAAACTTCAAATTATACCAACTTACATCTAAACCTTTTTACATTTTATTAATTAGATCTCATCAAATAATTTAAATTGAAAATCACTGACATCGTGTCGGTGGTCTTATTTAGCCTTGTCCTTGTCCAGATAAGGCCAACCCTCATCCAATCAATGCCTGGCAAGGCCACCATGGCCTATGGCCAACTATTGATAATTGGCAAAAAGAAAAGGTAAAGAAAAAATAAATAAAATTATTTAAAAAATGTTAACATTAGTAATTTTCTGCTTAAATTGGCTAAATCAACTTAATTGATAAAGTATTAAAATATTTAGAATTAAAATTGAAAAGTTTCACGAACTCGAGTGAAAATGTTTGGATTAAATTAAGTACAAAAGTAATAAAATGATTTTTTAAGTATTTTTTAAATGGACCAACAACCAAACTTCTCATTAATCAGTTATAAATATAATTGTCGTATGTTCTAACTTCAGACTAAGTTTACGTAAGATTTATATTTTTATTGGCAGCATCGAACCGGAGGCCTGACGCTAGAAGACGGAGAAAAGCACGACCATTTCTTTAATTTGTCCGATCCCCGAGGAGCGAAGAGATTTTGGCTATCATGTAGAGACGACTTTCCTGGAGGAGACATCCAATCTAACGGCTTGAGTCTCTCCGACCCTTGTTTGATCTACGGTCAAGGTTTTCTCGTTATTTAGAGAAAACTCAACAGCGGTGAATTTAGGTAGATTCCCGCATAAGATGCTCAATGCATTATGAGGCATCTGAACTTTTTTATACAGTCGAGTCCTTAAAGTATGCATTTTCTTTTTGTTCAAGTTGGTTGTTTTGGTAAAAATAGAAATGACGCTGACGCATCAAGGCCAGATCGGGATTGACTACAATAATGGTGGGTACATGTAATTTTCATGGGTCGATCGGATATGATACCGGAATATTTCATAAAGAAATCCCGAGCATAAAGAGAGAAGAAGAGGGAGGTTGTAGGGGCAGTGGTGACGTCGCCCATGTACTGATGAGGGTCACCAAGCCCTTGGCGGCCGTCCCCGGAGACGAGGAACTCTCAGTCGAGGATCGTCGACCCCAAGCTAGATTTGACCTAAGTTGTGCTACCCAAAATCAGATTTCTTTATTTAATTTTCAATTCATACTTCCTTGTTATTTTCGTTTTCTTACACTCATGTACTATTGAGGACCTAATTGTACAAAAAAGAAAGTTCAGGGACATGATTGAGCAACTTGAAAAAATTAAGGGATCTCTAGTGATAGACTGTGGAGTAAATATGAAGTCTCCATGTTGAGTGGAAATTTGAAAATTCTCTAAAATCTCCGCATGACAATTTTCATTTCATCTATTCATACAGTTTTGACGACACAAATCTTTGCCCTATTTAATGTCACATCTTTAATCAACGCGCAAACTCACGCTTTAACTTTTAATGATAAAACTAGCTAAATCACGGATGTGCAATGCAATCAGTCCTTAGGATGGCAATCTTTTAAAGGGAGTGTATCTCTGAGATTAAAAATTAAAAAAGACAATAATGATAGGATTTTCTTTCTATTTGGAATTTAAGCTTCATTTGTTTGCAAAATATGACAATATTTTATAATATTTAGTTTAAATCTGAAAAAGAATAGAAATTTTCAGTCATTCGAAAAGGAAAATTTGATTTAATTTTCCTAAATACACATACACTATTTAGGCCCTAGTAATTAGCGCATGATCAGTATGGAACCTGACATTGGCATTGGGATCTTAGGTCTAGCCTCGATGGACTCCGAGCTGGGCAAGTGCATTTGGGTTGTGGGCCTTGCCTTAATGGACCTAGGCATCGGCTTGCGACACCAACCTGAATAGATCCTAGCTTGGGTGTCGGAACCTAGTCCCTTGTGCCCGAGCGTGGATCCATTAAGTGTGGATCCATTATAATGTATGTGTATTTAATAATCAAATCATAATTTTCTTTTCAAAAGATCAAAAATATTTTCTAATTCTTTTTCTAGTTTTAGCTTAATATCAAAAAAAATATTTTCTCTCAAAAAAAAAAATCATCTCAAAAGATATTTTCCGAACATATAATATTTTTTTTCAGTCAGGAGCTTATCGGAGCTTATCGAAACACGAATATCGAAAGACGCTCCTTTCTGTCCTAATTGACAACGAAAGGCTTGAAAACTCAAATCATAGGAAAACATAAAAGGCGTTTCCAGTCGTAGCACATTATTGCGACTGTCGGGGAAAAAGAACAAGCAGAGGACGAGGAGGAGGAGGAAAACTAAGAAGCGATGCTGACGGGGCACCAAATTTTCGCGAGGATCCCAGGCGCGGGAAGACTGTACAAATTTGCCAGGAACAGAGCTAACGCATGCTTTCGCAATTATAGAGAAGTGATGGTTACCCGCGAAAACCCCCGGGGAGCGGTTGCTTCTGGGCCAATCAACCGCGGAAAACTCCAAGAAAGATCACTCCCCACCCTCGCTGTTTGGCCGGCGCTCCTCGGCTGACGTTTTGATTTGACGTGAACGGTTGCTTTCTGCTAAAATGAGGGGTTTGTCTCGGTACGTGCTTCGAAGTTGACTGAGCCTTAGTTTAATGTGATTGATGAATGAAGGAGTTTGGATGTTCTGAATTGGGCGGCCGGCCGTTCCTTGGCTTCTTGAGAGCTGAGGGAGTTCTTGAAGGGTTTGATTGCATTTTGTTCGTCATTTTAATAATGGGTTTGTCACGGTACGTGCTTTGAAGTTGACTGAGCCTTAGTTTTATGCGATGATGAACGGAGGAGTTTGGAAGTCAGCCGATCCTTAGCTTCTTGAGAGCTAGGGGAATTCGAAGGGTTTGATTGTATTTTGTATTTTGTTTGTTATATTTATAATGGATTTACGATTGAATTGATAAAATTTCAAAAGGTTTAAAATCAAATCGACATAATAAGACGAAATTGATTGGTATTTAATAAATTTAAAACTTTTTGAACTTGATTGTTCCTTTTAACTTCTTGAAGCTGGGAAGTCCGAGAAGGGTTTGTTTTGTTCATTAAACTTTTTTGTTTTCTCGTTTGTTTTATTCCTCGATCGCGTAGTATTTGCTATTATCCTCCTCGTCAATCTTTATTCAATCAAGACGTACCGATTCCGCACTCCTGATTTTTCTCCTTTAGGGTCATTGTCGTTTTGATTCGGGGAGGGAGATCTCTTGGTTTGATTTGTGTTTTTAGGGTTTGTCCCTTCGATGGGACGTAAACTGGTTTCGGTTCGATGGCCTCGCAATAATTCCACGTCTCTCTCGCTCTCGTCCTTTGTATTGACTTTATGTACACATATTTTATATATATAAATCTTAGACTTTTCTTTTGCCTTGCGAGAGTGTCGGTCAATAATACCATTAGGTAATTAAGGCCAATTTATAAAGTTAAAAGCTAGAGTTAAATTTGGTGAAAAACTATTCAAAAAGTTCTAAATTTATCGAACGGCAATCGATTCAAATTTATGCTTTTTAATTTAATTTTTAATTTTTTTAATTTTTTTCAATATAATCATTTTAGTCGAAATTGACACTAATCATTGTCAATTGTTCTATGTGGACTGGCATTGACATAAACGATTTTGCAATTTTAATTTTAATTTTTGAATTTCATCTTTATTTTCCTCTTTTTGTTGGTTATGGGGGTTTTGGCAATGGTTGGCGAGGTCCTTGCTGAGGTTCCGGCGATCAATGGAGGGAGATATGAAAAATAATAAACATGAAATGGAAAAGAAAAGGAAACAAAATTCACAAAATTTGATTACAAAAATTATCTACATAAACTTACTTGGCCATGAAGTTTTCGTTGAGGAAGGTGAGTCGTGTTAGACGATGGACGTGTTCTACAGTCGAGGGGACAAGTACCGATGGGGCAAGAAAATTTCACTAGAAAACGGGGAATGGACATCTCTACTTTTTGTGTAGAGATTTTTCTTTTTTCCAAAATCTCCGGATTAGGCTCCTCGTTGCTCGACACGTGGATCCCATAAAAGCAAACAGCGAGTTGGATTTCAGGGCAAGTGGGTTAGGATTCTGTATCAAAACAGGTCATTCACAAGTGCGTTTTCTTTTTCCTTTTCCTTTATTATTAATGTCGATTCACCTTTATGGATTGTCTGGCCGAGTTAGCTCTTTATTCTCAAGTTATTCAAGTGAAAATATATTTATCGAAATCTTCACCCAAGTTAAAGAATTCTCCTAATTTTCGAAAAAATCATGAGCAAATCCGATATCAAAGCGAATGACTCTGCATGTTCATGAATGTTTTCCAGTTTTCAATAAAAATCAAATATAAATTCTTACAGAGCAAATTCTGGAGTACAAATATGGAAGTCCAACACTTGGAAGTTTTTAGAACACCCCCAAGCCTCTCGATGTGTAAGTGGTCTCGATTTAAAGTAGTTTGTATATAGTTGGTGAGATTGGAACGAATAATTTCTTAGTTTCCGAATTGGCGATTCACCAACTCGTCGACTAAGCGTCGCTGACTCGAAAGTCATGGAAATTGTCTTTCTTAGGCCGAAAAAGGGAGGGGAAAAGGAGAGGTAAAAAGATCAGGCTTTTTGACTAGAAGGAAAAGCTAATCCCGCGCCTTTTCCCATGATCTTGTGATCAAGACAATCTCCGATTCATTCGAACCTTTCTCGTGATCAAGAACCATAATTAATGCATCGAGGTGGTTTGAGAACGAAGGGAAAATGACTTCGTCGCACTTCAATTAAGGACCACACGTAAAAGCCATGTCATGGCATGGCACGGCATGGCATGGGGGCATGATGCATCGCACGAGCGATGACTTCGCATCTCTCCAAAACGCACGGACTCGATGCGTCGGAAGTGAGGAAACGACGTGGGGGCAGCGACCACAACCCTCTCCCTTTCGCCTCCCTCGCACGCCATCTCGTGCCGAGGTTATTGACCACCCATACATATCTCCCGAAGTCAACATGAAAAAATATAATGGAATTTACCCTAAGGTGTCAAAAAAAATGAGGTGCACGAAACTGTTTCCGTGACATCAGAACGGGAAGTTACGAGTTTAAATCTCTTCAGATTCTCTAGTTGCTTCCCCATTACGTATTATTATACTTTAGTCCTAGGCTCAAGTCCAATCTAGCATGATGGAGATTGCCAGAGACTTGGACATTTAGATATTAACACGCGTGTTCATCTAATAGGTTAAATTTTTACTCACGCAAGTTGTCATTTAAATGAGGTGCACGAAACTTTTTCGTGACATCGGAATAGGATATTACGAGTTTAAATTTCTTCATATTCTCTCGTTGCTTTCCCATTACGTATTCTGATACTTTACTGCTAGACTCAAGTCCAATCTAGCATGATGAGAATTGTCACAGACTTGGACATTTAAATATTAACACATATGCTCATTCAACGGGTTAAATTCTTACTCGCACAAGCTGCATAAATTAAAAATCTCTAATTTTTTGTTATTTACATAATTAGTGAGCAATTGCTCGTATTAATAACGATGGACATGTAAATAAAAGCAATGAAGAGTTGAAATGGGGATGATTTAGTTTCAGGTGTAGGTTTCGATTCTCACATCTTATAAAGATGAGGTAAAATAAAAGTTTAAGAGTAAGGGTTAAAATAAAAATAAAGTGAGATTGAAAAAAATTTGGTTGGCCCACGCAATGAACAAGAGATATCATGTAATCCGGAAATGCGAACGTGGAATCTGACAACCCGCGTAGGCTGACGTGGCGCGCTTGACTCGCGAATTTTCTCGTCGTGCTTGGGCGTTTAGGGGAAGGGAGCCCCCTCATCCTCATCCTCATCCTCATCCTCGTGCACGGGTTTTGCTGGCTAAATCTGGGCCGGTGGGGGGATCGGTTGGGTGGAACGCAGCGCCGTGACGGGGGTGGTGGGGCCCCCGCTTCTGTTGGGGGTTCACGGACAAAGTGAGGTGTTCTGTCTCCCGTAGGCCTGACACGTGGCGCGCCCTCTGGCCTCTGTATTACTAATCGTTGGCGTATCTGTTCACATGCCACGGGAGACCACTGGAGAGGAGATTGCGTAAGTGCGAAATGAGGACGTTGGACGCGTTGGCTCGGCTCAGCGAGCAACTCGTTCCCCCGACCCAGCCGACTCGCTCGTCTCGTCGCTTCGTTGCCTCGCGTTTGGCTGCATGCGGCGTGCAGTCCTTGCCCCGATTCTAGGAGACCCCAACAGCATTACAGATTACTCATTCGTCTTCAGCCATCTCGATGCAACGAAATCTACCGTACGTACAATGACTTACTCCTTTGGAAAAAATGACTTGCGATTACTTGCTTTCTCGAAAGGATATTCGAGCGCCGATCAACTAGTGGGTTTTCACCCATATGGTCGCATTATACGTGTAAAGGTTGTATCGTCCGACACAAACGTACCCCACAATAATTGAAGCCGGCCATTACTAAGTTAGGATATCGCTGCAGTAAAAAATGAGGGCGTGTTTAGCTTGTAAACATGCCAAGCTGGTCCCTAACGTAGGAAAACATCAATCGCATCCCTCACTCCTCCTTACGTCGGGGATGACATTGCAAGATATCTCCGGCATATCTCACCGGCAATAAATTAAGGCCGCTGCAGTAATGGCGACAAGAGGAATTAGGCGAGATCTTTGCAGAGGATGTTGCTTAACGCATTTGCCAATTCGAACCATCCTAGTAAACAAAACCACATTACCTCGTAACTAGTGTTGGGGGTGGGGGACTGGCTCCGAGCATGCGCACGTGATGGCGCCGCTTTACTTGAGTATCGACGAAGCCACACATACATGGAGTGATCTCGCGAGCGACGCGATTGGGCGGGACATAACTGCACAACGTAAGCTTCGTGCTCACGAAAGCTAACTAATTTTTATCGCTCTCGGTCGAGACTCGTGTGTATTGTTTTTGGGTCCAAAGTCGGTTGCTTAACGAGGTGTTTATGCTCCTTCTAAGTTAACCCCAAACTCTCGAAAAACGTGATTAAGGATGGAATAAGATAATCGGAAAGGAAAGGAAGAAAAAAAGGGGTGTTGGGGGGGAGGCGACATATCTTACTTCATGGTACAGCAGTCAGATTCTGGTCAACCGGTTCGAGGGTTTGCGTTGGTCGGCTCCCCTCGTCGTTTGCCCCCACCCTGACTTCCTGCTCAATCTTTTCGGATCCGACCTGCAAAGCTTTCACCCGCAGCGGCACGGGGCATGCGAAATGACGAGTGCACCCTCGCCCCTTTTCAGAGATCGCCAGCGCTCATTTGGATTGAAACAAAAATGGAATTGTATATTAAAGTTTAAAATATCATCTAAGATTCTGTAATTTTTTTTAAAAAAAAAAGGTATCTAAATTTACATGTCAATACTTGGTGTTATATATACAGTATATTGGTAGTGGATGAGTTCCTTCGATGTTGGTCGAACGAAAAATTTTTAGTGGAAGCAGCTCATTCGGGTTGATGTCGTGCATTTGCTACCTTGAATTTAGAATGACATGTTTCACTACATGCGTCTATGCGTACATCTCTCGCGTAAATTATTCAAGAAGTACCGTGAAAAGAAATATAAACGCAGAGTAAAACAATGGTATCGTTATCATTCATCCGAGGACCATCGATGGCACGTGATTGGCTCCTTTCAAGAAGAGTAAAAAGAAAAATGTCAGGTTTGACCGGTCTTTCTTCGTCTTCTTTAACATCGCTGCGGTTATTGAAGCCACCGCTTCCAAACCCACACGCAAAACCCTCTCTCTCTCTCTCTCTTTCTCATTGCCTGCGACTGCAAACTGCTGGAAAACGACAACCCTTTCTTTCTTTTCCTTTTTGTCTTTCGCCTGTGTTTTCTTTTTCTCGGCTTCGCCTGCGACTTTACTGATGTTTTTGTTTTTATAACTCATCAGTTCTCGAGAATTTACAGCGTGAAAAGGTGGGGCTACAGAGGAGTTTATGTAGTAGGCAATGATAACGTGGGGTTGGTTTGGTTTCTTGGCAATCCAGCTATTCCATTTCCACTGGGAAAAAGAAAATATTTCACAGCTCGTCGTGCAAGCAAGAGAGAGAAAGAGAGAGAGAGAGGAAGAGAGAGATTGCTTTTTGCCTCCTAGTCCAGCGACAAGCTTGGCTTTGCCTTTACGTGCATGGTAAGTGAACTCCCTTCGAAATTTAACCAGAAAGCTTCACCAACTTTTCACCCAGCAATCGTACAGCAATCTCTCTCTCTCTCTCTCTCTGGTCATTATGCTTCCACACAGCGAGTGACCGGGACTCGTGGTTTGCGTTGAGTAGCCATCACTTTCCCCACACTTGCTCTATCTCCCGACCTTTTCCCTGTGTGATTCCCGGCGCCAACCGTGTGGCGCCACGTGGATTTCTATCCTTGAGGTTCAAGGTTATTCTGGAGGGAGGTAGGTTGGGGGATTAACGTTATCTATTCCCATAGACAACGGAAGAAGTTAAAAGATGACAAGCGAGAGTAAAACAAGTTTTTAAGCTGATAGAGTCAATAATAACGGTGAGTGGAGTAATTCTTCAAGCCAAAAGAAATCAAGAAAAAAGAAAGAAGCAAACAGACGATCAACAAGAGCGATTTGCATGCATGTTGTCGAGTTTTAAAATTCACCGATGGACAGTCAACAGTATATTTGCATTGGTAATTCTTATGGTTTGAGGATAATACGTGCTTATAGTTTGATTGTAAGTTTTGTCCGATCATAAAAGTCTGATAGTTAATCATAACATATACTATTGGTGTTTAAAATGATTTCCACGAGCAATTCCATCCATCATTAATTTGGGGATTATAACTTATCATCATCTTACCAATACCTCGTATTAGCAATAGTTGGATAAGACAGCTTGTGGGTTTTTATTTTTTTTACAGTGATGATATTTGCTCCAATCTTTTTGTTATTTATCCAGCTGTGGCTAATTCGATTTTTTTTTAAACGAGGCTTTCCCGTTGTCTTTACTTATCTGATTTATCTAGAACTTATCATTGGCGCAAAAGTAAGCAGAAATTTGGGGAGAATAGTTGGGAGGAGATAAGATTTGAGATGTGGAGTGGGTGGAGCACAAATCTCTCTTTATTGGGGTGTGGCATCAATGTATCTTGAGACGAATTAATAAATTTGATGGCGACTTGGATAAGTTAAAAGAAGATCTTTCCATCATAAAAAGACAAAAATTGGGAAAAAAAAATAGACGTTGATCTTGAAATTTCTACACGATATTCACGCAAAGGATGCTTTCATCCATCGCAATAAGATCATGCCGCTCTAAGCAAAGTTCCTTTTGGATAAAAAAATTCAATATATTATGTAAACTTCTTAGGTTATAGTATTTATACTAAAGTTATTGCTACTCTATTAGAAAATACGGTGAATTATATACAGGGGAGGTTCAATAACATTGGCTTCCAAAACTCACAAATTTTAACATATGATAGGAATCACGTGTAACTACATCTATAAAAATATATCATAAACCCATTTTTTAACTCATATTTGATAAGCTGAATTGTTATACGGGTTAGTTGGTCAGTAAATGAGTCGTAAATGGGTTTAGAATGATAAAACCTAAAATAATATAAATGTTAAATTGGTTCACAATTTATTTAAACTCAACCCATCATTATGAATTTCTCTTCACCGTCTTGCCTTCACTTGATCTCGCGTTTGCTTGCTCTATACTCTCACCTTAGTTTTAGTATAAGTTTTTTCATACTGAATTAAATGTGGAAGTGTTTTAGTAATATAGGTTGAGTATAAGTTATTAGATGTGTATTACATGGAAATGGGTAAATTTGGGTCGAAAATAGACTTGGCCCACCCGTTTGATGGGTCTATGTGTAACTAGCTATAAAACTTGATTTAGGAAAGCCCCAGCAACACTGTAACATATAAAGACTCTTTGTCAGCCTAAATTTCTTAAGGGTTTCTACATTATTCATGAAATTGGAGTTCTCAAGAACATGTACGTGACTTCATCATCGTTGCATGGGAGTTTCTTTAAAGCAAAGATACAACAATAACATGACAGATTAACGTTCCTTATCGGTTTAAGTACCTTTAACTTGCTTCTTAGGCTAAGGTTTCAATGAGGAATCGGTCAAGATTCCTTGGCCCTCTCGAGAAGAGAAGATCGGGAAGATGAAAACGCTCCCAGCCTTTTGTTTTTTTTTTTTTCCTGCTTATCTGAAAAGCAAACGAGTCAAACTAGTCGAGCTGTTTAATACGAGACTTCAAGACGCCAACCCGATGCGGACTGCTTACGAAGCATATGCTAAAACAGGTCATGTGTGTGTGTAGTATTTGGAAAAAGTTCGCATGGTCGGTTACTGACTCTTAGCTAGATAATGCGTATGGCGATGTACACTGACTCCCTTCCCTTATTTTGAAACGAATTTTTTTTTTTTTTTTTTTTAGCCTCCTTAACCACCGTAGACGTCAATGACACCGAAACGACATGCCACCCTCTCAACCACTGCTGTCCGCTTCCTCGCGTTCTCATTCTGGTCCGTCATGGATAAGTTAGTCTGACGATGGAGGTTTTGGGAAGATGAGGTGAGGGCGGCTCGAGTTAATACCTCCGCGATCCCTTCTTTCTATTTGTTTTGTTTAGGTGGTTTTGCCTCTCTTGTGCTTTGTCCGATAATGCTTCGTACGTAGGTTGAACAACTACGGGTTCATGAAGTTTCGGAGCGCTGTTTTCAGTCGGAAAAGAAATTAGTATGAATGAGGGGAAGAATATTATAGAATTTCAATGATGGATCTATCGGATTTGCAGTTTGAGTGAAGTAAATATGACTCGATGTAGCTACAAACTATTGTCTTTAATAGACGGGTGATCTCTCCGGGGCTATCATGATATCGGATAAGCTTTTTACTCGAACATCCAAGTCCTTCATTTTGAGTTTTTTTTTTTTTTCAATGGAGAAAAGGTGGGGGAGGAGCAAACGGCGCAAGAAACCTCCTATGGGCGTTACCGTCAGGAGTCCACATTCACCATGGAATGTTCTTCATGAGTTATAACCTAAAACGCTGAGAGTGGCGAACCCATCATTGCATTTTCACTGAGATTTTAGTAATTAAAAAGTTTCTTCGTACAGAATATGTGTCAGTTATTGTTCAGAAATCACTCATAATGAGAATCATAGTCATGATTTTGTGGAAAACATTTGACCATTTTATTGTTAGGCCGACCCCCTTAAAGGCCCTTGATTTCCCATTCCGTATGTAAAACCAAGTCATCGTAAGCTTTCGTAAAGGCAAAATATAGGATTGTGGATGGATGGAAATAACCACGACTATGCTCTAAAAATTTTGCCCATGCATGGCTAGAACGACACACTCTCGGTTCCCTTATCATCCAAAATCAAATGCACCTCAAAGAAAATATTATTTAGTTTGGCCAAACTCTACTTCTATTGTAGTTTTGACATACGTGTATGATCAAACGGAGTGTTAATTCATATTTTCCACATACGGACACACCAATTAATTAAGATTGTTAATTTACTCAATCGCACGTCCAAATCTTCAAAATTAAATCATGTCATCCCATGTGCTGAACCTCTTACTGGGAGTTGCATGGTAGCTAGCGTACAACCCCATCATTCTCGTTCATTTCTGATATCCCAACTCTCTACGGATTGCAGCAACATTAAATATATGTACATAGAATGAGAAAAACCTTAGAAATTTACTGGGGATTTGGGAGGATTTAGCGTAACGAACCATTAAATGTGACAAAGGGCAGAGAGAGAGAGAGAGAGAGAGAAGCAAGGGGATGTTGCTTGACGCACTAGCCAATTTCCCTCTCCTCGATCGCCGGGAAGTGGAGAATCCAAGCGAGGATCGATATGAACACGTGCTGGCCCGAAAGGTCGCCAAAATCTTGGAGTGATTCTTAAGACATCGTGACATTCTCTGCTCACTACCACGATCTCAGTCCATTCTTTATTCAAGCTATAGACAGGAAGAGGCTCCCTTTTTCCTTGGCTAGTGGCCAGAAGCCAGAAGGCGCGTGTGTGAACAAAAGCCCTGAAATCTCTCTCATTTGGTCAATCGAAAAGCACTGATTTGAAAAGCTAAAAGCTTTTCCGCCCACTCGGGAAAACACAAGTCAATCCTTCGGTCAAAGGGAGATATGATTAAAGCTGGGGTGGGGTAGGGTCACGTTGGGCCGTGATTGTAGGCCATCCATCTTCATAATTTTTACGATATGTTTTGTGTCATTTAGTGGGTACCTTAGAGTTGAATTCAGATGTTGTCCGAGTGGAATTTATAGTAATTTGCGAAGTTTCTATTTTTTGTTCCGAGGCATTTCCAATGTGAAAATAGCTTGGAACTTGGAGGCTATGAGGAAGACCTAAAAGATTAAACCCTAATCAATCAAGGCGAGCATAATGATTCTATAGTATCTTCGCATATATCAAAACAATAAAATCTTGTCATTGATGCATCTATCGACTAACTAACACAAAATGATGGTCTCGGTGTAGAATTGTGAAGGCTTCATAATGTATGTATCTACATTGAACTTAAATGAAATCATGAAAGGTCTTTAACCATGTACGACTTTGCAACTTTAAAGCCTAATGGCGGAACTAACACATATGGTTTAAATTAAATCAACGGAAAGTGAGATGACGACGGACCGTTATTGACAACGCAAGTACCGACCTACCGTGATGGAGTATAAGAATTGAATGAAGTGCTTAATACAAAGGCGCACTTGCCTCTAGTCCGGTACCATCTTTTTATATATATATATATTTTTTGTTAAAAAGATGCTTGATAATGAGCTATCTACAAAAAGTTTGTCATGTTTTGATACATAATCATTCTCGTATTATATGCAATCAATATTTTGAAAATTACGACATTCTACTTTTAGTATGATGAGCAAGTGCTTAGATGGTACTCTTGAACATGATCCATCTATAAAGTCATCAGAAAAAAATATTTTGCTTGTCCAAATACTTATTTAGTTTCTTAAGGATCAAGGGAAACAAAAAATTTACAAAGTTTCAAAAATACACTTTGGCAATTTATCCGTACGAACGAGGGCTCTTCTTCTACGCAATAATTGCTTCGGCCCCCTCGAGGAAGACCCTAGAAGCTCCAAAGTTCAAGATCTCTCTCTCTCTCTCTCATGAGTCCCGTCACCTCACTAAATGAGGCGTAACTTTAGGGGCGAGCGACGTAAATCTGGGGATACAATAGTTTCGGTTCAACGTCAATGTTTCCGAAGGAAGGTGATTATTATTACAACGTGAGAGGCCATCGTGAATCGGTAAAAGATTGCTTGATGCCTGCCGATGCCGAGACACTAAGCTCTTTACGTGCATGGTAAGTGAAGTTAACCATTTCCTAAGCTACGTTGCCAGCTTTGCTTGGCCCTTCATCTCTATCTTCATCGATTGTTGGGTATTTCCCTTGTAATCCAATTAAGGAAACGCCCTCCACGACGCCCTCTCGTGGTGGTTATGGGGATATACACACATGTAATTTCTAGGGTTAGATCTTTTTTTTTTCCTTTTCCCTTTTTACAATGAAATGCGAATACAAAATTGTTAATGTACTACATAGCGTGGTTGCTCAATTTGGAGGTCATACGTCCAAATTCAGTCACATCTAAATAGCATTTAGTTAGGGTCATTTACACGAGCTAATGGCCTAGATGGGACTTGCATGATGTACCCTGATTGAAACCGACAAAATAACGTTTTGCTAGATTTGTCAATCCGAGAATTTTGGTGCAAATATTCTCAAGAATCAAGTATTTTACCCTAATAAGCAAGTTCGAGATCAATATTCCTAGTCATAGATTATATCGAAAGACATCTAATCTTTTACAAATTCCAACTCAAAATCTTATGGATCCATTGAGGCGACATGAAAGTAAAGAGTCCTATTAATATGAACTTTTAAGTTTTGACGTCATTATGCGCCATTCATTTCCCATCACGAATGTTGAATTTGACCGGGTGATTTCACTCGACCTAATTAACTAGTAAGGCCAACTAAAACTCGACCTAATAAGTCCAATTTGTGGCCAAATCGTGAGCTCGGATATGGCATACGTATCATAGCTATTTTGGACATATGGCCTTAGCTTTCAAGCTCTCCCATTTCTTTATACATTATTGCTTAGCCGATGTGCCGTCCAAGGTCCATTTCTTCACAATCACCATACAATTATTCGAAGAATTCCGCCCGCCCATCTCAATGCACACAAAAATCATGATCAAAATGTCATGCCGCCCAAAATAAACAATGAAAGCAGAAAGCGAAACTTTTCCGAACCCAAACCTAGGAAAGAAAAAGTACAATAAATGTCAAAAAGAACACATATATTACTACATCACCATATAATTTAAAGAGAAATTAGGAAGATAAAAATAAGAAACTTAAATCGAAAAGCGAAAGCGAAGCAGGCCTCGTGTAGCGATTGCTGCCAATCGATCTAGCCGAGCGCAGGGCAAGAAACTGGAAACAACGTCATGGGGGTGGGCTTGAGAGCTCCATCCCATCTAACTTCACCCCACTTCTCAGCAGTTCCCATGTTTCTTTATGTTGACCTTGAACTAAATGTTCATTGCTTTGGAAAATAAAAAAGAAAAGGAATTAAGCTCCAAATCATCAGTGAATTAAGCGGGGAGAACACCCCTCGGATAATGAATTTAATAGAAACGACAATAATGTCACTAATTAGCCGCCGGAGAAGGAAAGATGGCGACGGGAACTGTTTGAAAAATCATGCATGGCCGACTAGAATACCGACATTGCGACATTTGATAAAGGAGAAGTTGAGACCGATGGATTAGGTGGTCTAGCAAAGCCAAAAGATTTCTCTAGTCCAATTTCTCATTGTGTGTTAACAGCAATCATCTGATCGATTGGTCGGCATCTAATCCTGATTAAAATAGCCGCTGTGGCATTTTCCCGACATTTTCCAGGAGCTGCATTATTCGATACGGCCCGGATCTTAACTCATAAAGCGAACTCGCGAATACCATTCAATAATGTTGTCAACCTTTCTATTCAAAACTTTGAGACAGGTGCATTATTATATCTTTGCGATGAATAGACAAGCGAGTTTATAATAATCACCGAAAACGAAGTATGTCGACGCATAAAAATATATAAAACAAGGAGAATAAGTAGAAGGAGAAGGGAAGGGGGCGGTATGATTGAGAAGAATAATTACGGGATGGATGGTTTTAGGTGCAAGAAACCAAAAGTCATCGAATATTGAATTAGGGTTTCCATTGATAAGCACTTAGCCTTAACTCTGCTCTTTCGTCGTAAGGAGATAAAAAATTATATTATAGTATATTATATACGATATATATATTTATCATGATTGAAGTTGGAGATTACAAAGGGAATCATATATATATTCAATACAAGTCAGCTGCCAAAATCATTACGTATGGCCTGCTTTCTTCTCTATATTTTCCCTTTTGACTTTCTTCTTTTATTAAAGGGAATTAAGTCTTGACTTTTTCCGTTCTTTTTTTTTTCTTTGGATTTATTTCCCTTCCAATGTTAATACTTAATAGCAGTTCTCCTCCATTAATAAAGGGGAAAAGAAGCAGGACGCCATATATATGTAAAAACTAGCAGTTGGATTGGTATAAGCATTATTATATTGCTTTTGACATCACGGGCACTTTCACAAGGCTTGGAGATAACATATATGAAATCTAGGACGACCCACAATCATACGTTAAATGCACACATTGGCCGAAAAGCAAACTATTGACACGATCTCCTTAACAGTTGTGCAAACAAATTACCGTGGATGGGGTACCGTGGATGGATTGGAAAAGCTTAGAATAACTTCAGGTCGTGTTCTTCTCTCCTAAGTCTTCTCAATCGGTGGGTCACAAATATAGGCGGCGAACATTGTCCACATTCGTATTTTCTTAAGTTTGCGTGAGGGGCGCGATTTAAAACTTGTATCCGCTAAACATGGCTAAATAAAATCATATGAAAGTTAGATGCAACATCACACCATAACATTGCTTCCCATTCATCTTGCAATTTCTAATGTAACCTTTTTTCAGGAATATAAAATATAAACTTACCGAAAGAAAGAAAAAGAACCAACCTAATGACAATAAAGCTGGACATATATGACTTTCAAGTTGAGAAGTGTCTGTCTTTCAATTCATACCAGCGATAAGCCGGACATGTCATGACTCAAATGTAAGGCAATAATGATTATTTCTTTTTCTTTTTCCGAAAATGAGCTTCGTGGAGTTTCAATCAGTCAATTTACAGGAAAAGGAAAAACTCTACCTGGGCCTGTAATGAAGCCCAATGGAAAAGAATGGGCCCATACGAGTTTTCCAGCTACTGATCAGCCTAATCCACTTGTAAAGTTGGTGGGGCAAGCGTATTTACACATTTATTCCCTAATTGAAGGGATCTTCAGTACCTTAACCATGTTCAAATTGGCGGATCTCTATCTGTGAAAAAACCTGTTTTTTCCATCTTGCTCGAACAACTCGAGATCTGGGTCCCAATAATAACACTGGTTCGTTCTTTCGAGCCGATAGCCTCTGGGACAATAGAGTTATATGCTCTAATAGTTAGTGTGTTCGAATGGAATGAAGCGATTGTCACTTACAAAAAGGATCGGTCGAACCTCAACAGCCGTAAAAAGAGTCATTGAAAGTTTTGAACTAGCCAGCAATCAATAATTTCAAGGATTCGCGGGACGACGATGCTCATGAGAACGAATGTTGCATGCATTAACATCAGCCATCCATTGGGAGTCAAACCCGGCGACGGTCGCATCTGGTGGGTACTAGTCGGGTAACGAGAGAGAGAGAGAGTACAACGTAGACGGTCCTAGTAAAAAAATCTATACTAGGAACATGGGGACCAAGGGGCAGGTTAATGATGATAAGGTCATATGGTACCAAAAAGATCTGGTTCAAGGGCAACCGAGAGAAGATGTGTCCTCAAGGTTTGATGAGAGCAAAGTGTTGGGTGTAATGATTAGGTCATAGTGATGTCCTCTTTGGCCATGAAAGTGTCCCCCAACGAATTGCAAACCCAAAATGTTCCTCACATCCCCCCTTCCCCTTCCCCTCCTTCCTCCTCCCTTTTGCAATTGCTTCCTATCTACTCTTTCCTCATGCACGGTCATTAATTAGTATGGAGAACGCAAGCATTGCCAAATTGCTTTCTTGGGTCCCCTTTAGGAAGCCCCCAATCTAAGGGCGCAATCGCCCTGCGGGCATGTGAACATATAATTGAAAGGGACACGAATCGTGAAACCGACGATGATGAGACCCCAAGGGAATGATGATGATGATGAGATGGAGACCATGGGGGTCCCGGCTTGTTTACTGATTAAGGATCCGACCGAATTAGCGTACTTCTTATGGGAGGTTTTTCGAGGGAGGAGGGGGAAGGGGGAAAAAGCTGGGTTTGGGTCATTATAACGACCGAATCCAGCTATGGATTTAGCACTTTCGGGAACAACAAAGCGCTCGCGAGGTCGTGTTTTTAATCCTTGCGTCCCCACGTAAAGTGGAATCATGCATGTGGATGACTAGAGGCCTTGCCCGATGGTTGACCCCGCAACTGTAAAAGGATTGCAAATATTGGAGATGTTGTATATGCCAGAAGGAAGAAGAAATATAGGAAACGCACAGTTCTCTACTCGTTATTTTCTTCAGGATTTTCAACGTACGTTCCGTATATGATGGAAAAAACTATTCAAAAAGTTCTAAATTTATTGTATTTTTGCCAATTCGTCGTAAACCTTTTTACATTTTGTCAATTAAGTCCGTTCGGTTAATTTTTGCCGATCGGCCATCCTATATGGCACAAACGATGCTAACATGAATAATTTTAAATATTTTTATTTTTATGATCTTTATTTTTTGTTCCCTTTCCTTTTCCTTTTGTCGATGGCTAGGTTGGTTCTCGCTGTGTATCCCCATGGAGGGAATGTTGAAGTTGAAAAAACAACATAATCATTCAAATCCTTATTGTGGCATTAAATTATATGCCATATGGTTGAATTATATCGACTTACTTCAATTTTGCCCCTCTCCCCCCATAGTGTATGTGTAAAACTCCGTCGGATCCTTCATGAAACATAACCTAGAATTAGATCTTCATTATCGAAAAACCCTGAGCATACATACCATTGAGAAGGAGACGCTCGGCGAGGCCGACCCTCACCCGGCTGCACCTTGCTTGTTGTAGGCAAGGCAAGCCGATGGCCGGCCAACGGCAAAAGGAAGAAGAAAGAGAAACTAATAGAAAATTCAAAAATTATGAAAATATTATTAAATACTGTCTATGTTAGCATTGACCATTCTACATGGCATTGCCGGTGTCCAATTCAGTGGTTTACGGCCAAAATTAATCGAATGAACTCTATTGACAAAAACTAAAAATGTTTAGGACTAAATTGGTAAAAGTACAATAAATTTATAACTTTGGTGGAATTTGAAATCAATAAATCATTAGGTCATACTCTCCTTTTGGAGGTCGAGATTAGATCTTGTCTAGTGTATTTCATTAAGGTTCTAGGATGGCATACGGAATTCCCGTTGAATAACAAGTATCGTGCAAGTGAGTGAGATTCCACATTTTTTGTTCAAGAACAGATTTTTTTTTTTTTTATAGATGTGAGATATCCAAACCTTTCAATTCAATTTATAGGACCGTTGAAATTTATACCGAGGGGTCATAGGATAAACTCACGGACGAAAATTTATCCGAATGACCCACGAATGTCCTGATGCTAAAGTGTCATTTCATCGCTATAGCCTGGAGTAAACAAGCACAAAGCAAATGCAAAAAGTAGAATAGGAAAACAAATGAAGCAATCTCGAGCCTTGAAGCGCTCGTAAGCTTTATAATCATAGAGCGCTTTTTCAAAATGGCGAACACAGTATGGAGATATCCAGATCTGTTTATTTTTCCTTTTCTCGTGGATTACTCGCAAGCAATCATGGGAGGACATGCTGGATTTTCGAAGAACTATCGAGTGAGATCTTTGTCTTAATCATAATTATCACATCCAGCATCGCGGTGTGATTTAGCAGCAGCACAAATGATTATGGTGGGGGGCCTGTTTTATGCTGTGTTTTGCCTTATTGGCAAAATGCGATTGCCATGCACATGCTTGCATTAAGGAGGAGGGGGAAAGCAAGAATGAAGAAGAATCCGAGGCACGTTGATTTGAAGGCAATCTCTCTCCATCTCTTTCTTAGGGTTTAAGGATTTGCTAAAATCCCACCAAACACGATTTGATGTCGTCGGGGGAAGGGGAAGAAGAGCCTCAGGCCTTTCCATCAATTACGTTTTGGTCATTAGTGTAGTGAATACCGAGGACGACCACCAACATTTTGCTTCCTTAAAAGGGTAGAAATTGCTCTAGGGTAAAAAAGGGTGGGGGCAATTGAGGTGTTAAGGTTAGGGCCACCAACCAAACATCATCATCATCTCTTAGTCGGTGGTATTTAACTCCCTAAGGAGATAATCTTGGAGATTAACAATCTAATTACGCTTGACTTTGGCTCGGTAGAGATGCAAAACGTTGATTAATAGATTTATTGAGACGTATGTGTGAGTTATGTTGGAAAGAATTCCACATCAAAGAATTTGCATGGTGTAGAGTAGTTAATATATCTTGATTGGTCCATGACTGACTAACTTAAGTTTTTAAGTGAAAGTAAATTCAATTGAATATGTTGGAAGACTCAGGCATGATGTGTTAAGATTAGGGCCACCAACCAAACATCATCATCATCTCTCAGTCGGTAGTATTAATGCCTTGAGGAGATACCCTTCGAGATTAACAATATAATTAGACTTGTCTTTGGCTTGGAAAAGTTGTGAAACATTGACTACTAATAGATCTAGTAAGATGGATGTGAGTTGTGTTAGAAAAAATTTTACATCGAAAAATTGATATGGTGTGAAGTAATTAATATATCTTGATTGACCTCAAAATTTATTACCTTAAGTTTTTAAGTGTATGCGAGTCTAACCAAATACGTTAACAGACTCAAATTTGGGCTTCCTCTTGATAATATCTTCAAGCAAAGGTATGTGATTTCTGCTATAATCTCCCAACTAGATCGACACCGCTCTTGGTTAGGCTTCCAATGGAAAATGCTAATGTTTTGCCTAACGAATGAAGTGACAAAACCAACATTAAAACCTCACCTACTTTGCGTGCGCATCCTTGGACCTAAGTAACAAGTCTTTAAAAAGCTTCATCTCGGTCTTCATCCGGATCTCGGGATAACCGGGATATAAAACAACTAGAGGGTATTAAAAACCTCACCTACTTTGCTTGTGCATCCTCCCGTGGTCACCATCAGCCTCTATCCTCCATACCATGTCCTCAATGAGGTCCTAACAATCTAAATTATCGTTGTATACGGTCACATAATTCAAAGCAACTCATAATCCCTGCGAGCCGGTGGCTGGAACGGTCGAGACGTAATGTGGCGAAAGGGACGTATTCTCGTTCCCCGCCATGTTCACGGGAGATCAGTCGGGCGTTTTAAAGCATAGCCCGGGCACCTAGTCTTGAAAGGCACCGATAGGGAGTTTCTAGTTGCACAAGGTGGCTTTGGGTCCAAGACAGACACGTCACATCCATTTCCATTCTTGGAATAGCTAGCTGTACGCCATGCCCCGATTAATTTCAGGAGCCCCCAGCTTGTGCAGTGAAAATCGTCAATCTGCAGGAGTTCTATACGAAACTCTTGAACGATGCATGGGCCTTTCGACAATCCTGGAGGTGTACACACAAGCGAGACATCCAGCCCAACTCTCTGTTTTGCCAACTAGCAAGTGACGGAAGTGAGCAAGCGATCTCTCTCCTTTCTTTTCTTCTCCCTTTTGGAGTGACAAGCGCTAATTATCATTAGCAAAATGGACATTCCACGATGCAGATTACGGTTTTGATATCGTCCTATAAAAGATTTTATTATGGCGGATTGGACATCAAGTGGAGATGGCCGAGTTGGTCTAAGGCGCCAGATTAAGGTTCTGGTCCGAAAGGGCGTGGGTTCAAATCCCACTCTCCACACCTTCTGTCCTCCCCTTATTTCCTTTTTAGCGATCTCAATGGTGTCATTCCGTCTCTGGAACATTCTTTTCGTAAATTTCTGACCCTGTGCAATCGGAGAAAGACAACGGACTATTGATCTAGCATTGATTTATCTTGGTGTTACCCTTTTAATGTGTTGAGAAGAAGAGCAAGATCGAGAGTAATCTCCACGAAACAAATCGGAACTTGCCAAAGATTAGCATGGATGATAATCTCAAACATCTTTCGGTCAACCCCAATCTGCCATTTCGCTTAAGGACTATAAAAGACAGTGCAGCGAATGGATAGTAGTCAGTAATGACAACGGAAAAATATGTAAAGTGAAGCCCGGCCTCGCAGAAAAATTGGACTTTGCATGAGGAAACGCACTGCATTGTTGTAGAACAGAATGTTACACAAACCAAAACAGGCTAAGGAAGTTTCCTTAACGACTTCGTTCGACTCAGCAAGTAGTATTTGAAATCCTCATGAGCAGACCCACAGAACTCGGTAGAGTTTTCATAACTTTGTGTGCCTGGATATAGCAAGCACACAGTGGGTCGAATATCTCTAGCCGTCCTCTCCTCTTCTTTTTGTTGCACTTCGATATGGCTCCACAATCTGCACACTCCGATGGTTGATGGATAATACTTGCCATTAACCTTTAGTCGACTATCCTAAGTAGTTGGTATTTTTTCTCCTTTGCTCCACAGACACTACACTGGCTATCAAAGAATAAGAACTGCATCAAAAATGGACTTTGAATGCGTCTTGTTGTACACTCTAAAAGACTTGTCTGATGTTTATGTTGATTCTTGAACTTCTGAGGTATTCCAGCAGAAAACAATCATCTTGACTCGAAAAATGCAACTCAAGCGGAGTGATCTCAGCAGAATCTTTGTCTGTAAAGATCCTGGGAACACCTGCATAGGAAAAAAACAAGTAGATGCAGAGAGTCAAAAGAGAGAGCCTGAACAGCATTGTCAGATAATCGAACAATGTGTACCAATTACATAGATGCTAAGACTGGTATGACCTACTACTTTGAATGAGAAAAGGCAAAGTGAGGTCAAACATTACAGGCAAGGCACTTCATGAATATGATGGATCCAGCACAAAATAAGAATAGAAGGTTTAGAACCAAGGAAAACCTGAAGTCGCATTTTCTCCTCTCTGTTTCCAAATTATCATTGGAATCGCCAAGTGGCAAAATTATTAGTTAAGAAATGTCTCTTGTGATTATTAATACAGCAAAGGCTCTAAACAAGCAAGGAGAAGGATCATCACTGGGCCTGACTACTAGCTCCTTGGATTAAGAAAACATTGTAGAATAATAATTAGCGTAGACAGGAGAGAGGGGTAAGCAACTTCCACTACCAACACATCAGAGATAGTAATCTTACATCTGAATATATAATACACTGAAGATTAAGTGTGTTTATTTCGCAGAAAATCAATGATTTGGAAAACATTTTACTTAAAATATCACTTACAAAAATGAATCAACGAAAACCATTTTCATAATCACCCAATATGTTAGGCAATGATTATGGTAGGCATAGATTGTGGTTAAATGGATGATAATGATAATATTTTCTGCTGACTAATTTTTCTGATACAAATAACCATTTTTAGGAAAAAGGTTTCCAGCGAACTAAGATGCAGATTCAAGTGCTTCAACATCATAATCGGGCATTCAAGAGCTTCAACATCATGATCGGGCATAATTTTATGGTAACTGATGAAAGCAAGGAATAAAGCTGCCAAGGAACTCGTACCATGAAAGCATTCCCTTGCCTCTCCGGCCATAAGTACAACATCACCACTTCGAAGAAACATTGCTATAGGATCATCCTGTCTAGTCTTCCCTCCCAAAAGAAAGATAGCTTTGCATCCCAAGCTGTCAGAGAAGTACATATATTGTTAGATTCTCAAAAATAATTACTCCATCATCTTTCTTCTTCAAGCAAACTAGAGAGAGGTGGGGAAAACTATGATGTACCTCATGCTAACTATAGGTTTGCTCCAGTCTGCTTCCATGTCATCAAGATGACCTCCCAAAGTATCACCTGAAAGAAGAAACACATGTAATCACCAGATTAGTTTATGATTTCTGATCATTACTAGAAAAAGAATTACAATCCTTGATCCAATGAAAAAGAGAACGATAAGTAAATGCAAATTTGAAACGATAGTATTATGTACAGGAGGGTAACAACCATCATGGCCACTACAAATTGTTAGGATGCAGCTTATGGCCCAAGACAAGGGTTATCAGTTCTGTTGACATTGAAACCGGCTGACACTGGCCCACAAAGTGGCCAGGTGCTAAATACAGCGGTTTCAACTTTCAAGAGGGTGGTTGCAATTAGCGGCCCCTATATATTAGGGGTGAGCAAGAGACATTGTGGAAATGATCATGATTGGGAAGCTTCTTATTCCAATAAACTTTTATCCCAGTACTAATATAAATAGGTTATAATGTCTAAGCCATGAAATTACTCATCCTAAGGCTAGTTTGTATCTTATTAATGTATCGTTATAGTTAGCGCAAATGGTTGACTAAAAATTTTCATTGTTTATTGTAAAATTCTAAAACTCTAAATGTTTGCATTCTCGACCTACTATCACTCTCCTATCTTACTTCCTTCATTCTCTCCTCTTTAAACCTGACCCTAGGGTTCACATCATAAAAGTGTCTTGTCATTCAATTCCAGTTAGTTCTGTATCTGAGGTGTGAGTTCTGTACGTGAGGTGTGAATGATTGACGCCAACATAGTTCCCACTTAACTCGACTTGAGGCAGTTATGACACTCAACTCTAACTAAGATCAAACCTCATTCTTTTCCAAGTACCTGCTTGATTGGAGGTAGCGCTTATAAGCTCGAGCTCAACTGGACTAAACTCTATCATCAGAAAGTAAATATTGATCTAAGCTTGAGATACAAAGTTACAGTACAACTTTATCTATGCTTCTCACATCTATAGATGTAAATAAAAATCTACACATGCAGAATTCAACCACTCTATTAGGCGCAGAGTCAAGTATAGAAGCTTGAGCTTGATTTGTCTAAACGCTTCAGCTATTCATATTTAAACTCAAAAAAATTTAAGTGGAGTTCTAACAGTCTATGAATCGAAGTCATGTAGTTTGACTCACTTTCTCTCCTATTCACACATCCATTCTTCATGTTCATAGTTCAATTGAAACATTGTCGACTTCCAATATTACCAGCACAATAGAAATCAGAGAAAATACCTGATGCAAAGTAATTCACTATTGCAGCTTCAGGTCTAAATTCTTCTCCCTTAGGCATTGCTGGAGTAGCCAGTCTTTTAGCCAGTTGACAGAGTGCATCGGGGATCTTATTGTGTGGAAGAGACACATCATAGTTCCGCTGCATTGTATAGAAAAAGCTACTTATAGATCAAAAGTATAACGCTGTCCAGATTAATCCCTAGAATGCCAATGAGACGGCAGCAGAAAAGGTTATGCAGCCATAAGCATGCAAATCTTTAGCCACTCATTTCCCTATATTTACCTGAGACCAGTCAAATTGAAGGCCAAGGGTACTCCATCGTAGCTTCCGTAAAAGAGCAGAGGCCGGACATGATGTGCAACCATTTCCTCTTAATGGAACTTCACCTTCATCAATGAATTTCCAAGTGGGATGGTCTCCATTACTCTCTTCTTTGACCAAAACCTTCCTCTCTTTTGCAGTGGCAAAGAGATCCTGTAGAGGGCCATATATTGCATTATGATTCGTTCGGTTAGGTGGTTGTGGGAAGCTGAGTAAACTCTCCCTCATCCATTGGCACTGTTCTTCTAGACTTAACGCCCCAGGAATGAAATAAAATCCTACATTATCAACAACCAAGTCAAAAACCAGCCACGAAGGAGAGAAGCATATTCATATCTACACAACACTCCGAAGGATCTTGACCCGGCGCAGACGGGAAGACAGTCCCAACACTGATCAGCAACTGGAGGGCACGTATGCCGATTGGTAAATATTAATCTTTACTCAAAGAAAACGGGTTCTTCTACCACAACATTTTCCTTTTTCCCAATTGCCACATGTAAGACTACAAGCAAGCTAAACCCTCCATTCTCATAGGTCAAGCAAATGGAAATTTTCAATCCAGGAGGACAAACTTCGACCAGCTAAACAAAAAATTGACAGATGCGAAGCAGTCGAAGCTGCAATATTACCGGGCCGACCCTCTAAGCAGAACACGGGCCGACGGAAACCGCACCGAACCGCCGCGACACCGACCGGAAGCTCGCCGCCCCGCTCGTACGCCTCCGAAATAGCCTTGAAATCGATCACGTCCGATACATCCACGGGTTTGACCTGCTTCTTCCTAGCAAAAGAAGTCGCAAAACACACGAAACCGTGAGACGCTCCAAAAAGATCAAATTTTCATCCCCCGCGAGAATGTCAGAACAGAAAGGAGATTACTTTCTGGATGACTTGAGAGAACCGTCGTCGTAGTAGAGCTTGTACTTCTTCTCGGCTCGCCGGAAAGCCGTCCACTCCGAATCACCGGCGGGTTTCTCCGTCCCGTACATTTTCCGAGCCGGAAGTTTCGATTCCGAAGAGGGGAGAGATCTAATCTTCTACGCCGACTTTATTGTCAGGGTTTCGCGCGGCTCCTCCTCTTCGCCTCCTCGAGGGAAATTTTTTTTTTGTCGGTCGGTACCTCCTTGAGGGAGTTGACGGGTTATTTTTGATGGTTTTCCTTAATTATTTTCGTATGGGTAGGGGCAACTTTTCTTTTCGTTAAATATTAATTATATTGGGAAGCAAAAGATTAAAAATATAAAATCAAGTCTTTGCAATTAAATCTTTAGTGATATGATGACATTAATAGTTTCTGAACTTTGACCTAATATGCAATGTCACTCTTAAATTTTTAATTTGTTCAACGTATTTTATGAACTTTAGCTCGATATGTAATGTCGTTTATAAACTTTGAATTTATTTAATATGGTCACTAGACTTTTAATACATATTTAAGTTAGTCCATAGACTATATGATGTTATTTAATATTGTCCCTAAATTTGAATTCCATTAAACATTTCAATATAGTTTAAAGACTATATTGAATACACACAAATTTAGAAACCACATTACATATTAAACTAAAGTTAAAAAACCATTCATGTCATTTCCCCATCTTTAGTTTGCATGGTTTAGGCAATTAGAATTTTTGTTTTTCCTTTAACATCGGCTCACTTAATTATGCCGACTTATTAAACTGCCGAAGTTTAGCTTAAAATAACACTTAAAATCTTATGTTAAGATATTATCAACCTAACATCTACAAATTTAATAAAATTACTTTACTTTCCAGCGATAAAGCTTACCGACTTTGAAGCAAAAATTGATTTCTAATAATGCTATTATTCCCAGATATATAAACTATTTAATTTTACATATTTAAATATGCCGTATTTGTCTCGTTATATTTATTTAACACTCATTGCATTCTAAAAACGGATTTTAGTATCTATCTCAATCCTATTGTACTTTTCGTCTGTTTATATTATTCCGTATAAGGGCAACGCGGATACTAATTAAATTCCTTTTGATCCACGTAATTCAAAAGATTTCGATCGAATATTCTCGATTATCACAAGTCTTTAAACTTATATGTTTGACATAGACTAGATAAAATCATAATATCATACGGACAAGTCAGTGGAGACTATCGCGGGAAATATTTCTCATAAGCAATCTACACGTACACGAACTTAATAATATGACATGCAGTCACATTTCACGTTAGTCGAGGACGATAACTTCATAAAATGGTCATCCGATTACCCGTTTTCAATTTTTCCTTCTTTCATTTTATTATTCTCTTAATTTTGGGCTTGGCTACAGAAGCGAGTAAACCCACTTGGCCCGGACTACCCATGAAAATAGCCCAAGCTCAACTCGTCCACGTTATCGCGGCATTGAAGGTCGCGGGGTCGTCACCCTTGCCGTCGGTCCGCACTCACGTATTCTTTCCCGACTCAAATCCGTCTCCAATTGCGACGGCCAAAGCTGGTAATTTCCATTTCAATTCTTTTTATTGATTTTGCTGGATCTGAGGTTGATGTCCAGATCCATTTCAGTTCATTTTGCAACGTGTCTTGACAGGTTGATCTCACTTTGGATGAAACACAACGTCTTCAAGAAGAAGGCCCATCAGATCAGGGATGTTTTGAGAATTCTGGGAATAAAACAGAGAGCTCATGAAGGTCCAAATTGGGTTTGTTTGTGATAACAAAGACTCACGAGACCCAGGTGAGGGCCGCCTGAGTCCTTGAGATGCTGGCGGCAGTCACTTGGACCACGTGACAGGGTTGCCGTGGCCATAGCCCTTCGTCGGTCTGATGAAGGGTTTTGTCTCATTTATAAAAAAAAAAAATACATAATAATGGATAAAATTGAAAATTTGAAGAATTAAAAAGATAATTTTGGAAGAAAAAAATAGTTTCAATATTTGGCTAAATGCTACTAGCATTGGGCTTTCAACCTTCCCAATAGTGACTTTCACTTGAAAATTCCTTCAAAACGGTTGCTAAATGGTCTAGCATTTCCTCAAAGGGTTTAGGAGGCTGGAAGCCCATTCAGAAAACTAAACCAAATGCTAGGTTTTGATCCATATTGAACAATATATTTTAGAAACATTAGTTTTGCTGGTCATCTCGGTTTCTTCCTTTAATGATTACAAATTTTAATTGTGCATTTTGCACCAAAAGCAAGATTACATGATAAAAGCATATTCTTGGACTAATTGTGCACTTAAGAAGTGTTACCCCCCCTAAACAGATTTTGTTTGTCATTTTTTGCCTATCTCTATGTCGGTTCATAACGAAGTGTTTAGTGAAATTTAGCAAGAATTTGAACTTACCCAGAAGTCTCGAGCTTTAGTTCTTTCGCTCTTCTTTTAGATTCAAATGTTTTGGCAATCGGGAGCCAGCTCTCTTGTAAGATCTTTTTTCGTTCCTTTTAGATTAAAATGTTTTCATTGCAAGCTCTCTTGTAATATTTTATCCTGTAAGGTGTCAAGTCTCATAGGTTGCTATATACATGATGGCTTTAATCCTTTGTTGAAGGTTTGAAGCTACAAAAACAATCAGAGACATGGAAAAAAAGCGTCAGTTGGAAAATCCAACTCGGGGAAGTATCCGCAGAAGCAAAACAGAAACGTCTCGAATTGGAACGTGCCCATCTCGGCCATGATGGCGGACATGATTCGACTCCCGAACAACCTTAACGGGAGAGTTTTGCGATTTTCCCAATCAATACTGAATCGAAAACTGTAAAGGGACCCCACTGCTGGTCGCTGAATTCGTAATATGGTGTCATTCTTCGGGCTTCGCTTAAATGAAGTCAAGGTTCTTCGCCAAAGCAAGCTTCTACATCTGTCAACTTTGTTCCTAAAAACTTGGAAATGTCAACCCAATCGTTCATCGGCTATTGCTAACTGCCGATTTTTTTTAAGGGAAAGCTGGAAATTTCCTCGTTTTGTTCTAGAGACTTTTTCAGGTATTACTTGTGGAAGAGTGTAGACGCCTCTTGCTGGAAGGACCGATTTTCCATGGATAGAAAAGGCTTGCTCTTCTTTGCTTACACCCTTCAACTTGTCACGTTCGACACCTCCATCAGCAGTCGAGCAAATAGAAGTTCTTCGGAGGGACTTAGATTCGAAGCAACAGGCAAGTCCCGATAATGCAAATGGGTTATATCATAGCAACAATGACAGTGTTGTATCTTCTTCCTTCTACATATTCCTATGCACTCGCAATCGAAGTAATCTTAATTTTCTTGCTCTAGGACAGATGCTGTCTGTGTAGTGCGTAATTTTTTGCCTTCTTGTAAAGGCTTTTCCGGGAGAGCACTCCACTATCCAAAGAGCAAAGCAATATAATAGTTGGCTGCCATCCATCAATTCAACACAAGTCCGTTTGTCGAGCTAGAATTAACCTGCACATTTGTCTTGTCGTTTCATATTGGTCAGAGCAAATGTTCCCACTGCAGATCACAGCGATCGGTGTAGACGGAGAAGCATATGAGATTGGCTTACCGTTTATCAAGAAGGCCAACGTTGCCCGTCCTCAATAAATCACTAGAAAATGATAGTGTAACTTCTCCAGCAACGTAATCCTCATTTGGACTTGTGCAATAAAAATGATGCGTTCTGAGCTTGTAATGCTCTCAACAATCTCGTCCGACTTTGCTTTTCCGTGTCAGCAAGAAAATGAAAAGAGCTTGGATTTTGCGTTCATCGATGATGAACGAAGAAACCTGAAGAACTATCACGAGAGGCTGATTAGGGTCAAGGGGCACCATCATGTACAACAACACTCTCTGGGGGGACGTCGTGGCCCTGTCCGACCCGTCCTCTGCCGACCCGGTAAGGCAATTCGCGTGGAAGGACACAGTCGAGTTCCACACGAGCCCTGTCCGACCGGTTCTGACAAGATGATAGCGGTGGAATGACACGATCGAGTTCAACAAGATGATAGCAGCCGACCTCAATGACGATCTCCCAGCACATCTATTGATGCCTTTTGATCAGGTTAACACAATCTTCCGAGGTTCGAGCACAACAGCTTTTAATAGAGATTGTGAGGCCGTTGTGTTATGTCCTTTAGGCTTTAACCTCGCGCAAAACACGCGACTCCACCTGGTGAAACCCTAAACCCCGAAGCAATTAATAGGGAAAAGTATGTGTTTGTGTTTTAAATGAAATGAATAACTTAACTATCCAAAAAGATAAAAGCACTCTTGAAGTTTTCGATTACTATATCAAATAGATATTCATATAATTAAATTTTATATTACCTCCTCTCATAACTTCATTGAGAATGACGATTACTAATCTATCACAATATATTGATTTGATGGCACAAAAATTACATGCTTATGCCGAATGACGGATCACGGATTGGTGGTTAATGAATTCATCAGTATATTTTAGAGGGCTTTTGTGCTTTTCTATTTTCATTTAAGAGTATTGTCCTGTATCATTATTGCACCATGGATTTGCAAAACCGAAAATAAATGAATTACAAAAGTTATAAGTTACCTGACCACACATGCGCCCTCAAAGAGTTATGATTGGTGAAATGGCGTATTGGAAGTCTTGAAAAGTAGTCCATTAAAATAAAAGCAGAAGGAGATACGATGATTTTTATGAAGAAGAATACATGTGATTTTGCATCACTTGGACAAATTTCTCTGAAAAGATTAAACCGAGACAAAACCAGGTCATGTCATATTCAAATCTGAGGGTTCCCAACATGTCAAGTCGCTGGACAAACTTTTTATTTGTCTGTTCCCTACAAACTAAAAGGATAACATTGGTACCTCCATTATTCTAAGCTCATGGCATCCTCCGCTCGTTGCAGTCCTGATTATCTGGAAAATCAGCCGTTACACGCGAGGAAAACAAGAGCAGCCCAAGCTATGAACGATTCCTGGCGACTACTGTAATCGGCATTAGTATTAAAGAGTGCTGAAACTAAACATTGGCATATCTAAAGAGGGACGCCGTAAGGTCAATGGCGTCTGGGGGTTAGCTGCACGCCGCAGGGTTAGGAAAAGATGGAAACCCAACAGTTCTCTAGGATGATTTAGAAGGAAAGAAGCAAAGTGTCACATGAAGAATCCGCTGTTAGAAAATGTTCTTTTCGAATCTGTCTACCTTCTTGTCTGCGAAACGCCTTAATGTAGTCTGAAAGGGAAAAATCGTTAAATCGTTCAGCACCTAAATATGGCACACCAACTTATTTTCTAACACGCTTGGTCTGAAATCTTCTCAAATGAAATTGGGTGATCAGAATCAGCGTCATCATCCATGCCTAGCAAATTCTTACTGTAGATGTACCAGGACGAAGCAGAAACTACCGTACAACAAAAGACTGTGTATTGTGAGAAAATATTGGCTGCCAATCGTGTGCCAGTGTGGCAAATTGGAAGGGCCTCTCGAGCGCGACACGTGCCCTCTTGTGGGCCCACGCGTCAAACTTGTTAGGCAGGAAAAAAAAATTCAAACTGCATGCGGTTCTTTTTCTCTCTCCTCTCCTCTGCACTCTCTCCCCTCTCTCTGTCTCTTCATGTACGTTCTTTTCTCTCTCCCTGACCAAATATTTTCTCCCACTACAAGAGAAAATCTGCAGACTCTCTCTCCTGCACTTCTATCCAATGCAAATTTTTCTCTCTCCGACGCCCGCCGCGCACCCACCGGAGACCATCGCGCACAATTGAGGACCCTCGGTCGCCCCTCCGAGACATCCTGCTCAGTCTCTTCTCTGTGCAAGCCGCCGACCCAAGCCCTCGCTCGACGGACGAACCACCGAGCCACCCTTGACGATCACCACGTGCCGACCGACGATCACCGCGTGCCCATCGACGACCACCACACACCCATCGACGGCCGGCACGCTTGATCGAAGATCTTCGGGCCGCCCCTTCAAGACATCTTGTTTCTTCTTCTCTCTCCAAGCCGTCAACCTGAACCATCGTGCCGCCCTCGACGACCATCACATGTCGGCCGATGACCGACAACCAACACGCACCCACCGACGACCACCACGCACCCACCGACGACCGGCGCACTCGATTGAAGATCCCCGGGCCGCCCCTTCGAGACATCATGTTTCTTCTTCTCTCTTCAAGCCATCGACCCAAGCCCTCGTTCGACGAACAAATCGCCGTGCCGCCCCCGACGACCATCGCGTGCTGATTGACGACTCTCGCGCGTGACTGATGGACTTGCTCTTTGTTGGGTCGTGTGTCGATCGACGACTCGTCCTCCTTTCTCCCTCTCTCCGTGCCTGATCTGCCACTTCTCTCCCTTCAGTATAAGTTTGTGGAGGTTCTTGCTCTTTGTTGGGTCATGTGGCTTGTAGGCGTGTATTGAGCTAAGTGATTCTGTTTTTAGCGCCGCAGTTGATGCTCTACATTGGAGGGCTTTTGTGGAAGCAGTTGGTTTTCTTATTGAGTTGGTGAATCGAGGGACAAACCCAAGAGCAACCCCTTTTTTGTGAGATATCAAGATTTCAGTTCTTGACAATTTTGAGGTGAGCTTACTAACTTTTCTAATTTAATGAGCATGCATACCCCTCTCTGTGCTCTTGCATTCAGATCTTGACAATTTTGAGGTGAGCTTGCTGACTTTTCTGATTAGAGGTTGGGTCCGTTTATATAAATCCCTTGATCACTTTGATTAGAGGTTAAGAGTATTTTTTACTGCTGCGTGCATAGCTATAAAAATAAAATGATGGTGGCTTGCATTACAGGTTTTAAGCTATCATCAATAATCAATAACAATTACTTAATATTTGTATAAGGTATTATAGAATAGTCAATGTGTTATACTTGGAAAAAAGATTGATGTAATATTTGATAAAATATGTGTATTTGGGGGAAGAGACTAACGGTGTTAATAACTTATATTTGTTGGAAATGTTTGTTGTTGACTTAGACATTAAATATGATATGTTGTAAGGGACTTGGAGTCTATACATGCTGTTAAGTGTTAACACCCAAATTCTAATTCATCCATTTTTTTAACTTTCCAAAAGGAAAAATAAAAAACAAGAGAATAGATTTTTCATGAAAAAGGATCTATGGCTAGAGGAACATTGAAAGAGAGAGAGAAGCCATCATGATGGCGGATTCGAGCTATATTTGCTACATGCAGCAGTATAATTCTATTTGAATTTTACAATGGTTATGAAAATATTATAAACACCTACAAGAAGAAAATTTTGAAGGTTTAATGAAGTTTTTCTGCATATTCTATAAAAGAATGCGCTTTGACATTGTTTTGATGATTATAACATCAAATGATGCATTTTCTTTGGTAGATTAATTTTGCAAATTCATGAAGAGATTAGACTACTCATCATAATTGATGATGTCGGCCCCTCCAATCAACAATGATACATCCGTATTTTGCTATTGTGACCTCAAGTGTCCTCTATGAACGGCAATGACGAAGAATAATCTAGGAAGAAGATACTATGGTTGCCCAAGATACAACCACAACAATAGAAGAGAGAGTTGTAGTTTTTTTTTATTTGGGTTGATGAGAAAACTAGTCGATCGATAAGGAGTGTGTCCAAAAGTTTTTGTCAGAGCAATGTCGAGCAAAAATCAATGTCCACCCATAATGAGGATGAGGGCTATTCGACGAGTGTCGAAGACAAGACTCTTGTAGCCAAACTAGAATAAGATTTGGCAAACGTAAACAAAAAATATTCTAGATTGAAGATGTTTGTTGTCCTGTTGTTTATGGTAATTTTAGGTTTCAAATTTGACATGTTTTGAGAATTGGCAAACTTGAAGATGTTGGTTGGGCTATTCATAAGTTGATATGTTCTGTATGTGTACGGTGGGTAATGGACTTTGTTTATATAGTTTTGATTCGGTTAGTTAAACTCCTAACAAATGCAACTTACACAGGTAACGGCTACCTCGGTTGTCTTGAGATATCCTCATATATATGTGATTGGAGAATTAGGTAAAGGATGGGCATGATTGGTTGTTGCAGAGTAAACTAAGAGGGACATGCCTAACATGAACAAACAATGATGACACTGTATCATTTGAGTCGTGATGAGTGACACGGTTAGTGTGCAATTGATTGCTAATAGGGCATCACAAAGTGTAATTTTATTAAGATCAGTTGAAAACATGCTTGTATTTCAATTTGGTTTAATTTTTGTTTGGTGAAAATTTTGGTTTGATTGAATTGAGTGTTTTTCACTCTTCTTCCTACAACATGTATTTGAACTTTTTACCCTTAGACTGCACCAAGTTGTGGTGCACAGATTTTATTGTACCTCCTTCAAGATGCCTAACAGCAGAGGAAAATTAAAGTTATTGCATATTAGGATGACTGCAGCCAAATGTAGAATCTTTGAGGCAATTAGCGTGCAAGTGACTCCAAGTAGTTGGCTTGGAGTCTTTGCTTCTCTAGAGAGTTTTTGTGAGAGAAATTGGTCTATAAAGATTCAAGGTGAGGTAAAGAGTACTAGAAACTAGTTCATATTTCTTTAAAAACCTGCAAAACAAAAGAATGGTTGTGTTTTATATATATATAAATATCTTGTACTATGGCAATTTGATAATCTCTTGAACTAATAATACCATTTAGTATTTGCTCAACTTTCAGATGTGGTTGTGGAAGTGTGACATGCTTCTCAATTTGCTCCACCCTTTTAAAGTAGTGTTCATTTCAGTAACTCACTGATACCAATTCACTATAACTATGAAGCAGCATGCATAGCTATTGCAAATGAGATTACTTTAAAAAAGATAAATAGCGGAAGACAATTGCAATTTGGATAAAAATATATAAAAGATATGGGTCTTGTAATGGCATAAACCACACAATTTGCATCGGTTCATAATAGCCAGCTCAAAAGACAGAACAATATCAACGCAAGCCTCTGTTATGCATTTAAAGTTGGATATATTAAGTGCATATGGAGTGCAAGCTTGATAATCCTTGTGAAGTTATATATTTGATACTTGAATGACTTGAGGATGTTGACTTCTCACCATTTATATATCCTACACATCTAGCAAATTGAATTAGATTAGATAAGTTATATTTCTCTCTTAGAATCTGGATATATCTTGTCATTGAACAAATGATTCTTATAGCTTTCTGCGAACAAGATACAACCTTATTAATGAGTTCTAAGACATTCATCTTGTTTTGTGCGTTTGTCTGAGAGAGTGACTTTTATAGATCCCGGCACTTCAACTTTACTTTGGATAACTCATTTACAAATTCCACTTTGACGTTCTCCTGAATTATTTGGGCAACTCCACTTGATGCACATATGTGTCATTTTTTACAAACCGCATTCTACCCTACTTGCTGGTCTACCAATTGGTAACAAGAGTAACCAGACTTGGAATATATAGCTAGCTGAAAGTGTAAATGCCGGACATAAAATAAGCCATGGAATCAACACAAAACATACGGCTATTCGAAAAATGGACAAATCATCATACCAAATCATTCTCTAAATTGCTAGGAATATGAACTGATCACCAGCCACTATCTCATGCCAAATACAACCTATGGCAGTTCTAAGTTTCTAATCCACAATTTTTAAGGTAAAACTAAAGGATTAATAGGTACAATGGCAGCTGAAGCATGATAAAAATGGGGCTAAATCTCAATTTGCTTTAGAGTAGGTTTAGGAAAGTTCATCATACATTGCAAAAGCGAAGTAGCAGCTCAAGGCTATTTTTACATTTCTCTCCTATTCAATTCTTGGGCTTGGGCTAGGTAATTACACTTATTAAGATTGTCATATTTGCAAAAATACATATTAAACTCACCCATCCTCTGAGATATACAACTAGAACAATTCATTTATTGGGAAAAAGTGGTATGTTTAAGAAATTACATTGTATCACGAAGGACATGGAACAAGAATTTTGCAAAAGCTCATTATGAAATTTGAAAAGCCAAGTGTAAGGACCAAGTCACCTGACACAATGAAAATGAAGATTTACATATGTTTAATCCTGAAATCTAAATCATCACAGAGAGATACTTTTGCACAAGGCAATCCGCCTTCTGGTGTTTGGAAAATTGTTCATTGTACCCTCCCTTGTACCAAAATTGTGCCATGATCAGAACTTGACCTCCAGGTCAAAATGAAGCTTGAGCATCCTTTGTATCTG
This sequence comes from Corymbia calophylla, assembly GCA_014182845.1. Taxonomy (NCBI): domain Eukaryota; kingdom Viridiplantae; phylum Streptophyta; class Magnoliopsida; order Myrtales; family Myrtaceae; genus Corymbia; species Corymbia calophylla. Next base: position 43,569,653 of record CM024700.1, on the reverse strand, counting down.
CATAAGGATTGCCCTAGGGTTCTTGCTCTTTGTTGAGACGTGTGGGCAGTAGGGGTGTATTGAATAGAGTGATTTTGTTTTCAGCGTTGCAGTTAATGCTCTGCATTGGGGGGCTTTTAGGGAAGCATTTAAGCAATGATCTCATGACTTGAAATATTGTGCATGTGAAGGGGGTTGATTATTACTCCAACAGTATTGATATAATCCCACGACCTGATATATTAAAGCAATAAGTAGCTATCAATAAAGGAAAAGACAACCTCACGAGACATGAACCTGATGTCTATAATTCGAAATCGAAACAAATCATGAAACCAAAAGTGGCAACTTAGAAGAAGGAAACCATTTTACTTTGGACGATTTGCTTGTGTTCCTTTAGAATCATTCAAATAACGTATATCGGGATGTTGAAACGAGTTTGAAGATTTATGTATAGAGAAATAATCAATTTAATTAAATTAGACTAAATAAATGGCGAGATAAATATATCTCAAATAATCCGACGAGAGAAAATGCAAGCTATACCTGACTCAAAATCATTTCATGAGATCTATTATAGTACTCCAACATCTATCCACAAGAAATCATAAACAATGAACATTACACTAGTAACAGTAAGATAAAATAATGCTACAATCTAATATAATTACATAATAAGTACCTAACTAGTGAATGGGGAAATTCCATTCATAATCCCTAATGGCATTATGTATGGTGATCGCATCTACATATAATAAATGATTCTATTAGCAAAACGCATCATATCTAATATACAAAACTAATAAATACCTGACTAGAGAATGGACAAAGTCCACTCATAATCCCCATTGGCATGACATATGATGGCTGCTGCATCTATATAAAAAAATTGATCAAATTAGTATAGTAATGTATAAATACAAATGGAAGACTAAAAGTGACATACCTGATGGACCGCCAATATTAATAGGATAAAAAGCTCCATAAAATTGATTTGAATTACTCGAATAATTTGGGAAATGAGTTTCATCATGAGGAACTTGGACAACCAACTCTACAAAATTATAAATATGTCAATTGGCGTCATATAACAAAAAAAAAAAAATTAACTAATCATATTAATTAGAATAATATGTTACTTACCTCGACTTTCTATTGACGTTGGGGGTATTCCTTTTATAGATTTTTTCTTCTTTTTCTTACTTAAGCTTTTAAGCCTTCCAAAACTTAATCCTTTTCTTTTCTTTTGAAGGGAGTCCAATACCGAAATATTGCACAAAAAAGCCTCATCATCATCACCATTAGCATCATCAATCACAACCGCACTTGATTTGTACAATGAAATTTCAGCCTTTGCTTTTTCTATGTTCTTCCTCACTATTTTCATAGTATTTTCATCTTCGGCTCATAAACTCATCAATTCAAAAGATTGTTGCATCCATGTGGAAAATTGATTAAATTTAGATGAATCCGCTAACAAATGATGAAATTCATCATTCTCAATTCCTTGTTTTGCACACTTAGTCTATATTTTCAAAATATAAGTTGATGGAATACTCATAACTGATATGTTCTCACTCAACACTTTTAAGGCATGGCAATACAACCACCTTTTTGATTCAAATGATTTGCATTCACAAGAAGCTGAAGAGTCTGCGGGGTCAAATTTGACAACATGTTCACGTTGAATCCCCATACACTTGAGAGTAAATGAATAAATCAATCTATCAAATGTACTACTTGAAATATTTTCTAAGAGACTTTAGATAAATTCATCATTGAACTTTTTAAAAATGTCACAAGTATAAACCGAAGTAGCATGCTTCAAGATGTCATGCGAAACCACCAACCTAGGCATCCCACGACAACTGTAATCATATTAACTTTCAATTTCTCTCATGTGTTTCACTTGTTTTTCATAGTAATGGACAAATGCTATAAGAGTTGATGTCTTTTGCTATATGTTGGAAGACATTATTGATACTCTCGCTTTTTTGGCTTAATACTATACCACATGTAAAAATATCACGACCAAAAGCTAAACTCCATTTATATTTAATGTGATATGATCTCTGAAGCTAGCTATTATTTTCAGTACCCCACTCTTTTTCCATTTCCCTCCAAATAAATTCAAATTCATCCTTCGATCTGCATCTATACATAAGTGCGAAGAAATATTTATCTTTAAAACCTGGCTTCTTGTAAAGATATGTAATGTTTTGATTGGCATTTTTCCCGATGTGCCAAGTACATAAACGGTGTTGTGTATTTGAAAATACCATTTTAATAGTTTTTGCCATGGCTTGGTTTTGATCAGTGAATATGGTTTTCAGAACCTTATTTCCTATAGATTTAAAAAATGTGTCAAATAATCAAATAAATGATTCCGCAGTCTCGTCCAACAAAAATGCATAATCAAACAAAACATTCTTCCAATGATGATTAACTCCAACAAAATGTGCACATATCATTTCATATTTGTTGGTGCGATATGTGGTTACAAATATCAACGCATCACCAAAACAATCATAATCAAATTTTGACAAACTATCCATTCAAGATAAATTTGTTAGCCTACCATCTTTATCAACCTATATAGCATAGGAAAACATTGTATTTTTTCTGTTCCATGCTATGAAAATGATATAAAAGATTTTGACAATCTTTCTAGTTGTAATTTCGGATTTTTTCGTTTGTAAATAATTTTGACAATCACGCAAGTTGAATCCTAAATTTTTGTTTCCTCCTATTTCATTTGCTAAAAATTTATGTGCCAAAGTTCTCCCAATGCTAGCTTTAACCATGTTAGCTAAAACATCTTTGCAAGTTTCGGACATAATTTTTTCACATCTAATCAAATGCTTTTGATTTTTCGGAATAAATGCATGATTATGATTAAAAATATACTTTATGACTTCAATGATACCATTATCAATCTTAAACTTGATATGAGCAAGACATCCACATCTAACTTCAAACTTCTCAAATTTTTTTTTTTCATTAGCTGAGCTGGCAGAATAACCTTCACAATTACACACAAAAGTCTGTCGGGTTATTTCTCCTTTAGTTTTTCTAGCCAAATTACCTTTCCTCACTCCAAATCATTTACTTATTATATGCTTTAAGTTCATTTGAAAAAATCATTTTCACTGCAAACTCAAAGTCTTTTTCCATATCACGCATTACAATTAAAAGAACAAAATATAATTATTATATCTACTACAAAAGAAAACAAACCATATTTAACATAGTACACATAAAGAATTACCTCCGATTTAGCCATTTGATAAACAAGCTCCAAATGAGGAACATTCTTCACCTAAAAATTAAGATTTAAGAGAATCCAAAGGGATATTGTAATAATCCACTTATCAAAGTTTAGTAACTTTTAAGCAAGCTCGAATTTTGAGGAAAAAAGAGATAGAGGGAAGTACAAATATGCAAAAATAGCCATGCATGTAGAGAAGCACAAAACTTCTTAAGTTTTTATTTCGAACCATTGCATGATCTCCTCAATATCTTGAAAGTAATGACAAGGTCTTTTGTTTGGTAATAAATTGCATTCTCACACATGATTTGATATATCAATGAACACCTTCCATATTTACATGCATATACCAGCCGCACATGCATACATTAGTAAAATTTCAATTCTCCTACTAAAGTCATTGTTTTTATTAAATCTACTACTTGACTAGCCATCAAAAGGTGGTTTTCATTGCCGAAGAACTTGCTAAAAGATATTATCAAACCTTAAGACAGATTGACAAAATATAGGATATCAATGGAAACTAAAATAATTGAGGTAAGGAGAGACATCAACGATTGTTTGAGGAAAATAAAATAAAAAAAGACACCACTTCCACTACTAAACTAGGGTCGCTCTAATATTGTAGCTCATAAAGTTCTAAGAATCCATAATGCCCTACCTCAACCCAATGGCCAAATAAAATATCATAAAGCAAAAAGAAAGAAAAATAGCATCGTAATCAATAACCCAAATTTGTCAAGAGCCCAAATTTCTTGACCCAAAAAAGAGAATTGACGAACTATGCAAATTTGTCAAGCACATCATCGTAATCAATAACAAAAAAAACAAAAGAGCATCGTAAAAAAAAACGCATCGTAATAAAAGCACATCAACCTAATGCAAGAGCATAGAGAGAGGTATGTATGCTCATTAAATCAGAAAAGTCAGAAAGTTCACCTCAAAATTGTCAAGAACCAAAATCTTGATATCTCACAAAAAATGGGCTGCTCTTGGGTTTCCAAAAGCCCTCCAATGCAAAGCATCAAATGCAACGCTAAAAACAGAATCACTCAGCTTAATACATGCCTACAAGCCACACAACCCAACAAAGAGCAAGAATCTCCACAAATTTATACTGAAGAGAGAGAAGTGGCAAATTAGGCACGGAGAGAGGGAGAAAGCAGGACGAGAGTTGTCAATCGGCACATAACCCAACAAAGCATGAGAGTCGTTAGTTAGCACGCGGTGGTCGTCGGGGGCGGCACGACTGTTCATCCGTTGAATGAGGGCTTGGGTTGACGGCTTGGAGAGAGAAAAAGAGACAGGATGTCTCAAAGGGGTAGCCTAGGGATTTTCGATCAAGTGTGCTGGTCGTCGGTGGGTGCGTGATGGTCGTTGGTCGGCGTGCAATGGTCGTCGAGGGTGGCACGGTGGTTTGGGTCGATGGCTTGGAGAGAGAAGAAGAGACAAGATGTCTTCAAAGGGCGGCTCGAGAATCTTTGATCGAGCATGCCGGTCGTCGGTGGGCATGTGGCGGTCGTCGGTCGACACGTGGTGGTCATCGAGGGCTTGGGTCAGCGACTTGCACAAAGAAAACACTAAGCAAGATGTCTTGGAGGGGCGGCCTGAGGGTCCTCGATCGTGTGCGGCGGTCGCCGGTGGGTGCACGGTGGGCATCGGAGAGAGAAAATAGAAGTGCAAGAGAGAGAGTCTGCAAATTTTCTCCTACAGTGGGAGAAAATATTTGGTTAAGGAGAGAGAAAAGAACGTACGTGAAGAGACAGGGAGAGGGGAGAGAGAAGAAGAACCGCGCACAGTTTGAATTTTTTTTTTCCTACCTGACAAGTCTGATGCCTGGGCCCACAAGAGGGCACGTGTCGCACTCTAAAGCCCCTTTTGATTTGCCATGCTAGCACACGATTGGCAGCTAATATTTTCTCGTGTATTGCAACATTCTTACATTAAAGCAACTCTTAAGTTATCAAAATTAGCAACATATATATATGATGGATTTCCGTATTCCCCTGCAGACATAAATCACAACACAAACAAAAGACAGCGTGACAAGAGTCTTTTACCAGCTTTCGGTGTGTAATCACAAACACTAATCAGCAAATGAAGTGTGCGTATGCTAATTGATAAATGGTAATCTTTACTCGAAAATGAATTGTTTTCTTCTTATAAGTCAAGGACTCCAGCCCATGGAAATTTCCAATTTAGGAGGAGAAACTTCGACCAACTAAACAAATACTGATAAATCGAAGCAGTTGATGCCACAAACCGTATTGAATCGCCACGGCTCCAGCCGAAAGCTCACTGCCTCGCTCATATGCCTCTGAAATAGCCTTGAAATCGATCACCTTTGACATGAACACAAGGGCACGAAACCTCGTGACACTCCAAAAGGCTTTTTTTTTAATCCTCCCTGAGAATGTGAGAATAGAGAGGAGATTATACTTTTTTGATGACTTGAGAGAACCGTCGTCGTAGCATAGCTTGTAATTCTTCTTAGCTCGCCCGAAAGCCATCTGCTCCGAATCACCGGGGGGTTTCTCTATGCCATACAATTTCCAAGCTGGAAGTTTTGATACAAATGTGGGAGAGATCTGCTCTTCTACACCGACTGCATCGTCAGGGTTTCATGTAGCTCTTCTTCTACATTTCCTTGTAAGTGATAATCACACGAAAGATCCCTCAACATCAAGCCATCAACTTTGTCTCGATAAGTAATACCATCTCCAAATTTTTAATTTGTTCACCAGGATCATCACATTTTAACCTAATGTGCATTGTCATTACTTTACTTCAAATTTATTGAATGAGAACCCTTAAATTTTGGTAAATCTTAAAACTAATCCCTAAACTATAACCAATGTTATCCTTCCATTAGTTTAAATTTAAAAATCGTATTAAATATATTTATATAGTCTAGAGATGAGTTTGAATATGTACCAAAATTTCAAAAATCATATCGAACAAGTTAAAAGTTTAAAGACAATATTACATATTAGTCTAAAATTCATTAACTACGTTGTACATTAAATCAAAATTTAAGAATCATTTGTATCATTTTCCCTTTTTAAACAATTGGGTTATTTTGGATAGGTTTTCACCATTTTTCTCGTATAAGTATGGAGGCAACTTTTCTATTTGTCAAATTAAATTGAAGCACAAGAATAAAAAATAAAAATGAGGGATGCTTCTATAATTTGCACAATCAAATCCTCGCAATTATATTTTTAGGCTCTCATGATATGTACAATCAAATTTTTTTTTCATTAGCTCACTTAATTATGGTGACGTTTAGCACTACGAAAAATAACAAAAATATCCTAAATTTGATATTTTGGCACGGAAAGTCCTTCTAATTAACCTCTTATGCCTGCACGTCTTAATATTTTAGATATTTAAATATGCCTTACTCATGCGAATATATTCATTCGACCCTTGTTACGTTTTAGCAACTAATTTTAGTATCCATTGCAATGCTCATCATGCTTTTCGTTTAGTTATATTTTTCTCTATAGGTAGATTCATGCAAATCTTTTTATCAATACGGATTAAAAAGAATCGACCGAATATTTGCGTTCATCATAAGTTTTTAAAACTTGTGCGAGATATTCATCGGATAAGTCAAACCATACGTACACGTCAATGAAAATAACAATCGTAGGATACATTTCTCGAAAATCAGTGTTTTGCAAGCACAAAAAATACCCCTTTTAATTTATTTCTTCTTTCTAGTTTACTATGCTTCTATATTGGGCTTAGCGAAAAAGCCCAACCAGCCTTCCTATCTCGTGGGCCCAATTGACCCGGGCTTGAATAACGGACTACCCACGAAAAGTAGCCCAAGCGCAGGTCGCCCAATTAAATCGCGGCGTCGAAGAGGCCGAAGGGATCGTCGCCCTCGCTCGCCCTCGCTCGCGCTGAATCGAATCTCGACTCGCTCGATACCCTCCGCCGTCGGTCCGCCCTCGCCTCCGGTCGCCATGTCTCAGGTACTCTTTCCCGACCAATCTCTTCCTCGACGGAGCCTTCGTATCCGTTTGCGATCGCCGGAATTCGTGCGTGTAATCGGCGTCGTCGAAGCGTGATCGTGTGGTCAGTTGTGTTGTTGTTGTTGTTTCAGGTGGACAATAGGAATTCTTCCGCTGCCAAGCGTGCCAGAACCGACGGTAAACCATCCCATCTTTCTCTCTCTGCGGACCGCAGTGACAGTTTTTCTTTTTCCCCTTTTGTTTTTGGTATTAGGGTAATTTTGAGCCAGTTCAGGACGGAGAAGAAAGATAATTGATCCAGAAAACGGAAGTTTCTTTTGTGAATTTGATGTATGACATATGCTGTTTGCATGACTAGGATTCTGATTTTGACCTACTAAACATGCTTTCGACAAAACCGGAAGTAGGGACAATAATCTACAACGATATGTTTATCAAGTTCAAAACGGGACCAAGAAGTAGGAAGGAGGAAACCCTCTTTCCTGATTTTTTTAAGCCAGTCTAAAGGGGAATTCTGATGTATTTAGAAATTCAAAACATGTTTTTTCTGTGTTAATGCGGTGGGTTTTAGCTTTACTTACAGGTAGCAATAATTATTATCGTTGGTTCTCAGAGAATAGATAGGACATGCTCCCGCTTCCTTCATTGTTCCTGTTAGATCTTGGTGCTGATATGTTGATTAGGTGAAAATTGCAGGTAGTCGGAGGGAAGATGACTGGACTTGCCCTAGCTGTGGGAATGTAAACTTTTCATTCCGGACAACTTGCAACATGCGTAATTGCACTCAACCAAGGCCAGCCGATCATAACTCGGTAATATATGACTGTTTGTGATGGAAATTCTCTTGACAGCTACGTGCTCAGCTGATGATTATGGCCACTGTCGTGACTGCAATGCCTAATTATTATCGTGCTTGTTCCTTTCTTCCCCTCCAAGATTTTCTATTAGACACTTGATATCCTGTTATTGTGATTCAATGCTAGATAGATTGTTTGTTTTGCATTTGTCAAATGCATTTTTTCTGAAGATATTTCCCTGCTAATGGACAGAATTAGATATGTGAACTCATATACTAGCTTTGTGCATTTTTGTGTGCATTATCAAGTAGGAGATGGGGCTAGCATGTCATGTGTCTCTATGTCATGATGAATTGTTCTCGTCTTTGTTGGAGACAAATATCTTTCGTTCCACCAAGATCCCCGCAACAATAACCTTTTCTGCTCAAGTTTAATATGCTTATGTTTCCTAGGCTGGATCCACATCATTATATAAGTGACTTGTTTGTTCAATGGTTGTCGTTGCTCTTAGATATGTAGTCTGGGTTTGACTAATCTCCCTGTGAGTGTTTGGGGCAAAAATGTGCCACAATTGTGATTTAGCTGCCTTTTTCTAATCAAAAGGCAGCTCAAAGAGACTGAGAGTATCTGGATTATGTGGTTTTAAGGTGGTATGGGATACCATTGCATGCATAAGAAGTCTTCGCATGGGAACTTTAGTTGCTAATAAAAAGATATAATCATAATGAACATGGAGGTTTGTGTGCTTTGTAAAGCCTATTCCAAGGTGAAAAGCTAATTAACAGTCAATGCACGTGATTGGTGATACATTTTCTATCCTCAAGATGACTGGTTTTTGCTATTCAGCTTAGTTTATGTCTGCACTGCTGTCTTTTGGCAATATGGTAATCCTAATGTGATGTTGCTAAGATTTCTTTTCTCTTCTTCCCCAGAAGTCTGCAATGAAGCCAGTGCAGCCCCCTCAGAGTTACTCATCGCCATCCCCATATATGGGTGCTGGGGGACCTTCCTCTATGTATATGGGAGTGCCGCCATATGGTTCTCTCTTTAATGGTTCCTCAATACCACCATATGATGTCCCATTTTCTGGGGGCTCAGCATATCACTACAATTATGGCGGTCGCCTTTCTGCTGGTAGTCCTTATAGACCAATTCATCTATCTGGAGCGGCACCTTATTCGAGTGGATCGATGATTGGAAATGGTAATGATTTTTTTGATTTTGCTACTACTCTGGTTATTGTGCTGACTGCTGGGTGGCAATTAGGATCCTATGTCTTGAATGGTTAAAAGATCCTTGCCTCTAACTTTGTATTTTTTAATATTGTTTGGCTGAGTTTTATGGTTTTCATCTTTCACTTGATATATCCTTCTTTGAAAGATTTTCCACTTTCTGAGCTAAATCACAGATATTGCAGTTACATGAGAGAAAATGAAAAGCAGTAATTAACACTTCTTGTGTATTGTCTTTAGGAAGTCTCTACAAGATCCTGTATAATTGCTGATTGTTAAGCTTGTCAGTAATGGCTTTGTTCTTTCTCAGGTGGAATGTATGGGGTGCCTCCTATGATGGACAGATATGGCTTGGGTCTACCAATGGGCCCTGGCAGCATGGTAAATGTGAAATTTCTTTCGTTCTTCGGAGTTGCTTCCTTTTCCTTTTCACTCTACAACTACATTATTTGGTGTTGCTCTTTCAGATATTATGCATGTCATTGTTCTGATATTTATTCTCTCAGGGACCACGGCCAGGATTTTTCCCTGATGATAAACTTCAAAAGAGGGGGGCAGGTTCGTATTTCATGTCTGGTTACTGCTTGTTAAATCAACAATAGGTATACTGGTTCATCTCCCACTTGACATTATATTTCCTTTAAATACCTTGTAGATACAGCACGTGATAACGACTGGACGTGCCCAAATTGTGGAAATGTTAACTTCTCTTTTAGAGAAGTGTGCAACATGAGGAAGTGCAACACTCCAAAGCCTGGATCACAGGTTTGTGTTGCTTTGGCAAACAATTTAGCAACTTGAGGAGATTGAACTTTGTGGCTTCCTTTCATGTGTTTGTTGTATTCCTGAGTTATATTTTGCTCTCGACAATTTAAATTAGTTGAAAGATGTTTATTGTTATAAGTTAATGGACCTATTTGCTCTTCAACTGCAGATTTCAAAATCCGACAAAACCTATAGTAAGTTATCACTGCCGGTCATGTTGCTTGCCTCATATATGTCTATATTGGTACTCATACATAAAGTTGCTTTCAGAACAAAAAATGCCTGAGGGTAGTTGGAAGTGCGAGCAATGCGGTAACATAAATTATCCATTCCGGACAAAGTGTAACAAACAGAATTGTGGCGCCGACAAACCGGCTGAGGCTGAGAAATCTCCCCCTCCAGCGGAGGATGAAAATGATCAGGTCTGTTGTGTAATGTGCTCCTTGTACTCCCACTACCTGAATTTATTGTTGTTTCTATCAACCATCTGTACAATTGTCAATAAACTCAGTGGAAAAATAATAAACAGCCATGTTAAGTCATTAAATTTCATGAAGTTTTTATCTTTGATATGCTTTATAGTATGACTTCTTTTGTGCATTCATTGATGAGCAATTGTCTACTGTTCCAGTGAGTACTAGGACATATTTGAGGGTTGAGAAGGTCCAGAGTTGTCGTCCAGCTTTGCTACAATGTGGGTGTCTGAAAGTCAGTCTTGTCGTCCTCATGTTGCAGCGGTTGTCAAGTCACTCTACCCTCTCATAATTCGTGTCAAGGTGGTTGTATCAAATGATGGTTTATATGGTCTTTATGGATCCTTCAAATGCATTATCTGTCAGCCAGCTGGACTGGCAAGGATTATTCAGCTTGGTTTTTGTTTAATATTTTAGGCTATTGAACTGCAAGTGAGTCATCTTTCCGGCCAGTAAGAACTATGTGCATCAACAAATTTAAAAAAATGCATGGAAATCTCTGGGGCTAATGTTTCTGGTTTCATGTATTTAAGTTGTCACTGGGTAGTGACTGCTCCAAGGAAAGAGAAAGAGATTCTCGGCAAAGGTGAAGTACAATCGTTCCAAATGTTTTTGCCTCTATGGGCAGACGTTTTCAAGTCATGATTTTGTCTGTTGACTATAAGTTGACAGACCTAAATCCTTTAGGTATTGTGAGTTGTTGTCAGGTATTCCATTGAGAGTTCTGTTTCATGCTGAATGAGTTAGGCTCACTTTATATGGATGTCGAGCAATGCTAGGGATATGAAGTATTTGCTAACTACTCTTCACTAAATGACGTCCGGCACATATGACATGCTTTTATTATGAATTGTGTTTAAAGAGTGGGGTCCAGTGAGCTTATCATTTTCAAACAATAATCAGTCGTCATATCATTTAGTAAACAAATTTTAGTAAACTTAGTACATATTGCAATTCTCATGAGCATATGCTCTTAGATGAGGTCTTTCCTGTGCCATCACCTTTTCACCGCCAATGTCAAGAAACAGCGAGTCAATTTATATTGAGCTATCTGTTGCTGCCAGTATTAGAATGCCTTGCCTCTGTGTTCATAGCTGCTGCAAAAATTGAAGTCTGCATTCCACATCTTCCCCTTGCATGGTGCATTCTGCCTTTGGGGGCAGCCAAGGCATGTAAGGGGGTGTTAAGCTGCTTCAAGCATTAGGAGCAAAGGTTCAGTTTAGTAGTGTAGCCTTCTTTGTAGAAAATTGCTAGAATATCCCACACTGCACATGATTTTGTGGCCAATTGTTTGGTATAGCTTTTTTCCGACAATTTCAGCTCTGAAAAAGGTTATTGCAGTTTTTATAGGGCATTTGTCTTACACTTTATTGTTGCAGCACTTCTAAAGCTATAGTGGCTTTGAGCAACTTTGGGGAAACTGTCTCGTCTAGCTTTTGTCGCGCCTAACTTTAAGGTGTTGCGTTTTTAAAATATATATTACCAAACATGCAAGTTACAGCGTTTTACAGCACAATAAAGCCGACAGTTCCTTATTTATACGCGTTTAATATCTCTAGCATTGTTCTTTTGAAAGCCGCATCAAGCATCTCGGGTGCTTTGGTTAGCGATTAGCCTTGGTTATATTTGTTCCCAGGACATTTTAAAAAAGCTAGTGGGCGGTGATGTTTCATTGTCTGTGAATACGTAGCTATGAACCTTTTTGCCTTCGTTCAGTCGATTTTCTTGCTCAGTTTCTCCTGTTTAAAGTAAAGTTCACAGCTGATAATAACACACCGAAGGGGACCGTAAAAGCAAGTGCTTGAGTGCTTTTTTTTTTTTTTTCTTTCTCCCCCTTTCTTTTGGCCCTGCGACTCTCTGTTGCTTTGCTTGGCACTGGTCTCTGTTGTTTTGGCTTATGATACAGCACTATTGGAAGGCTCGAAGAAGAGACCCGCATACAGACAGATAGGGACGTCCCTTGCCTGTGGAATATAATTCGAGTGCTTTTTGTCAAATTTACATTTACGTCTTTATAATAATACTGTTTAAACTTAACGTACAGATCGTCCTTTCATTTGCCACTTGATGGTTTTTCGCTTTGGAGCCTGCATGTCCTATAGCCCTTTCTGGCAAGAAACATTCATGATTGGCAACTTTGATTTCAGCGTGTCGGTTCCATTTCCTTTCATTTTGTTTGAAGGAAAAAAATATTGTTTTAGGCAGGTTGGAGTTCGTACTTTTTTTTTGAAAAGCAAGAATAATCAAAATCCGAAAATACAAATGGCTATGGGAAAAGTATACGCAAATTTATGTCGGCCGAAATATATACGTGAACCAAAAATTGAAACTCTATCGAATCAAATATGCATATCGTAGTAGAGCTATTTTGATTTGGCGTGCACAGTTAATTAGAAAAAGGCAGGATGAGGTTGCTTGTAAAGTTTGTTCTACACAAATTCACATGTAGTTGATCACAGAACAAGCAGAGGCTAAGAAATTGAGAATTTCGATTGCTCCCGAAGCACCGCGAAGAAAAGTGAAAAGTTATCTAGAATGCTTAAATCTAAGGTAATTATCGATAAGAAATCCAATGTGGGTTTGTCTTTGAGTGTGTTTGCAGGACGACTTTTCGAGTGCGCAATTGACCATCTATGAAGATGCCAAGTTTAATAAAAGCCCAATTGAATAGAATTGCTCTTGAAACGAGGTACGAGTTTTCGTGTTCATACTCTAAATAGGATGAAAGGATTGAAATCGGGTCGGTTGGTTAAAACAGAGGAGATATGATGGCGACTGCCGAATTTCCTCGGCAAAAGAAAACGTGAGAACAGCACCCACGACGCTAATGTTAGACGAAGGGCCGGCCGAACATGGATGGAGTTCTCTTCAAGATAGAAAGGAGGCTTATCAGACGGAAACTCGACTAGCCCGTGATTTGTGTAAGTCGGAGACGTGGATATTAAGCCTCGATCTACATAAATTCCTGAGTTAGCACTGACTTGGTTCGGCTCCGTTCGCATCGGATACGGCTCCGGCGATCCCCTTGCTGGTGGATGGCAATCCGGTGGAGCTCATTGACGTTGGACCTAACGCATTCAGAAGCTGCGCCAGAATCTCATAGACTTAGCGCAAAGCCGGGAAGAAACGTGATGGAGACAGAGGGTGAAACGGGGAGCAGCGGATCGTCAACCCTCCCGGGCTCGTTCAAAAAAGCGAAGCAGCACACGAGTAAAAGCAGGGGAAAACTCCATCATTCTGGGTCATTATTACGTCCCACATCCAAAATTTCTACATTATTTTTTGTCGACTTTTTCTTCATCAGTCCCACCACCACCACCCTCACCCCCACCCAAGGGGGGCTCCCTCTTCCCAAGACAGCACCTATGATTACCCACCGCTCCCCCCATTTTCTTCTCCCTCCCTCCCTCCCTCTTGGTCTTGCCAAAACCTCATCATTGTCACCTCCCCTCTCTCTCTCTTTCCCTCGGAATTATGACTCCATAGTTACCAGATTGCCCCCGCTGTCTCCCTCGGAATTACAGTCCCGCCCTCTCTTTTTCCTCGTTCAAAAAGCAAGGCTATTACTACTCCCCACTTTAGCTACTCACGAGCCTAAAGACTTTCTTCCTCCCTGTTTCGATCCTAAAGCGAGAGGACGCTTGAATTGAGATGACGTGTGTGGCTAAGGCCGTGGGGGCTAATTTTTAGCTCGAGAAATTTCAGTGCGCGTGTGAAAGTTTCTACCGCACGAGGCAGAACGCCCTCTGGGAAAACGTGAACATCCGGAACGCAAAATCACAACGTACTAGATTGTCAACTTAATACGGCGAGTGAACGAAGGAAAGATACGTTTAATGTACGATCTCTGTCTTTTGTCTTCGTTTCCTTTGTAAGGATCGATGACGTACCACCGACGGAGTGCGGATACGATGAAATTTGGCAGACGGTACCCGACCCTGAACCTTCCCCTCCCATCTGAAACTGATAAGTGAATGAATAGTAGGGATGCGCGAGAGACGACAAGAAGTGCTTTCTTTGAAGGAAAGGACTCGGTATGCTTTCTGGGTCTTTGACCAGTTGTTCGGGTTGCTTTTTTTTAATATTTTGGCCGTCTAATGTTTGGTTAAGACATCAAGTTTGGGTAGGAGATGGAGATGGCGTGCGCGGGTTCCAAGGTAGGAGAAAGCGAACGGGATCGGAAACTTTCAAGCAAATAAACAGTCATTTGAGAGTCCAGCCAAAAGGAAAAAGCTCACTTAGAGCCGGCACCCCACTAGTCTGTCCGACCTTCTCAATTGAAATTTCGCAGAGGCGTGAGATTTCAGATTTGGTGTCGGATTTCTACGATGTCTTCTCCGCAATAACTACTTAGGACAGACGATTGTCAAATGCGTTCATGTCTTGAATGGGTACGTCTGCTTTAACACAAATGATAAGTATATTGTGTATGGTCTAGACCTGTTAGCTTGTTTATAGTGCATCTAGACACGTTTAATTAATATAGGTTTATATATACTATTAGAATTGACATGGCATGTCTAGATACATTTAAACACATGTATGTACATCCAAACCCATTTTCCCCCTTTTTGCAGGGCATCATAAACAGGTCATATTCTCAAATTAGACCAAAATTTGACCTACCACTTTTATTACACGGAAGAATGGGCAAGTCTATATGCCCTATTACCATTGAGTTTTGTCAAAAAGTGTCTTATCTAACACGTGCTAAAAAACCGAGAACAATGATGCACACTTTAAAATCTACCTATAAAATAGATTTGTCAAGTGACGTGACAGAATGCATATGGCTATTTCTTCATATTCCTGATATACCCAATAAAAATCTAGTGTATTACTTGATATATCAATTTTATAATCAACATTAAATGCCAACATTATTAAAAACAAAAAAACAAAGGTTATGATTTTTAATGCGCTTAATTTTTTGTGATATCCTTAATCAACATTTTGAAGATCAAACAGTTCATTATTAAAAATGCTTAGCAAATGCCTCATGATTCCATTTCAAATTTTAGGATTAAGTTATTTCAATTATGTAATCTTAATTGATGATTTGCCTTTTCTTTATAATAATAGATACTAAACCCATCTTAAAAATGCAAATTAGCTCACGTGTATAGCATAAGACTATGAAATTGCAGGTATGGTATCGCCTCCCCACAGTGTCTAGAGCCTTGTGTCAAGAAAATGCTAAGCAGGATATAGATTTCCATAAGCCAAGAGCGTTGTGTTTAACAAACCATTAACTAAAGAAATTAATATGTAAGAATACATAATAACATCAGAACATGATTCCAAATAGTTTTCTAGTTCATTAGCAACCCCATTACATGATCTGGGAATTTTCATCACCTTACACTCGCTAAAATGGGCAACCAAAGATTAAAAGTGTGACAAAATAGAGTTTAGTTTGGTAGAAAGAATGACGGGAGATGTCTTCACGACAAGGAATTTCTATCATTCTATTGATAAACATGTCAAGAATCCGTGAAGTACGTGCAAATGCACTGTTTTTCGACCATTTAAGCCTTTAAAGCAGTGCCTCTTCGAAGACATCCGGTTTTGCGCGTCGAAATTTTATGACAAAATATGTTAAACTCAACGTAGACAAACCATTAGGCATAGGTATGCTGACCCGATAGAGAAGAACCTCAAGGCATTCGCTGAATAATGCATTCCATGTAATTAGTTCAAAAATATTGAACTAGACGAATGAACAGATGAATTTCCAATTTCATGATTTGATTTTTAGGTAAGACGTAAGAACATTCTAGGCTAAAATTTTAGTGGGAGAGATCAAAGTTTGGTGGGCCAATAACTCCTAGAATGCAAATCAGTGTAACATGTTGGGTACCATGATGAATGTTTTGTCCGAATATACAAAGAAATTTTTTTTAGCATCCCCTGGTCGAATTGGGGGAATTTGAGAGAGCCCCACAATTTGGTATTGAAATGAGCAAGTCTCCTCTGATTCCATCATTACCCCATTGGATGTACAAGCAAACTTTAAAAGCAAGTCGGTTCCACTGTGCACTCGATGTATATGATCATGATGAACTCTCAAAAGGCAAAATAAAAGATAAAGAAAAGAGAGACGGTTGGGTCATGATGGCTTGGTTGTGCGAGCATTTTCATAATTAGTGTTTTGATAATTAGGTAAAAAAAAAGCGCTTTGCTCATCAAGCTTTATAATGAGTGTACTATTTCGAGATTTAATTACTTAGTCATTTTTATATTACCCAAGTCCCAACCCATCTCAATCGTTTTGTGCTCAAATTGGAAATTAGCAAGGTTATATACACTCAAGTAATATGCTCGATTTGACATTTACTAGATTTTCTTATCCTCCAATGCGAATTAAAATGTTTTTTTTTTCCCACCATTTAAAAAAGGTCGACAATATGCAATAGTAGAAATAGTGTCGTTTGAGTTTTGGATGGAATAAGCGACTTAATCATTGCTAAAAAAAGCTTGGGGTTGTCTTATCAAATCACATCCGCAAAATAATCAATTAAGTTCGAATCCCTACTTTATCAGGGATTGGGAGTGGATGGATTTAGTTTCAGGCGTGGGTTTCGACTTTTACCTTCTGTAATGAGGTATAATAAAAGTTTAAAAATAAAAGTCAAAATAAGAATAAAATATGATCGACAAAAAAAAAGAGCCTTAATAATCATATTTCAGATAATATCGTGTTATCACTTTATCAACGGCGATTACTACTTTGAGATTACGATAGATCGATTAGACTATCGTGATGAATTATACCCGTTTATAAAACACGGTAAGATATCATTTTAGATCTATTTATGGTTTGTACGAGATTTTCAAAAAAAGAAAAAAATCTTTTTAGGGTAGGGGGATACAGTTTGGAGGAAAAGGCTCGCGCTCGGAGGAAGTGGGAATGATGGATGGACAATCGAGCGAAAGGTAAGTTCCCATAATTCTAACATAATCATCATCATCGAAGACGTGAAAGCGGGTGGGGCCCGATCGTGCGGTTGTGCGTGCGTGTGGGTAGAGCGATCGGACGGGGAGCGCATCGCTGGCCGTTGGATCTTCGCGGAAAAAGCGAAAGCCTTTTTGGTCTCCGGGAAAAAAGGTCTTCGGCCTTCTTGACCAACAAGCCCCCCCCTCCTTCTCCTGAGGTTCGCACGTGCGGAGGACTTCCGTGCCCTTTCATTTTCTTTTTATTTACCTCCGTGCCCCTCTCTCCCTCCTCAGCAAGAGAGAATCCAATAACCGGAAGATATAGGAATAAAATATGGTCCCCGAGCCATTAGAGAAAATATTCCGAAGTCGACCATTTGTGTCATAATTTATTCTCAAAAGGTTAGATTTTAAAAATAATAAATAGTTTATCTTTATTATAGATATGATCTACATAGGAACTTGAACATGACAAAGAAAGAAGAAAGAGATGAAAAATCATGATCGAGTGATATTTCATCACTCATTCAAAATAAAAATAGATTTTATGACGGTATTTCTCATGCTTGTATAAGTTTTCTTTGTATGTTATCGAAGTAAACTTCACTTTTTGTAATTTTGAAGTACATTGTTAAATTCTTCCCACAAAAAAAGCATGTTTATACTAAATGACAAATTTCAGATTAGCCTTTTGCACATTTTTAATCTCATTTTGATTTTTTTTCTTTTCAAATATGCATTAATAGACATATGGTTATTGCAACACGATTCACAAAACCCATAATACATAGATTTGAAAACTTACAACTCATCCAGATTTTACATGTATTCTTAAAGAAATACGATGAACAACGAGATGGGGCATTAGAAATCTTGAAAGGCAATCCATGAAAGTAAAAGCAGAAGAATATGAGAAAAAGCTTGATTTTTACGAAGGGGCACAACATTATATACCATTGAAATATATTTCACTTTTGTAGACTTTCATAGGAGAGGGAAAAGAGAGGAATTATTCTCTATCATAGGCTTTGTGCGATTCGCTGACCGGCGAGGGACAAATAGGTAAAATCCACGAAGGAGGGAAGCTCGAGCGGATATAACAGGGGGACGGAAAGCGGACGAAGCAAGAAAAATAATCACGAGAGCGAAGTTGCGTGCGGGATTATGCAAAATAATTAATTTCCAATTTCGAAGACCCAAAATTAAGGAATTGAAAAAAAAAACAATAATAATAATAATAAAAAGAGGGAAGAAGCGAAAACCGGTGCCGCTGACGTGGAAAAATATGAGTGGGTGTCCCCGAGAGGGACGGACTTAGAAGCATAAAACACTCGGAGAGAGAAAGAGAGAGAGAGACAAAGAGAGAGAGAGTCTCAGAAGAGAGAGAGGCCGGGAGATGGTGGTTGCGGTGGCGATTCGCGGCGGAGCCACCGCGGAAGGTGGCGTGTAGGAGCCGATTGGCGACTCTTTCCTTTTTCCTCCTCCTCTCTCTCTCCGGGGAGGGGCATGGAAGTGGAGCTGGCCATGCTGAGACATTTCATAGGTCAGCTTCAGGAGCTCTGCGAACTCTACGGCTCTCACTATCACCACCACCAGCTTCTCCCCGGCACCGAACCTCGCCTCCTCGATCACCGCCTCAATCGCAGGTCCAATCTCTGCGCAATCTGTCGTTTCCGCTCGCGGTTCGGGGCCGGAATCCGGCTTCTCCGAGCTGTTCGCTTGGTTTTTGTCGTTTCCGGCTTCTTTTTTTTACCTTCGCTTGGGTTGCTAGGTTTCGGATTGTCGCGCGAGTCTGTAGTTCGGATTTTGCGTTGCGAGACGTTATAGTTCGTTTCGAGTTCGGCTTCTGGTTCCCGCTGTGGAGGTCTTGCTTGTGGAGATGTGTTCTACAGTTCTGCTTTTTTCTAAAGTAATTTTCGAGTAGGGTGTTTGATGGTTTAGCTATAATGGTTCGCCTTCTCTGTGCTGCTTTCGTCTCTTCATTGCGAGTGCGTTTGTGCCTGAATCGGCTTACCTTAGAATTAGCGGTGGTGTGCGCATGGGCAATAATGTGGGTAGACTTTTGGGTTTCTTAAGAAAGGAGAAGTCTTGGAAGAATTTGGTCATTTTGAGAAGTAAAATTTGTGCGGTTTTAGGACGAGCAAGATTCGGGGAGAGTTTTGTGGTCTAGGTGATAATTGTGGATTAACGGATTCATTCTAGAAGTAAAATCAGATGGTAAAGGAGAAAAACTTAAAAGCTTGCTATCTGGGCCATGACGCAAAGGTCTTCTAAGTTCGTTTCTCTCTACTGCTATGAAAGCTTTTTGAGGAAAGTAATCAGAGTCATCTTCCTTTGAGTGAAAATGTAGTCTCCCTTGCCTAGAACCCTCGCCCGTGGAGATAAGGAATTAACAAAAGATTCTCTTGATACAAAGTATGGCCCCACTCCTAGCATAGTCAGTCCACAAATTTGGTTTAGTAGTAAGTATGGTTCACTATTAAGCATTAACGTTGTGGTTTCTTTTCCTGTGGACAATGTGAAATTTCATCCACCTTTTTGATATGAATGGGCTTTACAGTTTTCAATTTAGAATATCCTGTTTGAGTTTGCTTTATATATGGTAGATATATCTCCAAGACCACGTAGCTTGAACTCTGATTTGTATATGTATTTTCAGATTTTATTTTGTGAAAATCCATTGTAGCTAGGTCCTTTGGTTGACACGTGGGAAAAATTTGATACTTGTCTTGCGTATTCATATGTAAGAGCGCTGTGCTAAACTGTTATTGCATAGTCTTGTTCTCCCAACTAAGAGATTGAGAATGTTTCCACATTAGTTCTTTTCCGTTGTGATATTAAGTGATGTTAAGTGGTCCTGTTTAAGTGTGTTTACTGGGTAGATTGTGCTGTTCTAAGAATTAATTATATTTTCACAGAGAATTTTCAATTCATAGCACGCATTAGATCCCTGTATCTTCTTTTTGTTAGATTAATTCATCCTGCTATGATTTTGCGATGGAAAGAAAAAAAAAAAAAAAAGTTCATTTCTGTATAAAGAATATTATGATTTTACGGTTGTGACGGATTGATGTTTCCTCTTTTCCTTTCAATTCAGCAAAAGATTCACTTCTGTTGTATTTTTTTTATATTTGTGGACTCCTGTATCTTGTGCGGTATTCATTGTTGCTATCTTTCGAAGATGAATATGTAGAACTCTGAAGGATAGGGACCCATTTTTGCAACTCAGGGCAGACTTTGTGTTAAATCAAAGACTAAATTTACTCCATAGTGATAAAAGGTAAATCAGTTGTTTAAGCAACATGATCTTAACTCAAATTTGAGTCCTAAGAGATGAAATCCTTGATTTGAAAGGGTTTCAAAGAATCAAATGCAAATGGAAATAAATTTCATGTTGAATCTATCTAGTATGTTTGCCTCACCTTTAGTTCTTCTCGAATCTCTTGGAGGTGTTTGATTCTCTACGACGAGCGATATAACTTTGTCAAACATCTGTTCTAATTGTGCATGTCTATAAGCTTATATAGGCAACCTTACTATTGGTAGGACTCTTCAGTTGATCTTGGTTATAAATTGTTGAATTGTATTTTGAGTAGATTTCTGGTATTGGTCTGATGATGAGTGAATGTTGGAACATGTCTTTCCAGAACAGTTCCAGTTATTGTCTAATGTCTATTGAATTCATGGATATGCCCTCTACGTAGTGTTTTGAACTTTATTGATGTGATGGGTCATGTTTGAAGTCTATCTCGTGTGTGCATGAGTTCACACATGTCCTTTAATGTTGTTCTGGTGCTTTTTGAAATCTTTTTATTGAAGTATTTGAAGCAGTTTTTTTTGCATATGTGACTGTAGTCATAGAACTCAACAACTTTGCGAAATAGGCTTTCTGAATAAACATGAGATAGTATTTAACACAATGTATTGGAGTATCAAATTTCTGAAATTCCTTAAATTTCTAGATATTCAAGGTGTATTTATATGTTCTCTTCTAAATCAAACGGAGTAATGGTTTACAGAGGTTGACAAAATATAACTCCTATGAGTGTAGCTGCATTTTACATGCTCTTATTTCTGATGAGTCTTTTTGTTTATTTTTGGGAGAATTGATTAATTTGTCGCCTGATGAAATTCCTTGCTTTATGTTGCTTAAAAATTTGAAGGTGGTGCCTAGTCATGTTCTGATCAAACAAATAGACCTCAGAGTAAATAATGCTCTACAGAATCAGAATTTGCTTATTTCTGTATATGCTATCTTCATTAGTAATGTGATACTTTCATGGGGTGCTGGTTAGCATCTGGTTTTGTAATCAGAAGTCAGAACAAAATGCTGATGCCATTTTTTTTGCAATGATTTGTTATACTATTTGAACAGATGGTGCTTTCTTGATATTGATGAAAGTTCTCCAGAATACTGTAGCCCCATAATGGCTGCCGGAAAGTCCAGAGGAATAAAAAATATAGATCCCTGCAAGCCTCCCCCTTCCAAGAAATCTCGAAAAGAGCGCAACCAGGGTAAGTCTGCAAACAATGACAAATCAGCTGAGGTTATGGAACCAGAAATCTGGAGAGAATTCCCAGAAGACCTTTTCGAAGCTGTTATTGCAAGACTTCCTATCGCGACATTCTTTCGCTTCCGGGCTGTGTGTCGGAAGTGGAACTCGTTACTCTGCTCTCAGAGTTTCTCTCAGCATTGTGCCCAGGTTCAACAAGATCATCCATGGTTTTACACTATCACTCATGAGAATGTGAATTCTGGGGTCATGTATGATCCTTCCCTGAAGAAATGGCATCATCCCACTATTTCTTCTCTGCCTGCAAATATAATAGTGTTGCCAGTCGCCTCTGCTGGGGGGCTTGTCTGCTTTCTTGACATTGGTCACAGAAATTTCTATGTCTGTAACCCTCTTACTCAGTCTTCCAAAGAGTTGCCAGCTAGATCCATTAAAGTCTGGTCTCGCATTGCAGTTGGGATGACCTTGAATGGAAGTTCTGCCACTGGGGGCTATAAGATAATGTGGGTGGGGTGCAAGGGGGAGTACGAGATTTACGACTCGGTGAAGAACTCTTGGCTTCGTCCTGGAACCATGCCGCCAAACATCAAGCTCCCATTATCACTGAACTTCAGGTCGCAGGCAGTTTCCATTGACGACACGCTCTACTTCATGCGCTCAGATCCGGAAGGGATTGTGTCCTACAACATGGTCACCAGAATCTGGAAGCAGTTCATAATACCGGCCCCACTTCATCTGACCGACCACACGCTTGCTGAGTGTGGGGGGCGTATCATGCTGGTAGGTCTGCTTACCAAGAATGCTGCCACGTGTGTATGCATATGGGAGCTGCAGAAGATGACGCTCTTGTGGAAGGAGGTTGACAGAATGCCAAATATATGGTGCTTGGATTTCTACGGAAAGCACGTTAGGATGACTTGCTTGGGCAACAAAGGTTTGCTCATGTTGTCATTGAGGTCTAGACAAATGAACAGATTGGTTACTTATGATATGTCAAGCAAGGAATGGCTGAAGGTGCCCGGGTGCGTGGTGCCACGTGGGCGGAAGAAGCAGTGGATAGCGTGCGGTACTGCCTTCTACCCTTGCTTAAGTGCTACTGCTTGAACCGATTTCCTTTATGTCTGGCAGCCACGGCTTGTTCAGATTAGGGACATCGAGTTGGTTTTTTTTTTTTCGGTTGATTGGCTGTATGTTTAAGCTGCTAGGTTTTTCTGTGGCTCGATTTTCTATGTTATGCTCGTCCAGTAGGAATACCATGGAGTTAGCCACACAATCTACGTGCTTTGTTCATGTACAAACTTACGTGGACAAGTAACTCCAATCATCAGAAAACATATTCCCGTATCTCTTGTCCTTCAGTTTCAGGTTGGTAAGGCTTATATTGATGGTAAACGGACGGGTTCTCAATGTAGTTTGTGTTGCAATGTTGTATTTGGAGTGATTTGAGTTTCATCTAAGTAGAGAGTGACTCTGATGTTTGCTGGAGTAGAAGCCTCTCTTAAAGATAAAGAGCGGTTCACTTTTCTGCTGGGTGGCAAAGTTTGGCCTCCAAAGAATTGGTGATGGAGCTCACATAATGTATGAACCGTTACTGTCTCTTGCAACTGCATATCAAATTTCTGTGCTATGATCTGTCACAGCAGTTTATCACCTGGACCCCCCAACAGGAATAGTATTAAAGATTTGTGTACGAAAATAATGTAGTGCTGTGGTGAAAGATTCAGGTGTTTCAATATGACCCGCTTGTTAATTTCGTAAGCTAAGCATTTGTAATCATGGGCTTAGAGTCCCAATTGTCCGAGGAGCATAGGTAGTCCTTAAATATTCACCATCCATCCGTCTCATTTTAACCCTGTTGCAAAGGACCTACCTTCTCACATCAGACTGCAAGAAGTCGGACAAGAAGTTGAATACGCAAATGTGATTTTCTAGAGCAAATAATGGGGGAAAAATTGAGAGCATGTCGTGTAACTTTTGTTTCACAAAAAAATCAATTTATAAAATGTTTTTCCAAAGTTGATAACTTAATTAAAAATTTTTTATTATCGACAATAATTTGTTTAAATAATTTCCGTCCATTCATTGTTGTAAAAAATGCCTGCGATCATTCATAGCAAAACATTTTTTTGTTTCATTTGTGAAACAAAAATTGATTCACCCACGAAACAAAAAGATGATTCACCTTATTCATATCCTCATGTAATTTCTCCTAAATATAAATGGAACACTGCTGAATATAAATTGAACACGCAGCTGTAATTCGTATTATGTGAAGAATGAAAATCATCACAATTAAGTCCAACAACCGAGCATCACTGGAACAAATTTCTTTCAAAAGAAACTAAACCAAGTAAAATAAAGGGATCATGTTATATTCAAATCGAGAATTCACATAACTAGCCGGACAAATTTCCAATTCTCTGTTCCCTACGGACTAGGAGGATCACATTACTGTCTCCATCACTCCAAGCTTATGCCATTCCCCCACTTGCTGCAGTCCTGATTATTTGGAAAAGAGCTGTTACATGTAAGAAAAGTAGAATGGTTAGAACTCCGAACAATCGCCTTAGGAAGAAGGTAATCGACATTGACATTACAGAGTACTAAGCAACAAAGCATTTGCATATCTAAAAGTAGACCCGATGGTTTGAAGGTCACAAGGTCAATCGGGTTTTGGTGCAACTGGTTCAGAGGCACGTCTTCAGCACCACACGAGTTTGAAAACTAAGGAAGTGCATTAAGGGGAATTAAGTGGTCTTTTGACATTGGAAGACTGGTACAGGACAATAAGACAAGCAAAACGAGTGAAAAATGCATATGACGCGCAACAAGAAAGAAATAATGACATGAATGTCATTCCTTTCCTTAAACAACTCACTTCATACTAGATGCAGATAACCGTGACAACAATTTTCCATAGAAGTACTTATCTCTCACAGTCAGATCGGAAAAGATGGAGAAACCATATGCTCCGTGTCTCCTTATCGTAACAAATCATAAATCCAAGAAATATATGGAAATCTCATCCTGAATGAGGCAAGCTTCTGCTTTCCTTCTAAGTTACTTGTGCATTGCATTTTTATTCAGAAGAATTTGAGACACAGCAGGATATGAGTTCTGTATTCAAGTTTACAAAGTGTGTCCCATGACGGTGAAAAATCCAGCAGACTGTTAACAAAAGTTTCCGAATTACTCATCCAAGTAAAATATGCAAACAAGATGAAACAGAAAAGTTAGCTAAAATGATTATTAGAAGCCAAGCAGAAAAGTCTTACATGAGCCGATGACGACGAAAATGAAGAACCCAAGCAACAGCGGACCGACAGGATAGTCCTTTCCTTTCTTGGTGGTTGTTTCAGGCACAGCTCCTCTCTTCTTAATATTCTTTTCGAACCTGTCCACCTTCCTGTCTGCGAAACGCCTTGATGTAGTCTGAAAGGGAAAAAAAAATCGTTCAGCACCTAAATATTGCACACCGACTCGTTTTCTAAAAAACTCGGTCTGAAATCTTCTAGAACTAAATTGGGCGATCAAAATCCGTGTCATTATCCATGCCTAGCAACCGGCACAAAACAGAAACTACCATACAACAACGACCATGTTTCACAACATTCTTCCATTAATGCAAATTCTAAGTGGTCAAAATTCGGAACATTCGATCTATTTCCACATTACCCTACCGACATAAATCACAGCACAAACAAAGGACACAAGATAGTCTCTATCAAGGCAACTCTAAAATTTATATGATCAGGGACAGCTAATCGACTCCAACGTTCCTAAACAGGCATTAATTACACAACAAGTCCTCCTTAATCGATGCTTCATGGACTGTTATCTTCCTAGAGAGCCGCTACATTTCCAGATGAAACGAGCTTCCCGAGGACCCGTAACGATACATCGCGAAGCCAATGGGCTCGAACCCGATAGATCGAAGCGGATTCCCGAGTTGGGAGTCTCAGATCTTTCAAGAGACACGCTCCACGGAGCAATTTTCAACCGGATCAGCCGGACATCGATTCAACAGATGAAACGCCATTGCACTCCTAAATCGAAAACAGCTCGAAAGCTCGATCTAATCAAACGACGCCACAGGTCGCGAGATTTCGAATCGATAAATCAGCAAAACACCGCAGAATTTCCAGATCAGAGAACGATTGAAAATCGATCATCTATCCGCTCCGGAAGATCCGAAAGAAGCAACATCAATCGGGACAGGAAAGAACATAGCTTTGCCATGCTGGCAACGAAGCGAGAAGGAGGCCGAGATTTACCATGGCGGCGAAGGCGAGATCTCGAGCGACGCGAATCCGCAACGAAGCCGAAGAAGAAGAAGAAGAAGAAGGCGCGCCTAGAAGGCGAATGCAATCGTTTGAGGCGGACGACAATCCGCGGAGATCTCCGCAGCTCCAGTTTTTATAGAGCTCCCCAGCTCGAGAAATCTATGGAGGGTGACGGAGGCCCACTTCGAGCGGAGCGTCCCATTGGCTGGAACGCGTGGATCGGGACACGCGTCGGAGTCCCATTGGCTGCTCGCGGCGAGGAGATGGAGGGAGGAGCGGTCCCGATCCTCTCCTGTCTTTAAGACTTCTAAATCAATCTGCCACACCACATGGGCGTCTCCGTCACCGTCGGCCGTCACCCACAACAATCTCCGGCGGAACGTCGCATTTCGCGGAATGATTCTAGGGACGCATGTGGGAATTTTGTCCGGCAAATTGGACATATTCGACGTACAACATGATTAGATTCAACGTTGGACTGTTGACGTGAGAAATTATTCAATTATAAAGCTAACTTATGTGGAACTAATCATAATTTTTAGAATAAAAGCATGGAAAATCTTAAATTAGAATACGTGTGATAAATTTATCATAAATTAATTTTTTTAATATAAATAATATTAAATTAATATATTCATGATAAATTTATTTTTAATTAATTTTTGTTTAATTTTATCATTAAATTATTGAATTGAACAACACGTACACATGTTTATTATAATGTCAATGTACAAAAAGATTACTGGCAAAAAAATATTACAAAAAGTTTGTGTTGTTCTCAAGTTAAGATGCGGAAAAAAAAAAGAGAGCTTTGGTTTTGAATAATTTGATGAGCTTCTAACTAGTATGGACACATATACGTGTTTATTATAATGTCTCAGAGATTTATTTTCCAAAAGATAATTAGGGCCATCCGTATTGCTTTTACGTAAAATATTCGTTAAATTTCATGCGATGTTTGGATGCAGGGACGGACCCATGTTGGAGCTCCCGCTCCGCTTTTCAATAATTTGGAGATGGTTAATAATTTTTTTTTAAATTTTTGTTAAACTCATATTTGTCCCATCAAATGTCTGAAAAATATGAATCCCAACTTTTTTCCCCACCTAGAAGACGAGGTCGGGGACAAGTGCGCATTTGGTACTAACCTAAAACAGCAAAACCCACTTCCCAATTCCTATGTAGTTTGACCTCTTCCGGTTGGCCCTCATCTTTTTGCGACCATTAAATTTAGTTTGACTTTGTATATGGTACGATGAAGTGGTTGGCTGGCACGTAGAGCTTGTATAATATAATCTATATTTACAACGCGGCGATCTTGCTGGCCAACAGCTAACTAAGACCAGATCGCATTGAATTGGTCCAACCAATAGAAGTGAGCAGACCGGCTCCAATCCACTAACTCCCCCAGTTCGAGCTTTCATTGACTTTGACATACAATCTTCACTAGTTGATTAAATCCATTCTTCTTTCTCTCGAAGAAAGTGCAGATTATATTAACAACCTGCAGTTTTATAAACATGGTCCAACCATATGTCAGGCCTCACATGGAATTTTTCTATTTTCGGGTTACTGTGATTGCTTAACATGTGCAAAATTCATATTATCCATATATCATCATCCGAGTTTTTTAGCAAGACAAATGCTATTGAAAAGCTTCTTTTTTTTTGCAAATTTTCTCTCTTTTTAGGGATTTTTCCATATTATAAATATTCAGACACATTATGACTATGCATAGGCGTGAATTGATTCTAATAATTATCTTTTTACTCAACCAGCATTATCAAATAGATGAGCTACATACATGTGGCTTTATCACATTGGACAACTAATAGAATTTCATGTACCAAACATTAGAAAACAAACTCTGAGTTTTGCTATAAGTTTTGCAAATCTCAACTTTGCAATTTCTCTGTAGCGACGTTCAACACCATAAGTTTTACTAATGCTATAATTCTCTCGGCAATATTTACTGTCTTTGATTAAGAAGAGGTCAAAAGTTCAAATCTTACATCATGAATGACATATTAAACTAGTAACATACATTAAACCACCAAGCGTTTGACCACTCTCTTCAGCCTACTCATGCATGCGTCATGGCCTAAGGAACAATCATCAGGTGACACATACGATATTTATCATGGATGCAGCTCATAGTGTTGATAATTAGAGGCAAATAGAGCTCCTACTCTCGCTCAAATAACTCTAATTCTCATATATCAAACATCAGAAAGACAACTTGCGGCAAACGTCATAGTCCTTGTCCCTGCCATGAAGTTCCTTCAAAAATGATGAAAGTGCAAGAAGTACCACGAGCTTAAGTAGCTTATTGAATGTCTCGATCTCGCAGTACCCACCAAGAGATCTTCCCTAATTTGTTGTCTCAACTTCAATGAAACATACTGCATTCGGGTTACTTCATTAAAATGTAGTAAAAAAACTTATTTGTATTTGAAATAGAATCACCAATAGATGATGTAATTATCCATATATAAACCCCGCAAAGTTTGTCATCCGCTTATTTGAATTACTTCTAGTGATACCCAGAACACTTATTTCGATAAGAATAACCTTAATATGAAGAAGTATTTTGTGTATCGAATGCACCCACGACAATGACACGTGAAAAAGTAAGTCAATTATAAATAAAAAATCTAAAAGTTTAAATGCAAAATTGGTCGAGATGCCCTATCGTACAGACAATATGATTGATCAGTCATATCGGGTCGGTGATGCAACCGATTTATCACCGTCACATACTTCAAAATGATGGATTTCCATTTGTTTTTCACACATCACTCACATCCTAAATAATTCAGAGCTGTCCTTTCAAAATGGTTCCTAAGTTTTCCTTTAGAGCTGTCGGCCGTTTCCTTGGGGAACCACTCTGGACAGCCCAATGGACTTCAGTTTCTGCACCACTTGACGAAATGGGCCGCCGGAAAACTGCAATCGGCCCATCTATCTTTTTGTCTGCCGACTCTCTCTTCTATCGCGGATCAATCACACGAGTCCAAAAGCTTCACCGGTCTAGGCTTTCTTCTTAAACCACATCATTGTCTTATCTTATCCTTGTCGGATCTTTTTTAGGCCTTGTGCCGATGATCATGTAGGAAAATCATGACCTAAAAAAGGAAGTGGTTTCTCAATCATTCGAAACCATCGCTCTTGCTTTCCTATCCTACTTCCGTCTGTATCAAGCAACCACACTTTTCTTCCAATAATAAATAGACACACTCTTCTTTATCAATACAAAATAATAACAATAATAATACGACCAATCATTCCACATTATAAAAAATTAATCATGTTGAAATATCCCACATCGCTTAATTAATATAGTCTCTCTCTGACTCTTTGCTTAAGTTTTCGTCTTCGCGAGCGCCTAAAGCTGTCGAGTGTTGTGAACGGCCTGCTGTCGGACGAATGGCTGCATTGACCGAGAGATTGTGTGAACTATAACAAGGTGCGCGACATGTTGGACTTGGACTTGGACTTTCGACACGTTACAAACTGAAAGGGAGCAAAAAATAAACAACCGTGCTTGTTTTTTCCACAAGGTTAGGTGGGTGTCCGGCGCGCATGACATCCGATGTCTCGAGTTCAACTTAAAGAGAGCCGAATTAACAATAGCTAAAGGAAAAAAAAGGTCGTTCGGCAGTATCGAACTGCGTTTCTTTGACTAGCCGCACCGTTGACAAAGTGGTCGATTTCCACCGATGCAAGATCCTTGTGAAATTGGGGGAAACTCTTGCGAAATGATAGGAAAACACGGTCTCGATTGGTTGGCTCATGCGCGTTCAGCACAGTAAGTTATTTTCGGTTAATTTCGAATATACCTCATACGTTCGAATGATTGAGCGCGTGCTGCGTGTCAGTTATGACGAGAATGTAAACGATGACGAATGGATATTTTTTTTTTTTAGTATCCTAGTTGATTTGTGATGCTCGAATCGAGATTTGTGAGAATATAACGATTGCGCATATTTAGCATTCTATCTCTTACCTTAGATTAGGATAAACCTAGGATGGTGATCCAATCAATGTGTGTTTCCATACTTTTCGCTGGAATAATGGTGATTCCCCACAACTTTAACTTTCTTTCTTTTTTTTTTTAATAAAAGAAAAAAGAGAGAGACGATAATTCCTCATGATTGGTACGGCTATTGCGCTGCGAGTCATCCAACGATGGGATTAAGGAACACAGCCAAACCCATGATTATTACTTTAATCCGAACAACTAAAAACTCATGATGATTTGATAGTGCATGCGGGTTCAAGCGATGGGCGAATATGCCATCCTCCTAATCTCCCTTTCCTTTTTAAAAAAAAAAAATTAACCAAAATGTCAATCCCACCCTTAATTGTTTTCAAACTTAGAAGATGATCCAGTCCAGCTAATTTCCTTCTAAAATTTGAGTGAATTACTTCAAAGCATTTTGCCACTAGGTTCGAATCTCTTCTTCAATAAAAATATAAAAGGAAAAAGTCACGGCAAATTTCAAATTTCACTTTGAATTTTTTCTCGTGACACCAAATCCCAAACTTATACTCGTTTCAACTTTTTCCTGTGACATGGAATGACCAAAATTTGTCACTATCCATTAATCAATGCTGATAGAATTTATTGTCGCTACCGATATGGACGATGGAAAACAAACGGTACTGACATAGTACTCACGTGACAAAAAATATTAACTTATTGTATGTTTTTCCTTGTTTTCTTTTTTCTTTTTTCTATTTCAACTTTGTCGTTCGTTTTCTTCTTTGGTAGGAGACAGTGAGGATGCTGGTGATGGCGACAATAGGGCGGCAATAAAGATGAAGGAGGAAGAAGAAAAAATTAACGAAAGGAAAATGTGCGGCGTTGATTTAAATTTAAGATTTTTGATGTAATTAACGTGTCATATCAATCAAAGTCTTGAATTTTTCACATCACTAAAAAAGTTTGAATTAGATATGTTACACAAATATAAATTTTTGATGAAATTTTCACACGAGCGGAAATTTAAAGATTTTGGTGTGTAGGATAATGTATTATAATAGGCATAATTTGATATTTTCGATAGCTTTCATCTTAATAAATAATGAAAATCGGAAGAAAAAGTGAGCACGGTTGGCCAATCCGCACCGTCCGTCAGGTGGACCCATCTCTATCACACAAAATTAATTGTTCTGGATGCCCATGGACCCCTCCCATCAGACGCTCCCAAAAAAATCAATACCTGTTATTCTTTTCTTAATCAACATGGGATTAAATTAATCCATCTAATCAATCCATTAAGACTTCGATCGTCCCGGGGGATTAGATCCTCACACGTGGCACCCATCCGACGGCGTCCGAGGTGCCACGTCACGCGATGCCCCAAGTGCCTCACTAGCAGCCGGCACTTCTAACGTGGCTTACGTGAACTAGAAAAACGATGTCGAAAAAGAAAAAAAAAAAAAAAAAAGGAGATGGGGGCGGAATCACGATTAAAATAAGAATGAATTGTCAAAAGGCGAAACGAGCAATTGGATTGGAGGCCAGTTTCAATGCTTTGAACTTTATGCTCCTTGGTCGGTATCGGCATTTCGTCAGCCGTTCTCTTTTTTTGTTTTCTGGTCGCATTGCATTGCATGCTTCGATTCGCGATGCCCTGATTTTTCGTTTTGATTAAGGATGATTTGTCGAATAGCTAGCCTTTAAAAAGCTTGTTTCCATTGACTGATTAGATTAACTCTGGCCTTTGTTAGAGAAGTTTGGTTGATGATGTACGTGGATTGCATTGTCTGAGCCGGCCAAGAGACAATCATTACAGTGGAGGAAATTATGAGGGTTGTAATTTATACGGCGTGGAAAAAAATTTCCCTACACTACACACGTGATAGCATGAGTATTTTATTAACGAGTGTCTCGAGGGTACTTATTGTACATCTCTTAGAAAGAAATAGTTGTGCGTCCAAACACGAGAAAAGCAATGTATTGAGAGTTGTCGGTTTTCTTTATTTGATTTGTTAAACGTTAATACTAAGTTAATCTTAAACCTTTTTATTTGATCAATTTAGTCGTAAATATTTTCGCATTAATATTAATTCAATCCATTCGCTCAATTTAAGTCGGAAATTGCTGTTGTAGATGTCTTACGTGGCATGAATAGTATTGATATTGACACTTTTGATAATATTTTTGAGATTTTTATAATTGTTTGCTTTTTCTTTTTTAATTATTTTTCTTTTCTTTTTTTCTTCATTTTGGTCACGTGAAGGCTCTCACTCAAGCCTTTGCAAACCCACTGAACATGAGAGAGACAACCCTCCCCAAATTTAGCGGGGGCTAGTATGGCCTTGCCTAGTGGTAGGCAAGGATCACCGACAGCCAAAATGAAGGGGAAAAAAGAAATAAAAATTCAAAAAATTATAAAAAAAATCTATGTTAGCGCCGACCGGTCTTGTCATGTAGGAATGACCGGCGTCTATGTTAATAATTTCCTATCTAAATTGATCGAATGGATTGAATTGGTCATAATATGAAAATATATAACATTAAATTAGTATCAATGTAATAGGTTTAAGATTTTTTTCGGTATTTTTTCTTTGTTAAAAAGCATACTAGACTTGAAGTAAGGATCGTATTATCAGGCAGCATCAAGCGCTAGTCATGCATACTCTACAAGATGGGTTTCGATCTTCAAAACACCTTACGGCACGGAAAAGAAGTGTGGTGGACAGCTCTTCAAGCAAAGTTCCGAAATGGTTGTTGCCCCATCTTCTTTCAATCGGGTGTCTTCGAGTTACCAACGAGGCCGGCCAGTCCGGTTGCGTGCGGGAAGGGGTTTCGATCAGATGTCGGCACGGCTGCCGTCGTGCACGGTCCGGTCCACCCCCATTTATCTGAAAAGCCTATTCCTCACGGACTCGATAGAGAACGAGATGCGCTCTAATTGGTCGGGAATCCTCTTGTCCCCCTTAATTTGGAACACTTCTTGTCATGCTTTTCGTAGGAGGAAAAAACCTGAGAAATTCTATTCCCATGGAACCCAAGGAGCTCTAAGTCTTTTTTGTAGGTTTATGTGGTGAATTTCGATTAAATGTCTTAAAAAAGGGAGTTTTGTTTTGCCTGCAGGCGTTAAAATGGTCAGTTCCACTTTCAAAATGAGTCGAGATTGATATATTTATTGGGATACAAATGTAAGTTGTGTCAGAAAAAGTCCCACGTTGGAATATTGGTACAGTGTGAAATTATTAATGTATTACTCATTTGCTTAAGGATTTGAGTAAATGTTGGTCTAATTGGATTTGTTGATGGAGCTTGAACTTGGGATTCGTCTTAGCTCGCTCCCCTAAAGAAGATATCGAATTTCTATTGTGGACACCTAATAATATTAAATTGCATTGTAATTTTATACAAATCCAACTAAAAACATTACAGGTCAATGTTTCCATCGAAAGGAATGCTCATATGAATAGATGGAAAAAATATCAAAAAAGTTACAAATTTATTGTAATTTTTCCAAGTTAGTCATATATCCCTTTTTTTGGTCAATTCCGTCCTAAATTTCTTGTAATTGTGTCAATTCAATTCATCTGACCAATCTTGGCCCGTTGATGTTGACGCTAGCCGACTGGCGCCGGTAATTTTCCCATGGATGGATTACTTTTGTAAAATAACATTTTCGACATATTTCTTCAAACATTATTGTTTTGTTATAATCCAAGGTCACGGTTGGAGATGCCAGACCGTTCGAAGGCTCGTAGCACATCTTGTAAACCCCCGTGGGCTGTTGGCGGGACATGAACAGGTGACTCACAGTTCCCAAACTGAAAAATCTCTCGACATTGCGACCGACGCTATGCCACGTGCCATGAGAGGTTTAAATTCGTTCTCGTACAATGGATACATCGTCAACGACGGTGCTTCTAGCGTAAACAACACGCCAAGCAGAGCTCATGCGCACCGAGCAAAGATCAAAATGATCTTCTTCGTTAGTAAAATTTAAGTCTTGAGAAGCTATGGTAGTCCACATGGCGTGACCAATTGATGTGGTCGACCAAAATTTTATTTGCTAGCACATGAACATGAACATAAACATAGACTCTGGGTGTCGCGATACTTCGCAAATCCTATTTCATCTTATCACATATGTTCGCATAATTCATTCATTGTTATGACATCATATACTCAAAGAAGTACTGATCACGTATCTATTCAAATGAGTTTGAATCTCCACCTTCTCATGGGATTTTGGATAGGAATAATCTAGCATCAGATGTGGGTTTTGATTTTTATATCTTGCAATTTGCAATGGGATATGATAAAAATCTGAAAGTTAGAGTTAAAATAAGAACGAAGGAAAATCGATAAAATATAATTAAAATGCAAAACAAGAATGATGGCGCGCGGTAGTTGAATGGTGGGGGCTAAAGCATTCAATGCAATCCCTCGCCGGCCTCCCCGCCGAGCATTCAATTCGTCATTCAAATGACAAAATTCCGCCGAACCTTACACGGCTCGTTCCGGCAGAGTTACTGTAATAATGAGGGCGAAGGCGATGGCGATGGTTTTGTTTTTTTTTGGCTTCTTGTGCAGACATTTTTTTTCTGACTCGGTTACTGTAACGAGCTCGTGTATGATGTCCGGGAGGGGCATCATTCGTCAATGATTCGGAGTGGCAGCCAACCCAACCATCACTTCCCAGCATTTATCAGAAAACACCAGGAATGGCAAGAAAGAAGACGGGAGAGAAACTGTGAGCTGAGGTCACTTCGGATAATTATTCTTCTTTTTTTCCCTATCATTTTATGGGCCAAAAAGTCTAATAAGACGAAATAGCTAACTACGCTAAAAAGACAAAAATAATTAATTGCACTTGTCAGGTCATTATTATTATTTTTTATTTTTTAACTAACGGGGAATAAGTATACCAGCACAATTCAAATGAAGTCGTTGGGTTTCTAGAAAAATGTCAATTCGACTAAATAAAGAAATAAGGCTATATGTTTGGAAATCTCGAGAAAAATTACTTTTAATTTAGGTAATGATATGTGCTTTTCTAAGGTTTTGAGAATGTGAATTTTGTCCATTCGTCATTCGTTGAAGTCAAACTCCAAACTATATTACTTTCGTCGTTCGTCGAAGTTGGATTTTTTGTCTTTTTTTTTTTATCTCGCTTTGAATATAATTCATTCATCAATAATTTGAAGTTGCAGCCAACCAACCATCACTTCCCAGCATTTATCAGAAAACACCAAGAGTGGCAAGAAAGAAGACGGGAGAGAAACCGCAATGTGAGGTCACTTCGGATATTTATTAATTTTTTTTCCATCATTTTATGGGAGCAAATAGTCTAACCAGACGAAATAGCTATTACGCTCGTTAGGTCATTATTATTGTTTTTCTTTTTTTACTAATAGAGCATAAGTACACCAGCACAACTTAAACAAAGTCGTTGGGTTTCTAGAAATATGTCAATTCGACTAAATAAAGAAATAAAGTAGCGTGTTTGAAAATCTCGAGAAAAAAACTACTTCTTGTTTAGGTAATAAAAAGTGCTTTTCTAAGGTTATTTCGAGAAAGTAAAGTTTGCCTTTACATCGTCCGTCAAAGTCGACTCTAAAAGATACTCTGCTTTCGTCATTTGTCGAAGTCGAATTCCCTTGTGACGCTCTTTTTCATCTTGCTTTGAATTCAAATCATTCGAAGTTGCAGCCAACCGACCATGACTTCCCAGCATTTATTAGAAAACACCAAGCACGGCAAGAAAGAAGATGGGAGGAAAACCGCAAGGTGACGTCGCTTTAGATATTTATTCATTTTTTTCCATCATTTTACGGGGACAAATATCCTAACTAGACGAAATAACTAACTACGCTAGAAAAAAAAAAGCCAACTATGCTCGTTAGGTCATTATTATTGTTTTTATCTTTTTACTAATGGAGCATAAGAATACTAGCACAATTTAAATAGGGTTGTTGGGTTTCTAGAAATATGTCAATTCGACTAAATAAAAAAATAAGACCGTGTGTTTGGAAATCTCGGGAAAAAGCTACTTCTTACTTAGGTAATAATATGTGCTTTTTTAAGGTTATTTCGAGAAAGTAAAGTTTGCCCTTTCGTTGTTCGTCAAAGTCGAACTCTAAACTATACTTTGCTTTTGTCATTCGTCGAAATCGAATTCCCTCGTGACGCTCTTTTTCATCTCGCTTTGCATTTAATTCATTTGTCAATGATTCGAAGTTGCAGCCAACCGACCATCACTTCCCAGCATTTATTAGAAAACACCAAGCATGGCAAGAAAGAAGATGGGAGGGAAACCGCGAGGTGATGTCGCTTCAGATATTTATTTATTTTTTTCCCATCATTTTATGGGGACAAATATTCTTACTAGACTAAATAACTAATTACGCTTAAAAAAGAAAAAGAGAGGCAACTATGCTCGTTAGGTCATTATTATTGTTTTTCTCTTTTTACTAATGGAGCATAAGTATACCAGCACAATTTAAACAGAGTTGTTGGGTTTCTAGAAATACGTCAATTCGACTAAATATAGAAATAAGATCGCGTGTTTGGAAATCTCAGGAAAATGTTACTTTTTATTTAGATAATAATATGTGCTTTTCTAAGGATATTTCCAGAAAGTAAAATTTACCCTTTCATCGCTCATCAATGTCGAATTCTCTCGTGATGATCTTTTTTATCTCGCTTTGACTATAAACCCAAACCCCAAACCTTCCCCCCACCCCAAAAAAAAAAAAAAAAAAAATTACTCAAAAGAAGAAAGGAGACCTCTTGCCACTTGAAAGTTGAAAGGTAAAACTTATAAAAAATTATAAACTATACTACTTTTGATACATTTATCTTAAACGACACAAAAAAATCCAAAATTTGTACTTACATTACATATTCACTCCAAAATTATATTCATGTGAAAATATAAATTTTTGGGTTTTTGGTATCATAAAAAAAATTTTGAAGCACCACCCCATGCGGTGGTGTCTCTGGCTTCGGGCTTACTCCCTCTCACGAAGGGGAGGGGTTCGAATCTCAAGCGCACGTCCATCAGTGGATTTATCTGGGGTCACGAGGTGGTGGTTTCTGCGTGGCCTTCAGCACATGTATCACATATATATAAATTTAGAGCACATGTATCACATATATATTATAAATTTAGAGCTTTTTGTGTCAATTTTTTTTTTTGGTAAAATGAGTCAAAGGGATATAAAATAAGGATTTTTCCCTGTGTCAGAAATAAATATGTTTCTAGAAACACGAACGCCAGTGCTGCGGAGGTCGAACAGACCAGAGAGGGTGGTCCCATGAATGCGCACACGTGCGAGCATGGAGGAAGCTGATAATGCCTCCCCCCGTTTTCACCTTTATTTTCTCTCGGCGGGCCGGGGCAGCCATCCCCCTCGCGACACGTGGGCCTGTTCAATCGGACCGCGGCAGGAGAACCGGTGCGCTGACGTGGGACGTCGCTGTCGTCGCTGTCGTCGTCGTCGTCGTCGTCGTCGTCGTCAGCTCCTTTCTTTTCTTCCCCCCAAAGATTAAAAAAGGGAAGTGCAGGAGAATAGACGCTAGATATAGACTGTAGTGATGCCCCTCTAAATCACTCGGTGACGAAAGAAGAGAGCCACCGTCGAAAGTGCGTCGCATCGCATCGTATCCCGACCCCCCTCCCGCGACCTTACGCATGTGCCCCCCGGTCGGGCCGTTATTTACCGGTCTGCCACTGTTGCCCGCCTAACTCCGTTGGAATTGACGGGAACGCCCTCGAACGCCCTTTTGAATTTTCGGTAATGCCCCGAGTTTAATTGCGGGAGTGATCAACCCTTCGAAGTTCAGCGTCGCTTTCACCTCCTCCCGGGGGAAATTGACCCCAACCTGGCGATGTAGGTGGGCGCTGGGGGGAGTTGGTTGCAACCACATTTTGGTGTACGATTTCCTTTTTATGGGCATCCACCTTTTTTATTTTTTTGTGTGAAAAATGGGCATCCACTTTGAGAGCATGAACTTGAGGCGCCATTATTTATTATTCAGTGCATTATTACAATTTTTCTTTTTCAGACTCGGGTGTCTATGAAGTTTATTCATGCGCGAAAAATGAGATTAAATTGCCAGGAGGTAATTATGGGGCTTAGCATTTTCGTAATTGTCTGATCACGATCGAATGGGATTTCAAATAATTTACTTCGTATATCTGTGACTCTCTTGAATCGTATTAGAAAGCGGTGTAATCCCGAAAATATGAGAAGCATGAATAGTGGGATGGGTATTGGTTTTTTTTTTTTTTGGGGCCTTCTAGAATGATGTTTGATTGCATGGAAATGGGAGGCGTGCCTACATTTTTATCATGTTTTTGCCTAGGGATAGGATTAGCCAATGTTGGAATTGAGATTTTTTTAGATCGAAAGTTGATAAGAAGGGAACTTTTGCAAAGTAATATAGCTATATGCTAAATTAAGAAATAAACAACTATTGCGACAAATTTATGATTCGAATTGGAATCCAATGTTATCGCTTCTTGAACATTGATTATGGAGTCATGTCTATTCCTAGCGACATGATGCCTGCCTTGGTTCGTTTCATTTTTATTCCATTTGTGTGATTCCCGTCAACCGAACACGACCTTAGGATTTCTAAGCTTTTTACATCTAGGCCTTCTGTAGACATGTGAAAAAGACGGCGGCATGCAAGAGAAAAGACGCGGCAGAATTCGATCGAACTAGGAATGGCAAAACCGAAATACCATCAACATCGAAGGTTCTTTCAGGAACCGGCCCTTTCGGGAACACCCATGGTCCGAAATATCCTCAAAAAAACCTATCAGCAAATTGTCAAATGATACATCGTTTTCTCTTTGGTCGGACGAAGATAATAAAAGGATAAATATCGGATAAACGCCTTCTGCAAGCAGACGTTTTGCTCGCCACCATATTCTCTTCCCATCTTTCTCTACGCAGATTCTTCTTCTTTCATCTTTTCCTTCTATATTTTTTTTTCAACGAGCAGGGGAAGGGGAGCAAAAAACAGAGCTTTTTCTCCCTTACCTTCCCGTTTCTCCTCCCGCTTTTCGGCCTCTCTACTACAGTCGGTTTCTTCTTCTGCAGTTACTTCTCTGCATATGGTTTCGACCAGCTGGTCGGTTTCTTCCAACAAGAGTCAAACCTCAGAACCCCGCATGCTCCGTCTGTCTGTCTGTCTGTCTCTCTCTTTCGTCTTTCCACCAATTCGAGTCATTTTTAAAGGGCCCTTCTTTAATTACCAGCTCCATCAAATTTATCCATAGCGTCGTCGGGGGCGCCTTTTCTTCTGGTTTTTATTGCTCGAGGCAACTAAATTTGGAATCTTTGGTTGTTTTTCGTTTTGGACCCATCTCTCGATTCCGGGTTCTTTGGTTAGCAACTAACCATATAACATCACATTCTGATTGGGTATCAGAAAAGAATCTGAGGACTGGTCGATTCTGTTTTTTTTTTCTTTGGGTGTGTGGGTGCTGGTTGGGTTAGTTTTTTTTTTTTAACCTTTCTGCGACTGTGGTTCTTCCTGTTGTAATCTGAAGCTGGAGCTCTTTGGATGGATAAAACAGCATCTTTGATCTGCTTTCTTTTGGGTGCTGAATTGGGAGGCTTTATGGGGCTTCTTTGACTCTTCAGTTGCTGTATGACAATCACCAAGGTGAGATTTTGGAGGATTCCCCTGGAGCTGGACTGTTTATCTGGATCTGATATTTGCTCTTCAGGTCGGTCTTAGATAACTGTGGGAAAAAGAAGAAAGGAAAAAGAACTTGTTGGTACTGCTTCTCCTCAAAGTTGTCTAGTTTGCTGTGTTGGATGAGTCTGTTCCATGTCCTTGGGTTTGGTCTAAAGGCAGGGCAATTAATTTGGATGTCATGTCGGTGGATAGTGTCCGTAATTTCAATGAACTGGTTCATTAATGGGGGGCTCATGGATGCCAAGACTGGCCTGCTTGGAGGGGATGGCAAGATTTCGCTGAATTGGCGTGAGAAAGTCTCAGGGAAAATTTCCAAGATTCAGCATCAGTATGACCACTTGTTTGGGTCCAAGAAAATTAGCAACGCATTGTGGAGGAAGCTGTTGTACACATGGGTGCTTTGTGCGACCATGTTTTCTCTGTGGATTTTCTTGTACATGAGCTCGCAAGCTATTGAGAAGAGGAAAGAGACACTAGCTAGTATGTGTGATGAGAGGGCTCGAATGTTGCAGGACCAGTTCAACGTGAGCATGAACCATGTCCAGGCTATGTCGATTTTGATCTCGACCTTTCACCATGGCAAGAGCCCCTCTGCTATCGACCAGGTTATCTTCATTATCTGGAACTTCTTTATATGTTTTCTAAATCAACTTCATCCGACTCAAAGATTACCCGATTGATGTGATTAAGTGCCGCTTGCGATTTTCTGTGATCTTGCTTTCATTGAAAGTTCTGTTACATGTGATTGAACATGTTTCTGCCTTAGGCCTTGTGTGGTGGAGATTTTTTCGTATTTGCTTGTCCAAATAGTCAGTCTGAATCTTGAGGAGTGCTTAATCTTTAATTCCTTTATTTCTCGGGTCAAAGCTTAATCTGAATTCCTTTGATTTTTGTACTTCCATTCTATGATCATGATGTTTCTCCAATTAAATATCTCAGTTCAAAGCTTGATCTTCAAGTTCTTTGATGTTTAGCTTGACATTTGAACCAATTGCCTACAATCACTAATACTGTGTTCATGAAAAAAAACTTTCTCAATCCACAGATAACCTTTGCTAGATATACCGACAGAACTGCATTCGAGAGGCCTCTCACTAGTGGCGTGGCATATGCAGTGAGAGTGCTCCATTCAGAGAGGGCAGAGTTCGAGAAACAGCAAGGCCGGCCTATCCGGAGAATGGACACCCTTGAGCAAAATCCGGTTCATAAGGATGACTTTGACCCTGAAGTGTTGGAGCCCTCTCCAATTCAGGAAGAATATGCCCCCGTCATTTTCGCTCAAGATACCATCTCCCACGTAATTTCCATTGATTTGCTCTCAGGAAAGGTAAATTCCTTTTTGTCTTGCTATGGGTAACTGCATTCTGTTGCTGTGATGTTGGTAATTCCGTCCGATGATCGATGGTGACTACATGAAGGAATGCCACGGCCTCCTTCTGAGTTCACTGTTATGATAGCCTTGAAAATTTTTCAGAACTGGTCGTTGTTTGTCCATTCTTTGGACTACATTCTAGACTTTGTCTTGAATTTTCGGTTTTAAGATTTTTTCTGCAGAATATGATGTCTTATGAACTTCTATTGCAACAGGAAGATCGTGAAAATGTATTGCTTGCTAGAGCTTCAGGAAAAGGGGTGCTTACCGCTCCTTTCAGGCTGATTAAAACAAAGCGCTTGGGGGTCATATTGACCTTTGCTGTCTATAAAATTGATCTTCCTTCAAATGCAACTCCGGATGAAAGAATCCAGGCAACTGCTGGGTAAGCCATTTCCTCATTTATGTGAAAATTGTTTGAAGACATGTCCTTATATAGAACTTCCACTGTATATCAACTTAGTGGCGATATCTTAATCAGTAATTGGTTCCACAGTTAGCTCAACAGCCGAAATGATTTACTGTGCTTAATGAAATATGGTGCTTACATTAATGTGATGCTGATGACAGCTACATTGGTGGAGTCTTTCATATTCAATCGTTGGTGGAGAAATTGCTGCAACAGCTGGCTAGCAAGCAGAACATTGTGGTGAATGTATTGGACACCACCAATCAGTCACATCCGATCAGTATGTATGGTTCGGATGAAGCGGATGATGCTTTGGAGTATGTTAGTACTCTTAATTTTGGCGATCCATTTAGGAAGCATGAGATGCGATGCAGGTAATACTAGTTCCTCCTCTTGTGGCTGAGTTAAGCATTTAATTGTCCCTCATTAATGATTGTTATTCTATATGATATGCATCAGCTAGTTGTCCACATCTGAGATATTCAACACGTCCATGGCCTTGCTATTTTGGGTTTGCATTTATCTATTTCCATATCTTTGAAGAGCTTGCATATCAGGACAAGATGCTTTGCAGGAAAACTTTGGAAATCTGTTTCGTCACAAACTCAAGGACCTAATAAAATTGTACTTCATGAGTCTGAATACCTGAAACTGAAACGGTTTAACCTGATTGATGTATAAAAGTTATTCACTCTGTTGAATAAGATGTGGGATACTTAATACTACTGAAAATTGTCAAAATAAGGACATGATTGTCCTCGATACAGATTTCTTCCTGGTGCTTTCTTAAGAAGAGTAAACAGTAAATGATGACCATACAATTATTTAATTGAGTAGAAAATAATGAGTTTCCCTTGCGCAAAGAGAGAAGATACCCTAGTCAGTCATAATTCTGACCCACTCTAACTTTATGGGGCTGTGGTCAAGCTAAGGCATTCTGGTTCAATCTTAGCAAAGTCCTTGAGATTGGGTGGAAGCATGTAGTCTTTTAATAAGTTCCTTCTTGATGCTTCCTAATACTTAGAGGTCCTTTTAGGTTATAACTAAATGAAGCATCATGTGCATCTTCACTTCCGCATGGCAAAAAGGGGCAGGACCATTATCTCTTAAAGTACATTAACTCTGCTGAAGTCTAAATTCTAATGCCGTTGTTGGGATTGGCAATGTTCTTCACACAGATTCAAGCAGAAACCCCCGTGGCCTTGGCTTGCGATAACAACAGCGTATGGATTTCTTGTGATTGCGATGCTCATT
The DNA here is from genome assembly GCA_014182845.1 of Corymbia calophylla. Classification (NCBI taxonomy): domain Eukaryota; kingdom Viridiplantae; phylum Streptophyta; class Magnoliopsida; order Myrtales; family Myrtaceae; genus Corymbia; species Corymbia calophylla. The sequence continues at coordinate 43,526,695 of CM024700.1, read as the reverse complement.
GGGCATATATTCTATGCAACAGTAAATAGGATTGCCAAAGTCGAAGATGACTACCATAAAATGATGGAGCTAAAAAAGCGGGCTGAGGCAGCTGATGTAGCAAAGTCACAGGTTTTCATGTTTTCTGTGCTTCATATAAGCTCAGTATTTTGATTTTTTATTAGATGAATGTGTCTGTGGCCTAACATTGTCCTATGTACTTTTCAGTTCCTTGCCACTGTTTCCCACGAAATTAGAACTCCGATGAATGGTGTTTTAGGTAAGTATATCAGATTAATCTGTTCCACCATTAGAGTTTCCTGTGAATTCTTGAAAAATACCGTGACTTTCCTACAATCTTGTCCTGCCACAAATTTAAACGTTCTGCTAATTCATCAGGAATGTTGCACATGTTGATGCACACGGATCTAGATGTAACCCAACAGGATTATGTTAGAACTGCCCAGGCCAGTGGAAAAGCTCTGGTCTCACTTATAAATGAGGTTTTGGACCAAGCGAAGATTGAATCTGGTAAACTTGAACTTGAGGCTGTACAATTTGAACTGCGGGCAATACTCGATGATGTATTGTCCCTCTTTTCTGGGAAGTCCCAGGAAAAAGGAGTGGAGGTATCAATCATCTTTTAGAATCAGATCTATACTTAACTCTGCCAGTTTGGTGCTAGTCTCACAAATGACATCTCGACTTCTAAAAATCTGCAGTTGGCTGTTTTCATTTCTGATCGCGTTCCTGAGAAGTTAATTGGTGACCCTGGAAGATTTCGACAAATCATAACCAACCTTATGGGAAACTCGATTAAAGTAAGTATCTTGTAGGCCATATGACTGCATTTCGAAATTGACTTTTGGCTCTAGAAAAATTTTCAAACTGTATACCACTATGTCAAACTTGTTTTGAATTTTGTGGATCTGTACAAATGTGTCTGGACTGTCTCTTTTGATCTTTTGGTGCATCCATATGGAAAACTAACTGTGAGTTTATAAATGTAGTTCACAGAGAAAGGCCATATCTTTGTCACCGTGCATCTTGCTCAAGAGGTCATGGACTCGTTAGATGTTGAGACTGAGTCATCATCAAAGAATACCTTGAGTGGCTTCCAAGTTGCTGAGAGACGTCTCAGCTGGGCGAAATTCAAGACCTTTAGCCAAGAAGAACATGTTCATCCTTACCCTTCCTCTACGTACGACCCCATCAGTCTAATTGTATCAGTCGAGGATACAGGAGTTGGGATCCCGTTTGAGGCCCAATCTCGTGTTTTTACTCCCTTCATGCAAGTTGGTCCTTCCACATCCCGTACACATGGAGGGACCGGCATAGGGCTAAGCATAAGCAAGTGTCTGGTTGAACTCATGCATGGAGAGATTAGATTTGTGAGCATACCAAATGTAGGATCCACATTTACCTTCACGGCTGTCTTCAATAATGGCTGTTCCAATTTGAATGAATACACGAGCCAGCAAATGAACAATCAATCCAATTCTGCAAACTCGGAGTTTGAGGGCATGAATGCAGTAGTGGTGGATCCCAGATCTGTCCGAGCCAAAGTATCCAAGTATCATGTCCAGAGGCTTGGAATCCAAGTCGAGATTGTCTCAGACTTGAATCAAGTTTTATCGTCATTGAAAAGCAGGAACCCCAGAATCGACATGGTGCTCATTGAAGAGGAGGTCTGGAACAATGATTCAGATTTGTCGGTTCTTTTGTTGATCAGTTAAGGCGTTCAGACCAAAAGGTTCCTCCAAAACTCTTCCGTTTAGCAAAATCCATTAGTTCAACCCGTAGTGACAATGTGACTTCTGATGCTCATAGTCCTGCTGTCATCATGAAACCTCTAAGGGCTAGTATGGTAGCTGCTTCTCTACAGCGAACCATGGGTAATGTGGGGAACAAGGGAAATTGCCGCAATGGCGAAGTCTCCAGGTTGTCTCTGCAGCATCTTCTCCTAGGAAGAAAAATTCTAATTGTAGATGACAATAAGGTGAATCTTAAAGTGGCTGCGGGTGCATTGAAAAGATATGGAGCCGAAGTGGTTTGCGCGGAAAGTGGGAAAGAGGCGATTAGTTTGCTTACGCCACCGCACAGCTTCTATGCTTGCTTCATGGATATCCAGATGCCAGGAATGGATGGGTATGTGTGTTTTTTTTATTCGATATACGCCCTGTCTAATCTGGTTTAAAGAGTTCATCGCTTTGTTCTGGGGTGTCAATGGATTGAATTGGTTTTGTTTGTGATAGCATGGCCATCATCGTAGCCACGTAAAGGTTTTAATCCATACTGAATATTTTTGAGAACCATTAGTTTTGCTGGTCCATCTCAGTTTCTTCTTTTCTAGAAGTTCTAATTGTACATTTTGTACCATAGAAAGCATGAGTGCATAATAAAATCATATTCCTGTACCAACTGTACCTGTAAGAAGTGTTGCACGACCAAAACAGATTTTGTCAGTTTATGGCATATTTGCCGTCTCTCTGTCTGTCATAATGAAATGATTAGTGAAATTTGGCTAGAAATTGAACTTTCCCAGAAGTCTCGGGCTTTAGTTCTTTCATTTTTCTTTTAAATTCGAACTGTTGGCCATTGGGGGCAGCTCTCTTTGTAAGATATTCGCATGTTCATGGGTCTAACTTAAGGTGAAGTAGACATGGGTTGCTCTATCTGACGATGGCTTTAATGCTTTGTTGAAGGTTTGAAGCTACGAAAACAATCCGAGACATGGAAAAAAGTGTCAACCGGAAAATCAAACTTGGGGAAGTATCTGCAGAAGCACATGGAAACGTCTTGAATTGGCATGTACCCATCTTGGCCATGACGGCGGATGTGATTCATGCGACTTATGAACAGTGCATAAAGTGTGGAATGGATGGATATGTTTCGAAGCCTTTCGAAGCAGAACAACTATATCGGGAAGTTTCACAATTTTCCTAAACAGTGCAGAATGGGAAACTGTAAAGGGACTCCATTGCAGGTCGCTGAATTCACGCTTCAATGAAGTCAAAAGTTCTTCACCAATGTAAGCTTCTGCCTGTATCAATTTTATTCTTAAATACTTAAAAGTTCTGGACAAATTGTTCATTGGGTATTGCTAACTGCTGGTTATTCAAAGAAAAACTGAGATCCTCCCCATAATTATTTGCTTTCTTGTGAAGACATTTTCAGGTATTACGTGGAAGAGTGTAAATAGAGCAACGCCTTATTGCTGGAAAATCGATTTTTGACGGATTGTCCATAGATAGCAAACACTGCTTGTTTTTTCCTTACGCGTTTTGTCTCATGATGTTTGACACCTCCATCTGCAGTCTAGCAAATAGAAGTTCTTTAGAGGGATTCAGATTTGGAACAAGGAGAAGTCCCGGGAAATTCTGTGAATCAGTTGTATCATAGCAACAACGACGGCTTTGTATCATCTTTCTTATACATATATACGACGAACTCACCATTAACAGTGACCTTGCTGTTCTTATCTTAGGACAGCTACTGTCTGTAAAGTCTATACTAGAGCGTTCGATTCAGATGTAAGAATGAAAGTTGTAGGCCTTAGCATAGCATTGTCTACTTCCATGTTCATCGAATGATTCCTTTTTGCTCCGTTTGGACTTGCCGAGTCTCCGAGTTTGCTGGTAATACATTATCTCCTACTCAATAGCCCTGAATTTCAAATGTCTAAGGAGCAAGTCATTGTCAATATCCTTGTTCTGATTGGGTAAATTTGCCATACCGATAGGCTTTTTTGGATTGATTTTCTTTGTAAACTCTCACAAAATAACTAAATGTTGACATTTAGATTGGCATGCGATTCATTAATAATATTTTAAGGTTTGAATAATATCTTAAATTTTGGCGAGAAAGGAAAATAGTGTATATTTTTGTTTTAGTTAACTTGGAAAAAAGAAAAACTTGTAGACTTAATTTTTTATTTTTAATACCTCGTTAAATTCAATACATGACTCTCCCTCATGGTAAAAAAACAAAACCCCTTGAACTGCAAAATACTACAGATAACAAGATTTCAGCGAAACGCAGTCAGCTACGAACTCGCCAACTCACTGCGTAACAAATTCCCACGATAATCACCAACCCAGATAAATAAATAAAAAAAACACGAATGAACATATCAATTACCTACTCCTCCGTACTCTGTCTTGGTAAGACTGAGGTCAAGAAATTTGGTTGTGGTTTGTCTGAACGCAGTCTTCAATTGAGGATCTGTTGGTGACTTGAACCTGTTTTGATGATGTTGTGATGAGTTTGGTTGTGAATCGCTTCTTCATTGTTTCATATGGGCTCACGATGGATATGCCTACCACCTGCTCGATTAAATTCTGGAACCGTAGTACAACATTGTGTTCCAGTATTTCGATGATTGCTTGGCTGTCTCTTATTTGATTCAGAAGTCCCTCATGGCGTATCAACATGTTTGCCTCAGATTTATACATTACCGAATGTTGCTTGTCTTCAGATCTATTGATTCTTGTTTGTTAATGATACGTATGATAACCATTTTATTTTTGGCAAGATCAATTTTTCTGTTGTTTGGAACAGGTTTGCAACAAAAATCCATTATGTAACACAATTTCATTTTTACATTTTTGAAACAAATTTTTAGTCCATAAATAAGTTTGGAATAGAAATGAAAAGTAAAAAATTTATACTTTTTTGTTTCTAGAAAAAAAAAAAAAAAACCCTTCATTGCTCACCTTCGCCTCCTGCCATTGACCATCGCCGCCCTTCACTGGTTGTCACCCATCGATGACTGAAAAGAGCGTGAGAGGAAGAAATCTTGTGTCGTTATTAAATGAATTTTTATTTTGGGAAGAGAAATTTTGTATTATTATCAGATACATAAATATGTCCAGTAATTCATCCCGAGCTTAGAAATAGAAAAATCTATTTATGGCTAGAAATTTATTCGGGTAATAGAATAGTTATTATTCGCACCCAGTCTCAGTCAACAACGGATTATCTTTTTGAATGGCTGGTATTGATCATGAGATTAGTGATTTGATTGATCTGATAATTGAAGCATAATTGGCCGAGAGAGAGTTCAATACCTAAACGTATTCGACGAAAATCTTGAGTCAGTAGAATGCTTTGTTATCAATTGTTGTTCAATGTTCATAGCATTACCTACCCAAAAAAAAAAATGTTCATAGCATGTGTGTGTGATTATTGCTCTATTCCTCGCTGGTCGAATATCCTCTTCGAACTTTGACCCAAAAAAAAAAGAAAAAAGAAAATCCTCTATGAATGTATCAGTCTTGCATTTGATTGAATAAATTTTGAGTGGCTATAAGGGAGGACGTGTTTGAATACATTCTAGTTTCAGTGCAAGTCAGTCTCTGTCATTGTTATTGCAGACACATGTTAATCGATTTCTGGATATGGCCAAGAATCACAACTAGAGCTAGCAGAGTCGAATGTTCAAATTGGCGTTTGTATGCTCTGCCTTGTAATCTTCTCTTTCTGTTTCATCTCCTCTTTTCGTTACAGGTAAGAGGATCAGCTCCAGCACTAGCCGAAGAGTGTGAAGGAAGGACCAAAATTAAAGAAGAAGGTGGTTACTATATATTGATGCAGTTGATATGGAAGACGGGGCTTATACATTGTCAGTTCTCTTTACTTTTGCATTAGTATTTTTCCTTGACTCGAGGATATTTCATCGTTCTGTGGGAATACTAGGGAACGCATATGGGAGGAACTAATCTCGATAATTCGGTAGGGTTTCGAACAAAAAGGCTGTAGGAGACGTAATAAATCACAAATCAGTCTATTTTCTGACCAAAAACTGATCTGCTCCAAATCTTGATTTCGGTCAAAAACATGACTTTTGCCATTACTTTTAGAGCGTTCTTAAAATTTGCAACAAAATTCTGTCCCTAGATTGTTGTTTTTGTTTGTTTTTCATTTTGGACTAAATTTGATTCTTTACTGATTTGCGCATACATATTTTAGGAATTTACAGATGTGACAGCTACATGATTCACTTCGCCTGAACGTAGAGCAAAACAACTGCGTTTCCATCACTGTCCAAGACTAGCCACAAGCAAGAAACTTTGCCTCCCTGCCCATTATGTGAATACTAGGAGACGATCAAGCATGGGGTTATCAAAGCTTGACTCAAGTGCTTCCGGCGGGACCGCAAATTACTCCGATCCCTTCACCGTAATCAATAGGGGTTGCCACTACCAGGATTTAAGCTTGCAAGGTGATGAGCCTACACCACATTACTCGACGCCAAATTGCCCGATCAAGTCGTCAATAAGGCTCACAAGCTTCCCGCTAAAATTGATTTTCGCAACTATAGCCTATGAACAACACTCTGAGCATTTCACCACATTTTGCCAGACCGACAATTGTAAAAATGAGCAATCGTTATTTATTAGTGATTGGGAGCGGAAAATGAGGAAGCCAAGGAATGGACCGGGAAGTCGCTGGAGAGAAAACTGAATTAAAGTGACCCAAACCTTCCTCCTATCTTATATTCTCTAGTTAGTTTTGTCTTTTAAGAGTTTCTTTTGTTTCACAGTAAACTCAATGATAAAGAAAATGCTTTCCTCAAGATTTTCCTTTGTTTGGTAATGTATGATTAAAAATGTCTTTTGATGTTTAGATCTCACTGGAAATGATTTCAATTTTATGAATTTATCTTATAAAATTTTTTTATTTTTATTTTTTATTTTTTTCCCTTCTTCTCCATTGCTCCTGTGCTTCCTCATGCACCGCACCAGTCTACATCCTATAGTGGTTCCTCCCAGGCTAGCTCGAGAGGGGCGAGCAGTTAGCCCAATCTGGTGAGGCTCAAGGCTCACCATTAGGAGCCGCCAGCTTGCTAGCCTTAGGTGAGGTTGAGCCTTGTTGCTTGAGGCCATGTATTGGCTTGATTTGATGAGGCTTGAGCCTTGCTGCTTGAGGCCATGAATTGGCTTGATTTGGTGAGGCTTGAGACTTGTCGGCCACGGGTGAGGTCGTAGTGAGGCTCAAGCCTCGCTAGCTTGTCGCGAGCTCGAGCCTTGTCGTCAGAGGCCATGAACTCACCTGATGGCGAGGCTCAATGCTTGTAAGCCTCAAGCGAGCTCGAGCCTTGTTGCCAGAGGCCATGAGCTCGCCGATAGTCACTGTGGCCAGGGCTAAGAACTAGCAAAAAGAAAAAGGAAGAAATTAAAATATAAAAAATTGATTTTTTAAAAATAAAAATAAAAATAAAAATAAAAATAAAAATCTGATTTTAAAAAATATATTTTTATAAAAACTTAACCAAGCATCTGAATATAAGCTTTGGTAGATTTAGAAGACGTTTTCCGATTCTTTCAAAGGGAAATAACTTTCCTAAATTTAAGTTTTAATAGGAAAACCTTTTTCATTTAGTAGGAAATTTTTTTCTATTGATTCATTTTCCTAAACGAATCAAATATCTAAAAATAGGAAAACATTTTCATGTTTTCCGCAAAACAAATGCATATTAAATATCTATTTTCAAGGCAAATGCATATTAAATATCTGTTTTCAAGGCAAGAAAGATTTGGGGCTGCTTCATGTTTGGTTGGCCCCATTATGTACTTTTATTTTCTGATATAGAAAAAGGAAAGATGATTTTTTCTGTTCCTATTAATGATGGTCAGATGCAACTCAACGTCGACTCAGGGCGCGTGTGGTGAAATTTTTATTCCAGAAATCAATTTTTTTATTTCTATTATCCGGACGAATTTTTAAGATAAAATAGGCGTTTGATAATGATATAAAGTTTTTATTTCCGGAATAAAAATTTGTTTGACAATATTATAAAATTTTTCCTTCCACAAAGCGGGGCGGCAAAAGAACTTAGGTGACCGGTGATCGACAACCGACGGTGGCGGTTGGTGACCGACGACAATGGTTGACAACTTATGGCAGTGGCGGTGGGTGGCGACCGACGGTGGTTGGGCAGCGGGTGAGTAATCAGCAAGCGATAATGAGAGTGAACAATAAGATGAGTTTTTATTTCTCACTTTTGTTTCAGAAATTATTTTTCACTTTTACTCTAGAATTAGAGAAGTAAAAAATTTTAACTTCTAATTTTTGTTCTAAATCTATTTATGGAATAGAAATTTATTTAAAAATAGAAAAATAAAATTATATTATTAAATGAATTTTTATTTTAATTCTGTTTTTCGGAACAGAAAAATAAAGAAATGGGGGAAGTGGAGCACCCTTAGTAGCCCCGGTTACAAGAGATGATGACGAATCTTTGATTTCATTTAGCTTTTATATGCCTTTGACCATTTCCTGAGTTTTGGAGAGAGTGTTTTGGTTTTGGATGACGGATGCACCATCAATCATATGAGAATGAAATATATTCTCGTGTGTTAGGGTTGTGCATGATGAGGCCTTCTCTGACTTCTGTCCTGTCCACCATGCAGGCGTGGTGGATGTTAATGATGAGAGACTTACCGATTTTTGGTATATCTCAAAATGCGTATAAAAATTACTTTTTCTAAAGCAGTAAAAACTAAAGTTGGAATTTTTTTTAAAAAGAGCTCCAAGTGCCCATATTTTCTCAAATAAGGGTTCGATGTGAATCTTGTTTCAAATAAGAACCTGAAGTGTTATCACCTTTTCAAATAAGGGCCTGAAGTAAATCTTGTATCGAATAAGAGTGTAAAATGGTTATGTCTGTTTCAAATAAAGACCCGACTTTTTGACGATCAAGGGCATTTTCGTAATTTAATGTTTTCTCTTTTTCCTTTTCCTTTTTTTTCTTCTAATTCATCTTCTTCTCCATTGCCAGTGGCCGGTTGGCCATCGGTGAAACCCATAAAGGGCTGGGCGATGGTCGCCCTCACCCGATCCGGAGAGGGAAAGCCTCACCCTGGCTGAGGCCGCCCCTCGTGGCCACACTCGAGGCCAGCCCTTGCTGACCGCGGGCGAGGTTGATAAAGGCGGGACGACCCTCGCCTCGCAGCCACTTGCGAGGTTGGCCCTCACCGATCGCGGGCTTGCGGGTGGTCGCGAGGCGAGGGTCGTCCACCCTTGTTGCCCCAGGTGAGGCTGACCCTCGCTAGATTTGGCGAGGTTGGCCTCGCCCGTGATCGATGAGGGTTGGCCTCCTCTAAGGCGAGGGTCACCTTGCCCAGGCGAGGCCGTCCCTTGCCGGATCAAGTGAGGGTGACCCTCGCCCAACCCTCTATGGCAAATGACGAAAACGTTTTATTAGTCGGTCGAAAAATTTAGTTGGTTGGTGACCGATGAGGTCACACCCTTATTTGAAACAATCATGGTCACTTCGAGCCCTTATTTGAAATAGAGTCCACTTTAGGCCCTTATTTGAAAAATTGAAGGTACTTGTGGTCCTTTTTTGGAATTTTTCCGACTAAAGTATATTAATGATGTGTTTATTTCACGGAAAACTAATGATGTAGGAAATATTTTTCAAAAATATTATCCAGATCACTTATACAAATAAAGAAATGAAATTTTTTTTGGTTATCCATGAAAATATGTAGATATAAACTGTCATAAATAATGAAAAAAAATTTATTGGTTAATTTCAAGTAGCATAAGCGATTATTTTTTTGAAAATATTTTCTAAATTATTCATTTTTCATGAAACAAGCGAAGCCTCGTATAACAAGCATATAGATCGTTTTGAAACTTTTGAATTTCTGATTTTTATTTTTTGTAGTCCTATGAACGTTGGAATAATTTTAGGGACTTCTTTTGTCAAAGACTCCTGCTTATAACCTAAAGACATCATATTCTGTCTAACTGTGGCATGTGGAGAGGCCTTTTTTCTTTGGACAAATGAAAATTCTACTCCTAGCATATATTCAAAAGAGGAAGAGGAAAAGATATTTAGGAGAGATCGTGGAGTTGGGTCCGTTTACTTTATCAGGAAAACTTTGGCTACCAACTTACCCAAAATTCGCAAGACTTTATGCACTAATAGGAGGGGATCACAAAAGTACAATGATGAGCACTAGTCAGAAGGAATGGGATATGCTACCAAACCAGTACGTTCCAATCTTGACCATGACAACGGACGCGATTCGCGCGACTCAGGACAGTACGTGGAGTGTGGAATGGACTGATACATTTCGAAGCCATTCGAAGCGGAACCACTTTGTCGGGAAGTTTCGCAATTTTTCCAATCAGTGCCGAAATTGAAAATTGCAGAGGGACTCCAATGCCGGCCGCTGAATTCATTACAGGCTATGTTCTTCTGGCTTCGCTTCGATGAAGTCGGAGTTCTTCACCAAAGTAAGCCACTACGTCTGTCGGTTTCATTTTTAAGCACTTAGAAATGTTAGCCAAATTCTTCATTGGCCATTGGCAACAGCCGATTTTTCAAAATAGCTGGGAATATCCTTGGAACTTCTTGCTTTCATGTAAAAACTTTTCAGGTATTACTTGTGGAAAGAGCGTGTACATAGAGCAACGCCTTATCACTGGAGAATCGGTTTTTCAAGGGTTGTCCATAGATAGAGAAAGCCCGTTTGTGTTTTTCACACGGTATATATCTCACCACGCGTAGCAACTCCCTCAAAAGTTGAGCAAATAGAAGTTGATCAAAGGGATTCAGAATCGGGACAGAAAGAAGACCCTGGAAATTGCGTGAATTGGTAGTATCATAGCAACGACGACAACATTGTATCACCTTTTTCATACATATTCACATGGACTCACTGTGACGTTCTCTACATTAGTCTTTTTGATTTGGATGTAAAAATGAGTGTTGTAGGTCTTAGCATCATGGGATATGAACAAATATGTTCTACTTCCATGTTGATCGTATTATCACTGTTTGCCCCCTTTCAACTTGCTGAGTTTCCAAGTTTGCAGGTCATAAATCGTCTTAGACTCATAGTTCTTAAAAAAATACCATCACTTTATTTTTAGATGGAGGCAAATTTCAAAAACGACAGCTAAGTTCAACCATCATTAGAATGATGAGCCGGTGATCCGAAACATCCAATCTTGCCCAAACGTCCGAAAGAAAACCCAACGCCGACACTAAGGGCTGTTCAATGATTAGATCGGGGCTTTTTGTGACATTTCTTCGATTGGGGCAGTTATCTTGTACCATCCAGATTTCGTCTTATATTGTTTTGCTAATTGATCCGGTTTTTATTCTTGAGTTCATACTCTCTTGACCCTCAGAAAAGAGCATGTTGGGCCTTTCCTATACATAGCATATTCAGTGAGTGTAAATTTAAATAAATCACTAAGTTGGAAAGAATATGAACCTTCTCCTAAAATTACTAGATCAGAAAATCCTGTTACATTTATATGCCCTTTTCTTTCTTTTGTTGAAAGAAACTTACAATGAGAACAACGTATTGCTTGAAATACTTACTAGCTTTTCCTCATAAGAAAAGATAAGACCTGCAATAACTTTACTTTGTTTCTATCCGGCAAGCATGGGGCTTTCCTGGTACTTTTGTGCGTCTGGGTGGTTTTCTTTTGAGAATAAGTGTTGTTAAATTGGATTGGAAACGTTTGCAGGTGTTTAGTAGGTATCCCCTAGTGCTCTGATCTTGCATCTTGTCCAAGTGAAGAATTTTCATTAGCTTACTTAGCCATGGATCATTAGATGGGTTGAACTCCTGCAGTGCGTAGGGCATACATAGGTTAGACTCCTGCAGTGCATGGACTCATTAGCTTTGATTTGCACTAGAAGCTTGGCATCATACCACAGATTCAATTTCCTTTTGAACTTGAATTCGTAGTTCTCGATGTGTTTATGCAAGTTCATTGGTTAGTAACATTGAGAATTGATTGAGATTCATTGTACTCTCATACCACGATAGCTTTTGGAAAATCATCATAGTGGTCAATATCAGACGGGGAGACAGACATAAACACAGGTTCCCACTTGTGTAGGCTCTAATTGTTGTTGCTTTCGTATGTGTCACACGCCATTTGTTGACGTACATTCTGCTTGGTGACATGCCTTGACCGGTTGTTATTCCTTGTGTCCTAATGTTGATAATCCCATCCGCGTCTGAACCCGAGCATTGATTAGTGCCAGTGAATTCCGATTTCCCTATTGTCGTGATTTGCTCTTTGAGAATTTGATGTGCGTCCTGCTAATGTTGGCTCGGACACGAACCTTGTATCGTACTATTATCACCTTGGACACCTTTTACATCACAAAGCAGAATATATGATGACGACGATGATGAAAAAGATGAGGACAATGGTACTACTCAGTTAAGATCTTGGGGCCATTCAATGAAATTGGAGGAGAAGAATATTTTTTTTTCATTTGGCCAGGGGGAAACGAGGGTATTGATTAGAATTTGAGAGTCTAACACTATCCACATTCACTAGTATTTTGATACACGAACTGCTATTTTGATCTAATGCATAGCTGGAGCCTCATATCCCAGCCTCACCGATATTTCAAGCACTACCTTGACCTGTACTCTAAGTCACAAATGAAAACTATTTACTAAACTCGCGTGGTCATGGACATGAAGGAGGCATACAACATGTGAAAGAGGGAAGTAACAGTCACAAAATTCTTTAATGAAGGATTTACCCATTTCAGAACAAAGCCTATTCTTATTAGAAAAGGGAGATGCACGACCTTTTGTCTGTTGGGGCATATATGGATGAAACAGAAAAGTGAGATTGAGTAATTTTGATTTAATATATAAGTATAGATCAATAAAGATTGGCATTGATGACTAATATAATTTTGGTTTGATATAAGTTCAGGTAGATATATAAAAAAGAGCCCCTTATTTCGGAAATCCGACGGAAACTTCTCGGGGTTAAATAGCCTACACAATCTAAAATCTAAGAGATGGCATCACTCCACTAAAATAATTAATACGTTGAACGGAAGTGAAAGTCAAACATAAGAAAATAAATCTTCTTCAAGATCCAGACTACATTCCACTTTCCACACATAAAAGAACCCACTTTGTCGTCCCACCGCATGTAAATGCGCAACCTACCACCAGTGCATAAAATTAGATTTGCGGGAAGAGCTTTCGTGTTAGAACAAGAGAGGAGAAGGAGGTAGCAGGAACGACGAGCACTGAAATGGTTAAGAATGTTGCCGCGAGTCCCATATCCCACAACCCAGCGAAGGGCTCAGGTCACCGGTGGCCCTCGCCTGAGGTTGTGCGACCTCAGTGAGGGCCGCCTGGCCCTACAAACCCCAAGTCCAGGTCGCGAGGCTCGCCAGCGGCAAATTCAAGTGAATCAAATCCAGCTTGGCAGGATTTAAAACAGCAAAACAAAGTCCAATCCGAAAGATAAATGTAAGGCCGTGGAAGCAAAGTGCTGCCTACAAATTTAGGAACGACCTTGTTGATAATACCATGAACACCCACAGACATGATCAACAATAATGGTCTAAGTAACACGACACAGCAGTTCTTCGTTTACTTTCTCCCTATCAAATCAAGCACCAGGGAGAACCGGAATATAAAACCTGAACATGAAACAGCAATCTGACATAGGCAGACTCAATTCGAACATGAACTCCACTTAGACATGCACAGTTCCATCTTACCAAACCATATAGAAAATCCGTTTCAAACGGTACTACATCCAATTTGTCGGCACAGGAAGACAGTTCACAAAGGACGATCCCGGGCCTTTCGTAGACAATGGTGCAACAGGCGAACGCCAATCCATCATATTCCAACATAGGGATGATACATAAAAGCTTCCTTGTGGGGTTGGGTTCAAAACGAACATCTGAGGGCAGAATCACAGCAGAGCATTAGGCAAATGAAGAGCGGGGCGTACAAGTGGAAATAACTAGACAAACTTGAGATGGACATGCGTACACAGGCCGTATCATTAAAATGCAATATATGTCACAGACATAGGTGATGCATCAAGCAACAAGCAACAAAGTGAAAAACGTGGTGAAGCAAGTTCACAAAAGAAGTTGAAAAAAGTCAATTTCTTTAGGCATCACTCCCAAAATTGCCATCTCATCCAAACCATCATCCTTAGACACTCAAAAAGAATAAGATAAAAATATAAATGGATCCTTCACCCAAGAAAGAGAGAGACCTGGAAGAGCATAAGGGCGTCCTGCTTCCTGTCTAGCCAGATGTAGCCCCTGACGTCCGCCATCGCGCCGCCCTCGCAATCGTCATCGTCGGAGGGAAAGCAACGGATTTCATCGATTCGGTACGGGCACTGCCGAAGGGAGGTGAGTTTGGCGACGATAGCCTCCTTGCCCTTGATCTTCTGGTCCTTGAAGCTCAGCACCGACTCTTCTCGGTACAGGTTCGCCAAGTCCGCCGGGTTCGCGTCGAACGTCCTGAAGTAGTTCTCCACGAACCGCTTGGCCTCCGCCACTAACGGGGCTTCTTGATCCATCGTCAGAGCCCTGGTTTCTTGATCCATCGGCACAGCCCTGGTTTCTCGATCCTTCCTCGCCTTCTCAGGGAAAAAAACAGCCTAAACAAAATAAAATGAAAGAGATGCCATCACTCAACTGACATAATTAATACGTTGAACGTGAATGGGAGTGAAAGTCAAACATGAGAAAAGAAAGCTTCTCTAGGATCCACACCGCATTCCACTTTCCACCACATATAAAAAGCCCCGCTCTGCCGTCCCAAAGCATGCAAATGTGCAACCTACCACCAGTGCATAAAATTAGAGTGACGAACTAATCTAGCCCATCAAGGTCATTCCTAAAATTGTAGGCAGCACTCTCTATCCGGATTCACTCGGATCGGATTGGACCCTGCTTTGCCATTTTAAATCCTAGAGAGCTGGATTTGATTCACTCGAATTTGCCGTTGATCAGCCCTGCGACCTCAGCTTGGGGTCGGTGGTGGGGCCAGGTGGCCGTCACCGACGTCGCGCAACCTCAGTTAAGGGCCCTTCGCCGGGTTATGGGATATGGGATATTGACATCAAAGAGATATGGGACCGACAGTAACAGGTTCATGCCGTTCCTGCTAATTCTCCTCCTCTCTTGTTCTGAAGAGAAAGCTCTATCTTACCAAACATATATACCTATACAATCTGTTTCAAACGGTCCTACAAGAACTTTTTATTTAAGAGAGACACTCCCTACTATTAAGATTTCCTTGAACGTAAAATGGTAATGCATGAATCTAACATATGCTAGTGATGAATATTGGACTGTAGTTTTTCTTCAAGAACAGAATGTGGTTATTACAACGATTCAATTTTACAAGTGTTACAAGGAAGACAAGCGTTATTAATCATGTCATCTCCCTTTGG
Organism: Corymbia calophylla; assembly: GCA_014182845.1. Classification (NCBI taxonomy): domain Eukaryota; kingdom Viridiplantae; phylum Streptophyta; class Magnoliopsida; order Myrtales; family Myrtaceae; genus Corymbia; species Corymbia calophylla. Next base: position 43,511,494 of record CM024700.1, on the reverse strand, counting down.
CCAATCCACTTGTCCTATTCAACTGGCCTACTTCACTCTCCCAACTCTAACAACCCAAATCAAGGGTGGAATTATGTAATCATTTTATGGCATCTGAAGATGTTATAATATAGCGAATACCTCATACAATCTCGGGTCGACCTTTATCGGTTTACGATGCTTTCTCAAATCGACGGTCGCCCAACTGTGGGATGATATAGAAAAGCTTCCTTGTGGGGTTGGGTCCAAAATGAACGTCTGAGACAGAATCAGAGCAGAGAGCGTAAGAGCCCGAGGTTCAATCGACAAAAATTGCTATCGCCATCTCATCCAAACCAAACCAAACCAAACCAAACCATCATCCGAGAGAGTCCTGACCTGATGGAACATGAGGCAGTCCTGCTCGCCGTCTGGCCAGAAAAAGCCGTGGACCATGACCATGGGGACCGTGACCGTGCTGCCATCGAGGGCGTTGGCAGCGACAAAGGGAAAACAGCGGATTGAATCGATTTGGTGCCGGCGCATAAGGGAGGTGATTTTGGCGACGATAGCCTCCTTGCCCTTGATCTTCTCGCCCCGGGACCGCAAGTCCAGGAACGACTCTTCCCCGTACAGGTTCGCCACGTCCGCCGGGTTCGCGTCGAACGTCCTGTAGTAGTTCTCCATGAACCGCTCGGCCTTGGCTCTAAGCAGTTCGCTGGTTTCTCGATCCTTCGTCGGATCCATGGTTTCTCGATCCTTCGTCTTCTCTCCTTCTGCTTCCGTGGTTCAGACCCGAGAGAACGCCCTAGGGCAAAAGAAATATAGAGGGTCGTGGTTTATTTTGTTTTTTTCTCTTTGCATCTGGAATCGTCGGGTCCAAGTTAACGAAAAATCGACCGGCCCGAAACCGGGTCCGTCAGGTAGAAAAGACTTACAGACAAACCCCCGCTTTTTTCATCTTTTTCCTTCGCCAGGAGTTCGACTACCCTCTCTCTTGACGCGGTGGAGAGCGAAAATGTTCGGACACCACGTCATAAAGCCGCTCATCTCCGATCTTCGTCGTCAACGGCGATCGATTGCAACATCAGAGAAGAAGAGCACGGTGCAGTGTGTGAGTTCAGCTGAAGCCTCATGTTCGGCTCGTTCATTCTGCGCAAATCCCCCTACTTTTTCGTTGGAAAGCGAAAATTTTGCCCATTAGAAAAAAGCTTGTTTTCAATTTCTGGTCGCGACCCGTGTTTTCGTTTGAGATTGTGTTCTAGAACCACTGCCAAAACACACGTGTTCACGCGTGCCCTTTCAATAATCTCGAATGAAAAGTGGGAACCGAGAACTTCTGCAAAGCTGTGGGTAGCTTCGGAATTATGATGGGCACTCGCACTCGTGTTTTCAGTTGTCGCCTGCGGTGTTTTCACCCCACTATATGCGATGACATATGGTGTGAATTGCAATACACTAATTTAGTTTATCAATGTGACAGGTCTGAGCCATCCCTTGCGATGGCTATTGAGAAGCAGCAGAACGGGAAGAGCAAGAAGAGCAAGCATGGTACGGAGGATGCGGAGGCTCCGGCTTCAAAGAAGGCGAAGCCTCTGAGCTCGAAGTCCGTGACCAATCAAGGCTGCAAAAGCATGGGAAACGATCGCATCATGAGATGTCGGACACTGGGAACGAGAAGAAGCAGCCCCTGACGAAGAAAGAACTTCCCCTTGCATGCCAAGGTGAGCAATTCGAATTCGTATGCTTCGCCTTTATTGCATGTATAAGTTGGAGTAGGCATGCAATTGGGTTACTCAAGTTTGTGAGAACTATGGTTTGTGCAGGAACTGGCAGAGGCTAGGAAGCAGACAAGGAAAAGGCATTACACTCTTGAACAGGCAATAGAATAGCACTCTCTCTCTCAGAATACGTTTTCGATAACTTAGTGGAGGCTTAGTGCGTTTTCCATAGATAACGAGGAGACTAAATGGTGAGTTCTTATTATTCGCATGATTGATGATAAAGTTTTGGTGCCTGAATTTTCTTTTCTTTTCCACTTGGATCGTGTGACTTGCCATACGAGTCCTAAACACACCCACACACGAAAAAAGGGGGGAAAAAAGAAAAAAAGAAAAAACTCATTTCTTGAGAAGCTTTTGCTTAACTTGAGCTTCCCGTATTCTGATTCCCTTAATTCTACGTTGACTTGTGACCAGATGCACGGTGACAATGTTCCTTTCCATTTTGCCTGCTCCCTTAAAATTCTCGTTGCGTGTTACTTTGTAATTAGTGAAGATTTCACTCTGGTTTATGGTAATTGAGTCTCCTCAAGCATGAGAGTGCTGAACGAAACACCCAGGTGTTTCATTTTTTCTCTGATCTGAATGAAGTTGGCATTCCGTGAATGTTGATTTTTCTGGTGTTGATGCGCCTTGGGATTCTTGGGTTGATGGATTGCAGCAATGTTACGGTTTCCTCATTTAGTTTATAGGTAATGACCCTGGGAAAATCATGTTCTAAGCTGTAATCAGCATGTGAAGAGCCATAGCAGGGTCAGTAAATCAGTCTGTGAAATTGCCTATTAAAATAGACCTCTCGTGAAAACTCGATCAAGAGTCATAAAAGTCAAATTATCTTTGGTGCAGGCCGAGCCATAAAGTTACGGTTTATTAGTGTTGCTTTGGGAGATAGGAGAGGTGCTTTTCTCTCTATGCAGGCTCAACGGTTAAAATAGGAGTTGGCTTTTCATTGCGGATAGTTTTTTTGTGTCCTTTTCTCACTTGAAACTTTTTAGATGCTTCTGAGGAAACTGGACAATGGAGCCCTAGCCATCTTGGATTGTTTATTGTGAATGATTGGTCCTATTTAAGAGAAGTGATTATGCATGAACATGTAATTGCTGTGAGTACATCGACGTGATTTGACTATAATGATGTCATAGTGACACAATACAGATTGCGGAGAGGTCAAAGTCTTCAAGCATCATACTCATAATTGAGTCGAGATATTTCCTTGTGGGCCTTCTCAATTCTTGCAAAGGATCAAAAGTCATTTTCCCTCGTTATATGTTATGATGCATTGACACTCGTCAGAGAGTGTGCTGCCAACTCTGATCCTGAAATCTGATCTGTTGCAAACTATGGAGATTGCTTTGCAGTATTCTGTTCCTTCTTGGTGAACTGCTTTGTCGGTACATCTAAAGTGGAGTCTCTTCGTTTCTCCAATCATTGACTTCCATCTTTCCGCAGGCGTGAAGTCATCGTGACTACCTCTGTTTTGACACGCGAGGTAGCAAAAGTAAGCGCTTTTCTTCCCTCATTCTTTGTGTACTTACCCATTTCACATTATATTCACGATCCATTCCATTTATTTTACATCACTTCGAGAGAAGAATGAAAATCTTCCATTCATTTTTCAGGTTGTCTTTGCCGTCGTTTTTATGGCCATTTATTGTATTCATGAGGTACCGTGGGGCAGAATGGCGCCATTGGCAGTGGCACTGGAGGCCTACATCACATGCACGAAAGTTTGCTTATTTCTATGACATGAATATTTGTCTCGGCTCTTAATTGAAGTTTTATATGCTTGTATGGATTTTAATCTCTAGTTAACCCTATAGTTACTTATCACATGCTTTTTAAGCCAACACTAGTGCATCCATTTTTATGGTGATTTCTATAGTACAACGTCTGACTCCATATCACAACATCATGCTACTTCTGAAACATAGCAAATATAGTATTTATAGTAAGCCATATATGTTAAATCTTGGTTCATCAATTGGATAGCAACCTTGTTTTTTCTCTTTTTTTTGGGACCTTTCTCATTGGTAAAAGTAAAATAGTAGAGCGGGGGCATTGCAATTGCCCAATATTCCTAATTGGAAGCTGGGCTTACATGCACCAAAGCAGCCAAAAATGTTCACATGCGTATCTTCATCTAACTAAAAATTGGTTCAAGAAAGTGGATATTAATGTAGCAATTGGATAGAAAAGCCAGTAAATTCTGTTTGGGGCAAACCGTAAGCTCAAATCAAATTGGGGCAAGCCGTAAGCTCAAATCAAGTTTTGTGAAATTTTAAGGCTCTCCAACACTCTAAACTATCATTTGTATTTATATACATAGATTTACGATTCCTTAATCGAACCTGGCAACTCAAATTTCAGTTAATTGCAGATTTGAGCCCTAATTCTGAAACTTCTAAATTTTGTTTAGGGCTAGTTGTAAGCTCAAATCAACTTCCATAAAATTTTATGGCTCAATGATACTCTAAAATATCATATATATATATATACAGCATTACAATTCCTTAATCAAACCTTGCAACTCAAATTTCACTTAATTCCGAATTTGAGCCCTAATACCGAAACTTCAAAATTTTGTTTCAGGCAAACCATAAACTCAAATTAAGTTTTGTCAAATCCTACGGTTACACAACATCCTAAGCTATCTTTACTATATATGCGTATACATAGGCAGCTTAATGATTCCTTAATCAAATTTTGCAACTCTTTGAGGCAAGCCGTAAGCTCAAATTAAATTTTGTAAAATTCTACGGCTCTCCAACACTCTAAACTATCTTTTGTATTTATATACGTAGATTTACGATTCCTTAATCGAACCCGACAACTCAAATTTCAGTTAATTGTAGATTTGAGCCCTAATTTAGAAACTTCAAAATTTTGTTTAGGACAAGTTATAAGCTCAAATCAACTCCCGTAAAATTCTATGGCTCTATGGCTCAATGATACTCTAAAATAATATATATATATATATATATATATATAAACACACCATTACAATTCCTTAATCAAACCTCGCAACTCAAATTTCACTTAATTTCGAATTTGGGCCATAATACCGAAAACTTCAAAATTCTATTTAAGGCAAACCATAAGCTCAAATTAAGTTTTGTGAAATCCTACGGTTACATAACATCCTAAGCTATCTTTACTAAATATATGCGTATATATAGGCAGCTTAATGATTCCTTAATCAAATTTTGCAACTCAAATTTCTATTTGGAGCAAGCCGTAAGCTCAAATGAAGTTTTGTAAAATTCTACGGTTCTCTAACACTCTAAACTATCATTTGCATTTATATACGTAGATTTACGATTCCTTAATCGAACCTGGCAACTCAAATTTCAGTTAATTGCAGATTTGAGCCATAATTCAGAAACTTCAAAATTTTGCTTAGGGCAAGTTGTAATCTCAAATCAACTCCCGTAAAATTCTACGGCTCTACGGCTCAATGATACTCTAAAATATCATACATATAGACACACCATTACGATTCCTTAATTAAACCTCGCAACTCAAATTTCACTTAATTTCGAATTTGACCCCTAATACTGAAAACTTCAAAACATCAAGGACAGACCCAAATTCAGATTTCATCCTATCTAAGCAAGAATACAGTTCACGTATCCCTCCTGTTGACTCTAAACAGAAAATCGTACTCTGTCACAGCTAGCTAGCTCCGCATCAAAAAACTAGCTAAGACCAGCATGAAAATCAAAACTAGGTCATACTTCATTTGAATGGATGCTGCTGTCAGAACTCCCATCATCCCCTATTAGTGATGGTAGTGGCAGTAGCGGCATCTGCGCCAGCTCAAATGACCAGTAAGAAGACCTTCTAATCAATGGAAAGTTCACATCTGAAACGGTAACTCTAAAAAGCTGCAACCAATATGCACGTGATTAATTAAGGACAATAGTCAACAAGCAGAATCGCTAATCAAAATCAAAGAAACCATACCTGTCTAAACCCTCTCAATCCCATTAGATTTTCAACCCGTCCCCAGTAAGTCACTGCGTATCGCGGATGCCTAACCTCAAGAACTTGAATACTCAATACAGTGTGCACGGTTTGCCCTATCAGACCGAACAAATATTCGATCTCCGCTAGTCCTTGGGCTATAATAATCTCATACTCGAACGTAGAAACATGTTGATAGACCGTGCAAGTTTACAAAAGTTAAAAAAAGTCAATTTTTGTAGGCATCGCCCCCAAAAGTTACTTTTTTTCTCAAACTTGATCGGAGCAACAATTCGGTTCATTATAAATCTTCATATGAATAGATAATCTGCTAACAATGAATGAAGGGATCACCCGAGGTGATATTCAATGGACAAAAATTGTCATCTCATCCAAACCATTATCTGAGAGAGAAAGGGAAATTTTTTGATAAAATAGAACTTATTCTAGTGAACTTAGAAAAAAATTCATTATCAGAAAAAAATGAAATGAAGTTTTTATTTTCAAAATCAGGAAAATTTATTTATTTTTTATTTAGACTAATAAAATATTATGAAAGCTTAAGAAGAATCCCCTTGCCTTCTTAAGCTTTCACTCTGAAAATAGAATGGAACTTAAATTGCTAAATGGTTGGATGGATACAAATGAGAGGGAGTGCATCCCTTTTTATACTCGAGCCCTCGGATTATAACCATTGATCGAGTTTTGATCCGGCGGACGAGATCGTACCGCCTCCCTTACCACCTATCGACATTTATGCCGAGAAAATTCTAGACCACGGCACAATTACGGGATCGCCCATCCCTAAGAATGTTATGGAAGCACTTGTTCCTCTCATGGGCATTTTGGTCGTTCTTCCTCGATCATGAATGCTCTATTGATCACAGAAACCTCAGATCCGTGACACTTTCATGAAGTTGTATTGTTCAACAATTGGCTAGAGCAAATCAAGGAAATTGATTCAGAGAATTTGAAAAGTCAAACATTACCCTTGTTGTGATGCACGACTTGATCCTCATATCTCAATATTAGCGATAATTTATGCGCTATCTTGACCTATACTTAAAGTGACGAATGAAAACTACTTACTAAGCTGGCATGGCCATTGATATGAAGGTAGCATGCAACATGCGAGAGAGAGGGACGTAACTGGGCACAAATTTTCTAATGAAAGATTTACCCATTTGAGAACAAAGCCAATTCCCATTAGAAAAGTGAGATGCACGATCTTTTGTATGTTGAGGCATATACGGATGAAAAAAGAAAAGTGAGACAGAGTAATTTTGGTTTAATATAAGTATAGATCGATAATACTTGAAAGAATTGGCGTTCATGACTACTATTTTGGTTTGATATAAGTACGGATAGATATATAAAAAAGAGCCATCTATTTTGGAAAACCGACGCAATTGAACCTTCTTTTGGAAGGGAAACCTCAGAATATACAATAAAATAATACACCACAAGACAAAAGTGCATGATACTTCTCGGGGAAAAAAAAGCCTAAACAATATAAAATTAAAGAAATGGCATCACTCAACCATCATAATTAATACGTTGAAGGTAAATGGAAGTGAAAGTCAAACATAAGAAAAGAAAGCTTCTCCAAGATCCAGACCACATTCCACTTTCCATGTATAAAAGCCCCACTTTGCCGTCCCAGCGCATACAAATGCACAACCTACCACCAGTGCATAAAATTAGAGTTGCGGGAAGAGCTTTCGTTTTAGAACAAGAGAGATGTAGCAGGAACGGCAAGCACTGAAGTGGTTAAGCATCTAACTCTCTTACCGCGAGTCCCATATCCCTTCGATGTGAGCATTGCGGGTCCCATATGTCATAACCCAGCGAAGGGGTCAGGCCACCGGCAGCTCTCACCTGAGGTTGCACGACCTCAGTGAGGGCTGCTTGGCCTTGCCGACCCCAAGTCGAGGTTGTGGGGCAGGTTGGCGTCAAATTCAAGTGAATCAAATCCAGTTCTCTAGGATTTAAATCAGCAAAGCAGAGTCCAATCCAAGTGAATCCGGATAGAGAGATAAATGTAAGGCCTGGAAGCAATTTTAGGAATGATCTTGATGGGCTAAATCAATTGATGATACCATGAACATGCACACATGATCAACGATATTAGTCTAAGCAAAACTGCAAGCCTCAAACATAGTTAAAGGAAAACACAACTCCACTGCAAAACTTGGCACGAATAAATATATCAAGCAGAAAAAGTACATCCAAAGTGGCGAAACTTGGCATGAATAAATATATAAGTGCCGAAACTTCCAAAAATTCACTTAAGTGTTACTTTTTAAAAAAATGGATACTTAAATGCCAACTTAGGCAAAGCATGTTGGAAATCTGACATGGTGTTATTTTAATAATAAAACCAGTATACGTGACTCTCAATGAGAACAACGTATTGCTTGAAATTCTTACTATGCATAGCATATTCAGTGAGTGTAAATTTAAATAAATCACTAAGTTGGAAAGAATATGAACCTTCTTCTAAAATTACTAGATAAGAAAATCCTGTTACATTTATATGCCCTTTTCTTTCTTTTGTTGAAAGAAACTTACAATGAGATCAACGTATTGCTTGAAATTCTTACTAGCTTTTCCTCATAAGAAAATATAAGACCTACAATAACTTTACTTTGTTTCTATCCGGTAAGCATGGGGCTTTCCTGGTACTTTTGTGCGTCTGGGTGGTTTTATTTTGAGAATAAGTGTTGTTAAAGTGGATTGGAAACGTTTGCAGGTGATTAGGAGGTATCCCCTAGTGCTTTGATGTTACATCTTGTCCAAGTGAAGAATTTTCATTAGCTTACTTTGCCATGGATCATTAGATGGGTTGCACTCCTGCAGTGGGTAGGGCATACATAGGTTAGACTCCTGCAATGCATAGACTCATTAGCTATGATTTGCACTAGAAGCTTGGCATCATACCACAGATTCAATTTCCTTTTGAACTTGAATTCGTAGTTCTCGATGTGTTTATGCAAGTACATTGGTTAGTAACATTGAGAATTGATTGAGATTCATTGTACTCTCATACCATGATAGCTTTTGGAAAATCATCATAGTGGTCAATATCAGATGGAGAGACAGACATAAACACAGGTTCCCACTTGTGTAGGCTCTAATTGTTGTTGCTTTCATATGTGTCACGCCATTTGTTGACGTACATTCTGCTTGGTGACATGCCTTGACTGGTTGTTATTCCTTGTGTCCTAATGTTGATAATCCCATCCGCGTCTGAACCCGAGCATTGATTAGTGCCAATGAATTCCGGTTTCCCTATTGTCATGATTTGCTCTTTGAGAATTTGATGTGCGTCCTGCCAATGTTGGCTTGGACATGAACCTTGTATCGTACTATTATCACCTTGGACACCTTTTACATCACAAAGCAGAATATATGCTGACGATGATGATGAAAAAGATGAAGACAATGGTACTACTCAGTTAAGATCTTGGGGCCATTCAATGAAATTGGAGGAGCAGAATATTTTTTTTCATTTGGCCAGGGAGAAACAAGGGTATTGATTAGAATTTGAGAGAGTCTAACGCTATCCACATTCACTAGTGTTTTGATACACGAACTGCTATTTTGATCTAATGCATAGCTGGATCCTCATATCCCAGCCTCACCGATATTTCAAGCACTACCTTGACCTGTACTCTAAGTCACAAATGAAAACTACTTACTAAACTCGCGTGGTCATGTACATGAAGGAGGCATACAACATGTGAGAGAGGGAAGTAACAGTCAAAAAATTCTTTAATGAAGGATTTACCCGTTTCAGAACAAAGCCAATTCTTATTAGAAAAGGGAGATGCACAACCTTTTGTATGTTGGGGCATACATGGATGAAACAGAAAAGTGAGATTGAGTAACTTTGATTTAATATATAAATATAGATCAATAAAGATTGGCATTAACCACCCCCGCAGTGGCTGCGTTGGCTTCGTGCTCTCTTCCCCTCACGAAGGGAAGGAGTTCGAATCCCCGCGCAGTCGTTAGGGTGACTTACCCTGGTGGCACGTGTGTGGTGGCTAGCACGTGTGTGCGGGGTTCCCTGGGTCACAAAAAAATAAAATAAGTGTCGCCCCCAGGGTTTACTTCCCGGCTACCGGCCGTGCGGGGTTCCCTGGGTCACAAAAAAATAAAATAAAGATTGGCATTGATGACTAATATAATTTTGGTTTGATATAAGTTCAGGTAGATATATAAAAAAGAGCCCCTTATTTCGGAAATCCGACGGAAACTTCTCGGGGAAAAAAAGCCTAAACAATCTAAAATCTAAGAGATGGCATCACTCCACTAAAATAATTAATACGTTGAACGGAAGTGAAAGTCAAACATAAGAAAATAAATCTCCTTCAAGATCCAGACTACATTCCACTTTCCACACATAAAAGAAGCCACTTTGTCGTCCCACCGCATGTAAATGCGCAACCTACCACCAGTACATAAAATTAGATTTGCGGGAAGAGCTTTCGTGTTAGAACAAGAGAGGAGAAGGAGGTAGCAGGAACGACGAGCACTGAAATGGTTAAGAATGTTGCCGTGAGTCCCATATCCCACAACCCAGCGAAGGGCTCAGGTTACCGGTGGCCCTCGCCTGAGGTTGTGCGACCTCAGTGAGGGCCGCCTGGCCCTACAAACCCCAAGTCCAGGTCGCGAGGCTCGCCAGCGGCAAATTCAAGTGAATCAAATCCAGCTTGGCAGGATTTAAAACAGCAAAACAAAGTCCAATCCGAAAGATAAATGTAAGGCCGTGGAAGCAAAGTGCTGCCTACAATTTTAGGAACGACCTTGTTGATAATACCATGAACACCCACAGACATGATCAACAATAATGGTCTAAGTAACACTACACAGCAGTTCTTCGTTTACTTTCTCCCTATCAAATCAAGCACCAGGGAGAACCGGAATATAAAACCTGAACATGAAACACCAATCTGACATAGGCAGACTCAATTCGAACATGAACTCCACTTAACCGGAATATAAAACCTGAACATGAACTCCACATGGACTCCAGACATGCACAGTTCCATCTTACCAAACCATATAGAAAATCCGTTTCAAACGGCACTACATCCAATTTGTCGGCATGGGAAGACAGTTCACAAAGGACGATCCCGGGCCTTTCCTAGACAATGGTGCAACAGGCGAACTCCAATCCATCATACTCCAACATAGGGATGATACATAAAAGCTTCCTTGTGGGGTTGGGTTCAAAACGAACATCTGAGGGCAGAATCACAGCAGAGCATTAGGCAAATGAAGAGCGGGGCGTACAAGTGGAAATAACTAGACAAACTTGAGATGGACATGCGTACACAGGCCGTATCATTAAAATGCAATATATGTCACAGATATAGGTGATGCATCAAGCAACAAGCAACAAAGTGAAAAACGTGGTGAAGCAAGTTCACAAAAGAAGTTAAAAAAAGTCAATTTCTTTAGGCATCACTCCCAAAATTGCCATCTCATCCAAACCATCATCCTTAGACACTCAAAAAGAATAAGATAAAAATATAAATGGATCCTTCACCCAAGAAAGAGAGAGACCTGGAAGAGCATAAGGGCGTCCTGCTTCCTGTCTAGCCAGATGTAGCCCCTGACGTCGGCCATCGCGCCGCCCTCGCAATCGTCATCGTCGGAGGGAAAGCAACGGATTTCATCGATTCGGTACGGGCACTGCCGAAGGGAGGTGAGTTTGGCGACGATAGCCTCCTTGCCCTTGATCTTCTGGTCCTTGAAGCCCAGCACCGACTCTTCTCGGTACAGGTTCGCCAAGTCCGCCGGGTTCGCGTCGAACGTCCTGAAGTAGTTCTCCACGAACCGCTTGGCCTCCGCCATTAACGGTGCTTCTTGATCCATCGTCAGAGCCCTGGTTTCTTGATCCATCGGCACAGCCCTGGTTTCTCGATCCTTCCTCGCCTTCTCAGGGAAAAAAACAGCCTAAACAATATAAAATGAAAGAGATGCCATCACTCAACTGACATAATTAATACGTTGAAACATAATTAATACGTTGAAGGTGAATGGGAGTGAAAGTCAAACATGAGAAAAGAAAGCTTCTCTAGGATCCACACCGCATTCCACTTTCCACCACATATTTTATTCAAAAGCCCCATGCTTTGCCGTCCCAAAGCATGCAAATGTGCAACCTACCACCAGTGCATAAAATTAGAGCATTTTGACGAACTAATCTAGCCCATCAAGGTCATTCCTAAAATTGTAGGCAGCACTCTCTAAAATCCGGATAAATTCACTCGAAGACTTCGGAAAACATTGGACCCAAGTTTGCAGGTTTTGCCATTTTAAATCCTAGAGAGCTGGACCTCCATTTGATTCCATCAAATTATTTTATTCAATTAATGAAAATTTTCCCTTTTTGCCTTGTTGATCAGCCCTGTACACATCAAAACACGACCTCAGCTTGGGGTCGGTGTTAAAAAGGGGTCCCAGCATGCAAATGTGCAACCTACCACCAGTGCATAAAATTAGAGTGAGGAACTAATCGCCCATCAAGGTCATTCCGCAGCAACCTCAGTTAAGGGCCCTTCGCCTTGGGGGGTTATGGGATATGGGATATTGATATGGGATATTGACATCAAAGAGATATGGGAACGACAGTAACAGGTTCATGCCGTTCCTGCTAATTCTCCTCCTCTCTTGTTCTGAAGAGAAAGCTCTATCTTACCAAACATATATACCTATACAATCTGTTTCAAACGGTCCTACAAGAACTTTTTATTTAAGAGAGACACTCCCTACTATTAAGATTTCCTTGAACGTAAAATGGTAATGCATGAATCTAACATATGCTAGTGATGAATATTGGACTGTAGTTTTTCTTCAAGAACAGAATGTGGTTATTACAACGATTCAATTTTACAAGTGTTACAAGGAAGACAAGCGTTATTAATCATGTCATCTCCCTTTGGCCAATCCACTTGTCCTATTCAACTGGCCTACTTCACTCTCCCAACTCTAACAACCCAAATCAAGGGTGGAATTATGTAATCATTTTATGGCATCTGAAGATGTTATAATATAGCGAATACCTCATACAATCTGGGGTCGACCTGGATCGGTTTACGATGCTTTCTCAAATCGACGGTCGCCCACAGTTGGGATGATATAGAAAAGCTTCCTTCTGGGGTTGGGTCCAAAGTGAACGTCTGAGACAGAATCAGAGCAGAGAGCGTAAGAGCCGAGGTTCAATCGACAAAAATTCCATCACCATCTCATCTAAACCAAACCAAACAATCATCCAAGAGACCTGACCTGATGGAATATGAGGCCGTCCTGCTCGCCGTCTGGCCAGAAAAAGCCGTGGACCATGACCATGGGGACCGTGACCGTGCTGCCATCGAGGGCGTTGGCAGCGACAAAGGGAAAAAAGCGGATTGAATTGATTTGGTGCCGGCGCATAAGGGAGGTGATTTTTGCGACGATAGCCTCCTTGCCCTTGATCTTCTCGCCCCGGGACCCGAAGTCCAGCAACGACTCTTTCCGGTACAGGTTCGCCACGTCCGCCGGGTTCGCGTCGAACGTCCTGTAGTAGTTCTCCATGAACCGCTCGGCCTTGGCTCTAAGCAGTTCGCTGGTTTCTCGATCCTTCGTCTTCTCTCCTTCTGCTTCCGTGCTTCAGACCCGAGAGAACGCCCTAGGGCAAAAGAAATATAGAGGGTCGTGGTTTATTTTGTTTTTTTCTCTTTACATCTGGAATCGTCGGGTCCAAGTTAACGAAAAACCGACCGGCCCGAAACCGGGTCCGTCGGGTAGAAAAGACTTACAGACAAACCCCCGCTTTTTTCATCTTTTTCCTTCGCCAGGAGTTCGACTACCCTCTCTCTTGACGCGGTGGAGAGGCGAAAATGTTCGGACACCACATCATCAGCCGCTCATCTCCGATCTTCGTCGTCAACGGCGATCGATTGCAACATCAGAGAAGAAGAGCACGGTGCAGTGTTTGAGTTTCAGCTGAAGCCTCATGTTCGGCTCGTTCATTCTGCGCAAATCCCCCTACTTTTTCGTTGGAAAGCGAAGATTTTGCCCATTAGAAAAAAGCTTGTTTTCAATTTCTGGTCGCGACCCGCGTTTTCGTTTGAGATTGTGTTCTAGAACCACTGCCAAAACACACGTGTTCACGCGTGCCCTTTCAATAATCTCGAATGAAAAGTGGGAACCGAGAACTTCTGCAAAGCTGTGGGTAGCTTCGGAATTATGGTGGGCACTCGCACTCGTGTTTTCAGTTGTCGCCTGCGGTGTTTTCACCCCACTATATGCGATGACATATGGTGTGAATTGCAATACACTAATTTAGTTTATCTATGTCACAGGTCTGAGCCATCCCTTGCGATGGCAGTTGAGAAGCAGCAGAACGGGAAGAGCAAGAAGAGCAAGCATGGTTCGGAGGATGCGGAGGCTCCGGCTTCAAAGAAGGCGAAGCCTGTGAGCTCAAAGTCCGTGACCAATCAAGGCTGCAAAAGCATGGGAAACGATCGCATCATGAGATGTCGGACACTGGGAACGAGAAGAAGCAGCCCCTGACGAAGAAAGAACTTCCCCTTGCATGCCAAGGTGAGCAATTCGAATTCGTATGCTTCGCCTTTATTGCATGTATAAGTTGGAGTAGGCATGCAATCGGGGACTTGTTTTTATTAGCTTTTTCCAATCTTGGGTTACTCAAGTTTGTGAGAACTATGGTTTGTGCAGGAACTGGCAGAGGCTAGGAAGCAGACAAGGAAAAGGCATTACACTCTTGAACAGGCAATAGAATAGCACTCTCTCTCAGAATACGTTTTCGATAACTTAGTGGAGGCTTAGTGCGTTTTCCATAGATAACGAGGAGACTAAATGGTGAGTTCTTATTATTCGCATGATTGATGATAAAGTTTTGGTGCCTGAATTTTCTTTTCTTTTCCACTTGGATCGTGTGACTTGCCATACGAGTCCTAAACACACCCACACACGAAAAAAGGGGGGAAAAAAGAAAAAAAAGAAAAAACTCATTTCTTGAGAAGCTTTTGCTTAACTTGAGCTTCCCGTATTCTGATTCCCTTAATTCTACGTTGACTTGTGACCAGATGCACGGTGACAATGTTCCTTTCCATTTTGCCTGCTCCCTTAAAATTCTCGTTGCGTGTTACTTTGTAATTAGTGAAGATTTCACTCTGGTTTATGGTAATTGAGTCTCCTCAAGCATGAGAGTGCTGAACGAAACACCCAGGTGTTTCATTTTTTCTCTGATCTGAATGAAGTTGGCATTCCGTGAATGTTGATTTTTCTGGTGTTGATGCGCCTTGGGATTTTGGGTTGATGGATTGCAGCAATGTTACGGTTTCCTCATTTAGTTTATAGGTAATGACCCCGGGAAAATCATGTTCTAAGCTGTAATCAGCATGTGAAGAGCCATAGCAGGGTCAGTAAATCAGTCTGTGAAATTGCCTATTAAAATAGACCTCTCGTGAAAACTCGATCAAGAGTCATAAAAGTCAAATTATCTTTGGTGCAGGCCGAGCCATAAAGTTACGGTTTATTAGTGTTGCTTTGGGAGATAGGAGAGGTGCTTTTCTCTCTATGCAGGCTCAACGGTTAAAATAGGAGTTGGCTTTTCATTGCGGATAGTTTTTATGTTTCCTTTTCTCACTTGAAACTTTTTAGATGCTTCTGAGGAAACTGGACAATGGAGCCCTAGCCATCTTGGATTGTTTATTGTGAATGATTGGTCGTATTTAAGAGAAGTGATTATGCATGAACATGTAATTGCTGTGAGTACATCGACGTGATTTGACTATAATGATGTCATAGTGACACAATACAGATTGCGGAGAGGTCAAAGTCTTCAAGCATCATACTCATAATTGAGTCGAGATATTTCCTTGTGGGCCTTCTCAATTCTTGCAGAGGATCAAAAGTCATTTTCCCTCGTTATATGTTATGATGGATTGACACTCGTCAGAGAGTGTGTTGCCAACTCTGATCCTGAAATCTGATCTGTTGCAAACTATGGAGGTTGCTTTGCAGTATTCTGTTCCTTCTTGGTGAACTGCTTTGTCGGTACATCTAAAGTGGAGTCTCTTTGTTTCTCCAGTCATTGACTTCCATCTTGTCTTTTTCCGCAGGCGTGAAGTCATCGTCACTACCTCTGTTTTGACACGAGGTAGCAAAAGTAAGCGCTTTTCTTCCCTCATTCTTTGTGTACTTACCCATTTCACATTATATTCACGATGTATTCCATTTATTTTACATCACTTCGAGAGAAGAATGAAAATCTTCCATTCATTTTTCAGGTTGTCTTTGCCATCGTTTTTGTGGCCATTTATTGTATTCATGCTGAGGTACCGTGAGGCAGAATGGCGCCATTGGCAGTGGCACTGGAGGCCTACATCACATGCACGAAAGTTTGCTTATTTCTATGACATGAATATTTGTCTCGGCTCTTAATTGAAGTTTTATATGCTTGTATGGATTTTTTTTTTTGGTAAGGTAAGCTTGTATATAAATAGGAAAACCACTGTACAACTTAGAGGATAATGGCACCTAGTTACACTCAAATAACAAGAGCTACTGAGTGGAAGGGTGCCAGAATCCGAGCAGATCTACAAATGGAGCTACAAAAAGAAGCCACAAAAGATATTAATCTTCAAAAGCAGAGGCTTCAAATCCCCAAGTTCTTTATAACCTTCTATTAACTAAATTGTCTTGAACCTTCGGCCCTGCAGCCACTTTGTCTCTGACAGATTTGATAATACGGTGCTTCATAGAAGGAAGGGACACCACTTTGCCCCGAAATAAGGCGTCATTTCGAGCACTCCATATAATATAACATAGTGCTCCAAAAGAAAACCTAAGTATCTCTTTTTGGAAACCTCGGCCAGTCAAATTCCTACAAGCCCACTCAAGTGTATTGTTCCATGATCCTCCAGGCCAGGCCAAATTACACTTCCCCGCCCAAAAAACAGCCATCTCATGCGTTAATAAACAACCAAAAAATAAATGATCAATAGTGTCCGGCCTACTCTTACAGAAAGGACAAACGGCACCGACAATCCTGCCAATAGATAATAAGAGCACTTGTGTTGGGAGACGGTGCCTGGTAATCAACCAGAGCAAAAATTGGTGCCTCGGCACCATGGGCTTGCTCCACACGAAAGAAGACCAATTTACTCTCATAGAGCGACTCCTAGTAGTATCTCAAGCCGAAGTCAAAGAAAACTCACCCGAGGGGTGCGGTAACCAAGTAAGCATGTTCGGCCTGTCGTTGAGAATAGGAGTCGGAAATGGCCAGCTTTGTATTTGCTGAAGGACGGCGGCTCCAGTCGGAGAGAAAAGATCCGACACCGAAGCTTCCCTAGTAAGACCGGAACGATAGATGTAAGAGTTGGAGAAGAAATGATTTAACGGACCGCGAGGGTGCCAGGGATCAAACCAAAGCGAGACAGTGCCTCCATTGCCAACCCACCATCTCACAAGAGGCAGGAACGTAGATCTCAACTAAAGAATTTTCCTCCAGGCCCAGGAACAGTAAGTAGGTGTGGAGGTAGTCAAAAAGTTTTTCTTTTTTAAATAAGTGGCATGGATCCATTTGCACCAGAGGGATTCCTTCTCTGTAAACAAAATCCAAATATGTTTCATCATGGTAGCTCTATTATTCTCTCGAAGCTTCCTCACCCCAAGTCCACCTTCAACCTTTGGCAAGCACACATGATCTCATGCTACCTTAGCTCCACCCGAGCCTAGAGAATGACCCTTCCACAGAAATTGTCGACATATTTGTTCAATTTTCTTTATGACCGAGCTTGGTAAGATAAAGATACTAGCCCAGTAAACTTGAATGGCATGAAGGACTGACCGAATAAGAACTAGCCGTCCAGCAAAAGACAAAAAGCGATGAGTCCAAGACTAGACACGAGTAGTAAGAAGACTAGACACGAGTAGTAAGGAGACTAACCAGATTTTAATCTCTAGTTAACCCTATAGTTACTTATCACATGCTTTTTAAGCCAACACTAGTGCATCCATTTTTATGGTGATTTCTATAGTACAACATCTGACTCCATATCACAACATCATGCTACTTTTGAAAAATAGCAAATATAGTATTTATAGTAAGCCATATATATTGAATCTTGGTTCATCAATTGGATAGCAACCTTGTTTTTTCTCTTTGTTTTTGGACCTTTCTCATTGGTAAAAGTAAAATAGTAGAGCCGGGGCATTGCATTTTGCATTGCAATTGCCCAATATTCCTAATTGGAAGCTGGGCTTACATGCACCAAAGCAGCCAAAAATGTTCACATGCGTATCTTCATCTAACTCAAAATTGGTTCAAGAAAGTGGATATTAATGCAACAATTGGATAGAAAAGCCAGTAAATTTTGTTTGGGGCAAACCGTAAGCTCAAATCAAGTTTTGTGAAATTTTAAGGCTCTCCAGCACTCTAAACTATCATTTGTATTTATATACGTAGATTTACGATTCCTTAATCGAACCTGGCAACTCAAATTTCAGTTAATTGCAGATTTGAGTCCTAATTCTGAAACTTCTAAATTTTGTTTAGGGCTAGTTGTAAGCTCAAATCAACTTCCGTAAAATTTTACGGCTCAATGATACTCTAAAATATCATATATATATATAGCATTACGATTCCTTAATCAAACCTTGCAACTCAAATTTCACTTAATTCCGAATTTGAGCCCTAATACTGAAAACTTCAAAATTTTGTTTCAGGCAAACCATAAACTCAAATTAAGTTTTGTCAAATCCTACGGTTACACAACATCCTAAGCTATCTTTACTATATATATGTGTATACATAGGCAGCTTAAATGATTCCTTAATCAAATTTTGCAACTATTTGAGGCAAGCCGTAAGCTCAAATTAAATTTTGTAAAATTCTACGGCTCTCCAACACTCTAAACTATTTTTTGTATTTATATACGTAGATTTATGATTTCTTAATCGAACCTGACAACTCAAATTTCAGTTAATTGTAGATTTGAGCCCTAATTTAGAAACTTCAAAATTTTGTTTAGGGCAAATTATAAACTAAAATCAACTCCCGTAAAATTCTACGGCTCTATGGCTCAATGATACTCTAAAATATCATATATATATATAGACACACCATTACGATTCCTTAATCAAACCTCGCAACTCAAATTTCACTTAATTTCGAATTTGAGCCATAATATCGAAAACTTCAAAATTCTATTTCAGGAAAACCATAAGCTCAAATTAAGTTTTGTGAAATCCTACGATTACACAACATCCTAACCTATCTTTACTATATATATGCGTATATATAAGCAGCTTAATGATTCCTTAATTAAATTTTGCAACTCAAATTTCTGTTTGGGGCAAGCCGTAAACTCAAATCAAGTTTTGTAAAATTCTACGGCTCTCCAACACTCTAAACTATCATTTGTAGTTATATACGTAGATTTATGATTCCTTAATCGAACCTGGCAACTCAAATTTCAGTTAATTGCATATTTGAGCCCTAATTCCGAAACTTCAAAATTTTGTTTAGGGCAAGTTGTAAGCTCAAATCAACTTCCGTAAAATTCTACGGCTCAATGATACTCTAAAATATCATACATATAAACGCACCATTACGATTCCTTAATTAAACCTCGCAACTCAAATTTCACTTAATTCCGAATTTGAGCTCTAATACTGAAAACTTCAAAACATCAAGGACATACCCAAATTCAGATTCCATCCTATCTAAGCAAGAATACAGTTCACGTATCCCTCCTGTTGACTCTAAAAACTAGCTAAGACCAGCATGAAAATCAAAACTAGGTCATACTACATTTGAATGGATGCTGCTGTTAGGACTCCCTTCATCCCCTATTAGTGATGGTAGTAGCAGTAGCAGCATCTGTGCCAGCTCAAATGACCAGTAAGAAGACCTTCTAATCAATGGAAAGTTCACATCCGAAACGGTAAATCTAAAAAGCTGCAACCAATATGCACGTGATTAATTAAGGACAATCGTCAACAAGCAGAATCGCTAATCAAAATCAAAGAAACCATACTTGTCTAAACCCTCTCAATCCCATTAGATTTTCAACCCGTCCCCAGTAAGACACTGTGTATCGCGGATGCCTAACCTCAAGAACTTGAATACTCAATATAGTGTGCACGGTTTGCCCTATTAGACCGAACAAATATTCAATCTCCG
Source organism: Corymbia calophylla (assembly GCA_014182845.1). Lineage (NCBI taxonomy): Eukaryota > Viridiplantae > Streptophyta > Magnoliopsida > Myrtales > Myrtaceae > Corymbia > Corymbia calophylla. The sequence continues at coordinate 43,491,583 of CM024700.1, read as the reverse complement.
CTAGACCTTGGGCTGTAATAATCTCATACTCGAATGTAGAAACCTTGGGCCCTATTGAACAAATATTCAAATAATCTCATACTCGAATATAGAAACATGTTGATAGATCGTGCAAGTTTACAAAAGTTAATTTTTGTAGGCATCGCCCCCAAAAGTTACTTTTTCCTCAAACTTGATCGGAGCAACAATTCGGTTCATTATAAATCTTCATATGAATAGATAATCTGCTAACAATAAATGAAGGGATCAGCCGAGGTGATATTCAATCGACAAAAATTGCCATCTCATCCAAACCATCATTTGAGAGAGGGAAATTTTTTGATAAAATAGAACTTATTCTAATGAACTTAGAAAAAAATTCATTATCAGAAAAAAATGAAATGAAGTTTTTATTTTCAAAATCGGGAAAAGTTATTTATTTTTTATTTAGACTAATAAAATATTATGATAGCTTAAGAAGAATCCCCTTGCCTTTCACTCTGAAAATAGAATGGAACTTAGATTGCTAAATGGTTTGATGGATACAAATGAGGGGGAGTGCATCCCTTTTTATACTTGAGCGTTCGGATTACAACCATTGATCGAGTTTTGATCCGGCAGATGAGATCGTACCGCCTCCCTTACCACCTATCGACATTTATGCTGAGAAAATTCTAGACCACGACACAATTACGGGATCGCCCATCCCTAAGAATGTTCTAGAAGCACTTGATCCTCTCATGGGCATTTTGGTCGTTCTTCCTCGATCATGAACGCTCCATTGATCACAGAAACCTCATATCCGTGACACTTTCATGAAGTTGTATTGTTCAACAATTGGCTAGAGCAAAACAAAGAAATTGATTCAGAGAATTTGAAAAGTCAAACATTACCCTTGTTGTGATGCACGACTCGATCCTCATATCTCAATATTAGCGATAATTTATGCGCTATCTTGACCTATACTTAAAGTGACGAATGAAAACTACTTACTAAGCTGGCATGGCCATTGATATGAAGGAAACATGCAACATGCAAGAGAGAGGGACGTAACTGGTCACAAATTTTCTAATGAAAGATTTACCCATTTGAGAACAAAGCCAATTCCCATTAGAAAAGTGAGATGCACGATCTTTTGTATGTTGAGGCATATACGGATGAAAAAAGAAAAGTGAGACAGAGTAATTTTGGTTTAATATAAGTATAGATCGATAATACTTGAAAGGATTGGCGTTCATGACTACTATTTTGATTTGATATAAGTACGGATAGATATATAAAAAAGAGCCATCTATTTTGGAAAACCGACACAATTGAACCTTCTTTTGGATGGGAAACCTCAGAATATACAATAAAATAATACACCACAAGACAAAAGTTCATGATACTTCTCGGGGAAAAAAAAGCCTAAACAATATAAAATCAAAGAAATGGCATCACTCAACCATCATAATTAATACGTTGAAGGTGAATGGAAGGGAAAGTCAAACATAAGAAAAGAAAGCTTCTCCAAGATCCAGACCACATTCCACTTTCCATGTATAAAAGCCCCACTTTGCCGTCCCAGCGCATACAAATGCACAACCTACCACCAGTGCATAAAATTAGAGTTGCGGGAAGAGCTTTCGTTTTAGAACAAGAGAGATGGTAGCAGGAACGGCAAGCACTGAAGTGGTTAAGCATCTAACTCTCTTACCGCGAGTCCCATATCCCTTCGATGTGAGCATTGCGGGTCCCATATGTCATAACCCAGCGAAGGGGTCAGGCCACCGGCAGCTCTCACCTGAGGTTGCACGACCTCAGTGAGGGCTGCTTGGCCTTGCCGACCCCAAGTCGAGGTTGTGGGGCAGGCTGGCGTCAAATTCAAGTGAATCAAATCCAGTTCTCTAGGATTTAAATCAGCAAAGCAGAGTCCAATCCAAGTGAATCCGGATAGAGAGATAAATGTAAGGCCTGGAAGCAATTTTAGGAATGATCTTGATGGGCTAAATCAATTGATGATACCATGAACATGCACACATGATCAACGATATTAGTCTAAGCAAAACTGCAAGCCTCAAACATAGTTAAGGAAAACACAGCTCCACTGCAAAACTTGGCACGAATAAATATATAAAGAGAAAAAGTACATCCAAAGTGGCAAAACTTGGCATGAATAAATATATAAGTGCCGAAACTTCCAAAAATTCACTTAAGTGTTACTTTTTAAAAAAAAATGGATACTTAAATGCCAACTTAGGCAAAGCATGTTGGAAATTTGACATTGTGTTATTTTAATAATAAAACTAGTATACATGACTCACTAGAATGTCAACTCAGCAAGGCTTGTCTTAAAAAGACGTTGTTTTGCCCCCAAACTCAATTTTTAATATAAATATTAATTAAATTAAATTTGAAAAACTAAAATTTAAAAAAGGTAGCTAATTAGCAAGGGCCTCTCCGTTGTCCCACGCGGTGGGGCGAGGGTCAATTAGGGCCATCGAGCCACAGCCACTTGGCTGACGGCCTTGGCAGACTATAGGTGAGGGCTTGTGGGCCCTCACCCAAATCGAGCCAAGGGCCGCCGCTAGCTAGAGCAAGGTCGTTGTCTAGCCTCACCATAGCCAACAGTGGCTTGTGGTCCCTCTGGGTGAGGGCTGGCAACCCTCACCCCAAATCTGAGTGAGGGCTTGTAGGTCCTCGCTTGTGGTCGACTAGGGTGGCCAACCATTGGTTGGGGCCCGGCCAACCCTTGCCCCACTATTGCTAGCTCTTTTCGGCCATGGTGGGGTGACGATGATGGCGAGGGCCTCTTGCTATCCCTTTTTATTTAAAATTATATTTATATTAAAAATCAATTTTGGGAACAAAACAATTTTGAACTTGTCTAGCCATGTCAGCGCCATGTGGATAATTTGTTTTTTTTAAAGAAATGCCTTATCATTTAAATTTTAGTAGGAAAAAACCATATTAGCGATTTGGCCGGAAATTCTTGCTATTGGTGCTGTTTAAGAAGTGTTTCTTTATTCTCTGATTTTGGCACCAATTCGTTCTCCTTGATGCTTGATATGAAGGTGCAGATACAAGTGCCAAAACTTGGTACGGACGGACATATAAATATTGAAACTCCAAAAGTTACCATCACAAGCACGCCGCCGCTGACGTCGGTGGTTTGGCAGTCGATGGTGCTGATTTGTTGCTGGCACTGCTGAAGAGAGGTGAGTATGGCGAGGATAGCCTCCTTGCCCTGGATCTTCCGGTCGTCGACGGTCAGTAGAGACTCTTCATTGTACAGGTTTGCCGAGTCTGCTCGATTTGCATACCGTAGTAGGTCTCCACGAACCGCCGGCCTCCACTTTCAGATCCTTGTTTTCTCGATCTATCATCGTCATCTCTCCTTCTGATTCTGTAGTAGTTCTCCACGAACTGCTTCAGACCCACGCGATGCAGACGGTACCACAAGACGAGAGAAAACCCTAGGGCAAAAGAAATATATATGGTTTTGGTTTATTTTGTTTTTTTATTATTTTTATTTGGAATTGTCGTCTCGTCTAGGTGAAAAAAAAACCCTAACCAGGCCAAGTTTCGGCCCGATTCTCTTTCGGGTCAGGTGGAAAAAGTAAAAAACGGGTTTTTTTAACCCAGGTCTGGAAAACCAAATCACACTGTGCCCCTTCACCCAGGTCTACAAAAACCTAATCACAGCCCTTACTTCTATTTTTGCAAAAACAAGGTATCATGGGCTATGATCCTTGGAAATTCGGTATCCAAATCGGACCGGCAGACTGCTCGTGGACTGGTGACCGGCAGCAAGGATTGCGGCAAGGAAAGATGTCCACGGTGGTGCTCGATCTACGGCAAGGCTCGGACTTGCTAGGTCACTGCTTGGTTCGCCTGGGAGTTCGACCGACCTACAAAACAACAGCAACCAAGGTGGCGGTGCAAAGAAGGACGGCAACGGCGGTGGCAAGGGATGCCAGGTAGAATTGAGGATGTAAGTGCAGCAACAATTGGCGCCATCGGGAAGGACGACGGTTTTGTCACGTGGCCGTCGCTAGGTGGTTGCCTGTAATTGCTGTGTAAAGTCGTGGCCGCGTCCGGGAACAACTGGAGGCGTTGGGCCCGCCACTCCGAGTGTCACCCCGACCGTGGCTGTGCGTCACGAAGTGAAAACTTGGCAACGACACGCGGTGAAGCAAAAGCAACAGTAGATGGCGTCAATGCAGTGAGGGGGCTCGGTCAGTTGAAGACTTTGGTGGAGAATGCTCGTTCTCTCTCTACGTCGTTAAGTGCACCCGGGAAGTAAGTCCTCGCTTTCAATGTGGGCATTTTCTAATTACAGGGAAATAATGACAATCCTTTCTTTAACTGTACAACCTCTATTTACAGGAAGTCCTCCTGGCCAACCTGTACCAGGAAGGTTCGATTCTGACCTTCGAGGGCCAGAAGATCCAGCTCTCCCAGAGCATCTTCACCAAGCTCACCTCTCTCTTCCCCTCCAGCGGAGCCAGCACAGCATCACCACCGTCGAGCAGGATGAATGATTGAAATTTAGCTGGTCCTTACTTTGAGTTTTGACTGATCTAATTCTTCTCATAATCATAATGCTTTAAAAACTCTAGGCCGTGCCACCAATATTGACAGTATGGAAATCTATCTATCTGAATTTGTTTCACGCCCATCTTTAGTTTTTATTGTTTGGGGAGTCATTTGTGTAGTATTTGCTGAACTGTGTTGCGTCCTTATGCCATTCCGTCTCCATTTCTTTTTTACCTAAAACACAACTGCGTGGCTACAGTTTTTTTTTTTCCTTACCAAAAAAAAACTGCGTGGCTACAGTACTTGCCTTTTCTGTTGCTGCTGATGAGACCTCACAGTTGCTCTTAAAGAAGCAGTCAAAGCGGAGATTCTTGCTTTTCATACGTTACCATGCAAAGCATTATGTGGGGAATTGATTTATGAAAAAATTGGATATATTTCTGTTGGAAATTGCGAATCCATTTTCTCTAAACTAAATCTAGAAACCACTAGTCGAATCTTGAAGACCCTCATGTCAAGAAGAAGCAAAAATATGTTAAAGATTGTCTAGAATTATTGAGAATGGCTGTGACTGCAAGTTGAAGACTACATGGGCAGCATTCTAGAGGAATCCAGCTTGACTGGCAAGGATTATTCAGTTTTGTTTTTGTTTAATACTTTGGGCTTCTGGACTGCAAGTGAGTTGCATCTTCTCCAGCCAGTAAGTGTTATGTGCATCAACAAAGTAAAAGAAATGCACGGAAGTCTCTGGGGCTAATGTTTCTGGTTTCGAGTGTTTTAAGTTGTTGCCGGGTAGTGGCTGATCTGACGAAAGAGAAAAAGAAATTCTCCACAAAGGTGAAGTAGAATTGCTCCAATGCTTTTGCCTCTATGGGCAGAGGAGGTTCTCAAGTCCTGATTGTCTGTTGACTAGAAGTTGACAGTCCTAATCTTTTAGGTGTTGTGAGTTGGTGTCAGGTATTTTATTGAGAGTTCTGTTTCATGCTAGATGGGTTAGACTCACTTTGTATGTAGATAGATCAATGTTAGGGATAGGGAGTATTTGCTATATATTCTTTACTAGATGATGTGCTGGCACACATGACATGCTTTATTTATGAATTGCCAAATATTGAAAGAGTGAGGTCCAGGGAACTTATTTCATCCAACAACAATCAGTCATCATATCAATTAGTAAACAAATTTCAGTGCACTTTCTTAGTGTACGTATCGCATTCCTCATGAGCATATGCTCTCAGATGAGGTCTTCTCTGTGCCATTATTATGGATGTCCCCTTGGCTTTAATTTTGGTGGAAGTTGCACGCTGGTATTACTTATGTAGTCATATTGTTAAATATTAAACTTCCTCACTGCCAATGGCATGAAACAGCGAGTCAATTTTACTGAGCAATATGTTGCCACGAGTATCAGAAGGCCCTGCCTCTGAGTTCATAGCTGCTGCAAAAAATTAATGTCTGCATTCCAGGTCTTCCCCTTGCATGGTGCATTTTGCCTTTGTGAGCAGCCGGATCGTGTAACATTAGGAAAGGGGGTGTTAAGCTGCTTCAAGCATTAGGAACGAAGGTTTAGTTTAGTAATGCACCCTTCTTCGTAGAAAAACGTTAGAATATCCCACACTACGCGTGATTTTATAAACGATTGTTTGGTATAACCTTTTTACGATAGTTTCAGCTGTGAAACAGGTTATTGCAATTTTTGAAGGCATTTCACAAACACTTTATTGTTGCAGCGCTACTAAAGCTATACTGGCTTATAGCAACTCTGAGGAGGGAGATGGCATACACAAGTTCTGAAGTATGAGAAAGCAACGGAATTGGAAACTTTCAAGTGAATAAACAGTCATTCGAGAGTCTACCAAAGTGCCCGTACTCACAAATCTCTCAATGCCCCTCAACTAAGATTTCACAAGGCGTGAAATTTCATATTTCACATTGGATTTCTAAGATACCTAGTCCACAATAATAACTTAGGGTGAATGGTTCTTGACATGACCAGTTTACATGAAATGTAGTTAAACGCATTCATGTCATGAGTGGATAAGTCCGTTTTTACACGAACAATAAACTTGTTGTGTAGGGTTCAACATTTATAGCTCGTAAGTTGACTGAGGGCAAAAAAGGATTTGGCAGATTACTTCCCGCTCTGAAAGAGAGGGGGACGGCAACCGCGACTCTGTTTTCTCGCCGGCAAGGGCGCGTTTTTCCGGTGGCTACAGGAGGCGGCTTGGTCTGAAACTCGGAGGATCACCGTAGGAATCCACCTGTTACCTTACACGAAGATGTTGGTAGGCTTGATAGTCTCGAATGTAGAGTGTGGGCCGCTAGAACCGTTGATTGGAGACTGTTTTCAGTCCTCGGAACAGGGGATTTTGCCTGGTTTGGGGAGGAACGAACTGGGGCTCGCTGGGGATGATGGCCGGTCCCAAGCTGCCGGTGCGTATCCTCCGCTAGGCGTCTCATGCATTGCGCGCGGAAGGGCGCCCTACAAGGGAGGGTGGCCGGGGCGTGGCTGGCGAGATGGTGGCTGATTCGGGACGGAGGAGACAAGAGATGATTGCTGTGGGGGTAGGAGGTAGACAGCGGGATGTGGGTAGTCGTATACGGGATAGACAAAGGGATAGTTCGGTACAAAGGATTATTCTTGGTTTGGGGAAGGGTGGTATGGGGGGCTGCTGGGGTTGATGGCCGGCTTCAAGCTGCTGTCCCTTGTCATGCTAGGCACGAGGTTGCTGCTCAGAAGGGCTCCTTGCAAGGGCAGGTGTCCCAAGCTGATGTTGGCGGGAGGGGTACAGAGCAGAGGGCTGAACTGAAGTCAAATGCTGGTGGAGTGGGAGGTCGACAGCAGGATGATGGCAGGGGTATTCAGGCTAGGCAAAGGGATGTACCAAAGAGGTTTCCCTTGCAAGGGCAAGGGTCCAACGAGTCTTCACAAGGTGCTTTTGAGGGTCCTCCACAAAGGAGACAAGCTGGACAGCAAGGGCGTCCCCTTGTGGATCGCTCTTGGGTCAATGTAGCTAGGACAGCCATGAAGGGATACAATCTAACCTTTGTCAAACCTTCTCGTATCAATGACAAGCTAGTGGCCGAGGTATCGGACAAGGTGTTGGAGGCATCGGACCCCATTTGGAAGGAATGTATTGTGGGGTATTTGGTAGGGAAAAAACTACCATTTAGGCTAGTTGAATCAGCTATTAAGCATGCATGGGGTGATAAGCTAGTGGATGTCAGAGCCAATGATCAAGGTTTTTTCTTCTTTCATATTCCGGATTATGAATTCCGTAGGAGAGTGCTTGAAGGGGGGCCTTTGACAGTAGTCCGTGTGCCGCTTATGCTTCAACAATGGAACCCACTACTTGAGCTCTCGAAGGATCAACATTATGCGGTTCCGGTGTGGGTTCGACTTAAGAACATTCCCTACGCATTATGGTCTGCCCCGGGGATTAGTGTAGTGGCTAGTGTGTTGGGCAAGCCGCTCTATGTGGACCAGCGCACGGAACAAATGAAGTTGCTTTCCTTTGCTCGGGTTTGTGTTGAGATTTCAGCCAAGGCGGAGTTCCCATCCTCAGTTGATGTGCTCATCAGTGGAACCATGCGCAAGGTAGATGTTGAGTATGAATGGAGGCCAATTTGCTGCCCTCTTTGTGAATGTTTTGGCCATAAATGCTCGCCAAAGGCCCTTGCTGTGGAGGGTGCTGATTTAGCCTCCCATCCTCAAGAAGAAGGTGCTCTTCTTTTAAATGTTGCTGATAAGGGTGATGCTGGCCCCCCTGGCTCAGCTTTGGGCCAGCCAGTGATGGTGAAGAGACGTGGCCCTGATGCCCCTATAGAGGCCACAGATGACTTATCTGCTGTTGCAAATGAGGAGGAAGGTTGGAAGATACAGCAAAGGAAGAGCAAGCACAAATGGAAGGCAGAAGTGCAACCTTCTTCAGTCAAGGCTTGTTCCTCTAGCTTATCCATGCCTCGGCCACAGCAGGAACCGGATCCTATTTCTTCATCATCCGCGTCTCTTTGTTCAGATGATGGCCTAGATGAGGGTGTGGAGTTGGGCAGCAGCTCCGAGGAGGATTCTCTTGAGCCAGGCGACTCCAAGCCCCATCAGCATGTGTTGAGGACTGCTGCTGATTTGGTTATCCATATACCCGATCTGCCTCCGGCGAAGCCAACTTCTGTAGTGGTGGGTACGGGGCCCAAAATGACTAGTACTAAACTTGCTGCTGTCCCGGGTGTGCTAGGCCCTGTTCGGATTGAGCCGACGCCTATAGCTGGTCCTGTTCTCTTGCAAGCATCCAAGAAAGTTGCCAATCTGTCGGCCTCGAAGAGCTGTCGACAAACAGGCCGCCGTAAGTGAGATCTCCTTTGGTACTTATAGTTATATATGTATATAGGTATATGGAATATAAGGGGACTAGTAGACCCCATTCGTCGAAGTCCGCAATCTTGTGCGTACTCATAACCTTTGTTGTATAGGTATTTTGGAGACCAAGGTTCCTGCTGGTCGTTTTGAGGCCATCTCTTCTAGTACAGTACCTGGTTGGCTTTGGATCTCAAATTACACCTTTTCCCCTAGGGGTCGAATCTGGGTGGGTTGGGATCCAAATAGAGTAAATTTTGATGCTCTCCTAGCTCATGGTCAAGCAATTCATGGTAAGCTTGCGGACCTTAGATCTGGTATATCTTTTAACATGTCGGTCATCTATGGGGAGCACACCTTTGTGGCTCGTAGGTTGCTGTGGGCTGATATGATTCAACTGAGCTCCTCTTGGAATAATTCTCCGTGGATAGTTGCCGGGGATTTTAATGCCATTCTTGACCCATCGGATAGAGTGGGTGGCTCCACTGCGTGGTTACCCTCTTTTGATGAACTAAAGAATTGTCTGGCTCAGGCTATGCTTAATGACCTTAGGTATGTTGGTTATCGACACACTTGGTCGGCCTCCTCAGGGGCTAATCGGAAAATGCGCAAGATCGACAGAGTTGTGGTTAATGGCGAATGGTGCCAGGACTTCTCATTCTCTGAAGCTTCCTTTATTGCACCAGGTATCTCTGACCATACTCCTATGATTGTAAAGATTGTTAACCCGTTGTCCAGGAGGAAACCATTTAAATTCTTCAACTTCTGGATGGAACACCCCGAATTCCGGCCTATTCTTCACCAGGCTTGGTCTATTGTGGAGGCAGGTACCCCTATGTATCGTTTATGTTTCAGATTAAAAGCAGTGAAGTACCTCCTTAAACAGTGGAACAAGGAAGTCTTTTCTGACCTGTCTACACGTGTAGTGGCTGCTAGGGGGGCTCTCAAGGCTACCCAGGATGCATACCGGTTGGATCCACTTAATGTTGACTTGGCGGAATTGGAGAAAACTCAACTCAGGCAGTTTTATGAGCTCAGGTCCCAGGAGGAGTCTTTTTTCCGCCAAAAGTCCAGAATACGCTGGTTAAAAGAAGGGGATCTCAATACTAAATTTTTCACCACTCGGTGAATAATCGTCATCTCCGGAATAGAATTATGTCCATTAAGGACGATATGGGCAATTTCATCTCGATGAGAAGGAAGTCCATGACCTCTTTATACAAAGCACTTCCAAGAGACACTTGGCAGGGGGTACTACATATCGGCCATCTATGCGGGAGATAAAATCAGCGAGTCTTTGGTATCACGAGATGACTGTGTACGGTTGTTATCTACCCCTGTTTCTCCCTCGAAGTCCATGATGCTATGTTTTCACTTGCGGGAAACAAGGCCCCGGCCCCGATGGTTTTAATGCTGATTTTTCAAGAAGAATTGGGATGTGGTAGGCCAAGATGTGATTGAGGGCATGTTTTTACACTTTTTCAATACCGGAAGTCTTTTGAGGGAAGTTAATAATACAATCATTGCCCTTGTTCCTAAAACTCCCAATGCCTCTTCTGTTGGAGACTTTAGACCGATTGCTTGTTGCAATACTATTTATAAATGTATTACTAAGATTATTGCAAAGAGAGTGGCTGCAGTTACCCCCTCCCTTGTTGGCCCATTTCAAAACGCTTTCATCAAAGGTCGGAGAATTAGTGATAATATTCTTCTAGCTCAGGAATTATTTAGTCGCTTTCATGTAGAGCCGTACCTCCCTAAATGTGCAGTCAAAGTGGACTTTCAGAAAGCCTATGATACACTTGATTTGGATTTTCTTGAATCAACCCTGCTAGCCTTTGGGTTTCCTAGATGGTTGGTACACCGTATTATGATTTGCGTGCGAACTCCTAAATTCTCTATTTCTATTAATGGAGAGTTGCATGGGTTTTTTCCAAGTGGGAGGGGGTTAAGACAAGGAGATCCGATGTCTCCCTATCTTTTCACCCTTGCTATGGAGGTTTTTTCGGGTATCATTTCTCGACAAGCTAGTCTTCCCAGTTTCAAGTTCTTTTGGAGATGTAAGTCTATTCGTCTGTCACACCTTTTCTTTGCGGATGATGTCTTCCTCTTCTGTGAAGCTTCTGTGCCTGCATGCTTTTGCCTTAAGGAAGGGTTGCAACTATTTTCCTCCTGGAGCGGCCTAAGTCCGAACCTGAGTAAAAGTGAGGTGTTTTTAGCAGGAGGCTCTCCAATCACTCGGGATCAAATCTGCCAAATGTGGGGCTTCCAGTTAGGTTCACTTCCAGTAAAGTACCTTGGCGTCCCTATTATTACCAAGAGGATGGCTAAAACGGACTGCGTTGCCCTGGTTAGTCGTCTTACTGCAAGGATTCATTCTTGGACGCACCGTTTCTTGTCTTTTTTTGGTCGGCTATTACTTATTAAGTCGGTCCTCCATGCTATCCAAGTATATTGGGCTAGCATCTTTATCTTGCCAAGCTCGTTTTGAAAAGGATCGAACAAATTTGTCGTCGGGTTTCTATGGAAGGGTCCAAGTCTAGGATCTGGTGGTGCAAAAGTGGCCTGGGAAGAAGTGTGCCTTCCAAAGGTTGAAGGAGGACTTGGGGTGAGGAAGCTAAAGGAGAGCAATAGAGCTGCCATGATGAAACATATATGGCTTTTATTTACCGACAAGGAATCTCTTTGGTGTAAGTGGATTCATGCCACGTACTTAAAGCGCAATAACTTCTGGACCATGTCTACTCCGACAACTTGCTCCTGGGCTTGGAGGAAAGTTCTTGCCTTGCTTATTTTGTGATATCCTTAGCTTCGTAAGATGGCGAGTTGGCGATGGACGTTCGGTCTCCCTCTGGTTTGATCCTTGGCACCCTCTAGGTCCGCTTAATGGTATGTTTTCTAACTCATTCATATATCGGTCCGGTCTTACTAGGGAAGCAAAGGTGGCGGACCTCTTCCTACCGGGGGGCCTTTGTCCCGCAACACCTTCAAAGCGGTCACATCCGATTCCACTACTCAACAATAGCCCGGACGTGTTCACCTGGGAGCCTCTCTCTTCCGGTGAGTTCTCGATGGCATCGGCCTGGGAATCTACAAGGAGTCGGGCTTCGCAAGTCCGTTGGGTTTCTTTAGTGTGGCACAAATCATTACTGCCAAGGCATCAGTTTTTACTGTGGTTGATTGCTAAGAACCGCTTACCTACTCAAATGTTCCTCCTTTCGATTGGGAGGCTTACTGGCGCTGTATGTGCCTTTTGTCAGTCTAGTCCAGATACTATTGATCACCTATTTTTTGATTGCCATATAACGCATGCTCTTGCTGTTTTCTGGGCGGGCAAATGCAATTTGGCTTGGCCGGGAGGATCATGGAATGATACCATGGTGTGGGCCAGTATAAATTTTTTTGGTAAAGGCTTCAGGAAGGAGATCCCCGAGGTTCTCCTTTTTGCTGCTCTTTGTTATATTATTTGGAAGTCTCGTAATGACATCCTATTTCGGAGTAAAGTGGTTTCCATTCCAAAGCAATGAAGTATTATATACTCAAGACTGTCAAGGACAAGGTGTTGTCGGGACCGTTGGTTCAAGACAATCGGTTAATAGACGTCTTCGAGAGAGCGTGGGGTTTAAGTACCTCCATTTTTAGTGGTTAAGTCCTTGTGAGATCCTCCGGGTGTTATGATTTTGTTTTTATTTCTGCATCTTTTAGATACCTTTGGATTGCGGCTTCCTTTCACTCGGTAGACTAAAGGCGAGTGAAAATTGGAGCCGTCATCCTCTAGTTTGTACAATTGATGGTTGCCATTTATACAAGTTTACCTTACCAAAAAAAAAACATTTATAGCGGGTCCAATTAGATGGGGTTATCCATATTATTCAAATTAGATACATTTAAACACGCCATGTTAAATGTTCAATGAGGCATCATATCTTAAGCACATTCATGATGTACATGTAGATCGTTCAGTGAATACCACTTCATAGTTTCAATGTGATGACACAAATTAGACCTATAAATTTGATGTGAGACTTTTATTACACGGAATAATGGATGAACCTAGATGCTCTATTAGCATTAATTTTTGTTGAAAATGTGTTTTGTTTAATGTATGTTGAACGATCGAGAGCTACGGTAGATAGTTTAAAAGTTACCCATAAAACTTGGTTTGCCAAGTGATTTGACAGATAGCAAATGAGTATTTAATCATATTCCTATTATACTGAATAAAAGTTTAGCGTACCACTTAATATACTAATTTTATGATACCAAACGAAGGTTACGATTTTTAATGCATTTAAATTTCCTTAATATCCTCAATCAACATTTGAAAATCAAACGGTTTATTACTAAGAATGCCTCACAAACACCTCATGATCCATTTCAAATTTTAGGATTAAGTTATCTTGATTATATAAATAGATGATTAGGAGATAAAAATTAAGGTTTGAGTTTAGGATAGAATGGTTAGTTAATTAAAAAAAAAAGGTTTTTTTTTAAGCTTGCAATTGTTTTATTGAGTCATATCTATATTAATCATATGCAATTTGAATTGAAGAGATTCTGTTACTTATGAAGAATCAAGCAAAGAGCAAAGAGCAAAGAGCAAAGAGCAAAGAGAGAGATTTGTCCAGTGATCTCCCCTGGAGTAACCGTCCTTGGGTGGAAAATCTTCGGTGGGTTGCTGATATCCTCTCAGGCAGTGGCTTTTATGTTGACATTGTCAGGTTTTCCTTCGGTGCACTCTGTTATGTGATTTGGGAGACTAGGAATGACATCACGTTTCGGTCTTCCAATCTGTATGTGCCCTCAATGAAACAGCATCTCCTCAAGGCGGTTAAAGATAAAGCTCTCTCCTTCAATTCGGTTGCCGACAACCCGAGAAATAGGAGATTGCAGCGTAGCTGGGGGTTAGACCCTAATATTTTTGGTTAGTCGTTGAGCGAGAAGTAGTTTTGCTTCTCTTGTAATATTATTGTAGTACTGTGTGGTTTCATTTAGTGAACTCGGCCCCCTCCACTCAAGCGACTTGTTGTCCCATTGACTGTAAGCTGGTGCCGAGTCTCACCCCCTTGTATATTTGTCTAGTTGAAAATCCTATATAATACTTACCATTACCAAAAAAAAAAACAGAGAGAGATTTGTTCAAAATTGGCTCCTCACTTGCGATCGATTTTTCTACTACTTTATTGCGAACCAATTACTTTCATAGATAATGCGATCTCATTCTCAAAGTTCATAGATAATGCGATCCCATTCTCAGAGTTGATTATATCTTATGTAGCTTCATCAAAACCAAGAATTGGAAGATTTCTTCATCAAAACCAAGATCATTTCATCATGTTAGATCCCGTAAACATGAGCCAAATCTCAAGATATGGACTTTGGAAGAATAGTTTTGATACTAGTGTTGCAATTCTCCTAATTCCGTAACAAAACCATTCAAGCTTTTCTCCAACAATTTTGTGGAGATGCAACTATAACTCCTCATCATAAAAAACAATCAGGATTTTTGAATTCAGTAAAATCTCTTTAAAAAAAATTAAATCCTTTCTCAACATGATCAACCTTGTATTCTCGCTTTAGGATATTGCACATCAACTTGCTTTGCTCATGAATGAGCTTAGTAAGAGTTGTCTTACAGACTCTGCCCATCCCCAATCTTTACTATGCATAGATCAGGTCAACTCATCTTTTCCAATGGTTAGAGACTCAGGATGAAGCAACTAAAATGGTTAAGCATCTGACTTTGTTAATGCGAGTCCCATATCCCTTCGATGTGAATAGCAGGCCCTGTATCCCATAACCTGGAGAAGGGCACAAGCTAGAGAGGGCCACCTGGCCCCGCCAACCCCAAGTCGAGGTCACAAGGTTGGTCGGGGGCAAATTCGAGTAAATCACATCCGGCTCTCTAGGATTTGAAAGAGCAATGCAGAGTGAGTCCAATCCAAGTGAATCGAATAGAGAGGATAAATGTAAGGCTGTGAATGCCTAGATGGACTAAATAAGTTGATACCGTGAACATATACACACATGATCAACAATAATGGTATAAGTAAATCTGCAAGTCTTAGACATAGTTAAGGAAAACACAGCTACGCAGCAGTTCTGACTAAAAAAAAAAACATAGGCCGACTCAATTAGAACATGAAATCCACTTAGACATGCACCGTTCTATCTTGCCACTAATAACATAATGGAAAATGCTGTGCCATACACAAAAGCTTCCTTCTGGTGTCGGGTTCAAATGAACATCTAAGGGCAGAATAACAGCATAGCGTTAGGCAAACTTGACATGTACACGGGTATGGGTACACGACTCAGTAGTATCAAAATGCAATACGATTGATTGATTGAGGACAAAGAGTCCAATTTGATAGAGAAATTGCAAAGAATTCACAAGAAGTGATAACTTAAAAGGTAAGTTTCTTTCTTTCTGAGACTTCATCAGAGCAACAATTCGGTTTGTAATCTTCTAAACAGAGAATGAAGGGTTTGCCCAAATTCAATCAACAAAGATGCCAATTCATCCAAACCATCCTTGGATACTCAAAAAGAATTAAATAAATTATAAAGGTCCTTCAACCGAGAGAGACAGGCCTGGCCAAAAGGGCGGGCGTCCTACTTGCCGTCTGGTCAGATGTAGCCGCCCACTATGCTGAGCACGCCACCCCGAAGTCGGTGTGCAGGCAGTCGATGTTGAGGATTTGGTGCTGGCACTGCTGAAGGGAGATGAGTTTGGCGAGGATAGCCTCCTTGCCCTGGATCTACTGGCCGTGGAAGGTCATCACCGAGTCTTCCTGGTACAGGTTCGCCAAGTCCGCCCAGTTTGCATCAATTGTCCTGAAGTAGTTCTCCAGCAACCGCTTGCCCTCCCCTATCAGATCCATCGTTTTCTCTCCTTCTGTTTTTGTGCTTCAGACCTCCGCGCGGTGCAGACGGTACCACAGGAGAGAAAGCCCTAGGACGAAAGAAATATATATATGGTTGTGGTTTATTTTGTTTCTTCTCTTCCTCGTCTAGGTGTGAAAAAAAAAAAACTAACCAGGTCAGACCCGAACCCGAAAGTTTCGGGCCGATTCTCTTTTGGTTCAGATAGAAAAAGTTAAAAAACAACCAAATCACAGCCCCTTGCCCTAGGTCTGCAAAAACCTAATTAAAGCCTCTTGCTCTTGCATGGCAAGGCTCGGACTTGCTGGATCTGATGGCTTGGTTCGCTTGAGAGTTTGACCGACCTACAAAACGACAGCGGTGCAAAGAAGCGACAGCAACAACGGTGGCAAAGGGATGTCAGGAGGAATCAAGGATGGCGGTGAGCAGTGAGCTCCCGGTGAGCCAAGTGCAGCAACAATTTGCGCCGTCCAGGAGGACAGCTGTTTCGTCGCATGAACTTCGCTAGGTTGTCACCTGTAATTGCTGTGTATAAGTGGAGGCCGCGTCTGTTGAAGAATTTGGAGAATGCTCGCTTGTTAACATATTGATCCAATTTCTAGGATTATCTAGTATAACCTTTTGCTAGAAAAGTCTAGAAAAATCCTATCACTTAGGCAACTAGAGTAGTCTAGAAAAATCATCAACTAGAGTAGTGTAGAAGAGTCAACAACTAGAGAAGTGTAGAAGAATCTAGAGATAAGAGAAGCATGCCTATAAATAGGCTTGGGGGACGTCCACTAAAAGGATCCCCATTACAGCAACTTCAGCTCCTCTTTTCCTTTGTATTACCCACCAACTAATAAAAGTTTTCTTTATTTTTCTCTTGGGCTTCCTTTGCCAAATAACCTTCTCAAAAATACATCAATATTTCCTAGTCTATTTTACACACACAAGCACACGCTTCCGCAAATACCCAACAGTGGTATCAGAGCCACGTCTTTGGTTGGTATTGGGCGTTTGTCCAAACCACCCGCTCCTAAAACTACCCATCCAAATTCCAAACAACTAAACTATGGCCACTTCTACATCATCCGCATTTCCCATTCCTATTTTTGATGGGAATAACTATGATTTTTGGAGTATCAAAATGACTACCTTCTTGATGGCCCAAGATCTATGGGACATCGTGGAAAAGGGTTACGAGGCTCCGCAAGAAGGTGCGAGTGTTCAAGGATCAACTGCAAAAAGGATGCAAGGGCACTTTATTTTATTCAACAAGCACTCTCGGAAACGATATTTCCGAGAATAATTGGAGCGAAGACTGCAAAGGGAGCTTGGGAGATACTTCGAGAAGAATTTCAAGGATCGAAAAGGTACGTATTATTCGGCTTCAAACTTTAAGAAGAGATTTTGAAAATTCTAAAATGAAAAATTATGAGACCGTCCAAGAATATTGTGGAAAATTAAAGGAACTAGTTAATCAAATGAGAGCCTACGGAGATGAGATCACCGATCAAAGGGTCGTAGAAAAATATTGGTGTCACTTACAAAAATACAATTCTATTGTGACAACTATAGAAGGAACTAAGGACTTGGCGACTCTATCGGTGAGTGAATTAATTGGCTCTCTAGAAGCACATGAGAAAAGACTGATGGCACAAGATGAAGATTCAATTGAAAGTGCCTTTCAATCTAAAATAAACGTACGGTCTCATCAATCTAAAAATGGTGGAAGGAGTTCATGGAAAAATAAAAAAGGAGGAGAAACTACACAAAGGGAAAAGTATCCACCTTGTGGCATTTACAAAAAAGTAAATCATTTGGAGAAGGATTGTTGGTTCAAAAATAAGCCACAATGCCGTTTTTGTAAAAGATATGGCCACATAGAAAAAGATTGTCGATCAAAAACCAATAATCAAGCTAACTATGTTGAAAAAATGAAAGAAAGTGAAGACAATATATTCTACGCGGGCCAAGCGGCAAATAATAAGAAAAACGATACATGGTATATTGATAGCGGGTGTAGCAATCATATGACTGGGGATGAATCTATATTCTCCGATATTGATAAATCGGTGAATTCCCAAGTAAAATTGGGTAATGGTGCATTAGTGGACGTTAAAGGAAAAGGCACCATCGCCGTAGAAACAAATAAAGGACCAAAATATATTCATAATGTATATCTAGTTCCCAGTCTAGCGCAAAATCTCTTGAGTGTGGGCCAGATGATTCAAAGTGGGTATTCTCTATACTTTAGAGGAGATACCTGTATTATCTATGATAAATATAAAAACATCATTGCCTCTGTTAAGATGGAGAATAAAAATTTTCCTATTCGATGGAAATATATTAAAGACATAGCCATGAAAGCTCAACTTGATGATTCATGGCTATGGCATCGAAGATTTGGCCACTTCAACTTCGCTGGACTAAAAACTCTCCATCAGAAAAATATGATGAGAGACTTTCCAGCTATTTCAGAAATTTCAGATGTTTGTGAAGGATGCCTCCTTGGAAAACAACAAAGGCAATCCTTCCCATCTAGAGGTGCATGGAGAGCTAAAAAGCCATTAGAGCTAGTCCATACGGATGTGTGTGGTCCAATGAGGACCCCTACACTTAGTCAAAATAAATATTTCATCCTATTCATTGATGACTACACTAGAATGACGTGGGTATACTTTCTTCGAGAAAAATCGGAGGTTTTCTCTATTTTTAGAAAATTCAAGAACCACATCGAGAACCAAAGTGGCCGAAGAATCAAAGTCCTAAGGAGCGACGAGGCATGAATACAACTCAAGAGAGTTCAATAAATTCTGTGATGATGAAGGAGTTCATCATCAACTAACTATAGGCTACACCCCGTAACAAAATGGAGTAGCGAAAAGGAAGAATAGAACCGTCATGGAGATGGCAAGGTCCATGCTAAAGGAGAAAGGCCTTCCTAACACCTTCCGGCGTAGGAGTCTACACGGCTGTGTACATCTTAAATAGGTGTCCAACTAAAGCAGTCCAAAATAAAACTCCGTCGAAGCATGGAGCGGACGAAAGCCTTCAAAGCAAAGCATCTCAAGGTGTTCGGCTGCATATGCTACATTCACATCCCCGCTCAAAAGAGGAGTAAGCTCGACGAGAAGACCGAAAAAGGAATATTCCTTGGTTACGGTGATCAATCAAAAGGTTATCGAGTTTACAACCTAAGAACTAAGAAGCTTGTGATTAGTCGAGACGTCGAGTTCGATGAGAATGCTGCCTGCAATTGGGAGGATGAGAAGATCGAAAAAAAGTATGTCGCCTTGCCAGATACGTCACCTACTCAAGAGGAGTCAACAACACAAGAAGGGGGAGAAGTGCTAGATTCCACCACTCACAGTGTGACTCCACCAATCTCTCCAAGAGTGACGCAAGAAGAATCTCCACCACAGTCTCCAGTACTAAAGGTAAAAACCCTTAGAAGAATTTACGACACATGCAACTTTGTTGCTTTAGAACCAGAAAACTACGAACAAGCATCCAAAGAACAAGTTTGGATAAAAGCCATGGAAGAAGAGATCAAAATGATCGAGAAAAATAAAACTTGGGAGCTCGTTGATCGCCCTGAAGACAAAGAGATCATTGGTGTCAAGTGGGTCTACAAGACAAAACTTAATGCAGATGGATCCATCCAGAAGCATAAAGCAAGGCTGGTGGCGAAAGGATACTTGCAACAACCAGGTATCGACTATACTGAAACTTTTGCTCCTGTTGCTCGCCTTGATACTATTCGAGCACTCATAGCCCTTGCAGCACAAAAAGAATGGAGGATCTATCAACTAGATGTGAAATCGGCATTTCTAAATGGATATCTTCAAGAAGAAATATATGTGGAGCAACCACAAGGCTTTATTGTCAGAGGGCAAGAAGAAAAGGTTCTAAAGCTTAAAAAGGCTCTTTATGGATTAAAACAAGCACCACGAGCATGGTATAGCCGAATAGACGAATACTTCACCAAGCGAGGATTCAGGAGGAGCATGAGCGAGCCAACGCTCTACATCAAGACCCAAGGTAAGTCCGACACACTCATTGTCTCTTTGTATGTAGATGATCTCATATATACAGGAAACAATGAAGTGATGATTCAAGAATTCAAAGAAGAAATGATGAAGACATTCGAGATGACGGACTTGGGCTTGATGCACTACTTTCTTGGCATCGAGATCAACCAAAATGGAGGAGTCTTTATTTCGCAAAAGAAATATACTGAGAACCTCCTGAAGAAATTCAAGATGAACTATTGCAAAATAGTTGCGACACCACTTGTGACAAATGAGAAGCTACTAAAGGAAGATGGAGCAGTAAAAGTTGACGCTTCTCTCTACAGAAGTTTGATTGGTAGTCTACTATATCTCACTGCAACACGACCAGACATTATGTACGCAACAAGTCTACTATCACGGTTCATGCAGAATCCAAGCCAAATTCATTTTGGTGCAGCCAAAAGAATTTTGAGATACTTACGAGGAACTACAAACTATGGCATTTGGTATCGGCCAAGTGCAAATGCCAAGCTCATCGGCTATACTGATAGTGATTGGGCGGGATCAAGCGATGACAGAGAAGCACTACCGGCTATGCATTCTCATTGGGTTCCGGAATGTTTTCTTGGACATCCAAAAACAAGATTCGGTGGCACAATCCACTGCGAAGCTGAATACATTGCAGCTGCTATCGCTACCGCCAAGCACTATGGCTTCGAAGAATTTTAGAAGACATTGGAGAAGCACATCAAGACCGACTCCAATACTTTGCGACAACAAGTCTGCAATTGCCATATCAAAGAATCCAGTCTTCCATGGAAGAACCAAACATATCGACATCAAATATCACTTCATACGAGAGGTGCGAGCAATGGAGAAATTGAGCTCAAATACCGCAAGACAGAAGATCAAGTTGCTGATATATTTACTAAAGCTCTTCCGCCAGCCAAATTCGAGAAGTTACGAAGCACGCTTGGAGTATCGCGAAATTGGATCAAGGAGGAGTGTTAACATATTGATCCAATTTCTAGGATTATCTAGTATAACCTTTTGCTAGAAAAGTCTAGAAAAATCCTATCACTTAGGCAACTAGAGTAGTCTAGAAAAATCATCAACTAGAGTAGTGTAGAAGAGTCAACAACTAGAGAAGTGTAGAAGAATCTAGAGATAAGAGAAGCATGCCTATAAATAGGCTTGGGGGACGTCCACTAAAAGGATCCCCATTACAGCAACTTCAGCTCCTCTTTTCCTTTGTATTACCCACCAACTAATAAAAGTTTTCTTTATTTTTCTCTTGGGCTTCCTTTGCCAAATAACCTTCTCAAAAATACATCAATATTTCCTAGTCTATTTTACACACACAAGCACACGCTTCCGCAAATACCCAACATCGCTCTCTCTTTATATTTTTACGTCGTAAGTGCAGCCGGGAAGTAAAAGTTCTTTTATATATCTCACTCAAGCCCTATCTTCTTTCGAATTCTCTTTTCCTTTACTGAACATCATCTATATTTCCAGTGGATGAGACACGACGAACGATGCTTTTGTTTAAATCAATCCCACTCTTCTCAACTCCGCTTTTAAATGCACCGCCCTCTTCCGTTCAATCTCTGCTTCTTCACTTCGACCAGGTAAATCCCACGACCCCTTCTCCAGATTCGACCAAATCTCCACTCACCAAACCGTGGATTTTCCTGAACTTAATCGAAGTTCAAATAGGCGTGCCATTATGATGAGCACGAGATGGCCGACCCTGTAGAGTTCCAACGTGTGCATGCGAATCTAAATGCTGTTACTGATTTTTGTTAGGGATCAGCGTCCATTCCTAAAACTTTTGTTGAAATGAAATGGTTTGCCGAAAGTTAGGTATCAACAACGTGGTTCACCTCATCATGTGTAGCAATTCTGTTAGTGGAGCATATAGAAGTTCATCAAAGGGATCCGGATTCGGAAGAACAAGAAGACCCTGGAAATTGTGTGAATTGGTTGTATCATAGCAACGACAACATTGTTGTATCATCTTTCTTATGCATATTCCTATGAACTCACCATCATAATTATGTTGTTTCACGTAGGGATTGGATTTCACCTATGATCAAAACAATTGCATTCAAAATGTAGTAGTTGTGTTTTTTTGTTTAACGTATTAATACATTAGAACCATGCTTCAAGTTGTTTCTTACCATAGATAAACTCGAATGCTCAAAAAACCCGTTGGACAGGCGGATTCACATCTTTTACAGCCGACATAGTCCTCTATTCTTGTAGCTGAAATAATTTGCTTAGCTTTACATCTATCCCATGGCGGCATTTCTTCTTATTTAGGACAAGCGTTCTCTACATAGTCTATCGTATAGTGTTTGATTCAAGTATAAGAATGAAAGTTATAGGTCTTAGCATTACGGGATATGAACAAATATGGTCTACTCCATGTGTGTCGCATGATTACTATTTACCTGTTTCGACTTGCTGAATTTCTGAGTTCGCAGGGAATAATACATCATTCAGACTTACTCTTAAAATATCACTGCTTTAACTAGATGGAGGAAAATTTCAAAAACGATGGCTAAGTTCAACCACCACTCGAAATGATGAGCTGGCACTCTTCATAATTTATGCGGTATCCACTTTATTTACAAAAAAAATGAACTTGCCCCTTATCCGTGGTAGTCTAAACAACTAAAAGTTACATGACAATTGATAGACCGCGGAACAATGTTTTCAACTCTTCTGAGGCTATCCGCAAGAGCAGACCGAGCCTTTTCAAACTTAAGAAGAACATAATCCCCCGTTATTGCCTGTAAAGGAAAATGGATTGCCAAGAGAAAACTACAAAGCTTGGCACATGAAATTAAAACTAATGTAATAATCAAATAAAATAGGATAAGAAGACTAGACTTATGACACCGAATGCCTCTTCAATATCCCAAAAGAAACCTTTGTTGGAAGCCGCATGGAATTCACAATGCTATAAGATCATAAATAAGAGAACGGCATCGCTCAAAGTTCGAAGAAAAACATTACGAGGTAAAGTTTACTACATTCTGAGCAATGCTGAAATATATTATTGGTTTTTCCCAGGGTCACATGCAATGAGCACAAAGCCTGAATTCGAGAGTCCCTCCTGGGCCTTGCAGCTTCTAATTCAAGGAAAATTGCCAATACTTTGCGATAAGTTGTAGGGAGAGTCCTACACATTTCTCCATGTAACTTGAAAAACGCAATTTATCGGATGAGCCATCAAATTCTAATTGTACACAAAATAATCGACTTATCACGGTCCAATGCTAAAAGAGCGCATTTTAAGTTGAATTTTGCCAAATTATTGACAATTTCAGAGTTACAATTCAGACAGTAAACAACACTTTTCATGACTAAAGTTCAATCATAGTACGAAAACATTGAGTTTTATGCTTTCTTGTTTGGTTTCAATGACCAGCTGGCAAGATTTACTTTCTTGAGCTTCTTCTTAGCTTTTGGGAAAGCAAAATTTGTAGTCATGTGTCATGGATCTGAGGCTCCGTGATCAATGGAGAGTTCATGATCAAGGGAGAACGACCAAAACGCCCCTGAGAGGATCAAGTGTTTTCGGAACGTTTTCAGGGACGGGCAATACTATAATTGTGCTGTGGTCTAGAATTATTTTGGCATAAATGCCGGTAGATAGTAGGTGGGGCGGTACGATCTCCTCTGCCGGATCCACACTTGGTCAATGGTTGTTGTAATCTGAGTACATCAAGTATAAAAATGGGTGTTTTCCCATTCATTTGTAACCATCCAATCATTTATTGAGCAATTTAAGTTCCATTCTCTCTTTTGGCTTAGACCTTAACGATCCAAAGTAGTCTAAGTCGCCGCACGGTCACGATTCAAACAATCAGCCCGTGACACATGTCTCATGGCATGAGCATAGATTTTAAGGAGTAGAATTCACTGAATATGTAAATCTAATAATTCAGATAATAAACAATAATTTTCATAACTAGAGTTCAATTATATTATGAAAACATTGAGTTTATGATATCTTCCTTGGTTTCAATGACCAGCTGGCCAAATTTACTTTATTGACCTTTTTTTTTAACTTTTGAAAAAGCAAAATTCGTAATCATGTCTCATGGCATGAGCACAAATTCGAAGGAATAAAATTCACTAAATATGCAAATCTAGCCAAGAAGTTGCTAGATTAGTAGTTGAGGAAATAGAAGTTATTAAGAGGGATTTGGATATCAAATAAGACAATAAGAGCTCATTTGTGAGATTTGGTTGGAGCCTACCAACTGTTCTAAAAGTTTGAGTTGTTAGATTAATATGTGTTTTATTATTTAAATATTATAACACTCCCTCTCACGTTTAGTCTGGTTCTTTTTCTTAATACTAGGCATTGAAATATTTAATTGGAAAGACAAATATGATCTGAAAAGATTCGAATTCAAGATTTGAAATTCTAATACCATATGAGATTTGGTGAGACTATTATTTAGATAAATACACGATTTATTATTTAAATATTTTAATTTCTCTTATGAAATCATGTGAATCGATTGTATCATAGCAACAACGACAATGTTGTATTGTCTTTCTTATACATATTCATTCAAACTCACCATTCATAGGGATTTCAATCATAGGAATCTTGTTGTTTTTATCTTAGGACAACCACTATATGTAGAGTCTATATTATAGCGTTCAATTTAGATGTAAGAATGAAAGTTTTATGCTTTGTTGGGACTTTTCGAGTCTTCGAGATATGCAAAAGATAAGAATATCAAATTTCTCGATACTTTGATACATTATAATAAAGATTATATTAGCCTATTTATAGGTTACATTATATAGCTTAGAAGATAACAAAATAAACATAATATCAAATATAATCAATTAAGGTTATGCTATATCAAAGGAAATATATGCATAATCTCGAGATATGCGGAATCAAATAAATATGATAATATTACTTACATTTTGAGCCTCCAAGTTCGCAAGTACATGCACTTATCTATCGTTTATGCTCTTATCGTGATTCGGTAAATGCAAAATACTGATAATTACGTCTGAATTTATTTTATCTTTTGTTTTATCTATATTTTGTGGGCAGCAAGCATGCATTTGAATTTTTCTTTGTAATCCCGAAATAGCTAGGATTCTTACAATGACTAAATATTGACATTTAGATTAGCGTACAATTCATTAATTATTTTTTAGCAAATAAAAAAATGAAAGAATTAAAATCCCATAACTTAGGATTTAAAATTGAACAATAATAAACAAAAGGTCGAACACGGCCGCCAATTACTATAGAAACTTCATTCTTTATACAAATAGAATATTGTCACGGCCCGATCGTGCGGCCTTAGGATTTCTCCCAAGCAGCCTTTCCACTCAAAGGCACAAAACTCTGGTTTTCTATTTCTTGTAAATGAGATGATATAATGAGTGGAAGATACCCCTATTTATATAAGCATAAGCAAACCGTATCCGTAAATCCTCCCTTAATCTAACGGTGGAGATTACATCTCTCCAACTACCACCTACTCGTATTGATTACATAGGTGTAACCCCATCTACCACCTACTTACATTAAATACCTTGGTGTATAATTACCGTATCACCCGTCCCTAAGAATAATTTAGAAGACTAAAGAAAACCTAGAATATGAGGATCACGGTTGAGGGTCGCTCGTACCAAGATCAGTCACGGCATCGGCCAAGAACCCTCTTGGATCGTTCAAGTCTTCGAGCCGTGAGAATATCTTATCCAAAAAAATTTTCCTCACACGATAATTCAAGAAAAAACAAAGGAGAAAAACATATTTTAAAAAAAAAAAAAACGCTAAATAATGCCATTGTTGCCAATCCTTTTTACCCTAGCATTCTCTCTATAATCTCCCTTCTGTCCCACCGTTTTCGTCCGTGGCGTGGGTCTGAAGCGCAGACTCGAAGGGTCCAGAAGGAAGAAGAAGGAGAGAGAGGGGGAGGCTAGGATCGGAGGAAGGAGGAATGGATCCAGACGCGGTGGCGAAGGCGTTCGTGGAGCACTACTACTCGACGTTCGACGCGAGCCGGGCGGGGCTGGCCAACCTGTACCAGGAAGGGTCGATGCTGACCTTCGAGGGACAGAAGATCCAGGGCTCCCAGAGCATCGTCGCCAAGCTCACCTCCCTCCCCTTCCAGCAGTGCCAGCACAGCATCACCACCGTCGACTGCCAGCCCTCCGGCCCCGCCGGCGGCATGCTCGTCTTCGTCAGCGGCAACCTCCAGCTCGCCGGCGAGCAGCACGCCCTCAAGTTCAGCCAGGTCTCTTTCGTCTCCCTCTCCCTTCTCTCTCTGTCGATTGGTTGATTTTGCGTGGATCTGACTTGATGGGCGGTGTTACTGGTGATCTCCTGTTTAATCATAGAGATCCATTTGTATTTCGTTAAATTGTTTTTGGGTGTCGAAGGATGGTTTGGATGGCGATCTTTAATTGATTGAATGATCCGTTCATTTGTTGTTGACGGATTACGTATTTGTTAGATTTATAGCGAAGGGAATTGTTGCTTTGACTTATTCTCAGAAAGAAGAAGAAGCTATTTATGCAATTTCTTTGGGATCTAGCTGTTCTGTTCTAGTATGTTGCCACTTCTGTTAATATATACATATTTTGGTCTATCTAATTTGTTTCTGCATTCCGGTTGCGGGGGTGATAACCGATATGATAAGATAAGATCTATTACTTCCTTAAGATGAAATGAATATTAGAGCTTGGCAACTAACTAGTGGTAGCATGTTGGTGAAAAGCACTAGCAGGTAGTTCATTGCCTCCGGAACTTTTAAGAACTGTAGATTTGCAGCATGCATATCTTGTCTTGGTTGGATGAGATTGGCAAAATCAGATGAGCTTGTTGCTGCTTCCTAGTTTGGGAATTAGACGTGGTGGAATCTCTAGTGTACATGACTGGACAATGAGACTGTGTTGGAAAGAAAGAGGGACGATGAGGGCACATCAGCAAGATGGAGGGCTCGCAATGTCAACGGCATTCTTCGATGAAAGCGTCTCCAGTGTAGCCCACAAAATTGAATGAGTTGATATACGTCTTAGTAATTCAACTACCATTTGATTTTGGTGAAAAGACATTGGATCCGCAACTCAAATATGAGACCTAAAAGGATTATCTTGTCAATTAGGACTTGAGTATTGTCAAAATTTTATTAAATTTTTTTTCTCATACTTTAAGTATGCTTTGAGGATTCTTTTTTAATTATGTGCTGCATTTATAGGATTTGTAGAGTTGTGTAGGATATATGGAGAGTCTAAATAAAGTTATAAATTTTCTTTTAAAGAGAGTTGAATGATTGATATTTAGCTATCTTTACTTTTGAGTTTTGTGATCCAATTTTTCTCTTAAGTATGATGCTTTAAAAACTCTAGGTCTGATGCATAGGAAGGTTTGGGGTGATGCCTAAAGAAATTTACCTTTTTCTTGTGAATTCTGTGCATGTTCTTTGTCAAATCGGACTTGCTACTCTTGGACTCATTGTGCTGCTTCAGTCTCTCTCTCTCTCCAAATTTCTCATGTCAATTTATTGGAGAAATTCTATGCCCACTATATTACCAGTCCCTTAAAAGTTGCCAATTGCCCACGTGTAGACTTGCTACAAAGCTGGCCTTCACAGTCGTGTGTTCTAGCATGAAAGGGGCATTGCATTAGTGTGCTTTTGGCAATCTGCCCTTTTCTTGGTGGGGGCGGGGGAGTGGGCAGTAAGGCAATATTACAGTTGTAAGTTTTAGCATAGAAGGGGCATCACATTAGTGCGCTTTTGGCAATCTGCCCTTTTCTTGGTGGGGGAGGGGGAGTGGGCAGTAAAGCAATCTACTTTTAGTTTCTTGGTTGTGTGGAAAGTTATGAGAAATTGTTTTCCAACATAAATTTGTGGCTAGCCACTGAGGGATTCTTCTTCTTCTTCATTTCTTTTTGAGTGCTGATGATTGTTTTGCTCTCTATGATATGTGAAGCATGAACAGTTGGTGCTGTCACCATCTTTTCTGTTGCTGTCAGTTTTGATTGTCTTCCTGTGATAGCCATAGGTTGTGGCATTGCCAAGGAAAAGTACTTGAAAGAGCTTGCAATGGTGACTGCATTTTTCCAAAACAGATTCTTATAAATATTGTACTACCTATATTGATAGTTTGGGAATCGATCTGGATATGCCTCAAGTCCATCTATCGTTTCTATTATCTGGGGAGTTATTTGTGTAGTATCTGCTTGACTTTGTTGTGTCCTTCTGTCATTTGGTTTTCCTTTTTTACCTAAAATTAGACGTCACAGTTGCTCTTAAAGAAGCATTCAGCAAGGACATTCATATGTCAACTGTGCAGCGTTATGTGGGGAATTAGTTTCTGAAGACATTAACTACATTTCTATATCCCAAAGGTTTGGTCAGTCTGACAGGACGTTTTCGATGCAGGATCCATGGTATTGTAAAATATATTAAACCTTGTTAGACAGTTTTGAATGAGAGTAGGATTGACCATTTGGCTCCCTTTTTTCCGGTTCTCTAGGAGTTACTAAGTCACATTTTCACATTGTTGCTTGATACATCACCAATATAGGTGGTGTATTGCATTTTGATGATACAAGTCGTGTACCATGTACATCTCAAATTTGTGTAGTCGTTTGTACTAATTCTTTTTCTCGTTTGTATATGCCTAACAAGCTGCTGTGATGTTTCTGCCCTCAGATGTTCCATTTGATGCCCACACCGCAAGGAAGTTTTTATGTATTGAATGACATTTTTCGGTTGAACTATGCATGAAGACAGGATTGACATGTTGGATTCAACAAGTGTGAGGCTGCCTTGTCTTGATCATGAAGGCCAAAAGACTGAAACCATTTGCCTTATTTCTGTAATTTTTCGTAGGCTTTACGGATCTGGGATTTTCAGTCGATGTTTTCGATGTTCTATTGATGTGCTGTTTGAGGATGTCTTTGTTGAGATTGGTGGGATTTAAAAAAAATTCCTATACCGTTCGATAAGATAAAACTGTGGAGGTCTTAATTGGAATTCACGTTTGAATTGAGTCACCTATGTCAGATTGCCACTTCTTGTTTCTGCTTGATTTGAAGGTGGAAAAAAAAAAAAACCGCATTGTAGCTGCTGCAGATATCTGGGTCTTTTCCTATAGTATGTTTGTAGGCATAATAGGTTTGCAAGAATGTCCACTTGCAATTCTCTAATTGCGTTTTTGCTTGCCTGCTTGCATTCCTCGTGCACGAAAGACAGCACAGGTGTCTATCGGTATTATGGACCAATTGTTTTAGTGTTTATGGTACTATCAACTGATTTAGCCCATAAAGATTTTTCCTAAAATTGGAGGCGACACCTGCTTGCACGAGCTTAATCCTCTCCATCTGGATTTGCTTGATGACAGATCTATGCTTTCTTTTCTACGAATATTTAATGCTTATGGGACCTTTCCTATTTTTTTTCAATCAGTTCTACTCTTAACTCTTACCTTATACTTTTGCCTTGTCTCCTTGGTAGGGCGTGGAAATTGAAATTCATACTTAAAATTAAATTATTTTCACCCAACTCAATCTCCACCTCCCTTTCAATGTGGGAAGATTGGTCACTGAGTCAAATTTCAGAGGTTTATGAGACCCATTGATGTGCCTTAGTTTGCAATTGCCGAGTTACTGAATCTCCTTGGACAATGTTCTTATAGTTGATTTGAGTAGCCATTGGTCAATTTTGTTCATTTCTAATACCACACGACAGGACATGTTCAGTATTTTTTGAGACAGGTTAATATAATCAAGATCAGATTTATTTGGTTATTGCAATTGTGGCAAGTGTATTTGCAGAGATTAATCTTTAATAGGGAAATTGTCTAAGCAGTTATAAATTTAATGCACATATAGGAATTTAGTCAATTTTTCAACTTTACCAATTTACTAATATACTATTGTGCAAATTTGCAATGTGATGGTAGTGTGCCTCGTGAGATTGTTAATAATAATTGAACCGTCATATTAGCAATTTCTAGTAAAAATTAATAAAAAGATTATATAGAAATCTCGTGTAAAGATTTAAAATTAAATTTTAAAAATTTTAAAAATTATAATTAAATTGAAAATTTTAAAATCAGGGTTGATTAGATAATTTTCCGGTAAAAGACCTGGTCTCCCTTATTCCACTCCATCGCCAGTCAAAATCTCAAAGAAATTGAAGACCTTCAATTCCAAAAGGATTGAATGCAGCAAATTGAGGTACTCTAACACGCAATTAATTCTCAAGTTACCGAGTCAAGAGTTTTGTGTCGATAGTTCAACCACGAGCTTCTTTATAAATAATGTCGGGGGAAATTTAAACAGGTTTCTTACATCTAACGATCGCCAAGACCCTTAGATCATCCCACCAGAAAAATACGGAGCACAAAGATCAGGAGACT
This sequence comes from Corymbia calophylla, assembly GCA_014182845.1. Classification (NCBI taxonomy): domain Eukaryota; kingdom Viridiplantae; phylum Streptophyta; class Magnoliopsida; order Myrtales; family Myrtaceae; genus Corymbia; species Corymbia calophylla. Next base: position 43,461,421 of record CM024700.1, on the reverse strand, counting down.
GAAAATACATTTGATGTTGAGTACTTCCAACCAGCTAAAAGGAAGATATTTTCATGACAATTTATCAGTCAATATAGGTTCACTAAGGAGTTATTACACGTTTTCAGTCTTCTAAGAGACTACAAATATGACTGTACAATCAACCGGTATCCTCTCTAACATAAGCTCAATCAGAAAGCTATACTGGACAAATATACACGATGTGGCACGAGTTAGACATCTTAGAGCCTTCAGGGGAGTTGATACACGAAGTCGTCATCATCCATGTTGCTAAATTCCTCAGAAGGCGATGGTGCCGCCCCACTAGATGTGCTGTTGAGTTCAGCCTGCAATAATAATTCAAACATGAAGAATCATTTCGCTTTCATGAGATTTTGGTGCGAGGAAGACCCCTGGTTTGTATGCGTGCACACACACAAGCACGCGCACGCGCATGCACACGCACACACTCATACGTGTGCACCAGACACACTTCAATAGAGCATAAGACAGGCAACTCACAATTATTAAGGAGTAACCATTGTTCTCTCAATATTAAATTAACTGCACTTCCATCACCTAACTACTAAAGAAAATAGCAGCAGCAAAGCATTTTTCTGTCATCATGTTTCATATGTACAATTTGTCTCATCTACCCGATGCATGAGAGAGGGAGAAAGAAAGAGAAATAAAATTTTGTCTCAGTGTTATGTAGAGCTAACACCAATTGGGTCTCAGCAAAACAATTATCGATTGACAGGTGAAAGCACCCCCATAGGCTTGTTCAAGTCTAAGCAGTAATGCTCTTTGGGAGAATGAAACGGGATAAACTGTGTGATTCATTCTTCTACTAATATGGTAGACAAGGAAAGCACCCCAAGAGGCTTTTTCATGTCTAAGCAGTCATGCTCCCTGGAAGAATGGAAATGTAGAACTTTTTGCAGATTCAATCTACTGTTAATATGGTAGACACTGTGAAATTACATGGAACTAATGCTTTTGTGAGCTCCAGGGTAAACCTATGGGATTTTGGGTAGGGGTATTGCCATGGTCAAGTGAATTAAACCGTGTGAGCATTTGTTGACTGAATAGGGATAACTTCTGTAGTGGCTGGAGAGAGAGTGCATGACAAAACTGTTAATTGCACAAGTGGAAGCTACGTATTTTAATTTACCCCCGCTAACAACGAGCAAGCATGTTTTTTGACGGTGATACAAAAAAATGCCAGTGACATACAACACCTACTGCCTAATTGCGGAATTTGTAATAAATAAAAGTAGCCTTTCCTTGCAGGTGACCACCTATAGTTAAGCAAGTAAACCATTTAGATGAAGAAAATGCTCTAAAGAGATTTTTTTGAATGCAGAGGCTGGGTAAACGAATCCATTCTTTCAATTCCTTCATCCTAAAATTTGACTTCAATTTGAAGACGGGAGTTCTTTTCCAGTTCTTGACAGTCCAACCATAGAATTATCTCAGATGTTCCACATGGGATCCTCAGAAGATATTGTGAAGTAGAGGATTTAGAACAGCAGCATGCTGGGAGTATAAGTAAACTAATGTATATACATGTATACATACATATATATACATTAATGACTAGGAAATTTGAATAGACTATTTACTCCTGGTCATAACTGTCAGGAAGGTGGTGACTCTGAGGACCCTCATACTTTATGATTAGATTAAGGATTTATATGACTAACCTTAGCTTGACGGTATCTTTCAAGCATGCGACGGTATTGCTGACGTGCATTTGGAGAATCAACCATACATAAAACTCGTGAAACTGCCTCATCAACAGCTGCATCCACCTTTTGCTTACGAAAAACTTTGAGAATATCTTCATCGTCACTATCTTCAATAGATTCTGCCTCCTTTTGAAAACTTCGTAAACCAACGCCCTTCCTTCGCCATCGAAGCACAACCTTGTCTAAAATTCTAACAGCCCAACATAGTACCTTGTAATGTTTCCTAACCTGATAACCTCTCACATGAGCCTGCAAGAACAAGAGAAGATGATCACAACATTCCTCTGCAGCGGGACTACTCTGAAGCATGCAAATAAGTATTTCAGATGCAACATGCATAGGCTCAATCCCTGCATCTACACTTGCTGCAAATGTTCCAAAGAGGATACCTGTATTTTGACAACTTTCTGGCGAAATGTTAGGAAGTCTTTCCGACCCTTCCAGCCTCGATATTTCTTCTGAATGGATACTGCAGCTGAATTGTACTCACGAGCATTGCGTGAGGAAAGCTTCAGCATACCTCCGAATCCTTGAATATCACCTGAACTGATGCCGTAATCAGCAATAGCAGCAGCAGCATGCATTTGCTGTCGCTTCCTGAACGAATGTGCACGGAATGCAGACTGTATGCGTGCAGCAGCCTGAGTAGCATTACGAACTGCAGCCAAGGTTTCCTTTAGTGAAAGTTGATCCTCATTAGTAGCCAGACTTTGATTTGTGATGCTGTTTATAGTTCTCTCTGCTTCAAGCTCAGCAGAGCCTCTTGAAAGCTCACTCTCCTCGAGTGTAAGAGATGAAAGATGGCTGGTCAGGGCCAACTCCGACAGATAGCCAGCTAGTCCTTTATGTCCACTGGAGGCAGCAATACTTGCAGGTGTTTTGCCGGCTGGATCTTGACAGCTGGGGTCTGTGACTGCTCCAGCTGATGCCCCTGAAGCTACCAGTGCGGCAACCATTTTTTCCCTATATCAAAAATTGAGTCAAAATGTGACTCATTATGGATGCAAGTAATCCCAGGAGTGTGATATGAGCATCTTTAACAACAATGACAAGTCACTAAGGCAAAAAAGGGTTGAATTAATATAGATGGAATGTGACCTGTAATACTTTGCGGCATATTATGTAAAAGCCCCTGGGAAGTGTCAAGGCAAGACATTGATGCAGATCAACAGGAGAAAGAAATTCCTAGTTTATCACCCAATAACACGTAAAGTTTTCTGCAATGCTGATAAACTGCCTCAAAGGCAAGTAGTAATGAGTTTCCATATTGGATTTCATGGAGAGCTTTTGAAATTTATATGATTCAGGGTCACCAGACTCACCCTTTTATATATGCTCTTTTAGTAATTTGTTATCGTGACACCCTAAATCCCACATTGGATTATAGAGGACTTGTAAAATGATTTATATGTAAAGATTAATCCCAAATGGCCACCATTTGAGTACCCCTTCAGGGGCTTAGCACACATGGATCTGGTTGGGTTGTTAAACATGGTATTAGAGCGAATTCTTACAGTCGAGGATGTAGAGTGATCCAAAAAACCAGAACCCCACATTGAACAGGATGCGGTTGAGTTGTTACACTCCAGAAATTCAATGTTCCTCTTTGCCCTTTCTTTATTCCTCTGTACTTACATAGCTGCTTCCCATATCCGTCTACTTCATAAAGTTTATTACAGTATTATCCAAAAAAGAAACAATCCAAAGAAGAACAAATAACAACAGTAAACAGAAATTGTCAAATATTAAGCAAAGATGTCTCATTCCAATTAGTTCATGTGCTTCAGTGGCAGCAGAAAATCTAAACACGAGTAGGATTGCAAATGGATGCAGAAAAACAGATGCTTCCATTTGTAGTGCTTTTACTATGCCAAAGGACAAAATTCTAGTACTTTCTACTGCTGACTACTATATGACTTGGTTAAAGCCGGAAATATATAAGAACAGGGATGAGCGAGTGGGTCATGCTCTATCAAAAATAAAGAAAGATAAACTGGAATTTAACAGAAAATTGACATGACAAAAGTGTGGTGGTGGAATGTTTTTCAAAGTCCCCATCATATCTAAGTACTAAGAGGTAGGAAGGCACTGTGCACTCTTTTTGACAATGAACCACTGAAAAATTAAACAGTTGCGTTAGCAGACTTTGAAATATTTGAATTTCCATTTCCCAGGGGCATGTTACTGCTTGTGAGCTACTCAGGCGACATCATGCTTAAAACCAGGAAAGCAATTTTCTTTAATAACCTAGATATGACCAATGAAAAAAGAAAAGAAACTCATGTTATCAAGAAGTCCCTCTTTTTCTTTTTTCAGAACTGACAGTTCAGAAAAACACTAGAAGTATGCTGACATTACCGAGTACCCTCTAGTCTACAACTTGATACTGACATTACCGGGTGCTCTCAAGTCTACAACTATTCTTCTCTTTAAACTAAATTTTCCAAAAAATCATCATTGTAGTTCGCAGACCAAATAAATTGAAAAAGATGCCCCTGCATACCTTCCAAAACAAGCGGCCCAATGGAGAGCAGTCCACCCATTAATGTCACGGAAATTTACGTTGACTCCACAGCCAAGAATTGAGTTCAGAGCCCATTCAAAACCCAAGCCTGCAATCATGTGAATAATGCCTTGCTCTTTCTTGGACAAGGAGCAGCCTCCCTGGTCATGTTCTTGCCTGGATCTAGTGCAATCCACTGTTCCAACTTATCCTTTAAGAGCTCCTGAAGAAGCCAATTAGTTGTTTCGGATGAATTTTCATGGCCAACTGAGAGCCCCTCTATGATGTGACTCCAAGAATCATCCTCAGCTTTCAAATTTCCTGGAACATTAATTCCTGAAGTAACGCCATCTTCCTTCTGCATTGCTGAATCACATAAAAGCATTTGCACAAATCTAATGAGTAGCAACAGCTCTTCTGTATGCCTTGCAGCTTCTGTCTGTTCCAAGTTACAGTGAACGCAAAAATTTGATTTTACTCGATACTCAAATTCTCTGACTTCAGAGCAGGACTGCCGGTTGCTAGAAGTAATGCAAAGTGTGACCTTCCCAGGTGAGTGAGGAGGAGCTTCACAGCGGATGACACCTGGTTGAATGATCGTTACAGGAACTTCAGTATCACCAAACATACAACTCCATGTAGCTTCCGATGGATCACACAGAAAAGATCCAATAATGACGATCTGCATGAAGAAACGAATAAATTCTCAAATTTGAATTGTCATATTTCATGCAATTGAAACGTAAATCGATATTCTGCACATATACATGCTCTTTTTTAAACTGCCTGCATCACAAGATGTTCAATCTCATTTAATCACTTTGGAAACAAAAATTAACTCTCATAGAGATTTTATTGATGAATAATCAATTTTTTTCTATTAATTTCAGGATGGAAATAATCTGGTGGTAAAAGAAAAGAAAATGAAACCGCCTCCTCCCCCTCCCCCTGGCCCTCAAAAAAAACAAACAAAATGAATTGCTAGTCTCATTCCATTCCAACCCATTCTAAGTAAACAAATTACTCAATCAAAAAAAAAAAAAAAGCAGATCAAATAGGTGAAGGTAAAACTCCACAGCACTGTAAGTTTTCTGTTTCCATATGAGAACATCTTGAAACTATTACGATCAATCAATGCTTATTAGGTTTGTTTATAAGGCATCATCAAAGGCCACTATTATCAAGTACTTCTAGTTCTTCAGTATGTAATGTATTTAACCAATTTGCCATGCATTAATGCAATTTGAGTTCTCCTATCAGCATCAAAGTTGATAAACTCAAACCTTTTGGTTAAAATTGGTCAAAAATATTCAAATGCACCATATACTTACATTCAACTAGTATTGTTGGTTAATTAAACATCTACAATTTGATGAAAAGCTTCCTTATTCAGGATTTTGATCTTGGTTTATGAACCATCTATACAATATATAAACAAGCTAGAGAAAGTGCAATTCTTTTAAAGGTAATCATTTGCAATTTATTCTGTTGCTAGAAGTTAGCACCACAATGACACAGCATAAATATGGTAATAGGACTATGAAAGAATAAAAGAAGAAGCTAATATATCACCAGTTTGCTCCCCTTAAGATATAACATGGCAGGATTTAGAAAAAATCATGAGACATGCGGCCATAAAATAGGAACAAATCATTGTTTATAAATGAACGGAGAATAAAAAATTCACTTAGAATTCAGTCTGAACAATGTAACAATTCATACCCACCTTTGTAGCTTCAGTGGTGTAACCCCATTCAGGAGATATTTCTTGAATAGTATATTTCTGAGTTTTTGCAACAGTCAAACATGAATTTCCCGCGCCTGACATTCCCGGTTGGCCTCGTTCGAACAAGAGAGGATAATATTCTGGATTTGCCCCATGAGTTTCTCCCATGGAAGGGTAAACAGAGACTTGGAAATTGTCAAGTTCAGAAAGCAACAGCGAGGCTGCTAAAGCAAGAGATTTATGACATTTGTTAGACAGGGATATAGACCCAAATTAGAAAAGGCCTGGTTCCAAAAGTTCACAATATACTATACTGAGTAATGATTATGCAGGGTTCTAAAAATATCATACATGGATCCCCATTCTTATTAGTATCTGACAGGAGATAGCCTTCTTGCCCTTCTGCTGGTCCCATCCCTGTGTAAGAGTGTAATTTTTCCTGTGGCACATTGACCAAATAGGCAAAAACACTTGTTCAGGAAAGACAAATATAAGTTTATATTGAAATTTTATAACATCAACTGTGTTGACTTTTATTAGAACTTATATGCCCAAAACCATATGCTACCAGTACACAACCCATGCAAATGACTTGAAGCTGCTCAACTATCCCAAAAGAAAGATTTTTATGCCTGCTTATATGAGTCTGATATCAATTTCAAAAGAACTAAACTGGTAATGTACACAAATAGTTCTGTTTTCCAGACAGGCGAGGGAAGGATCGGTGAGACTTCGACCCAGGTTTAGTGAATGGAAAAGTGACATTTGCCAAATAGGCAAATCCTCAGTTCCAACAAAGAGGCATGTCCAGAACACTTCCAGCAAGAAATTTATGAAAACAAGCTAACCTCAGAAATATATATATTTAGCTTTTTACATTGGTGCAATGTCTCACATTTTCATTTGGTATCTGAGCATCCTTCTCTAAATATCCATTGGCCGATGAATTCAAGTAGGACTCCACCATATCCGTCCAGATAAAAGATTCTTCTTTAACCAGATGCCCCTCTTCAAATGCCTGAAGATGATGCTGGTCATCATCATCTGCAGAAAATGGCTGCATGAGTCCTGCACACTTTTACACCTATAATCTTCAATTGCATTTGCTATAAACACTACATTTCGTCTTCAGACAAATAATATTGCTGGTCAGATGGAAGTTATAGTCTATTTCTTATACCAAAGATTACTAGTGTCTATTATTTTTACTAAAAAAAAGAAATTAGCGACAAATGGCACCAATAGATAATCTGAATTTTCTAGGAATGCTGTTTTGACTAGATGAAACTTCTGAAAGGTGGAAAGTCAAAATTTTCTCTTTTTCTTCCTCCTTAAGACATAGACAAAGAAGGAAAAGAGGATCTGCTTCAATTAGGATAGAATTTAGAATAAGACTCACCTTGTTGAGCACAAGATCTTGCACAAAAGTAGGTACAATCTACTTTGAGATAAAAAATAGGGTTAGCTCTGCGGCATTGCTGCATTATTTATGGTTTATTATGATTCGAGGAGGCTAACTTCAGTTGCTTTGCTTACTTTCACAGTTATTTAGAAGCTTGATGTCACTTTAGTTGCGACATACAAAATTCTTTATGCAAACAATGAAAATCATGATCATTTTGGTTTGTATACTACTTGGCTTCTCAAAGCAGCATTATCATCATGCAATGTGGCCTTCAATTTTGCTAGAATAAAATTTCAATGTGCGGATGAAAGCGAGCACCAATGGGAAGTTTCAAGACAATGAACAGAGTCCAACATACCAAAGAGACATCGGTGGTGACAAATTCAACTATATATATATATGTATATATCCTAATACCCCTCACATGTTCCAACCCCATAGAAAAATGATCCTATTACATGTAGTTCCTTAAGAACAAGTCAAGTTTGGGGTATGTTTCACAAAGTGATGAGATGTGACCGAAACTAGTAAAATCTGTTCAATATGAAACCAAAAGGTTACCATAGCAGATGGAGAACCCTAGTGGTGACAAATTCAACAATATATATCCTAATAACCCTCACACTTGCAACCCCATAGAAAAATGATCCTATTACATGTAGTTGCTTGAGAACAAGTCAAGTTTGGGGTATGTTTCACAAAGTGATGAGATGTGACCAAAACTGGTAAAATCTGTTCAATGTGAAACCAAAAGGTTGCCATAGCAGATGGAGAATCCTACATTGACATGATAGTTGCCCAATCAAGGTGGGTTTCCTACAGAAATGTGTGGGTCCAGACTATAGACTTCAGAGAGTTCTTAACTTTAAAATGTCAAAGTGGCCTCCATATAATGTTAAAGAATTAATCCTCATAAAATAGGTAGCACTATGTCAACAAGTAGCCAACAGACTGTTGCCACTCTAAGATAAAAAAAACAAGATGTGATACCTGTATCTTTATGTGGCATATAGTTGCTCGAAACATCTTGCATGCCATTATTTTCACTAAGAAATTGACGATTTACAGGGTCTGAAACATGCAATAATGCTTCACGCTGATCTTGCTGAGAAATCTCCTTTTCGCAGTCCAGAAATCCTACTGAATTGAGATATTCATCATCAACAAATAGTGGATTAATTTCTTCAATAGTGTCTTCATTCAAACTGAGCTGCTCCTCAATCCTCCTCAAAGCTTTACTAACATCAACATCAGATGAACTGCAAAGTGCTGCTCCTTCCACCCTATCCAAGTTATCCATCCCATGGTTGATGACAGCATTGACAGAACTAACTTCTGTAGAACTTGGACTGGACTGAGTTTGACAAGAGTCAAGTGAGGCAGAACCCTGATTCTGAATAGAGTAGGGGCCAAGACTCGGACTGGGACTAAAAGCAGACAATGATCCTGGAGAAAAATGAGCTTTGGATCCAGAACTTTGTTTCCCCTGCAACATAGGCAAAAAATGATGCTAAATGCAATACTATTGGATAGATCCCAAGCAGTTGGCCTATTGGTCATGGGTGGGTGGGAGTTGGAGCAGTGTTTTAGAAGGTTGACCCCAATAAAGACAATATATATATATATATGATCTTCCCCAAAACTATACTGTAAAAAAATAGGTCCATCATGTATATTAAGCATACTTCTCAATGCTCCCACTTAAGGTAAGCCAAACGTAACACTTAAACACAACATAACCGCATCAAACAGATTAAAGGAATGGGATCAGAATAACAAGAAAATTTGTCAAAATAACAATGAGAGAGAGTGTGTTATGATACATGCTCTTGACCTGTGCCATGTCCTATGTAACTAACTGCTTTTTTCAAAAACTTAAGTGTCAAAAATGTGCTCAAAATATAAATCAACCACATCTCCCTCCCCATACAGATAGTGTCAGTGGGGCCAATTTGGTAGACGGCATTGGAGCAATAAAATAATCAAAGACATAAGACCATTAACAAAAGTAGACGACAAAATAATAGCCAGACAAAAAGTAAGTGGTGCTCACCAATTTGAACTAAAAATTGTCAAACTTCAAAACAAGATAACTAGTAGGGAAGAAGCGTAGATTACTGTCATGATGCCACAGAAACCTTTGAAATGAAGGCTGACTGTGGGGACTGAGAGATATGTACACTCAACAACTTGATAAATCTCATAGACTGATCAAATAATATATAAGCTGGATCCAGGAGTTATGAACTGACCTCAGTTATGTCCCGATAATGTACGAGAACTATGTGATCACATGCCCTGCCCACCCAAAAAGTAAAAGCAAGGTGTTAGTGAATTTATGTCCTACTCTCCATCCTAGAGAAGAGAATAAGAGGGCCAAAGCTGGGTGTGGTATGAACCCTAATAGATGTCCAGCTCTCTATTCTATGTCATGCTGTAATGCTGTGTATTGATGGATTTCAAGAATTATGACTCTGAGGCTTAAAAAGGTGCCACCAGAGAGCATGAATCTCTATCACCCTCATATCGGTGATAGCATCCTTCTTGCTCAAGAGCTTGTCAAGAACTACAACACAAGAACATATCTACTACATCTGTTATTAAGGCTGATCTTATGAAGGTGTTTGGATTTGGTGGACTGGGCATTTATGTTCAACATTCTTCATGCTTTAGCTTTTCTGAGACTGTTGACACAGTGGATAAGAAGCTGTGATACTACTTGTCATTTCTCTGTCATTTTGAATGGACGTATTGAAGATCTGTTAGCAAGGAGCCTATGTTGGCTGTCATCCAAGATAAGAGGCTGCTATTTTGAAGGGAAAAAAGGTGCGAGACAACACAATATGGCAAATTGATAGTTTTCTGGTAAATTGACATAAATGAGTGGGAGTGGCCAAGGACATGATCAGTTTTCCTGGGACACATTTTTTACTGCTGCTAGCCACCTTATGGGAGTTTGGCTCATAATACCAAATGGTGCTTTCACCTTGAATATTGCTAGGAGTACTCTATGTAGCAGGGCTTCCAAAGTTCCAACACAAACTTTATTGTTTGTCACTTGGTATTACTAGATAAGTTGCCCACTAAGGTGAAATTGTCAAGGCGGTATTCATCTGCACAGAGTACTTGTGTGCTATGTCAATTACATAATTAAACTAGAGGCCATTCAATCATCAAGTGCTCTTTTTCCGGTCCCATGTGGCAGCAATTGTGTGTCTTCTAAATCAAGCGAGAAATCATGGGAAGTTGGACTAAAGAACTTGATCAGGCTGTTTAACACCTGAAGGTGAAGGAATTTCTCTAAGCTGCTGTTGAAGCTTACTTGGTGTTGTTAGTTTTATGTTGTAATCTTATACTTATCGTGGACAGTACATAGGCCTTTTTTCTTCTAATTCTAGCTTATTCAAAAGAGGAAGGTAAAATATATTAGGAGAGAGTGTACAGTTGAGTGGGTTTACTTTATTAGGAAAACTCGGGCTCAATTACCTCAAATTCCCAATGCCTTGGTGCACTCATAGGAGAGTATAACAAAAGTGTAATGACAAGCACTAATCACAAGAGAATATGATATGCTACCGATATTTACACTCACAGATCAAGCATCCAGTAGCTGCGCCTCTGAAAATTTGGATTGTCCTCTCCATGTGCATAATAACAATTTAATTTTTCAACATTTCCCACCTAAACATATGAATGAATTTGATCATCAGTTCCGGCACATTTAAATGACAGAAATTTTCCCTGTCAGACACAGACAAGTTGATTACGGCCATGGAAAATGCAGCAGAAGGAAGTGATAATAACCATGATAATAACATATCATGAGCTCCTTGCAATTAAATAACAGAGAGATAATAGATATGTCCATTTTACTTAATTAGCAGACCTTGAGCCGTTCATGAGCCTCCCCAACAGTCCTCTGGTCCTTCTTTTTCCGCCAATTATGCCCATCACGACGGAAGAATCGAAGAACTCTCTTATTGAAAAGGAACAAGGATCCACCTGTTAAGAATAGTCATAGGCACATTGCCATTCATTATAGACCTAACTGAGGATTTCAAGAGTGCTATTATCCAATGATGCACAAAGGAGATGAAGTTTACTGCTTGGACGTTGAGGTGGCTGTTGGGTAAGCTGGCAGCTTTCATGGTTTTGCAAAATATAAAGCACTTCTGCAGGTTTAAGCCAACGATATTGAGCTTCCTGGTAGAGATCATTCACATTGTATCCTGAAAATTCAGAACAAAGAAGTATTGATAGTACTTTCATGCAGTGCTTCTCTGCTTGAGGCAAAACAAATGAAAAGGCACAAAGACCAGAGGAAGCAGAAACACGAAAAGGACTACACAGAATAATAATGCAAATTGTAGCCTAACGATTTTCTCTACCAATAAAGAGCCACTATCTCTATAACCACCAAAGGGCTCCGCTACACTGCGGCCTAAACAAAGTCAAACACCATCCAGGCAAATATGTTCATGACATCAGTAATGTTGCCAATATTTCAGATGCAAGGCATAATGGATATAGTTCAAAGCAGCCATTAGCCCATAAGTATTGTTAAAGTCCTTCCCTTTATTCAACAACAACAATGCCAGGACAACAATTAACCATTTTACTCTGAAGTGAGAACTGCAGGGATCCTTACGCCTTTGCGCTTATCCAGTCTCATATCATCCTAGAAATCAAAGTGCCCAAGTTCTTTCTTCAAAGTATCCCCTCCATTCTTAATGACTGCCCCCCCCAACTCTACCCTACATTTCCATCATAGCATCACATCTTCCTTCTATTGAATTAATATCATCCTAGTAACATAAAATGTAAGAAAAGTTCCCAAACCAAGAAACCCAAGACCATGATGCAGCGACTTCATCAGTATAAACGAGCCCTGCCTAACCTCTACAATCGCATGATAATAAGAGGGACCACCTAGGAAGGGGAGAGCCTCACGTCAGTAACCCACAAATGCAAGTTGGACTAAAGACAGCCACCGCTGGTTCCCCTCACGATTGCTTAAAAAGAAAAAAAAAAAAAAAACTGATAGAGAGACTGATCAAACGCAGCCAACTCCGTAAACCACGAGGTCCAATCGCTATGAAATCAACATATTCCTTAAACGAAAACCGAAAGGAAATCCTAATCCGCAGCCAGAGTCTCTCTCCATTCGATCTCCACATTTACAACTCCAACTCATAATTTCCCCACGGCCAAAAAAAATAAAAACCCAAACACTCGAGTTCATACGATCAAACACCTCCTACTCTTAGAGCAGCAAAAAAAATCAGAAGCGCTCCCAAACTCATCACGCGCAGGAGTAGAACGAAAACGAACGATTACCAGACGTCATCATGTTTCCGTAATCAAAGGAGAGAGCTGAATTCGCGGAGAAACCGCCCTCGCCTCGCGATCATTCGGAGAAGAATCAGAAAACCCGCCTCGAATCGAACGGAACGGGCGGATCCTCCCGAGCAGCAGCTCCCCCGCGCACTCCGGCAAGAGAAGTAGTAGGCCGCTCGGTGGGGCTGGTAGGGACTTAAATCCTCGGCCTTGACGAAGGAGGAGGGGGGAACCTGCTGAGCGGGAGCGGACCGAGAACGCTGATGTTGACTCCGGACTGAAGGTCGCACGACGTACGGTTTTGGCTCCTTCCTTTCGCTTTCATTTCATACTGAAGCGGAGGAAATAGCTGGCGCCTGGCGGGCGTAAATGAGTGAAAAAGGCATAGAAAATTCCTGGCGAGAATCGAGTGCCAGCGGATGCACGTGAAGGCTTTGAGGCCTCGGTGACGTGGCGCTGTGCCATTGGTCTCGCTCTTTATACTTTCCTGGATACTCTCGCTAGACTAAAGGAGTAGCCAGCAAAGAAAGTAACACCGTGAGCATACTTTTTTTCCTTTTTTGGGCCGGCATTTAAGTTTCACGCTATTTACACACCAGTCTTCTTTTTATAGATATTAAAGGATCTCAATCTGATTTGACATTGATCGGTCCTGGCTCGATGTAATTTACGCGCTGCTAATTCTTGAAAAGAACAAACATCTTCGCTGGCTAATTCTTGAAAAGGGCAAATATCTTCGCTGGCTAAATCCCATTCTAACCTCGCATTTTTTACTCATATTTTGTCTGTAAGCACGTGTCTAAGAAGAACCCTTGATCCAACTAGCTTTAACGTGATTTTTGACTTTTACCATTTACAAATTTTCAAAAATTAAGAAATGTTCTAATCAAAGTTAGTACTTCTCTTTCACGCGCTAATCTCTTCTTTTTATCAATACTAAGGGATCTTGATCCAATTCGATACTGATTGGCCATAACTCAACACGGTTTATGCATTGCCAATTTCTAAAAGAGTAAACATCTCCATTGGCTTAATCCCCTTTCCAACCTCGCCTTTTTGACTCATATTTCGTCCATAAGTGCGTGTCGGAGAAAAACCCTTGTTTCGGCTATCGCCGACTTGATATTTTTGACTTCTACCATTCTTGGATTTTCCAAAAATTCAAAGGACTGTTCTCATGATTTCGTTGTAGAACGCTCCGCACCTAACTAAATTCCAAGCGTGCGTAGCGGGGTGGTATCCTAATTTCTCGTATGGCTTTGCCCCACAGAGGACGGCCGGGAAGAAGAAGAAGAGAAGTCAGTTCTTTTGGGGGGTGGGAGGCCTTGGTCTCCACTTGTTTAGTGCGAAAATTGAAGGCATGGGGCCCAAAAAAAAAAACAACAACAAAAAAGAGCGAGTTTACTTTTGGCTTGTATACACGATCCCAATCACGACTTGGGAGTGCTCATCGCGATGGCTGTCCCTCCACCATCCATGCTTTTTAGCCACGTTCCTCACGTTGCGCTAGGACACGATGAATGAATGACCAGGAGGTCAAGACGTGTCCGGCGGCCGTTGTCGTCTTCCTCGTGCTGCTCCCTCGACGCTCGGCCTCCGAAGAGGATCTTGGACCAGGCTTTTGAATCGTTCCGTAATTGCTTCGAAATCGAATCCTAATCATCGCACTTTCGATGAGCGACGAAACGGATAAAAAGGCGCTTTGTCGACAACAGTTATCCTAGAACCCTGAAAGTATCACGGCAGCTTTTTTCTCTCTTTCCGTTTTCCAAGAAAAAAAGATTAGAAACAATAATTCTTGAAAAGCAGACGTCGTTTGCGGGTGGGACTGCGATGTTTTCAAGTGGCAAAAGCTCGTCCTTTGAACGAGTGGAAGAAGTTCAAGATCAATATTGATATCATTACCAACAAGTCTGAATTCCAAAAAGTCACTAGATGTGTAAGGAGGAGATTATCCACGATTGTGGAAGGGGCATTGATTTTGCTAGACCTAAATTGGCTGGTTTTGATGTGAGCCAACAAAGTCAAAACTCAAAAAAGTCACTCCATGTGTGAGGGGAGAATTCGATGAAGTCTGAACCCAAAAATGTCACTCGATGTGTGAGGATGAAATTATTGGCATTATCTCACATCGATTATGAAGGGCAATTGATTTTGCTAGACTTAAATTGACTAATGTTTTGGCTTCGATTTGAGAACTGTTGATTTTGATGGCCAATTGATTGGCTGGTTCTGATGTGAGCCAACAAAGTCTGAACCCAAAAAAATCACCATGTGTGAAGGGGAGAATCCAATGAAGTCTGAACCCAAAAATGTCACTTGACATGTGAGGCAGAAAATCAAAAAAAGTTTGATTGGCCACCTGATGCGTGAGAGGAAATTATTGACATTGTCATACAGATTATGGAGGGCAGTTGATTTTGCTAGACTTAAATTGGCTGGTGTTTTGGCTCCGATCTGAGGGCCGTTGATTTTGATGGCCAATTGAATTGGCTGGTTCCAATGTGAGGGCCGTTGATTTTGCTAGACCTAAATTGGCTGGTTCCAAGTAGAGCTCAAGATTAGCTCTCGCCTCTTATGTTCGATCTTGTTAAAAAAATAATAATAATTGATATGGTGCGGATATTGATTAGATGGCTATACATTAGAAATTTGCGGTCAACGGCAATGACTTTTGTCGCCATGCGTAACCAATAATTTCAAAAGGGAAATTTTATCCGTTATAATTTCGTACCCAAAAATTAATATAGAAAAAGGAGAAATCATGCACCTCATGCTTCATGCAACTTCAACCACCAAACTAGACACTTTCCATCTCCTAATTCCATCCACAAGCTCCACTGTCCTCCCCCTTTCCTCTCTGCTTTCCGCTTGTGAGCCACTCCATCGACCGTCGCTCCACTAATTACCTCCAGATTCCCCAAAAAAGCAGAAACAAAACTGAATTGTGGAAACCGAAAAGTGGAGATCAAATCAAAGAAGCAATGTCGGATTGGGGCCCCGTTTTCGTGGCCGTGGTGCTGTTCGTGCTGCTGACGCCGGGTCTGCTGTTTCAGCTGCCGGGTCACCACCAGTTCGTCGAGTTCGGCAATTTCCAGACCAGCGGCGCTTCGATCATGGTCCACACGCTCATCTACTTCTGCCTCGTCTGCGTCTTCGTTCTAGCCCTCAAGGTTCACGTGTATCTTGACTAAAACTCTCCGCTCCAGCTGTAGGGAAATTCGACAGTGGTGAGTCATCTCTCTCGCCATCACCATCCCCTTTCAATTTCAGGCGAAAATTGTGTTGCTCTTGCTACATGATTCGAGCATTGTAATCGATTTCTTTCACGTGGGTACATTGCGAAATGGACGGTGCACGTCGTCGAAACTTTCTTTTCTTCTTGGTGATGATTGCGAAGTCAACTTTCGTACGATCCCCCTTCTTTCCGCACTTGGTTTTGTTGGTCGGCAATTCCCAGATCGCGGAAACAGCGGGAAGCAAGCTTTGAACAGGCTTTGACAGAGTTTAGCACGTTTAAGGTCTGGCTTTCTGTAGGTGGAGAAGTCATCGAGATACTAAACCGTACAATTATTGCAATTGACTTTTTAGTTGGGTGATTTCTCTAACAAACGAGTCAGTTCGTGTGTTTAAGTAAGATCCACGTGAGATTGCTAGGTTGCTTCTGCATTCAACAAGACATACCGTGTCACCTATTTTAGTACTATGTTTTGGTTGAACTATGTTGACTGTGACCAAGTATATATTGCACTTGTCAATGTAGTCCGCAGTTGATACGGTATCCGGCTCGGTAGGGTAAACTTGTAGAATATTAAATCTATATCAGATCGAGCAAACTTCACTTTAAATTAGCAACAAAAAGGAGAGTGGTATAAGAATGCGATGTTGAATCAGAATGGGTGTTTCTGTTTGGTGATAAATATATATGTTGCCTTAAGTGCTTTTAAACATAACATTCCCTTTTACAAGTTAATGTCACCGTGTGTCAATTATCATGATTTGAGCAAAAAAATTGCTTACTTTGAAATTCATTTACTTTTTGGGCATCATCCTCATTTTCTATCCTGTTAGTCGAAGGCACTAGATGATTGACGCGATGATTGAGCAAACTAGGCTCTTAAGTCAGCTCTAATGTGTTGTGCAATGCCCTCATGACCAACGATGTCCCTCAAAATGTTCGGACCAGGTCTGGTCGAGCTAGGTCAAAATGGGTCGGGCCAGCATTTTTTAGTACAAGGCTGCTGTCTAAGCCCACCAGTTTGTCCATGGACATCTCTCAGGTCTAAGGGCCATCGGACGGCTCTCTTCGATCAGGGTTCTTGGATTTTGAACGTCCTATCCAATCAATTTTTGCCTAAGCATCTCGGGTCAAGAGGATAGTTCACAATTTGCGAACGAGAACTATGATATTTTTATTGATGTTGAGGGTTGATTTGGAAAAAAGAAGAAGCTTCTTCTATGGCAAAATAACAGTGGCAGGACAACCTTTATATGGGAATGTGAGCGAAATAGTTATATTCATTGTATCTCCATAGCCGTGCGTCATAAAATTGTTAATTATCCTCTTAATGATTAATAGTGGTAATTTTCCAATTTTCTCATATGGTGTAAATTAAGTAACTGCTAGCCACACATTGATACTAAATAAAAATGACATGGTTAATAACAATGAAAAAATGAAAATCCATGTAACATAGTAAGCTAATTATGTCAATCTGCTAAGCTATTCATGTTTATAGAGATTTCTAATTCTCAATCTTATTTATATTTTTTTATATTTTTTTTGTTTTGCCGGGGTGGACGCAGCTTTGGGCAACCATGACTATGAGGGTGATATTGAGGCACGACTTAGCTCCATCCTAAGACCATTACATAGCTGATGGTTCTGCTTGAGATCTTTCATTGTCGATGCAGGTAAGGCAAAACTTCTTATGTAAATGTCGGTACCATTAAATGTTTGTGGACCCAACCCCCTTTGTTGATCAGTAATTCACAAAGCCAGGAGGCTATAACGTTGACTGGAGTGGAGCATAGGCCCAGGCCAGAAGAAAGGAAAAAGCGGCCAGGTTGGCCCGGCCTGTTCCGTTTCTCCCTCTCTCTCTCTCTCTCTCAATAAAAAATTAATAATAATAATTTTCTTTGCAAATTTTAATAGACTCAATTTTTAGTCTGAAGTTTAATCCTTAATTGTCAATGACCCACGTGTTAGAAGTGCCATCTCGCTCTGCCATAATTTTAGCATCTGAGTTGAGATTAAAAAAAAAACGATGAGGACCCGAAGTCGAAACTCTTACAGTGCATTTAAGGGAATATCTCTGTCTAGTTGTGTTCATATTTGCACGTATCGAAGCAAAAGAACAAGTCCCAAACAATGAAGTGAATGTACATCAATGATGTAACATCATTGTTTGGTTCAATTTTTTATCAAAGATTTTCACACATTTTAAAGGACTATTTAGCAATCTAATTTTTAGATTTTCCTAATTTTTTTAAAAAAAAATAAAAAATTCGGAAATTTTAAAATTTTTAAAATTAAAATTTTAATCCGAAAATGGGGATCCGGGTCCGCCGACCTGGGCCTTCGCTCGGACTGGGCTCCACGCATGATCAAGGCCCTGTCCTACCAAGCCCAAACTGACACCACAGTCCAATTGCTACGTCTTATTCTAAGCCCACACCAAGTCTTGACCCAACTTCTATACTAGGCCAGCCCAAGGCCCCCTAAAAGTTAAGCCCATCCTGTGTGCTGGGTCAGGCCATAAACACTTGACATCATTACTTCGTTCCTTTTGGGCTATACAAGTAAAGGCTTCTTCACCTTTCAAAGAGAGAGAGACAGAGACAGAGCTACACATTCTCGTCTTAGGAATTGCCCTGTGTCTTGCGTTGGTGGGCCGAGGCTCCGTATCTTCTCCTAGATGTTTCCGAGTTAAAGGATATAAGAACATGAACCAACCCCTCAGCGGAGGGCTAGGAATCTTTCTCGCTAGTGTTTAGCAATCAATATCGGTTCCTCTTTAGCCCTCTTTTGATAAATGACAGCTCTTGTCCTTGCCCGAATTCATATCAACTATCAAAACAAATTGAATTTCTAAAAACAATATAAGAAACGAAAATGTCAATACTTTTCTTGTTTTTGGCGATTCCTCTCGAACTCTCCATCATTTCATAAAAGACGAGTTCAAACCTTGTTTCTCTTGTTCTTAGTTGCCACTTGATTCCTATACCATCTTCTTCGCATTGTACGGCTACTGTATTGGTATTCGCGCATCTTCCTAAGGGGGAGCTAGTTCTCAGTACCTTTACATCGCACTTCAAAAACAGATCGAGAAGACTCGACAGGACAAACAAGGATCTCGTTCCTAGGGATGGAATGGATTCTTTATTTAACACCACATCGTCCTTCGTGAACACAAAGTACAATAACACGAAGGACGGAGCACGTGATGCAGAGCCAAGCACAAGGCCAAACGCATCACCGACCGCTTGCCAGAAAGATTTCTTCGCCGTCACTGATGCTCTGCCTCATTGATATATTCCTTTCTTCCTCCTCTGGTGCTCGGCAAACTCGCACGAACTCTCTTTTCCTTCTTTTCCTCCGTATAAAGAAGACAAGTCACAGCAGCTAAACCAAGAGACCTCCGGAAGTTGCTAGAGGCATCCAACAACGCACAGAGAGGGGCGTGCGCGCAGAGAGAGACAGAGAGAGAGAGAGATGGCGGATTGGGGGCCGGTGGTCATAGCGGTGGTTCTGTTCATACTGCTGAGCCCGGGGCTGCTGTTTCAGCTGCCGGGGAAGATGAAGGTGGTGGAGTTCGGGAACATGCAGACGAGCGGGCCCTCCATTCTCGTCCACACCATCATCTTCTTCTGTCTCATCACCATCTTCCTCATTGCCGTCGGCGTCCACATCTACACCGGATAGTCTCAAATTGATTCGAGCGCTCTTCCTTTTATTTCCTCCTGCGATGTTCGTTTCGATTGGTTTTGCGTTCTGATTCTGTCACGCTTAATTTTTATTTTTTTTCGTTGGGTTTGTTTGCTTGGTTCTAGTCTAGTGTACCCGAGTGATGAAAATGCTATGACAAGATCTGCTCTTTCTGGGTCCGTGCTGCTTCTTCGGCCGATGCCAAAGAGAGTGCTAGGGATCTTCTCTTGATAGTTTTCTTTCCTGTGCCATCACCCGTTGTAACTTTCGGACAATATATGACAGTGCACACATATGACTATTGATTCATTCTCCTTCCATTTTTTCGACACTTAAACAAGCAAGGGTACTTACGAAGCCAAGATCCGAGCGTGACGGGTCAAATCAGATAAATTGATCACGGGATGCACCTGGAAGTCAACCGGTGTGATGCAGTCATGATTGGTTGTTTGGACTATTCTAATATTCCACAAGAGTCGATTCTCATTAGATACCACCGCAGGTTAAGGCCCATTCGTTTGCTTATATTTGCCCAGAAAACTAGAAAACCAAATGACTCGAAATGATCCTCGAAGTTCTGCTTAATCTAATTATGTTGTTAGCATCCTTTTCAATGAATCCACATGATCACGGGCTCCAGATTCGCATCGCACGTACCCAATGTATACGACAACGATTAACATGAATTACATCACCTCAAATGGTGCCAAAGTCAGTAATGAAAACGACTCGAGCTCATGTCCAGTTTGGAAAAGTTCGCAAGCACAACAGACTGGCGATCAGGATAAAACCGTTCGTCGTATCAAATTCTGGCAGCATCCCATGACGCCAATCCTGCCATCAGAGCTGTCACTTGGAGATAATCCGGTCCAACTTCCGAATCCAGACAAGCGTGAATTTTAACGCCTTAAAATTGGCAGGACAAAGGACAGCGATTCTGTATTTTAAGACACATCTCAGACACGGACCAACGTTCAATGGTTTCTCTCGTTACACTCAAGATCTTGGACACATTCTTTTGCCCAAAGTTAACCAGCATCAGAACCAGTAATAAACGGGCATGTTCTAACCTAGGCTCAGTCCATGATGGACGTCACCATGGAACGACAATCATGGAATCATGAGATTTGAACTGATCATCATCCAAGCAATAACAGAAAGGTAAAAGAATGAGGTTTAGAGATGAGATATACGGATCAAAGTACTATAATTGAAAATGCCGACCTCCTGAAAATTACAAATACAGAAACATGGAGGTGTGGGAATACAAATTTGAAAATGCGAGATACAAAAGAACTGAGAACTAGCTCCCCAGCTATCATCCAAATCGGGTATTGAACCATGTATTATCCTCAAAAGAAGCTTTAACAATACATCATTTCTAAATCTAACCACTTCAAAAGCCATCTCGAAATATATCCGCAGAATCTACAAAGAGAAAGGTATCCACAATTCTGCATCAATACTTGAAAAGCTCCGTAATCTCAATGTCCCTATATATGTTTACTTAAGGCAGTAATAATTGCAAGAACAACTGAGTTCTGTGCTCTCAATCCTCTGGGACATAATTCATCCCTTCAGCACGTCTCCAAATGTACTTTCCATTCACAATAGCTTCCATGCTGATCATTTCAAATTTAAAAAAGGGACATGTTAGAAAACTAACCATGGACTAGTGCTGCACTCTTCTAAATCAAGTAGACACAGGAAATATCAAAATGTGAACAAGAAAAGGAAAATAGGAACTATTACCACCTGACCATGAAGCTGACCAAAATGTCAAAAAACTTTGTGTACCAGTTACATAAAAAATCAAGCACATCAGAAATGTACAAGGAAAGAATAGCAAGAAATAAAGGAAAACATCACTAGACTATGTGGAGTCATTACAAGATGTCCAAAGTCAAATAAAAGAGCACAGCACAGATGGTGATAACTTGCCCCAGTGAAACTTGGTTCAGCGACGTACTCTGTTACATGTATTCAAAGTCCAAATGACCAAAACGTGAGCAATTCTATTTGATTCGATTAGTTAAATAACCTCTGGCTAAAGCCGATTCTCCCATTTTCCTAGCTACCCAAATTCTTGACAGACAGAGTCAGAGGCAATGATCACTGACCAGAGCAGAAATTTCTGTGGACAGCTCAAACAAAATCTTTTGGTAATTCTATTAGGTGAAGCAAGCTGATTTCAACTCAAAATTCTCTTTGAGCTTCGTCAAAGGAAGGTGCATTTTCAATACTTCCAACAGCAGCCAACCGTGACATTCTGAAAACTTGGCTAGAAGCCTGAGAATTAGTTATTCCCCTTTCAAACTTTTATCAAGTCCTACCTACTTGAATTTGATTTCGGTCAGAAGTTGCTTGAAGAATCCTAATCCTAACATGATACAATACAGATGTAGACTCCAAAGAAACTCATATGTTTATCAATACATGACAGGAATTGTTGTGGAGTAAATAGTTTCCTGTTGGATTGATCAAAAAGTTGCACCTATTACCAATACCAATTAAACAAAGAATTTACAGCAAGTGTTGCATCAGGAATCTACTTATCAAAATGTGCAAGCAGCAACTTCGCTGCTGGCATAAGAGCGATGGCAAGTCAAATCATTTAAAGTCCAGAAAAGAATATAGAAGCCATTGTGCAGAAAGCATAATAAAACTAAGATTCCATAATATCATTGATATATGAGTCATGGCAATAAGAACACAAATGCTCATCTTCCAAATTCCAAAACTTTCCCAACTTGTATTTACAAGCCAATATTTCATCGAAAAGAGCAAATGTCATTGAAATTGAACAGAAGTGTGTTAGAAAGAAGTTGGAAAGAGCAACCTATAACAGTGCATGACTATATGGAAATAGAACATGCCAGCGGAGAGACACTTCTTTTCCGAATTTTCTCATTATCAATTGAGCATATCGAATTCAAGCAGCTGGAAATAGACTACCCGAGGTTCGCATCAATATAAGTTCTTCACAGAGAGATCCCACAGAGCCCAAAAACATAAACAAAAATAAAAATTGTCAACAGCAGCATTAGGAACCAAAAAATCCAAAGATAAGTTATCTCAATTTCATTGAAAAACTACATAAAGAGTTGTAAACAAGCTACCGCCAAATCAAATAACCTAAATCATAAGTTGTTCCTTTGCTTTCCTTTTTGCTATGAATAACCTAAATGAACAAGCCCTCGAACGCATAAAAAGCTAACAGTACCGCCAAATCAAATAGAATGATAAATCTATCAACAGCCATGTGAAATTTAAGAACCAGCGACAAATTCAACCCCCAAAAAAGGTGTTCCCCAGAGACAGGACATAAGGTCAAACGGAAGAGCTCAAGAAGGGACGGAGGAATTTCTTACACGGAATCTCCTTCCGCGGCGTCGGCGGGCCGGTGGTGTAGTAAAGGATCGACCGTCCCAAGACCGAGAGGCTCGAGACTATCCCGGCCACGTACAGGAACATCACCAACCCGAGCACCCACGGCATCAGCATGAAGCCGATGAAGAAGGTGACCGATCCGCACAGCATCAGCGCCAGCGATACCCCGAGCATCAGCGAGGCAAACCCCGCCGGCGTGATCTGGGCCACCGGCGCCGCCGACGTCGACCTCCTGGACGACGACGGAGCGGCCGCCGCCGCCGCCGGGGATTGATCGGGGAACGAGACCGGCGTCGGGGGCGACCGCAGCAGGTTCAGAACGAGGGCAGAGAGCTCGTAGAAGGTCCGAGACTGATGGTCCTGTTGCTGCCTCCTCATCGTCTTCAAACTTTCCGGCCAAAATCTAATCGGAAAATATATCCGCCGAACGTCCTCGATCGGATAAAATCCCTTCTTCCGAATTTCGCCAAAAACGAGGCGAGCGGATATATTCGGCACGCTTTATCTACACACAATAACGCTCGATTTCCAGTTAATAATTTTCTCGGCAAAATGGGCGAGTTCCAAAAAAATTGTAATAAAAATGCATCACATCATGGAGGGAGGAAGCTGCATTATTTTCTCGGGAAAATAAGAAAAGAAAAGAAAAAACTGAGGATTTGGGGAATTCTACGGAGATGGAAAGGGACGCGGCGACGCAATCGTTTCTGGTCGAAGATGGACTTGGGCCAAAAGCGCGCAACGTAATCCGTTAAATTAATCCTTGTTTTTTTTTTTTCCCTGAAATTCGTTGGGATTTATATATAATTCATCAAGTGGATAGAAAATATTTAAGATTCTTGAGAAAAAAGAAAAAGAAAAATGGAGATCTTATCGACGACGTGGGGATTCTCGGGGGACGCTTTTATCCGGAAGCCACCGACGGATTAGAGCGGGCGACACGTCATCGATCGGCGGGGCGCGCGCGCGTGAGGGGACACGCGCTTCGGACGGCGGTGAGGCGGGAGTGGGGCCCAGATGACGTCTCGGTCGGGCCTTATCCTCTGGCGGCCCATGACGACGGGCCACGTGTTTGCTGCGCCCTGCGGTGGCGGTGGTTAAGTTGCAGGGGCGCGTGGAGGGCGGCGACTGGTCGAAGGTTTCGCCGGGGGACGGTGGTAGGTATTTATTTAAAGCAATTGCTTTGCCCCCGATTTAGGATAAGCTCTGATTTGGAGTAGCTGCTGCTTTCGGCCGGCGCGTGGGTGCTCTGGGGCCCTCCTGTCTCTAATGATTCTCCTTTCGGCCTGGGCGGGCCCAATGGGCCCATCGTCGTGGGCCGTGGCAAAGCCCACCAGCTGGAAATCGCAATCGCGTGGTATGTTTAAAAAAAGTTCGAGATGGGGTTTGTAGAGAATCAGGGCGGGTTAATTGTATTGGGGAAAAGGTAGTAAGCCGAAATAAAGAAAATCACACAAATGATCTCTTCGCCGTCGTCATTACACCGCTATTTGGGCCTCTGTACTTTATGTTGTACAAATTTTTTTGGCCTATAAATAAATATCCCGTGAATATCGATGAATAGATTACTTTCTTTCTGTCAAATTATGGACCGAAAATGCCGATTAAGCACCGTAGATGCACACATGGCATTGACATGGAATGGCGACAAATTAAGAATTATTGGAAATTAGGAAAATGGTCCTTCTATTATTGTACCTATATAATTATGGTCTTGGTCTAAGATTTGGTCTCCAGACCAAGTCCCGGGTTTCAAAATATTTTCGTATTTCGCTCCGTATGTGGACAAAGAATGTCAACAAAGAGCCAAAGACCAATACATGCCATCGATTCGGAATAAGCCATGGAAAAAAGACGAGTTAGGCTACAAAGATCAGGTTTTGCCCATGTGAGCCAAACTCCCAATGAGAGTATTCAAGCGATGACTATTAAAGACAAAGCAGCTAATGGGTCGTCAAATTTTTTGCATTATTTATACGATGCGGACACCTCATGTCGATTTCCCGTACCTAATATTTTCGGTTCGCATATACGACTTTTCTGAAAAAATATCGTACCTAAACAAAAATATAGTTGCTAACGTTAGGAGCATATGTTGAATTCGTCGATGGGGTTTTCATTAACAGAAATATTACGTAAAAAATAGACCGAGCCTTGTCACTGGCAATGTTTCCTTGCGAAGGATGGTAATGAAAAACCCTGAAACCTGCTTTTGGCTCCTGGGGTTGCCGAATGGTCGAGCTTGGTTCCATCCACCGCCAGGAAAGAAAAAAGAAAAAGCTTAACATATGAAATAAAGTAAGGTCAAGTTTTATAGAGACCACGTAGCAGAAGAGGATTGATCGAGCGGTGAGGAAGATCCACCTGGCAACTAATTAGAACGTACGATCCCAGAAAGAATTTGGTCAATGCTAACTTCATGTGACTGGACATAGTCAACGTTCGGGCTATCCCGTACCAATCATGGAGGGGTCGGTTTATAAATATGTCTGTAACCTTTTCGCACTGATTTTTATGTCGGAATTCAGGTTATCGATAAGTTTAGACCTCAATCATGTCGCATGAGAAATACATATCAGTATTACTCTAACTCAAGGCCCGCTATGCAGGGTTGATAATCAATTTATAAACAGTATATAAGTGCAAGAGAAAATCTCATTATTTGAATTGGCTTTGGACCGAAATGATGTTCAAGATCAGCATGTCAAATATATTCATTTTAGTGTTTGGGAGGAGAGCCATAGTGTATTTAATTTTTGCACAGTGGATGTGGTAAAGAGCAATTATTTTGTAGATTAAATTACCCAATTGCATCTTAAAGAATCCATGGAACCATAGCGTGGCACGCTATAATGTAATCAAGTATGGTAATCAGTTTTATTTTCGCATCTATTATAAATTTTGTTTATTTTAACTATTTTTGTGGGACCAGACCTAGTTTCCCCGCAAAAAGAGGACACGAGCTTTGCATGAATAAGCCGGCTCTCCTAGAACCCTCTTTTCCACCTGTCGAAGGAATCTCCCTGCTTTAGGACAACAGTCATCCCCGGTCGTCATCGTACGTCCCATCGTCTCCAAATCTCTCGTTCTGCCCCTTTTGCTGCTTAAAAGCTCGTCACCCTCCGTTGCTGCGATCTCAAGCCCCCGATCTCCGACGGAGGCTGCCGAGTGAGCTTCTCGCACCGGGAAACGTCGATCTCTCGACGCTGCATTTCGAGTTCTCTCTCTCTCTCGTACTATAGTAGTTTGATATCTCTGCTTAATTTTTTCGTAGGAACTCCTAGCTAATCTTGCCTCGTGATTGAAGTTACGTTCGTTAGCGTGTGCTATCCTCCATCGATGAGGGAGATTTCTTCATCGATCTAAAGAAGATGACCGGTCGTTCTCTCTTTTGCAAAGTTAGCTCGATGCTCGCATTCGTTCAAGTTTGTGCATCCCCGGCATGTCTGCAATCGGTGATCACTCGATAGGTCAGTGCTCATAATGCGACCGGTTGTTCTCTCTTTCCCGCTGCTATGGTTTGTATCTCTCTCCGAACGAAGAAGCTAACAATATCAGTTTATTCTTTTTTCATGAGTCTCGTGGTATAACTGGCAACCATTGGCATGTCCTTTACCTATGTTACCATGTGTGCACCAAGAAACCAACGAAAAATTCATGGGTGCTCCCAGAACATGTAGAGCCCAACTCGCATGCACTGCTAGACGGGATGCGCCCACATGTTTTATTCATGCAAGTAAGCCAAAGCATACAATACTTGGTTCCTAGCTATGTACATATATTCTTTAGCTTCTGGTATCCTCTAGGCTTTCTATCTAGGGATTGTCCTCTTGCCATTTGAATGTACAAGGCAAGATGGATCATAGTAACACTCCTTGGCATTGAACAGACATTGAGGACAACATGGATCTTCCCGGTGTTGATGGCAGGCATCTATGCAATATATACATAGTACAACTAGAATTGTAGATTCGACCAATGGATGTTGAGCATGAGAGAGAGCTTAGCTTGTTGAGGGAATTATGTTCTAGTTGGGTCAAAATGAGGATAATCTATTTCATCCAATGGTAAGATTATGCATTGTTCGGGTGTCCCCTAGTAGAAGCTCTCTGATCTTTGCCTCGGAAAAGTCTGGAGTCTGTTTTGCTCCAAGAAGGCATGTTGACTTATGTCTTACATGTACCCTCCTGTACTAAGGGGATTTCCGTTCTCAATCCTGCCAACTGGTCACTGACTCCTACTGTCCTGGTTGATATGAAGTTCAGTGAGAATCTCTTATGAGTCCAGTTATCGTGTCATTTTGCCTACCATAGATTATAAATCAAAGAGGGTGCATCAACTAGGTGATAAGGTCTATAAAGACGACATGGTTTGATCTTGCGTGATAACTGTGCTAAGCCAAGATCATATTCAATCACGAGTGGATAGCAGCAGGTCAAGTCAAGCTAGATCCTGTCAGTAACTGCAGAACCATTTTCCACCACTATCGGAGTAAGTGGAGAGTAGCCTGTTGAGGAGGACGAAATGTAGTGTTCATTTCGGTAATTCCCAAAGGAACCTCATTGACATTACCATCATAGCTCACCAGGGAAGCAATCTGCAAGTCATGAACAGTATTAAGGTCTTTGCAAGGATCCTGAAAAACCACATACATGACGGTCACTTGTTGTGAAGCAAGCCCATGAGAGTCATCTTACCTCCTCTTTCAGAGACTCGTGCTCCTGTCTCATCATCTTTTCCTGTTCAGAAGATCAGATCAGAATATTCACAAGTATTTGTCAGAATTCATGTTTCTTGCGTTCTGCAGGGTTACATGGTGCAGAAACACATAAATCAGGTTTGTGAAGGGCCACGCTTCGATTCTTGTCCCTCCCTGAGTTAATAGTTTAACTCCACTTTAAAGCCAGTGGCACCCCATGTAAACTTTGATCAGGCTGCTTTCTCAAGTGACAGTAGATGCAACTTGCTCTCTCTTTCTATAGCAGTTCTTCCCAACACATCCTTTGTTCTTATTTTATTAGTTCAGGGTTACTTCCTTGCTAGTTGTGTTTGAGCTGGCCTATTTTTTTCTTCCGGCTGGATCCTTAGCTTGAATAGTTGAATCCATCAGCAAATATTTCTATTTGATTAAAGCTCTTTAGAAAAAGTAAAATCAAACACCCAGAGTTCTTAAGATGAAATTCTCAAACTCCTTTTCTCATCTACATACTCTTGAAAGTTGCTCATGACTATTTCTCTGTAAGCCCTCGGAAATCAAGGCTAACCAGCCGGATGAGCAGATCATGTCTGTTCTGGAATGCTGAATAACATTTTTCAAGGTACTGAATCCACAAAGATAATGGCAATGAACAAGCCAAAGCCATGTTTCCCCAGATTCTAAAACTGCCCATTCTGTTTTTAAAAGTGCGCATACACATTCTTCTGCTCCTTCTTTGTGGTACTAGGGTCCTGGATATCTATACTGTGATGGAAATTCCAGTCCAAAAGGGAAACAGGAACAATATTGCTGATTTATAAATTATTGACTGTTTACCATATGTGCAGTGTCCTTATTGGGTTTATACCAGGTAGTGGACAACTGGAACTGTGAAAATTTATGTGAGACAGAACAGCTGCAGCACGGAGATTGTATGGGGGAATATTGGTGCAAATGGGTATAAGTGTTGCGAAAAACCAATTATGGACAGGTCAGTAGTTTAACTATGATTTGTGGCTTTGAAACAAATTACTCAGTCCATTGTTGACAAGTATCATAGTAATTCAGTACATGCTGTAGCATAGATGCAGAGATTAACTGCTACTTATTGGGAGCATACATGCTGTATTTCTAATCCAAGAAATAAGAGACTGTTTCGTACCTGTTCCTGCAATGTAGTTTTGAACTCCAACATTAGCTTTGTCTGCAGGAAGTATTAATCAGTTTGAAATGTGCATGGGGATTTCAGCAAGAGATTGCATGAAATAAAATACTTTGCATATGGAATGGAGTACATATGAACAAAGTCATTTAAGACTTCACCAGTATGCAGACACAGAGAGATATCAGTAGAATGGGTGACTACTAGCTTTTATCTCAACTAGGAAACAGCGGTAGTTCATCAGATTACAGAAGCGAATCTGAAATCAGCTTTTCGTACCTAAACATGATACTTTTGTAGCAAACAATAACCTCTTGGTGGAGAAGCATGCAACTGCTATTGTGAAGTCTCTTTACCTAAACATGATAGTTTTGTAGCAAACAATAAACCTCTTGGTGGAGAAGCATGCGACTGCCATTGTGAAGTCACTCAACACAGTTCAGAATTGGAAAAGGGTAACTAAAGTTTTAATCTTTGCAATTTTCGTTTTCCCTTTTTTGATGAGAAAGACCGTTAGACTGAGTTCACAGAAGATGGGGAACACAAGTGAGTGGATGCAGAGCCCAACACGTCAAAAAAAGGAAAAGAACCAGAGTTATATGCCACCTCACTTGTGCAAACCCATCAAATGTGGGCCTCGGCCATAACAATGCCTACTTTTGTGGAACCAGTTTTAATCTTTGAGTTATTCAAAAAGAGAAGACAAAATCAGTAACATGAGGGTGAGAACTATTACAAGGCATATGACTAGTTACATAATAAATTGGCAGGGACAAACAAGCTCAGTCCATATAATCCATGATCAGCATCCGACATAAAGTGATACAGCATATTGATCTCAAAACTTTGATTCATGTGTAGCCATCTTCTTAGGCTTTTGTTTCATTTAATCTTTAAGTTGAAGCTATCAGCACTGACTATTGGTACACAATACTTTCCGAAGGTTTTCAGCTGCAGGATCTGAGGTCCCTCTGCAAACGACAGCTAGGGAAAGAAAAGCCAGTGAAATACAGGAAAATCGAACTCCCTTTGGTAAATGCCACATGTAGAGATCACTTGATCATCCCCATATAATTAGTCAAATACGATGATCACGCAGAAGGCAAGAGGAGACAAAATTGACATAAAAAAAGGTTCTTCCGTCTGGATAAATTGCTAATTCCGTATGTCTCAACTTTTAGCCCTTGAAAAAAATCTGATCCAAATAGAACTATAAATCTGAATTGGACTTGTGATTTGATGTCCGAACAAGCAAATTGAAATATTTTTCACATTGAAGCTGGATTCTTTGTTTGAGTAAGTTTCCCAGTTTATGTCGGTAAGTCATATGTGATTCCGGTTATTACACACTAGAGCAATAACAATAGAAGTGTCAGGATTTTCTCTCTATGAGTTTTATGACTGAGTAATCTATGAGATATTGTGAGATAACAATGATTGATTTTTTTTTTTTTTCATAAAATCTAAGGCGAGGAAACACTTGATGGACAATAGTGATTCTGTAATTCTTTAGATTCGTTGTGGAATTCTTCATGGATGGCTCAGCTCTCTCATGAAGTAGGTATGGACACTTGGATTGAATCATATAAATCTCTAATATCTTTAACTTTTCTCATTGATTTCTTTGGTAATTTCTTCTTCCTATGTTAGATTTCAATTACAAAATCCATTAAATTCCACGTTATTTCATAACAATTGGTATAAGAGCAAAGCTTAGTATTTTTGGAGTTGATTTGGAGCTTGTGCTCATTTGATTATTGTTTAGAAATGTTGTGTTTACAATTACGTATGAAGCAAGAATTGAGAACAGGAGGGACAATTATGGTTGTGGAGCATCAAGATGCATGCGTTGCTCATAATCAAAGGTTTGGCAAAGGCTTTGATTGCAAGGACGAATTGCTAGAAATGATGAAAGAGGCCAATATGGTAGATTTGATGGAAAAGGCGAAAAGCATAATCTTGTTGAATCTATAAGATGAGACGTTAATTGAAGTGGCTGAAGAAAAATGATGCTATGGCTGTGGGTAAACTTTAGCCACTTTATTTGATAAATGTTTAAATAATAGCTTGTCTATGCTTTAAAGGATGTTTCAATTCCAGGTGGTTGAAAAACAAATATTAGAACCATTTAGGTGAGTTCAACAAACTCATGATGGACATGAAGAACTACAATGAGGCCTTGAGACAAGGTATAATATGTTAGTGTCTCCTGGATTCTTTTGAGCAGTTTACCAATTCACTACTATAGGCCCACTCTACATTATCTTGGAAGAGGTAAAGTCCGCCTTGTTTTCTAAGAAGTGAAAAAAAAAAGTTATGAGAAGATAGCTTTGCACAAAATATGATGCAAAGTTTAGTTTTCCAAAGTAGAGATGGTGCAATGTTATCACTACAATGAAGGGAGGCACTATTAGAGAATTTATCCGACGTACAAAGGCAAAGGAGTTAAGGTGAAGTTGGCGAGGTTAATGTTGTTACTACAATATATGATAGGTCTAGTAATGCTAATGATGCATTAGCAGTCACTACTAGTTCATTAGGGGATGATTGAGTGCTTAATTTTGAAAGTTCTCATCACGTGGCTTCTTATAGACATCAATTTTCTATCTCTCATTGCATGAAGTGTTGAGGCTGTCTCATATCAGTTGTGAAAAAGGTTAGTGGTTGGTTTATAAGTTTGAGAGAAAGCCTCACTTTTTGAGCTAACTTTTGGGGTAAGGAAGACCAAGACTATCCAACATTGGTATTAAAGCCTAGTATACCATCAAGTTTGAACCCAATGGTCACTACAAAAATAATGCCGCGGCTCCAACCTAAGCCAAATGTGTGAGGAAAAATTGTTGAGGTTGTCCCACATCGAATTATGGAAGAGGCAAATGATTGGCTTATAAGTATGAAGGAAAACCTCACATTTTGAGCTAACTTTTGGGGTGAGAGAAGCCCAAAACCACCAAGATTGGTGTTAGAACTTAGATTTCCAACAAGTTTGAACCCAACAGTCACACAGGAGAGTTACAGGTTGTTGTAGCTCCAACCTAGCTGACTTTTGGGGTAAGAGAGGCATAAGACCACCTAACATTGGTATCGAAGCTCAGATGGCCAATAAGTTTGGACCCAATAGTCATACAAGAGAATTGAGAGAAGCCTAAGACTACCCAACTTTGGTATCGGAACTCAGATTTCCAATAAGTCCAACAGTCAAACAAGAGAGTTGAGATAAGTCATAAGACCACCCAACATTGGTATCGAAGCTCAAATTGCCAATAAATTTGGACCCAATAGTCATACGAGAGAATTGAGAGAAGCCTAAGACTACCCAACTTTGGTATTGGAGCTCAAATTTCCAATAAGTCCAACAGTCAGACAAAGAGAGTTGAGATAAGCTAAGACCACCCAACTGTAGTGTCAAAACTTAGATTTCCAACAAGTTTGGACCCAACAGTTGCACGGGAGAGTTGAGAGATGCTAGCTAGTTCTTAGGGTAAGAGAGGCATAAAACCACCCAATATTGGTATCAGAGCTTAGATTGCCAATAAGTTTGGACTCAATAGTCACACGGGAGAGTTGAGAGGAGTCCAAGACCACCTAACACTTGTATTAGAGTTGAGATTTCCAATAAGTTTGGACCAAATAGTTACACGGGAGAGTTGTAGCAATAGTCACATCGGAGAGTTGAGAAAAGCCTAAGACCACCCAACGCTGGTATGAGAGCTCACATTTCCAACAAGTTTGGACCAACAGTACTTTGGTATTAGAGCTCAGATTTCCAATAAGTCCAACAGTCAAACAAGAGAGTTGAGATAAGTCAAGACCACCCAACTCTAGTATCAAAACTCAGATTTCCAACAAGTTTGGACCCAACAATCGCACGGGAGAGTTGAGAGATGCTAGTTAGTTTTT
The DNA here is from genome assembly GCA_014182845.1 of Corymbia calophylla. Lineage (NCBI taxonomy): Eukaryota > Viridiplantae > Streptophyta > Magnoliopsida > Myrtales > Myrtaceae > Corymbia > Corymbia calophylla. Next base: position 43,428,644 of record CM024700.1, on the reverse strand, counting down.
AGGGTGAGAGAGGCACAAAACCACCCAATATTGGTATCAGAGCTCAAATTGCCAACAAGTTTGGACCCAATAGTCACACGAGAGAGTTGAGAGAAGCCAAAGACCACCTAACACTTGTATTAGAGTTGAGATTTCCAATAAGTTTGGACCCAACAGTCACATGGGAGTGTTGGAGCAACAGTCACATGGGAGAGTTGAGAAAAGCCTAAGACCACCCAATGCTGGTATGAGAGCTCAGATTTCCAACAAGTTTGGATCCAACAGTCACACAAGAGAGTTACAGCAACAGTCACACGGGAGAGTTGAGAGAAGCCTGAGACAACCCAACACTGGTATCAGAGTTTAGATTTCTAACAAGTTTGGACCTAACAATCATATGGGAGAGTTACAAGTTGTTGCAGCTCCAACCTAGCTAGCTTTTGGGATAAGAGAGGCACAAGGCCACCCAACATTGGTATCAAAGCTCACATTGCCAACAAGTTTGGACCCAATAATCACATGGGAGAGTTATGAATTGTTGTGGCTTCGACCTAGGTTTGATGTGTAAGGGAAAGATTGTTGAGGTTATCCATATCAGTATAATCACACAGGTGCATTATGGGTTGTTACGACTCTGACCCATATCCAATGTGTGAAGGGAGAGATTATTGAGGCTGTCCCACATCAATTGTGAATGGAGCCGGTGTTCAGTTTATGAGTTATGAAGGAAAGTCTCATATTTTGAGTTAAGTTTTAGGGTGAAAGAAGCTCAAAACCATCTAACATGAAGGTGATAATGTTCTTTTGGGAAACAAACTGCTTGTCAAATAGTAAGGATTGAAACAATTCTGATTAAGAAGCATGATGAAGTGGTGAAAACATTGACTAACCTAAAGTATGTACCAAAGTTGAGAAAAGACCTTTTCCGCTAAGTGCTCTTGATGAGTTCAGATATGGATCTACGGTAAAGGTAGAGTTTTGAAGCTTTGTTGAGGTGTGCTTTTACCATGATGCTAGCAACGACAAGAGACATGGACATAGGAGTGAAAGATAAATGATTCTTTTGAGTCAGGGTTTCCTAAGAAGTCATTGAATGAGAAGTTTAGCTTTTGTATGGGATTTCATTGAACTTTGGAGATTATAGGCTGCGTACACTTTATATGGACTTTGTCAAGTTTCGTCCAAGGGTGGTGCTAGGTATGCACTATTCTTTGTCAATGGCATTCCAAGGAAAGTTGGATTAGTCTTCTTAAACACGAGTGAAGTGCTTGGTCAATTTAAATCATAAAAGACAATCAAAATGCAGGTAGGAAGAAAGATCACGTGCTTGATAATTGACAAAGAATTGAAATTCTATTTTCAAGAGCTTAGTTGGTTTTGCACAGAGAAAGGTACGGTAAAACACTCATGATGTCAACACACTATGACTGAATAGTCACAAAAAATAATAAACAAAATCTATATTAGAGAGAGCTTACTCTTACTGTCCAATGGACTGCTAGGTAAAGATGGGTTGAAGTAGTGAATTGTGATTATTGGTCAGAGAACAAATCACCATCACTAGCAATTTGATCGAAAAAACTCCTAAGAAAACATGATTAAGTAAGCCTACTAATGACACCGGGCTAAGAGTGTTCGGTGTTGCCTTGTTGATGCTCATCTGTATAATGGCACACTGGAGCTAAGGCAAGAAGATGCATGTTCCTGAGCTATGCACATGGGATGAAGGGATATAATTTGTGGTGCACTGAGGATGATTTCACCTGGTTGTATGTTCAATAAAGAAGTTACCTTTAACAAATTTGCTTTCTTTAACAAGAGTGAAGGGTCAATATAGATAAAAGTATGAGGTGTTCAAAAACAAGTAAAGCTTCGGAGAGAGCCAAGAGATGTTCAAGGTGTAGTAGATGTGACAATGTCTGCAAAGTCAATTGATTCCATAGTAGCTGACTATTGTTCTGAGGAGTTGATGAAGCTTTTAGTTGGTCAACAGAGATGGATGAGATAAAGAGACAGTCGTATGTAGATATTGAAATAAATAATTTAGGTGATGTAGAGATAGCTTCGGGTTTATAGATGCAAAGAGTGAAAACTATCAGAACGTTGCGAGTGACTAGGAGTTACAAATTCCCCATTTTTACCCTATCATAAATTGTTTAGATCGTCACTAGGTACTCTGATGGAGGTGGAATACTTGTCTCATGCTTCACATGTTGGTTGTCCGATTTATGCTATGAATAGTATTAGGCTTAATCTTTCAAGCACGGAAGAATGTATTGGCTAATCCAAGTGCGCATGAGGATGTAGTGAAGTGGATCCTCATTCTTGTGAATGAGAAATGTGGCAGTATGTTGCGGAGGATGCAATTTAGGTAGTGTGGTGATATCTAGTTTACGGACCAAGTCATGTATGGAACTTGAAGGATGGTCAATATCTGATAGCTATTCCTTTGCTTCTCTTAGATATGCTTTGACTTGGAAGACGTCATGGTGAGGTATGATAACAATGAAAGGAGCTAAAGAGGCGATGTGGTCTAATGACTTGATCAGTGATGCTACCTTGGGACATCAAGTTGATGCGGTGTCTAGTGAAAATCAGAGATATCATTAGAGAAATAAGTTCATTGATGACCAAAATCCCTACATCAAATATAGCACGTTAGGAGAGTATGTGAACGTAAAGAAGCTTCCTATGACAAAGAATCTTGCATACATGTAGACCAAGTTCTTCCTCTAGACAAGCTTGAGGTCAGCTTAGGCTTGATTGACGTCTATGAAGATTAAGTAACCGTCCAAGCTTTGCAAATCCCAGTATGGATGATAAATCGCTATAACTTGACCATAAGAGCTAAGATGGAAAATAGTTAAATAAGTATCGAATCTAAGCTTGTAAAAGCAATCCGATTCAAATAGAAAGACTAGTAGTTTGAGGTTGAAACAAGTGAAAAATTATTGAAACCCTTTCTATACTAGATTTGGATTCCTAATTTGAGTACATTTTCTAGTTTGAGTCAACATGTCACATAAATTTTTACTCAATTGTTACACACTTAGAGCAAACAACAAGAGTGTTATGAGTTTATCTCTATGAGGTTTCTGAGTGAGTTCTCTTAAGAGACTATTAGATAACACTAATAGTTTGCTTTAGATGTAATCGGGTCAATTCCAAAAAAAACCCCAAACTTTAGGTCTAGTCCCAAATATACCCCAAACTTTTTTTTGTCTCAAGAAAAACCCCAAACTTTAGGTTTAGTCCCAAATCCGCCCGAACTTTTTTTTTTGTCTCGAAAAAACCCCAAACTTTAGGTTTAGTCCCAAATCTGCCCCCAAACTTTTCTTTTGTCTCTTAAAAACCCCAAACTCTTAGTCCATTCCCAAATCTATCCCAATTTTTTTTGTCAAAAAGAAAATCATCAAAATTTACTTTAATCCTAAATTTGTCCTCGTTAGCCTTTGTCCAAAAGCCGTATTAGTAATCCCTAATTTTTTATGTCCTAAAATGGTTTTACTTTGAAATAATTTTCTATGACATATTGCTTATTTGTATTTATTATCTATGTGAAAATGCCATGTTAAGTTGGGACTAGACCATGGGGTATATTTGAGAATAGGTCAAAAATTGATGATTTTTTTAGTACAAATGGTGGGTAAAACCCCAAATTAGTATACCCGTAAATTGCGACGCGTTATTTAATTTAGCAATTTGACAATAAAATTTAACAAAAACTAATAGATGGTAATTTGTTTTGGTGATCAAAAAATGTACCAATTTGGGATTTTTCATGATATTGACTCTTTTTTTTAGACAAAACCAAATTCGGGGTAGATTTGGGATTAAAATTAAAGTTTAGGGTTTTTTTTTGAGACAAAAGAAAAGTTCGGGGCAGATTTGGGACTAAACCTAAAGTTTGGGGTTTTTCTTGAGACAAAAAAAAGTTTGGCGTATATTTGGGACTAGAGCTAAAGTTTGGGGTTTTTTTTGGAATTAACCCAGATGTAATCTAAGATTAAGAAGCACTTTGATTGTAACTCTATAATTTTTTGAATTTATAGTGGATTTCTTTGCGAATAGCTCCTCTAGTAAAGTAGATATCGACACTAAAATCGAACAACATAAATTTCTTGTATCCTTCCTCTTTGATTTCTCCAATTTCTTTTCGTGTTGGATTGTACGTGATCCGTTAGTTACTATGTTATTTCACAACCATTTCCACTACTCATTAATAATCAAGTCAAGATATAATTCATCTTCATCGATGAAGACCAGTCCCAGCACTGTCAGTGAGCATTCCCATTTAATTTATGTTGTCGATTTCTTTACTCAATTGCATTAAAATTTTGCACCATGTTATTGTTCACGGTAAACAAAAGGGTAGAATATCACCTTTCTAGATCTAGTTTGTCTCAGTGCAGAATCTAGTTGCTTCTCTAGTTGTACTAAGTCGGTCACACTCATCTTCTCAATATCTGGCCCTCTCAAGTATCTGGAAAAAAGAAGAAGATATTCATGTAAAAATAAACTGAATTCTTTTCTTAGAGAGGAGAGCCCATAAATAGGAGTTCAACCTTTGAACTATCTGAACAATCTCAGGATATGACCAGCAAACCGCATCTTCAGATCCATTTCCCTGTAAAAGAGGCAATTTTAGGTGTCATCACTAGTATAGTTGTGTAGGTAATTTCTGCATATTGCTATGTGTTCTGACAGACCTCACTTTTTAGACTAACTACATGGGGAAAAGAGATGTAGAGTTCCTGCCATTGGGAGCTTGACATCTGAGTTTACCCTGATTATTTGATACCGACATGGTATAGTTCATGCCTCTACTACACTTGCTAGAGTATAATTCTCAAAATTTCATGTCTAGAAAATGGAGGACTATGCTTTGATGTCAAAATGAATTGTTTTAACTAAAGGACAGTAATAGTCTCACCGCCGTGCACCGTTTGTAAAAGAACACAATCATACAAAAAAATTTATTAATTGGTCAAGCCTCTGTCTGATTTGAAGTAACTAAAATATGAACATGAAAAAATAAATCTATTTCCTAAGCTATTGTGCAAGGTTCTACATGTATCCTTCTTTCCTTTGTAAAGTTCTATAGGCTTCTAACAAATCATCTTGAATTTTGGTTATTTTAGGGGAACACCAAAAACATGCCTCAGTTTTCACTCCATTACAAAACCATACTTGTGTTTTCAAAATTACAAATTACATATCTCTGCCTCACTAACTTGATTACCCTTTATTGTGTAACACACTCAACAACCTTGCCTCGTATTACTTAAAACACCCAAACTCTCAATTCAAATGTATTGTCACTCTCCCCTGCCATTGGCCACCGCCTCTGCCGACTCAGGCCGCCCACCTAACTCTGCTCATTGCCATCACAGCCCACTTTCTCTCTCATCACCCCTCTCCTTGGCCAGGACCTTGAGTCTAGGTTACCGTGGGTCATAGCAATTTGGATTGAGGTCGTGACACAATAGGTGACCTTGAATTGAGGTTACAACACTATGCTGACCTCAAGGAGGTCACCCATGAGATCGGTGACATTGATCTGAGGTCATGATGCCATGGGCAAACTTCAATCAAGTCCCCTAGGTGAGGTGTGCTTCCAGTGAGAGAGGATCGGGCCGAAAGGCGGGCTCAACAATGATGCTTGCATTTAGCGGCTTCGCGGTGGCATTGGAGGGAATCTGAGTGACTGGCCGGACTTCGATGGCTGGCCTCAATGTTGTCTAAGCTACGACTTATAGTTAAGTACTTTGTTGGATAGGATTTGGATATGGATTAGTGTGAGAAAAGAGAAGGGGCTTTTTGGAAAAATAAAATAAAATAATTGTAAAAAAGTACGCAAATTTGCTGACTTGAAGTAGCAAACTTGTAGTTTTTTAAGTTGAGGTTAGTTTCTAGTCATGGATAGACAATTCAGGCACGTTTTAGTATTTTCCCATGTACTGACAATCTTGTAAGGTGCATAAAGTTGCTGAGTTGCAGTAGCCTTGTGGTTTTATAAGATGAGGTTTGTTTCTAGTCATGGATGGACAACTCAGGCATGTTTTTAGTGCTTTCTTTGTATTGACAATCTTGTAAAATGCATAAATTATTATTTTTTTTTGGTCATAAAGGTGCATGAATTTGCTGAGTTGAAGTAGCAAACTAATAGTTTTAAAAGTCCAGGTATGCTTTTGGGCATGGATGGAAAACCGAAGCATGGCTTTCCTACTTTCTCTTCTTTATGTAATGACATGTCTCGATGACCACTTCTCTGTGCTTAAAGCAAATCTTACATACCTTCACCGTTTTGGCATCTTTGGAGGTCTCCGCTTCTGCAAAATAGCTGTGATATCGCTCGAGGATTTTGGTAAAGCTACAATAGTAGGGTACTTTATGTCAGAAATATCAGGAAATATTTATAACATGTAAAGAAACACAACATAATTGGGACAAGATTGGAAGAAAAATTTCATAGACTTCTTGTGCTGCTTGCTAGAGAAGGATGGTATAAACAAACGAAATTTGGCTGTGTTCAATGTAGACGCCATTTATGCCGTGTTCTATCTTTCTCAATTTATTTAACTCGAGTGATTAGCATAATGAAAATGGCCTGTAACTTGTACTCAAAAGCATCAATAGCTTAATTTAAGTACCATATTTGATTTTTTGTGATATTTATTAGACATATATTTGGGATATTTTACTATTTTAGATAATTATCTAATAAAACTAATAACTAAGCTCACTCGTTCATTTGGTAATGCACATAATATTATTTCTCTGTCATCACCATTCTCAACTAGTTTTCGAGGAGCACTATTTCGTCACAACGCCAATCGCATCAGCCACATTTCTCCACGGTGGTAGCCACAATGCCAGCCCCATTGGTCGAGTCACTTTCTCTTCGCCAAATCATCAACAGTATTTGCTGTTTAAGACTTTCACTACTCGTTTTGGAAAACAAATACTACCACCTAAGTCATCGTCCTTAGATGAGCAACATCCTAAAATTTCATTTCAGACAACTGACAAACACCATTTCACGTGCCACCACGTGCCGTCGCCTCTCTGGTCCCACTAAACCTGTCATGTTTCCGACACCTTTTGGTGGTTATCTTTTTGAAAAAAAAAAAAGAACACTGCCACCAGAATCCCTATCGTCAGACAAGCTAGCCACACAAATGTCACCGCCAAAACCCGTTGCTTATCCATACACGTCGCCAAAGGCCACTACATGTGAGATCCCCGTGCTAGGCGCTCCTCCCGCATGCTGACTTCATTTGCCACCTCATGCCACCAGCCATTGATCGGATTGACTTCGAGCGCTAACCGTTGATCGGCATTGGCTAATTCAGTTAAATCAGATCTGTTTCAAGCAACTTTTTGGACCAATTCAGGAACTTTTCGATTGATTCTTGGCGATCTCAGGTGGATTCCCAGTATTCCAACGTGTGGAATCCATTTTAGCCTTAATTTTCTCCATATCAATGTTAGGATACACGTGAGTTGTGTTAGAGAAGTCCCACATTAAAGAACTGGCATAGTACTTATCAATTAATATATCATAATTAACCTATAACTCATTAGTTTAAGCTTTTGAGTGAAAGTAGGTTAAATTGGACATGTTAACGGGCTCAGACTTGGGCTCCCTCTTGGAAATCTCCTTATATGAAGATATCAGACTTCTACCGCGTGCTTTCAAAAAAATGGTATCACAGCTAATGATTAATTGATGGACCACTCTCAATGTGTATCAATCCTTAATAAATATCTCAAGACAAGTTGATCCAAAAGGACACTTGAATTGAGGGCATGTGAATTATATTAGAAAAATCTCACATCGATGATTAATTGGTTGCCCATTCTCAATGTGTATTGGTATTTGATGAATATCTCAAGTTAATCCAGAAGGATACTTGAATTATGGGCATGTGAATTTTGTTAAAGAAGTCCCATATTAGATAATATGTGATGTTAAATATATCATAATTGATCTATAACTCATTAACTTAAGTTTTTGAATGAAAGTGGGTCCACCTAAATTGAGGGCGTGTGAATTGTTTTAAAGAAGTCTCACATCAGATAATATGTGGTGTTGAATATATTCTAATTGATCCATAACTCATTAACTTAAACCTTTTAATAAAGGTAAGTCTAACTGGATATGCTAATGGACTTGGACCTAGATTCTCTCTTGAAAATCTCCCCAGATGAAGGAATCGAACTTTTGTTGCGCTCTCTCAACAATCAGTTCTTCATAATACTAGTTTCTCTACAATTCTTGTCTAACCTACCATGTTGAAATTGGTAAAAGTGTATATTGTGGATAAATCAGAAGTTTCGATATCCAACTATCATCTGCCACTGCTGCTACCATAAAGGCTTACCCTAATGGATTGTCTGTCACCCTCATTAAAGGATTTTTATTCATTCTTCTAGCTCCTCTGTTCCATCGATTATGTCTATTGCTCCATGTATTGTTGATTCATGGCTTTGTGATTCCATCTATTACAATCATATGACTTCATATTCTAATTTGTTTCGGTCAAAATCATTCACTTCACATGTCCCTCCTATTCATATAGTTGATAATTCATATATGAGAGTCGGTCATTCAGAAAACATTTCAACATTTGTATTATCCATGCCTAATGTTCCCAAATTGTCCCTAAATTTGATTTCAATAGGACAATTATGTGAACTTGGCTTTGATGCCCATTTCTCTTCTCATCTCATGGTTGTCGTGTGCTAAATCCATGGATAGAACAGACTATAGGGACAGGCCATAGAATTGGACACCTATTTGAGCTTGTTTCCTTGAATATTCACAACTCTTTTGTTTTTTGTGCTACCAAAGGTTTGCATTCTCGGTTAGGTCATGCTTTTTCCTCTATTAGGACCTTTGATTTCAAGTCATCATTTAGGTCTACCTTGTCAATTGGAAAAACAGAATGTCTTGCCATTTGATCTTTGTGAATCTGTTTCTAGTGCTCCTTTTGATCTCATTCACTTTGATATTTGAGGACCATCTATCCCCCGCCATGGAAGGCTCTCAGTATTTTACAATCTGTGGAAGATCATTTTCGTTATATGCAAGTTTATCTTTTGAAAAATCGATATGAATTTACTCACTTCTACTGTGATTTTGTTTTCATGATAAAAACACGATTTTCTCAAGATATCAAAGTTTTTTGAACTGATAATGCCATGAATATAAACATCTAATGTCTTAGAATTCTCTTCCAAAATGGTACTATAGTTCATTATTCTTATTAAAGAACTTCCCCACAAAAACAGTCATATTTTAGATATTTCACACACTCTTCTAGTCTTTACTTCTTGTCCGAACAATTTTCTTGAGAGGCTTGTCCTACTACTTTACATGCTATTAATCGTATCCCATCATCTATCATTGGTAACATTTCTCCTTATGAACACTTATATGGTAATATCCGCAATTACAATCTTCTTCAAATTTTTAGTAGTGCTTGTTTTATAAATCTTCTTTCACATGTGCCCATTTACATTGGTATAAATGTTAATCTCTAACCGTCTTGTGTCCCGCCATGTTACCTTTTGGGAACACAAGATGTTCTCATCTTTCAGTCCCTACAATCGTCGACTTATGTTCCTTTCTTCACCAACAATTCAGTGGATCTATCCCACACCTCTGTCCACTTGCAAATCTTCCTCTCTAGAACTGCCTTCTTCCTCTAATCTTGGTGCCAATCCTACAAGCATACCACTTCATAAGCTTTTGACTTGTCTACTCCATCCGTGATTCTTCACTGACCAACATCGTTGTTCCACCAGAATAAGTCAACCTTCTTTTTGACTTCTTGATTACCATCGTTACTCTATCATTAGCTTTTCTTTTTGTACCTTGCACATATAGAGAAACTAGTACTAACTCTATCGGGCAAAAAGCAATTGCAAGTGAAGGCCCTAAACAAATCTCATATATGGGATTTGGTTAATTTGCCTCTTGATAAGTCCATATAGATTGTAAATGGATATATAAGACTAAAATAAAGGCGGATGGTACCATGGACCGTCACAAAACTCGGCTAGTGGAGGAAGGCGTTACTCATAATTACAACTCTTGTTGCATGCCTTACTACTATCCACAGTCTTCTTGTCGTTGTCCCGATTAAGCTCTCATCTCTATCCCAAATGGATTTTTAAAATGCATTCATGAATGGTGATTTACTGAAAAAATTTTTATGGTGTCTCGTCCTAGATACACTCATCCTTCCAACAAAGTGTATCAATTACATAGAGCATCATATAGCCTCAAACAGCCTCTCATGCATCATTTCTAGGGTTAGCTCCACCATGGAATCTCTAGGCTTCAAATTCAGTTGCTCTTTTTATTCAATGCACAATTTGTGAGTGTATGCTACTCTTATACGTGGATGACATGGTTATTACTAGCAATAATCATATTGTTAGTCTAAAATTTAAAATAGGGTGACTCAACTACTTTTTAGACTTGGAGGTTCATTTAGATTTCTTCAATTATTATCTTTCACAAGCCAAAAATGCCACTGATATCATCTCTCAAGGCGAACTCACTAATAACAAAGTCGCTACTGCTCCTATTGAGACCAATGACAAATTTGATTCTAAAGATGGGCTCCACTTTCAATACCTACACTCTATCAATAGTTATTCGACAATCTTATATATTTCACTACTTCTCCACCTAAAGTTGCCTATAATATACATATTGTTAGTTAGGACATGATTGTGCCCGGTACAAGTCATTTTGTTATGTTCCTTCAAATTCTTCACTTCATCAAGGATACATTATTCCATAGACTTCACTTTTCTGATTGTTCTAATTAAGAGTTCACAATTTATTTTGATGTTGACTGGGCTGATGACTCTCGAGATCGTCACACCACTATGGGCCATTGTTTCTTTTTTAGCACCTCACTTATCTCATGATGTGGTAAAAAAAAAAAACCTATCCCTCGCTCTACTACAAATGCATAATATTGAACTCTTGTTGATACAACATCATAAGACATGAGAGTGTGTTGTCATAGTGGAATGGTCATTCATTGTGACAACTGAAGTGCTATCCCAAATAGCACATATTGATATTTTCCACAATTGCACCAAGCACATTGAAATAGACTATGATTTCACCCGATCACATGTTCTTCATGGCACTATTTGACCTGTCTCTACTTCATCCGCTGAACAAACTGTTGATGCCTTCACCAAAACACATTCACCTAGGCATTTTTAGGATCTTCTCCAAACTCCAGCTAACTCTTTCGAATCACCTTAAGTTTGAGGGGAGGATAGGGATCTGTTAAAGAGATTTTGTATATTTCCCTTAATTGGTCCCGAATGATTGCGATTGATAATTTGTTATCTAGATAGTCATCTCGTAAAGCCTATAAATAGGCATGTATACTCTTCATGTGATAATGCATAGAATATTAAATTTTTTTGTCATCACAATCGTCAACTCTAGTTTTCGCTACTAAACTTCATAGCACTTTGTTGGTGACATGTATAGAAAAGATTCCTAATGAATCTTTTGAACACAAGGTTCTCGATAAAGTCAAGCTGACTCTCATAGCATCAAGTTCATAGTATTAAAATGTCATCGACGACCCACATGCTAGTATCAATTCAGCTTAGAGTAATGGTGCAGACAATATGCATTTACAATTCAAAGAACGACAGAAGATTGGAAATGAAGCCTCGGCAAATCTTATGTACTCTTTTATGTCGCTTTCCTCTTACTTACTTTGCCCATGAGGTAGCAAATCCTATAAATACGAGGAAAAGAATAGTGCCAGAGCTCCTGCAGCGCTAAAAACGTGCTTTGAGAAGGAGTCAAGGTTGAGATTCAAGTGCTAGGAATAAAATTTACACATTTGCAGAGCTGTAGGCAACTAAGTGATAAGAAGCTAGTGTATAATTAAAAGTGCAAGATTCGGTTGATAGTTGTACATAGAGATGCTGCAATTATAGTTTGAGAAATGTTCAACTCTTGTAGTGAGACATGCATATCAATCTTGTAATAAACTTTGTCCACGTGTAGAAGCCTCAAGTCTACAAGAAACAACTTGGAGCAAGTTGCTTTTTTCTTTTTGCGTGATCTAAATCCGCAAAGAATTTGTGGCCGAATTTGTGCTGGCCAGGCAGTGCAAAAGCCCGTATCAGGTGCCCGCCAACTCCAATTGCTGCTGGGGCTTCAGAAAGCTTATTTAGGAGTTCGAGCTTTATTCTCTTTAACAACGAAAGTTCCATTCGCTAATAACGTGAGATCACAAGCCACCTTTCTTGTCGCTTGAATCTCGAGATTCGTTATTGCATGACTTCTAGGTTCCTCCCCCCCGGCTTGAAATGACAAGGAGGAGGTGCGTAAATGACAAGGACTGTCGCGAGTTCGCATGCCAAATAGGGCACGCGACCAGGTCAGAGGCGGATAATCCACCCAGCCACAAATTTAAAGCGAAAATCGACTAAGAGAGAGAAAGAACAACTGAACAATCACGCACAGTGCATAAAAGATCAGCAGCGGAAAAGGAAGAAATCCTAAAAACGGATAAGCAACAAACCACGAAAAATCGAATTGTAAGCACAACAGACAAAGCAGGTCATGCGTCGGTATCAAACAACGGGATCAAAACGGTAAACATCAGCAAAAGCTCGAAAATCACGGTCGCCGTGCGACGAGCGGCACTGAGCGCGCGAGCTCGCGATCGCGAGAGCGACAGAGATACTCGAGAGAGGGTATCGAAGGGGGAGGGCGCACCTGTCGCCGCTGCTGAATTCATAGAGCTTGCCGCGGCTGGAGAAGACGACGAGGGCGACGTCGACGTCGCAGAGCACCGCGAGCTCCCGCGCCTTCTTCATCAATCCGCCCCGGCGCTTCGAGAAAGTCACCTGGCGGCTGCTCTTGTCGGCGATCCTCCGAATCTCCACCTTCCTCCGCCCCATACGCGACGCCGGCCTCCGTGCCCTGCCCCCGGCGCTCCGAATCGAAGAAGAAGACGAGCGAGCGAGCGAGCGTCTCGAAGGAAAAGCGAAGGGGAGGGGGGGCGGAACTGAAAGGGCGCACGCCGGTCTCCCTTTCGTCTGGCTCTCGCGTCAAACTCTAAGTTAATACTGAGTCGGTCAATTCATGATTAAATAATCCTGGAAATAAGGAGGCTCGACACGTGTCATGCCGTGGGTCGCATCCAAGATGCCGCTCGTCTTTTTTTTCTCTCTCTCTCTGTTTTTTTTTTGTCCTCTTTGCCCTTTTTTCTGGGATTTGCCGTCACCGCTCTCCGACTGATGATGATGTTTCGGTTCGCAAACACATTTTAAAAAAAGGGGCTTGTCATTCGATACTTATTAACGGAAGTTGCTATTCCTTTATTTTATTATATAGCGCGCTAAGCCCGTAAAAGTTTCTAATTTTAGCTTATGACTTTTGCTTTTATCCAAAACGTGCTATTCTTGAAATTTTGAATGTATCCATTACTATTTTTAACTATCTAAAATGTTATCATCAGGATACTAATTAATGAGATTTTTATAACTTAAATATATAATTATACCGCAATCGTAATGTTAAGATAGCTCTTAATTCAAAAGCGGAATTTAGTACAATTAAACGAGTGATTAAGACATTGCTGCCTGAAATGTCTTATTACGACAATTGGGTCAAATCGTTTATGGTTCACGGATAGATAAAGACGGTGGAGAAATCGCCATCTTACTTTTTATGGATAAAGCCCGGTTTTATGAGCTAAACATATCAGCGGCGGACATCCGAGGATGAAGACTTTGACGTCTTGTGGTTTTTCAAGATGTGCGGTTTCACGGGTGCCTCGCGCACTTTATTGTCCAAGGGAGAGCGACACCGCCAGTCGACCGAGGGGGGAAAATTTCTGGCTAAATATCCCACCGTTCGGTCGAAAAGACTAAGGCCATTCTTTTCGACCATCTCGAAGATACATCGGACTTTTCAGGGGTGGGCAATAAAAGTGTGTTTGCTCAGGTAAAAGAAATATTCACTAATTAATTTTCCAAATTCTCATGCATTTGATTCACCAACAATGATTAATTAAAGGAAAACCGTTCACGGCCAAGAAAAATATCCATACTTAAAATTAAAATAATGAATTCCCTGCCCTTAAAAAGGAGGAAAACATTTTTTTTCTGAAAAATAATTTTTCAGAAAGTATTTAGTGTGCATTTGTTAAATGGGAAATGAATGATTTTGAAAATATTTTCTAAAAATGATCACTTATATTGTTTATTTTCATCGTGCATAAAAATATTTAGACATAAATTATTATCATTAATGAAAATATTTTTCATTAATTAATTATTTCAAGTGATATAAAAGATTATTTTTAGAAAAGTAATTTTGAAATTATTTATTTTTGTCAAAATAAATAGAGAGTGCATTTGTTTTACTAAAAACTTCATGATAAAAGGAAATGTTTTCCATGGATATTATTTTTAAGGAAAATGATTAGTTTTTATTTGTTTGGTGGTTTAAGAACCTTCTTGCCTAGAAGAAGTCGCTATCCTTCAATTTAAACATGGGACATTTTATGTAGATCGATTAGTTTTCCGTCATCCAAATGCCTAAAAGCGAAAAAACATTATTTCTTCTAAAAACAGTTTTCTTTCAAATAAATGAACCCTAAATCCAAATATTAGACTTAAAAGATAATATAGATCAATGAATGTCAAATACGAGAAAATAAATATAAGTTATACATCTTTTTACAAATATTTCTAGTCCACTAAAAAATCTAGCATTTCCTCCTCTAAGACCGCATGACTAGAGGACTACCCATTTCTTCGCATAAGATAATCACTCATCTTTCGAGACAAACATTGGTCTTATGTCCACTTTGATGCTTCCCATCCGTCCATTCGTTAGTGTTCTTGAGAATAAATAGAAAAATCAAAATAGGGCACTTCAACGCAATTCGATACAATTAGGCCCTCGGAAAATCCAGTTTGATAGAATGACACAAATTGCCCCAATCATCTTTTCTGATTCCAATGGCTTTCACTATATACTTTTAAGCATGATTCTTTAAGGAGGTTTTGGGTGCTCTTAGAGAATCACTTCACTCATCTGCACAGCCAATCGCGAAGCACAAAACGAAAGTCATCAAGATACAGGATATTCATTAAGTTAACCACGACCGACGGTCCATGATTGGTTGGATGAATTAATGAAGCGACGTGATGCTCCGGGAGCAGCTAGAGCAAAGATCTCTCTGTGTTGCTCTTCGTCGAATCAAAAGCCACTTGTAAAGAGCGCACATCCATCGAGCTTGTAGAGGCAGATTATTTTAGACAGGTTTGAAAGTACTAATCTGATATTTTAGCAAACAAACTGGCCAAAAGCACTTAGGGTTGCAAAGCTCCTAAGGTCCGACTTAATTAAAGTTAATAGCAGCACCATCGATTCGGCATGTTCATCAAACTGAGACAAAAGACAATGGTTCTTATGGCCAGAATCAATACAAGGGCTCATCGGCCTCGTTATCTTCAGGGCAACCATCCAGGCATGAAGTTATTTGTACTTGGCCCTCCCGTTACAACCGACGACATTGGATCGGGTTGGTATCTGCAATCCATCATTCCAAAGAAAAAGAAACCAAGATCAACGGATAGACGATAATTAAAACAAGGATTTTTATTGAGTCTATCGGGCGCAAAAGTCATGTAATTTGAGTCTATCGGGGTAAAAGCCAGAACATATAGAAATTATTGGTCATTGTGGGCCATAAGGGGTCTTTGTAAATTATTGGTGATCTTCAAAACTTCACCAATAATTAGGTATTAGGTGTTTGTCTTATGTCTATATAAGGTATTGCTTGTAATATTAAGGGCCAAAACGCACCATCCCTAAAAATAATATTGTATAGTTTACAATGAATTCTTAAAACTCTTTCCTATCTAATATCTTAAAACTATAGATATTCTAATTATCCTGATAGTATGCTCTACACTTGTTACAATGTGAAACTTGTGCATCGGAAGTATACTATCATTAAATTTTCTATTATATGAGTAAAAAAAACGAAAAGGAATTTCATGGCTAATAAGCAATCCCAGGCTGGAAGAGCCGTGCATGTCATAGGCCAATTTTTTGGTAAAAACTAATCTCCTTGAACAATGCTTATGTCACGACACCTATAAGTAAGCCAACTATAGTTGTACAATAGTAAATTATCATGACATATTGTGCTTGGGTAAAGCACAACACAAGCTCAAGCCCATCAAATCCATTCCAATCCAATCCATCATCTAATTAAACCCAAACCCAATTTCTATCCAATCCCATCTATGAATGCAATTGGGTCGTGAATAGTGCAAAGTGACATGGACTCAAGCCCATCAAAATCATCCAATTGTCTGCCCTACACAAGTTGCTAATTGGAGCTAATCAGAACCAAAACGAGGCGTGATGAGTAGTAAAACATGAAGATTGGCTTGATAAAGGATTACTCACCCCATTTGCAAAGTGGGTTCGCATTCAAGGGATGAAAAAAGGCTTCGCTGTGATGCTGAGCATGTGGCTGTGGCGGCAGCGGTGGCGGCGGCGGATGGCAGTATCCTGCGACTTCCTCGGCATGTTGACTTAACTGGAGCGCATTCACTTGGTATCCTTCCATCAACTGAAAAGCCCATCATCCCAAAGTCCGTAACTTATATTCCGTCAAGATGAAACGTAATCATGCAGATGGACGAAATCGCAATATCAATTTAGTCAGATGAGAAGGTGATCCTTCAAACCTGTAATATGACTCAAATTTGACCATTGTTTCAATTTAGTCAAGGGGACGGGGTAATTCGTCGAATCTTTAAGACTTTTTCAAACTTAAAATTCCGCATGCATGATGTGAACAGATCAAAATTTTAGTGGTTCATGCAATATCGGGGTGATGAGTTTAATGAGCAGGTGCAATATTCAACAGAATCACGTAGCACGCGAGTGGTGAAACTTAGATTCTGCACGGCCTACCCGTTGATTCAAGGCCTTGTTCGCTTCGTGGAGCAACTGTTCCTGCACATGCAATCGCTGCTATTAACAACAGACTGGGCATACAGATGAATGCAGAGTCAAGAGAGGGAGTTGGGAAGATAACACACCCGATGTTGAAGATCACTCAGCTGATCCAACATGTACTGAGTCTGCAAAATTAAAGAAGAAAGTGAAGAAATCCGGGTGCACGTAGAATTGAACGAGTTCATTCGGCAAATCCTTGAAAACTCTATTTTCTTTTAGGTGGTTTGTCATATACTCAACAGAGAATAGCTACACGACCTGCTTCCTGATGACGGGATAGATAACATTTAACACAGGATCAAACATGCTGGCGAAAATGTGAATAACATAGCTTGTTATCTTGAAGGTATGCTAGGAATGCTTAGTCAGATTTTCATGGTTAAATAGACAATCTAGCGAGGTATAAATTCGCCTGGTAGGATTAATTTTTTGAAGGGGGAGGTGCAAGATAAAAGCTTCGAGCCCTTTTGGATCATCTGTCAAATCTTGACGACAGGCACAATGGTAAACATGTCTTAGCAGAACAAGCCCCAAGAGAACATGTCTTAGCATGTCATTTCTCTTAAGTCTTCCAATTGACTTTTTCAATGCAGTCTTCGCACTACTTGCAAAATTTGTCTTGACAATTACGATATTTCAGTATTGCAACAGTAGAATGACGGCAGATTCACCCATTTGTTTTACCTCTGTTGGCCACTAAGTTAGGCAGATCGATGAACAATAACAGCAGCGATTCACGCAGTGACTTGGACTCAATAATGACTCAGGATGTGAATTGAATAGAATTCATGGAAATAATTTACATACTCTTCGTGATCTGATCTGCTTCAATGAAGCGTCTAGCTGTCTTTCCAAGGACTCGAGCTCTTTGGAGCTTAACGGGCCGAGTTCTTCTCCCAGAAGATTCCTAGTTCACATTAACAGGAACGAACCCCAATCATATAGGAAAATAACCACGCCTTGCGAATGGTGAAATTAAATTAAGAGGGCGATAGAAACTTCAATACCTTTGAGTTTGCTGTAGTGCCTCGTAACGAGCCTTAAGTCTCAAATATTCCTGCTGACAGCTTAACTCCTATATGAGGACCAAAGAAAAGGCCTGTAAGAGCTAGAAAACAGATATTCACCAGGCTCAAGCAATGGCTTCATTCTTGGTAACAAATATGCAGTCCATGTCTACGGATTCCAGTTTTGGTGTAAGTGCTGCATCGACATAAGTTCACCACACGTCATGGTGTATGTCCATGCGCACACATGCAACAGTCAAATTTGGTGAAATGTTCGTGACAAGCGGAGGTTTAGTCGCTAGACACTGATATTCACTGTCCAATCGAAATTTATAGGCAATTTCAATGCGGAAACTTCATAATTAAAAGCCCGATTGGTCGTAAAAAAGCCAATCAGATTTAAAACCAGTTCAAGAAGATTGCAGACAATGTCGCATCAAGCTTGAAGATACCCCCTCTCCTGATTAAACATATTAAAAAGTAGCAGATGTTGAATTGCTTTTACTAAATTTTTACAGCAACATTTCTTTCCCATAATTACCATTTGAGGAGCTCCTAAAGAAAAGGATTTTACAGAACTGTTATTCACATCCCTAAAGGATCAATAACATCCAAAAGCTATATGGACCAAACACTCCTAGAATGCTTAGACGACTGCCCCTTGCCTACTGGCTCACTAGGGCTTATAATATGAGAGCAAAATGCGGCTAATAATTCACGTTTAGCCCTTCTTTTTTCTAGCGAGGGGTTGCCACTGAGACTATAACAAAGACAAAAGGAAAAAGCAACCGCAAAAACAATTGAAATGCACTAATTTACCAAAACCAAGCCTTTTGTGCTATTAAAGGACTTAATTCAAGATAATACTTCTGCACTGTATGATGCCCGATTCACTATATGAAGTTCCATGACTAAAAGGTCTTTTCCAATATCTTTTAGGCCTTTTCTTTTATTCATGCAAAAGAAAACTCGCCATGGGTCGATAAAATTTGGATTCGAATTTCATTACCACTTTGACAATGTTTCCTTTCATGAAGTCACATCTTCTTACAATATAAAGAAAATCGACCGTCCTTGGATTTTTGATAAAAAAAGAAAGAAAGCACCACAACTGTCTTTTTTTTTTTTTTTTTATGTGTTGTCCACTTATCTTTAGTGTAACCAACCCGAACATTCTTAAATATACATTAGTTTTCACTTGTAAAAACCATATCCAGCTGGTCTTTATTCTTTCTTTTTTTTTTTTTTTTAATTTGGCTAATTAAGTTCATGATCAGTTTACTTGATTAAGAAAAGGCTCTATTTTTTTTCTATTATGGTATTATAATATTAAATCACATTTTAATCTAATAATTTAAGCTTTTGAAGCAATCGGTTATGATCTTACAAAATTTTACAGATTCTAACTAATGATGAGCTCCCCGAAGCATAGATCCTTTTCACCGCCTCCCCTCAAAACTTATCCATCCACAAGCATGTGAGACAAGTCAAACTCAATCAAGGACTGATAGTTGTGTTGCATTATGCATTTGCCACACCATATGACCCCAATTTTCCAAACAATTATGCCATTGTATGTTCAGCATTTGCATGACATGTTTGTGCTTGAGATGTATATGGTTAATTAGCAAGAGCATAAACTTGCTCGTGTGAAATCTGTAGCTCCTATGGTAAAAGACACAGAGAAAACACCAACCTTTTGTGACCAGCTAGGTGAAAAAGAGAGACGACAAACTAATCACCAGTTAATAACAATCGCTTCTCCTCATTTACTCATGCAAATTGGCCGAGTAGAGAGCATGCATTTTCAGTTAATGCTATGTAATCAGATGAAAGTTTATCGAACTTTGTTGGCAAACTATAAAACATTCATAATAGATAGTGAACAAGCACGAATGAGTGTGTGCATAAGCTTCTCAGCATCCTACTTGATACAAGCCACAATCAGGCATTGAGAAGATTGGGACCAGCAATAATAGGAAGATTCGGCTAACAGAGGAAACCTAGAGTATGTTGAGAGAGATATTATGACCGACAATACTGTCCATTACCAAGGATTCTCTCGCAGACGGATTCGACTCCAGGGCTCCATAGTTGCACTTCTGATATCTTTCCAGAGTCTTGAGCATGCTACAATATTATTGTCGCAAAAAGTATGAATTAGGAGTGGAATAGACTAGAACAATTGATGGCTGAGTGGCAGTGTCGATTTTCATAGAGAAAGCAATGGTTGATAAAAGCTAGTAGTAATGCGGACTATAATCTACATGTGGTGAAACTTCTCAAATGCTTTTCAAGCCCTCTCCAATCGCCGGAGAAGATGATGAGCTCCTTTGGAGACGTTCAAAATGAGTGAATCAAAAGATAAGAGCAACTTACACAAGCACCGGAACTTCTTTGCAAGTGACCTAATCCGAATCATTGCTTCAAAGATATTAAGCTAAGGTAGCACAAAGCATATGACACAGGAGCCATAAAGACTAAAACTTCGGAAAGATTAATAGAAGCGGTTGAAATTATCACATCGATTAAATTGAGGGTGTCGGTGGAAAAACTCATAACTTGATTCGCTTATGTTTAACTTCCAATAAAGCTATCACTTGAAAATCCACTTATCAACAAAAACAAAAGGCTAATATTTTAATTATAGATGGAGTCAATGCGTGCCTAGAAAATTGTAAGCTCGACTAAGTACAACTTCTTTTTAATTACTATTTTTGGCAAATCACAGAGGAAAAAGAAAATACAATCAAAGAGGAATTGGAATAGTTTCTGGGCAAGAAGGAAAAGGCTTAAGCTTGGAACTTGTATAGTTCAGTCTCAAGGGGAATTTGCATGAGGAAATGAGCGATCCCGCGGTTAATAACAAGAATCCCCGCAAAAGGCACGTCTGGAAACCTTTCAGACACAAAAATCACGCGCAGACGGCGATCGCGTCTGAGAAAAGTCCATCCACGAATCATTAAGAAACACTTAGTTCCACCCACAAACGGAGACGTGGAGAGAGAGAGAGAATGGAAACCCTAGACTTCCATCAACTTCGGG
The DNA here is from genome assembly GCA_014182845.1 of Corymbia calophylla. NCBI lineage: Eukaryota > Viridiplantae > Streptophyta > Magnoliopsida > Myrtales > Myrtaceae > Corymbia > Corymbia calophylla. The sequence goes on along the minus strand of CM024700.1, from coordinate 43,407,557 downwards.
GACATCAAACCCTAGGACGAAAGTTGATGTCTGGATTAGATGTTCCATCATAATTGATTGCGCAACGTCAATATATGTGGATAGAGAAAGAGAGATGGCGCAAAACACAGCGGTAAGAGAGGCAACGCTAACACTGAATAGAAAAGTCGCTTGAAATTTTAAAACATCGATCTAACGCAACATCTCTTGGGAAAAATGGCGTCTTTTCTGTCTCTGAAAAACTGTGTTGCCGAAGGAAAGAGAAAACTGCAGTCAAGTTGAACGAGTGAGTTTGATCTGCGAAAAACCAAAAAATAATAATAATAATAATAAAAGAAGAAGAAGAAGAAGAAGAAGAAGGGAAATTTGATATGAATGCCCAAGCATGTTTGGGGCTCCAAGGTGAAAGGCATAGACAAGAACCCAAAAACAATATGAAGCGGATTAAGCCTTAAGCAAGACCTAAACCTCTTCCTCAAGGTAGAGACCCTACTTAAGCCCAATAGATTCTTGAATAAGGAAACGAAAAACCAAATGGGTCGGTTTCTGCTGGGATAAATTTTCATGATCTGCTGCAAAAATGTCAGCTTCCTTTTCTGGGGCCGCAGAATCAGGGAGGAAAAGGGGAAGCAATTAATCAGACACTCTTCAAGATTTGAGTTTCACACGAGACCCTTTTGATGGAAGGAACCGAAAAGGATTTGAGGTTCAGGAGCTTTACCGGATCGGAAGATCTTCGCAGCAGCATCCTCAAAGCTCTTCATTTTATTACCACGTCAAGGAAAACAAAAGATTGGATTATATTGAGGGATATGACCAAGTCCAAGACTGGTTTTGTCCTCAAGGCAGTGCATCGGATCGCATTTTGACCAGACATACCATAAAAATGTCTGATTTTTATGTTAAATTGTGAACCAAAGAAGGAAAAGCAGAAGGAAGGGAAAAAAAAAGAGAGAGAGCTCAAAAAAAGAGAAAGGAGAGGAGAACACAAAACTAGGAGCCACAGAAGACTCAGTAGCTTCTTTCCATGGTTTCCCTTTTGCAGATCTAACATCAAAGCAATACTCAACTTCCTGAAAACGCCGAGACATTCATTAAAAAGGAAAAAAATTTAAAACGTTCAAACCTAAACATCAAAGAGAGGAAAAAAGACACAGCACCTTTATTTCATTTAAATTTTCATAGAAGACCGAAAAAAGCAGGAAACCATCTCACACCGCACCCTTCAAGAACCACCCCAAAAGACACAAACCGAAATAAATGAAAAAGAAGCAGAAGAAAAGGTTAAAAACAACCAAAATCTGGAGAATCCAAGATGACCCAATAGAGTCAGTAAGAGAGAGAGAGAGAGAGAGAGAGAGAGAGAGAGAGAAAAGAAGAAATGGTAGGTTTCACTTTGGTTTCCTTGCTTCTTCTTCTCTTTTTTAACTTAGGAGGGTGGCTACACGAAATAATTTGTTGTTGTTTTGGTGATAATACCTCGAGCTGCTGCAGAACTCGTACAGCTTTCCCCTATTAGAGAAGATGATGAGAGCAACCTCCGCATCGCAAAGCACGGAAAGCTCATAAGCTTTCTTCAAAAGACCATTCCTTCTCTTCGCAAAGGTCACCTGCCTGTTGATCTTGTTTTCGATCCTCTTCAGCTCCACTCTTCCTCTCCCCATCTTTTCCGCCACCCCCGCACTCTTCTTTTTTCTTTCCTTTCCTTTCTCTTGTCTTTGCTGTTTTCGTCACCAACCCACAATCCCACACATTTGTTCACTTCTTCAAAAGAGATCTCTTCTCGGTTCTGTAACCCTTCTTGTGTCTAGCCATACTTATGCATGGTCTCTCTCTCCCCCCTTCTCTCTCTTAGGGAGCCTCTACGCTGTAAAGTCAACAAAAAACATTAGGCCCCCTATGTACTTTTTGTCTTGTGAGGCGGTTCTTCGAGGGCAATTACAACGTTGAAAGACCAGAACCACCCAATAAACCAGACCCAAAAAATCCCCCTCCTCGATTAGTTGATTGTATAATGGTTCGTGCATGTATTATTGCCACGTAAAAGATAAGATTTTGGAAACTCGCTAACGATGACTTGTGATTAAATGTTACTCGAGTTTGTTCTAACATATCAAGATATTTATTCGCAAATTGAAAGATATGAAGTCTTTTTTATGATTATAAAATGTAATTGGTTAGATTTATCGTATCATTCGAAATGAAAGTCCGATCCGACGGTGGAGGAGGGACGAAGAAGAGCTCAAGGAACGACATCTAACGGAGACCGCGAGAGAGATAGCGGGGAGCTACGAGTAGAGAGGAGCACGTCGGAGAGGGTGGCGAGATCAACGCGGAAGGTCCCCGGTCAGTGCCACCTCTCGAGAGGAGAAGCGGAGATCGTTCTAGGATCCACCTAAACTGACCATTTCTTTTTGGGTTCGGGCAAAATCATGGGACTTTACCTTAACAAAAAGATCAGAGAAAATCGCATGTACCTGCAAAGTACTTCAGGATTTTCTCTATTGGCGAATTTAATAGCGCCACTATAATTTGTTGCTCAAAACTTTTTTTATGAAACAAATGCTTTTCAATGAAACGTAAAAATAAAAATTGTGACGCTTCTAATAATCGGCATATTACATTATAAGTATTATTTATCAAAAACGGTTTGGAAAGCGGTCATTATTATCAGTGAAAAAGATTAATATACACATGTTCGTTTGTGACATCGTGGAGCATAACATAAGCAACCTTTTGTATATATATTATCGGCTAGCTTCCCAATAAGCTTGAGTCTATAGGAAAAATAGCTTATGCAATATACAGAAGCACAAGTGAAAAGTTGAAATCCCGACACTCCCTCTCATCTTCATGTTCGTAATTCTTGTTATTTCGTTTATATTATGCCTCCCGTCGTCTGTTTGATCTAATTATGTCCAAATCCCTTGACGCGTGCGTATGGACCGACTTCCACGCAAGGGGAAGTTTTATATAGCGTGTCGTGTAGACATTGTTTGTCCATTTCCCATACCTTGAACTTTCGCGGAAAACAATTTGCTGACCCATTTTCCAATTGACCCCAAGACTTAGATCAAAAACAGATTTTTTCCAAGCATTTACAACTATGAAAAGACATTTTATAGCCTTTAATGAGATGTTCAACAAAGTCCTCGCTGTTATGTCGGTTTTCAAATGTAGTCTTCCCCAGTTTTGAGGTATTGCAACTTTAAGACACATAATACCAAATATACAAGTTACGGTGTTTTTGCAACATGATCATAGCATAGCAAGCAAACCCGCACGACACAATTACAACCATACCAAATAGACAATTAGGCACCAAAAAGTTAAGGAAAGAAAAAGGAGATCACATATAAGTTACACTAATAATGACTCGGCGATGATTGGCCTTGTCTGGAGCAATCAACATTCTTCAATCTGCCCCTCTTTGTCATTTCTGGTGAGAGTTGAACCTCACATTTTCAGCGATCCTCGCCTAGATTTATGATAAAGGGTGACGAGCCTTGCCTTTCATTGTGAGCAAAGTCGTGACCTTTGCTAAGCTAAGTAGCACCGACACTAATATCGACATGCAACACATAACACGACACGATACAATATGACACATCGACACGTTGTATATTAAATGTATATTTTTATGTATATATGATAAATTATCATTTTTATAATTATTTTAATCAAATTAATTTGATTCGAATTCACAATAAATAAATAAATAAAAAGAGAGCCTATAATGAATTTACACTAAAAATAATAATCCACGATTTGTTAATATCATTCATTATTTCAATTTAACAAATTAAACTCCATTCCAATAATATATAAAACTTGGAGTAAAAAAACAAAAGCAATCAACATTCTAAATTGTCTTATAAAAGCATGTTGGAAGAAAAGAGGGAAAAAAAACTTGGGTGGATGAATTGTATATCACGATAAGTAAGAGTTAGAAGAAAGAGAAAACTAGATTTTTCTTCTTTCCCCATTTGTTATTTTTAATATTTTTTATTTATTTATATATTTACATTTTGACATATCATTTATTGAAAATTTTTAAAGTTGACCCCGTGCATGTTGAAATCATGTCTCGGAATTCCGAACTCGCATGTCACTTGGATCGGAGAGTGTCGGGAAAAATTGACTAGGTATCGTATTTTCCAACACATGTTGACAGAGTACTAGAGAGTGTTGGAGTGTCTAACACGACACGACGCGACGCAAAAGTTCCCATAGAGTGTCGGTATTTCTTAGTTACTAAGATATCTCTCTCTGTTTGTTTAATCCACACCGTCATTAATTGTCTAGTGAGGCTTAACATGGTACGACATTGAATTCAACATAAGCACATTTTTTACGTGTTCAATGGAAAGGTTAAAATGAAAAGAAAAAAAAAACACATGGTTTAAACTAGGAAAAATTCAACCAGTCAAGCAGGCGGAGGAGGGGGCGGCCGCTAGGTTTCATTTTTCATTTTTCTAATGTATTTGCAACACGTTTTTTTCCTAACACTAGTTCCTAGGTCCCCAGCGTCCAAGACTAGGTCTCTAGTGCCCAAACCTGGGGCCATCGAGATCAAGGCCAAACCCAAAGCCCCAGTGTCCATGTCTTATGCCTCGACACCTTGAATCGGGTCCACAAAGGTCTTGCTGGGTCCCAATGCTCGAGTTCCAGTCCTCAACACTCGAGCCTAGGTCCACAAAGCCTAGATCCTTAATGCTCAAGCTTGGTCCATGGTGCCCAAGCCAAGGTTTATCAAGGCTGAGGCCTAGGACCCTAGTGCCTATGCTTGGGTCCATTGAGGATGAGCTCGAAACCTCGACACTTGCACCTTGGTCCATTGGTGAGGCAAATAAAGGTTTGGAAAAATTCGAACTCAATACCTTATCCTCTAATACCATAAGAGATTTCGTGAGACTATAATCAACTATACTAAAAGCTTAAGTCATTAAAAGAAAGTGTGATTTAATATTTAAACATTCTATCAATATTTATATACATAATGCCGTAATTCCTATACAAAATGTCGTGAGAAATAAGCCCTCTAATGGTTCATCTATGTTCATCCAATAACCGTAAATCTCATGTTGTTTTCGGATAGATAGTTGATAAATATATTTTCAATGATCCAATTATTACCAACTTTTAGGAAAACGATTCTCGGAGATTATAGAAACCTCCATTTCTCATGCATGGTACGGACTAAATCCACCATCATATCACACCAATCACATTTCATGAATCCATAAATAGATCCGACCCGCCTCGGGTCTCACCAAGAAACAAGTTTCGATACAACTTCTCTTCCGCGATTCGCCTCGTTCGCCACATTACTTACAAATCGAGTTTTGGTTTATACTTTCTGATGCGGATGAATGCGATGGGGATGGCGGAAGGGGGGACCAGCAACAGGCGCATCAATAATTAGGAGGGCCACGTGGGCTCGGTCACTGTGCGATGTGGTCCAAACGTACACAAACCAGCAGGTGTCGGTGTGACAATGAACTGGATTGTGGACGGATCCGATGATGGCGACGGAGCCCTGACATCTCGAAGCGACATCGTTCGTGCGCTACAATGATCGGAGACGCATGTGTTCGCCCCTTTGTACTTTCGAGCCTCCTTCTCCTGCTTCTGATTCGATGCTTGATCCTTCTTCCTTCGTATCGTTTTCGGTTGTTAGATCAGCTTTCAATGCAGTCCTCGAGTTTTAGTTGTTGTAATCAAGTCCCCGACGCTACATTGTTCCGTCCAGATTCCGCCAAATGAAAGGTGACACATACCATCGGTACCAACGAATGGATAGGGACTAGATCAGTGGCATCGTGATTAATCGATTTTGCGCTGGTCAAACTTCAGGTAGGCAAGAACTTCAATCAATTGCCTAATCAAGCATAATTTTCTATGTTTCTCCATCCGTTGCAGCATTCGTCATTTTCAACATCACACTTTCGGTGGCATCAATTAGCAAGTTTCGCTTTGTTAGAATTGGCAATGGAAGGGGTTTGATTGGAAACTAATTAATTCCGCAAATTTAAGGAATTGATTTTGCCAATCTAAAGTCAAAGATCACATCACAATGATATCGCAATTCTAGACTTTTGAGACTGATAAATACTCTCGACAAGATTGACATTTTCTTCACCAGGTTGAATCATAAGGGTTCTTTACAAGACCCAAAAGAAAAACCACTTTCTCGCCCTCCCTCCTTGGCAAGAATATTTCATAAAATAGGTAATGACACGGTAAATACATGAGCTTTTGTCCAATTTATTATACAATATTCGAACTTTCTTCTTATTCAATTAAGTACTTCAACTTTTTCAACGCGGGTCACTATAGAACTTCTGTTGAAATCATGGACAAGAATGCCACATTGGACATTAACATCATTAAATAATCACATGGGAAAAGGGGAAGTGGGGAATTGTAGTGAAGACGATTTAGATTTAGGTATGAGTTTCGACTCCCACGTCCTGCAATGAGGTATGACAAAAATTTGAAAGTGAGAATTAGAGTAAGACCGACCAAAAAAAAGAACTCTCTCCCCTTCACATAGAAAGGGGGGAGTTTGGCTTAGTAAGGCAAGCCACGTCAAAGGTTTAACTTTTGCTAAGTGAACAAGCCTTGTCAGCAAGGCTTAACTTTTGCAAAATAAGCAAACCATTAGCAAAATCACATTACACATCAATTTATGTAAAGGAGCATTTTCATTTAGTCAAATTTGGAAAGAAATCGAGATATTTGATTGAACAAAAGAGAAATTTAGGTATTTGGTTGTAAAAATGACGAGAACGTATGTATTTACAGCGTCATTATCCCTTCACAAAGACCATATGTATAAAGGGTACACGAAAATAGAATATATCAGGCCATATGCGTCACAAAAAGGGCGTCAATAACTTTTGTGGAAAAGCATAGGAATGGACTCTTCAATTTTGAGGGGGATGATTACATAGGAAATGATGAATCGGATGGAGGAGATGAATGAAGACGATAGATTGATAGAAAGGAGCAATTGCTCAAATGGAGCTGTCGCTATCTTTCAATTCACGTGGGCGTCGTTGCTGGCCTAGCCTCTGGGAAGGCTACTTCATCATTTTTCGTAAAGTACTCGGAGTTGTCCCAACGTAAAGTGGCAGAACAAGAAAGAACATGGTAAACTGAGAAAACAAAGACAACATGGTAGTACCACGAGTAACTATTATCGCTTAGCAGTTCCAACCCACCAACCTAATTCAATGTCACTACTCCTTTGGTCGATCCAATCTTTAATCGCAACAACAAACCTAACCCCACCTTCCATTTCCCACTAAAGTCATATCTTTGTTAGCACTTAAAAATGACCACCTTTTAGTTATAATTGACGAATAATAGATTTTGTTAATAGTAGCAGAGTTTAATGATTAGTAGAAATCATCAATGGAAAGAATAGACCATAAGTTGAAGAGCATCGACAACTTGTTGAGTTACAGATATCAAACATCGATTATAAAAAACCCTCACTTGAGGGGATAATATTATCGATATTGACATGTAACTGCCAAGATTTTTAGATATTGCTAGGCAATTATACTTATTGCCACTATTTTGGGATTTCATAACTTATGGTGGATAATGTAACTTATTGTAAGTACATATTGGATAAGAAAGTTACTTGTTATGAAAAAAAGATTGGAAAGCTATCTCTTTTAAATTTCATAACTACTCGTAACTGTATAATTACATTGCACTTTTTCTAAAACATCAAATCAATCATAAAGCTCAAACCTTTGTTACAAATTTATCTTTACTTTTTTGTAATTTAATCGACCTATTGCAATTGCTTTCTATTTTCATATCTTTAATTTTTTTTGTCATTTCCTTTCCTATCTAAGATCAATGAAGGATCATTCTAAAGTTTCAAAAGTAATTAATCGTCGATTCAATTTCGGTATAATATGTTTATTGATATATTATAAGATATTTCTTTGACACATTTTCGAAGAAACTATCCTAACATCAAGCTACACGAGACATCATTAGTGCCGGGAGACGCGATCATACTACAGAATCCCGTGTTCAAAGGCAACAATTTCGTCCAAGCCCTGTAAATCGCGTGAAGGAAAATCAAGCTGAGGTGGGGACCACAGAGATATTCATGCGAAAGATCCGACGGCAGAGGATCGATGCTGAAGGTGTGGCCCCCACAGGTACTTTCGAGAGCTGTCAGATTACTTGCCATTTTAAGGTGGACATGATGGAGATGGACATTAAATAGGGAGGTGGGGGGGACTCCATACTAAGAATGGCAAAGACATCACGTCAAGGGGAGTGGCGTCTTAGCTGTGCTTTCACTTTTACCTTCGAGCTGAAGTCGTATCACCGCCCCCAGCTCCCCCTCCACTACGCCTTTTGTCCTTTTTTTTTTCTTTTTTCTTTTTTTTTGGGGGTGGTTTGAGACTCACGAGGGGAGTTTTGTGTTTCAGCTTTGCTCCAGCCTAATTTCAAAATAAATATTTGTCTTATTTACACTGCATATCTGTATGAAGGATGTCAGAATCGAACCAAAATCGAAACTGTTCGATTCAAATATTTGAAAAATAATCATTAACTTTTTCGATTTGATTCGGTTTTCGATTCAGTTTGATTAATTGTTTAGAACCGAAATTTTCAACAAAAATTGAACCATCAACTTAAAATCTATCTTCTTTCTCGCCTCTTGTTTAATTTGTTTCCGATAAATAAGGCAAAAATAGAAAAATCGAAAAAAAAAATGAACCAAACTAAGTTTTTGGTTCGGGTCGGGTCATATAGGAATTGCACCTTATCGATTTGGTTTAGTTTTCCTGAAAACCTAAATCAAATTGAACCGTTTACATCCTACTTCATATTCACATCAATTCTTAATGGAAATATTATACGAATAATTCTTTAACTTTAACCAAAACGTAATGTAATTCATAAAATTTTAATATATTCGATGTGGTCTATGAACTTTGGTTCAATGTGTAATATGATCCCCGAACTTTAATTTATTCAATGTAATCCTTGGTATATTCAATTTAATTCTTGAATTGTACGAAAAAGTTCAATGTTATGTACATAATGGAAGGACATCGTTAAATATTTTTATATAGTTCATGGACTATATTAAACATATATTAAAAGTTCTAGGACCACGTTCGACAAAATAAAATCTTATGAATCATATTGTGTATTGGGTTAAAATTTAAGAATTATTTATATCATTATCTCATTTTTAATTTATCATTGAGTCTTGGAATCTTGACGATACAAAAAAACTCAATGCCTTTTCCAATTTTTGTCAAATAGGGAGTTATCATTCAATTCAGCACATAATCGACTAGGAATGATGACATCCAAGACCTTTTCGATTCATGTAATATTTCGTTTCTGTACTTGTATTCTGCACGACCAGTTATCATGATCAATTACACTATTTATTTGATATCGATTTCAACAATAGAAAAAGGCCATGCTCCTTCTTTTACTTTTCTTTAATTTTGTTTCGCAGCAACGTAAGGATTCATTACTCGATTGAGGCACAAAAGCGACAAAGAATTGCACAATTAGCGTGAGACCTTGTCATTTTAGATCAGATGAGGCCTCATGCACAACATTGGATTGGCGACAGCAATAAGACTTTCTTTAGGGGTTCTCGGCATTAATTTCGTGCCAGATTTGATGATGTGTTTTCTATCCATGTCTTTTTGTGCGCCTAACTCACGTACAATTGCTCATTCTCCATCGCTACGCCAATCCATGAGGTCGGAACCGTTCCTCAATCAATGTATCCGTGGCCAATGGGCGAGATAATGGCCAAGAAGACAAGAAATAAGACGAGTTATCCTACGGACCCGTACAATTACCTTCAACACCAGGCCATGAGAAACTAAAGGCCTATTTGTTAATTTGCTCAGGAACAATTGATTTTATTTTTTTGTTCTCAGAAACAAATTTGGAACAAAAATCCATTTGATAATTTTTTTATTTTCGGGAACAAATTTATTTCCGAGAATAGATTTGGAACATAATCAAAAAGTAAAAAAAAAAGTTTATTTTTTATTTCCGAGAACAACTCCAGAATTGATTCCCATTTTTCCTTCCTTTTCCTTTTCTTCTTCTTCAATGTTCAACCAGTCGCCGGCCTTGGGATGGTCGGCAATCGGCCAAAGGAGGGCTAGTGACCTCGCTGGAGGGTCGTCAGCCCTTGGCGAGGCCGAGCCTCATTGGTTGAGCCTTGTCGGTGACTAGGAGCTCACCTAGTGAAGGCAAGGCCGAGCCTCACCTAGTCGTTAATGAGCTCGACCTCACCAGGCTACTACAAGATTGGCGTCGCTTGGCCAAGACTAGGCCAACCTCGCAATGGCTCGGCGAGGCCGAGCTTGCTCAACCCCAACCAAGGTAAAGTCGAGCCTCGCCCAGTCATCAGCAAGGCTCGGCTGACAAAGCTTGACCTTGCCAGGGGTCGGCGACCCTCTTGCGAGATTATCGACCATCCCGAGGTTTGCGATCGGCTGAAGCTTGAAGGAAAAGAAAAGGAAAAAAAAAAAACAAAAAAGAGAAAAATAATAAAAGTATTTAAAAAATTTAAAAAATTGTAAGTCACAAAGCAATTTAGAGTTCCTATCAAATGCATTTATATTCTGGGAATAGAAATTTTGAACCACTATCCACTTCCAAATACCCATAAACTTGTCTAGAAAACATAATACAAAAGAATTATCTCTTAGTAAAAACTGTTCCCGAGAACAAAATAGTTACCAAACACACCCTAAAAGTACATTGTTCGCTATTGTCAATTGGGTAAGTGGACCCGCAAGAGGACGTGAAGTGGGTTTGTTTTGTTACCGGGGAATCGAGGGCTTTGTTCTCTTCTAAAAATATTTGGTGGCACGAAATGGAGTTGAATGGATGTCAAAGCTCAAAACGAATAGTGCAAATGAATGAGTAAAATTCACAAACATCACGAGTTTATATTGAGATGTGCATGTGAATTGTTGATTAAAATTTCCGAATAAAAGTGGGTTCAACTAGGTGTATTGACGGGTTTGAATTTAAACTCTCTCTTGACGATCTTTCCAAGTGAATGTATTAGATTTCCACTGTACACTTTTAGCAATTGATATTAGAGTGGATAATCAATTAGTGGTCCACTCCCAATGAGTTAGTATGAATAGCGATGGTCAAGTGATGGCCTCTCCCAATGAGTTATGTTTAAAAAAGTCCCATATCAAAGATTTGGTCTCCTCCTAATAAGTTGTATTAAAAAAATCTCACATCAAAAAATTGACATGACATAGAATAATTAATATATATTAGTTGGTATCAGAGTTGCAGGCTAATTGGTACCCTCCTCCCTTTTAATGAATTGTGTTAGAAAAGTCTCATGTCAGATAATGAACTGATGGTCTACTGGTAGACCCGTCCCAATGAGTGAGCTCTTTTAGAAAAGTTCTGAATCGGAAAATTACACTAAATGTATTGACGAGTTCCACTCTGAGTTTCTTGGCGTGGTGGTGGAATAGGCACATGACTCAATGGTTGAGGTGGGTACCGGACATGATGATGGGTTTTGGCTTGAGCTACCTCTCGGTTCTTGGTGAAGGCATCGGGATAGACGAATAGTTGAGTGTGGGCCTAAAAAGCGGCAACAGCTGGATGACTTGTTTCCGCGATATACCAAGTCCGGAGTTATGACCACGTCTTGGTCTCGTTTGATGTTGATTTGTCCATGTAAATCCTCCCGAAGCAGACCAGTTAGAACGAAAGGCGATGGCCCTCTTGCTGGCGTCCTTGTATTGTGTAGACACTGCATTAGCAGCTGCACCTTGTACCACCTTCAACCCCACCTAGGAACTTTAAATGTTGTCTATTAGCTATTATGTTTCAATTCCCATAAGAGCATGTCCTCATTCTTGTGATTTCGTTTTTTCTCGTCTGTTTTTTCCCCCTTTTCCGCACGTGTTGGTTGCCTTCCTTTCCTCCATTTTTCAGACCTTTGTGGCTTTGTTGCAGCACATTCTGATGCCGGATTCGAGCATGTCGCTCACCAGCATTTTGATGTCTAATGATAAACATGCGTTTGTTTCACAAAATTTCATAACATTATAAATTATTTTTCATGTAAATCATTTAAAAAGAAATGGTTAGTTTCTATTTATTTAATGGTTTAAAGAAAATGATTTCCTTCTCGTTGGGAATGAAAGTTGAAAAATGTTGATCGATTAGTTTTCCGTCATTTGTTTTTTGCCTGTTATACTTTAACTCTTAACTTACTTTTAGACTTTTATTTACCTTTTTATAAGGTGCAGGAGTTGAAACCCACATCTGAGATTAAACATCCTCACACCAACCCCTAAAAAGATGAGAATTCAAACTCCCCACCTCTCACTTTCCCTATGAGAAAGGTACAAGAAGAGGAAGGCCATTGGGGCTTGTCCCAATGGTTTAGTTTTTGTCATTCAAAAATCGGAAAGTGGGAAAATAATTTTTTGAAAATAGTTCTCCTTAAAATAAATGGACCATAAATTCCGTTAGGTATGCTTATGAAATTTCCTATGATAAGTTCATCTAGTAATGTATATTTGTTCAGCAAAAGTTGTCCAATCAACACGATGCATATCCGTTTAGTCATAATAGTTAAAAAGAACCAGAGCCCATGTCTAGACCATGGTAGGATTTGGCCATGTAGAAATAGTGTGAATAATAGGTTTTTAGAATGGAGCCAATGCGGCTAAGCCGGAAAGGAAATTTATGGTGTGTGAAAATTGAGCCCAATTGTTACCTAACTAGAACAAAATACAAAAAAAGAATATTGAACCGAAGTTATCTAGGCATATATCGATTCGTGTAGTAGCATTTGATGTCTAAGCGATATGTATTCGTTAGGAGAATTGTCAATCTCCTTAATTGCAAGTCAATTTACAATTTGATACATATCCATCAATTCAAGTGATTCAATTTTTTTGTATGATTACCGGTAAAAAAATGTAATCTTATCGTACATTTTATGATGCATGTTGTATTTTGAGAGTTATAAAATCATTGAAATTGAAGTTAAACGAAATAACGCAAAGATTTTTTTTTTTTATATTCGAATGCATATTTATGTTAAATAAAACAATCAAAAAGTCATATCTTCTTATGGATAGGAATCATTGTTTGCACTCGAAATTAAGATTTCTTTTTTTTAATACATAAATTTTACTCACCTTTTCATACTATATAGTGTTATCTATGAATTATGAATGCACATGTTATTTAATTTTACACCCTCCATTGGATCTTAGATTCGATTTGATTCAATTCGCAATACATTATTTGTGTATTAAAAAGTTAAATTCACGACATGCGTCTCGAAATACAATTATGCTGCAGACACAGAAAAAGGAATGTGATAGCTGCTTGTGATGAATCCAATTTGCCGGATAAAGAAACGATACTTTGATTAGCCATTTTAGCAACTATCGACCTCCTCATTCCACACAAATGTATCGGCAGCTTCCGGACTCGGTCCTCAAAAAGGAATTAGTTGCAGATTACGGCACGGCATGACATTCTTCGACTGGAGAATGAATGCCACAACACGTAAAAAGCAGCAAGGGGCAAAGGGTGTTCGGTAAACATCGCTCTCCAACGAATTGACGCAACCTATTAACCGTCGACCATAGAGTTAGATGATTGCCCACTTATGGACTTGTCTTATGTTGTTCATTGCGGGCTAAGAAGATCCCCTCCCCCGCAGAGTCTGGTCTACGCGTGTTGTCTTGTCACGGTTGCGCCCACATCGTTGAGGTGTAGCCAAAGAAAGAAAATAGCTGGTTGGTATTCAGCGTCCAACCAATTACTTCTCCACGAGAAGAAAACTTCCCTTTGATTACTTAGAAAAAAGAAAAAGAAAGAGAAAGAAAGAAAGCAGAGGAATTGTCTGGCATGACTTGCTCGAGTACTTCAAAACTCCTCCGCAAATGCAAGCTACCATTTTTGCTTCAAGAAAAGACCATGAAGATTAATATCGAACGAGAAAACTTCGTAGTACTTTTTATGCGAGATATGCGCGGTTTATAGATTTTAATTTTTCCAACACAAGTCAGCCTTTCTCCCTGTTAATTCAGATAGCATGTAAATTCCTAAAAGTATAGCCACCGACGTCAATGAAGCACCTTGTCATATAATATCACGGAGAAATTTTGTGTGCCCACTGCCGGCATACAAATAGTGTGGTCGATTATCTCATGTGACCTATTTATTTTCCTAGAATGCCAGAATTGAGAAAAAAACAGAGATGCTGCATATGCTGTGCAAATGTCACAGTGCAAGGAGATGATGCAATCCATGAATAAGGGACCATCAACTATCTCCCCTCATCTTAGGTTTCTCGAATAGTTTAAAATATTCTTAGGGACGGATAATACGGTAATTATATACATATGTAATGCGGAAAGTTTGATAAATGAGGAGATTTAATCTTTATCGTCAGATCAAGACGAGACTTATTGTTACAATTAGTCTTATATATATATAAAGAGCCTTCTCCCTTCATTTGTATTCATTTACTAGTGAAATACAATGAAACTCCTCCTCTCATTTGTATTCATTTACGAGTGAAATATGATAAAAACTCCTCTCTCTATAGTTTCTCAGTTAGGGACCGTGACCTATCACTTACACTTCTACATACCCATCATCTAACTTCCATCTCTTGGAAAGTTTTAAAATGAACTAAATAATTACAGGAAAAATCCATCGCTTGCACTTCCTAAATACTGAAAGAATCTGGGGAAGTTTAAAATAAACTAAAAAAATTACAGGAAAAATATAGGAAACTATCAAAATAAGGATATGCTTTCTTCCTAAATTCTCTACTAGAACCCATGGTTACCACATAGTCTTCAAAGGGAAAATCTCCACGTCTTTTTAAGTTGTTCTAAACCAAAATCAATGAAGTCTAACATCCTGGAGAAAATGGGTAGACGTTGCTGGTATTTGCAAAATACAGTCCATGCTTATACAACTCAAGCCAACTGAACTCCACACAAATTTTTCTAAATGCTTTTGATCCCAACGTCTAACCGTCCTTTCAATGGATATAAAAGTTCTTGACATAAACCCCCGCAACAAGGCTAAAAGTGACAAATTGTATGGTTAAGAAAATGATACCTCATATATCTGTCAACAAGGCTTTTCAAGACAGATTCTCTTGAGTCCAGATTCGCTACTAGGTATCATTAGGTGCTTCCCAGATCTCACGAAGCACATACAACGGTAAATGATTTTACCGTGACCCGTAATTCCATTTGATAGATTAATACGCAATAAAGAAAGCAGTGCTTTCAAATTAAGATCCTGGTAGATGCAAATATGACAGAATCTCCCACAAAAGCGGTTGTGGATATAAAGCAGGTTTAGCCCCTTCACTGAATGCAACATTTACAAACATCTCCTTATCAGAGAGGAAGAATCTAAAGAAGTTACTAATCCTACATTAAAAAAAGAAAACTGGCAAAATCATGTTCGG
Organism: Corymbia calophylla; assembly: GCA_014182845.1. Classification (NCBI taxonomy): domain Eukaryota; kingdom Viridiplantae; phylum Streptophyta; class Magnoliopsida; order Myrtales; family Myrtaceae; genus Corymbia; species Corymbia calophylla. The sequence continues at coordinate 43,392,058 of CM024700.1, read as the reverse complement.
TGAGCATAAGCTAGGTAAGTTGTGGTCACAGGTCCTCAACTTATATATACTATTTGTACAAACAATTGAGAATGAGAGAAGTTGAGCTACAAAAGAAAATGCCGCTGCTACCATAGTAGCGGCAAGAGCCGAAATGGGAGTAGGGCCTTCCATGGCATCAGGTATCCATACTTGAAGGGAGAATTGTGCCAATTTCGCAACCGCACCTGCAAATAAAAGAAAGTTTTGTTCTTTGATTAAAAAAAAAAAGAGAATTTTTTAAAAAACAAGGAAAATCTTTTGATTTATAATGTTTTGGAAAAATTTTGGAGTCCGGTCACGAGGTCTGAATATTATGAATCATAGTTAATATTTTGCAGTCTATTTCATGCTCCAGACACTCTAATGAATATCCGACAAGTTAAACCATCTATATTACTAGCTAGTTGCGAAAAGGAAATAAAGATCAAGAAATATTCAAACCTGGGAATGCGGCAACATGATCGGATCTTAGTGACTTCTAAAGAGACTTCTGCTTTACGTGGTGGGCTGATTCTACACGTTACAAAAAAGAGTAAAGTCATCTCAATTCAGTTGGTAAGTGTAATTAAAAAAAAAAAAGAAAAAAAGCCAATAGCCAGTTTCTTAAACTAATGCAAATTAAGCAAGGAAATCATTCAGGCTGAGATGTATGACCAAAGTAAACATAGACAGGCAAGTTGCATTACTGCATAGAAGGTTTACACCTAAGGCTTAAAGGACCATCTCATTCATCATGCGACTAAAGACATGATAAATATTACTGGTCACTTGAAACTCATTCTTTTAAGTTTGACAAGCCAGGCCCCAGCCCGATGGTCGATGGTTCTAGAATTACAAGCCTACATCACAGGAAACAGTACATAGGATTGCTAAAGGAGAGCAGAGAGCCAAGATATCAACCCTTAAGAACTCCTGAGGCATCAAACTTCTGTGCACCATTGAGGGCAGGAGCACGAGCAGCACAATGTCATCAATGGTCTTTGAAAATGGTTGTTTAAACAGTCAGTAAAATAACTAGCAGACAAGCACTCTACTACTCAATGGGAGGTTGTCACTGATGTCTACAACCTTCAAAGCTTACTACAGTTTGATATTTTTGCAAGCGAGATTATTGTCTCTTCAACATCCTTGATGGACATGCATTGTAAGAGCTGCTAATCAGCTATCACAAGAAGTCAATTAGTAGGGACTAACTTAGCAATCTCTAACCTTTTTGATGTCCAGGATCTACTATTTTTTTCATATAAACTTCTATATATAGCTAAGTGTACTAATATGATTCAGGAATGAAAGACCCTTTTTCTTAAAAAGGACAACTTGTTTTGTGGAAGGATTTCGTTGACCGAATTTGAGTGGTGAAACAGTGTCAAAATCATTGACCTTTTCTGCAAATCATGAGGACTACAGATGTAATATGCACCTTGGCTTTGGAGTGTGATTGCCATCAGCAAGGTAGCACGTGAGCTCTGGACAGCCTAGGATGTAAAAGTGACACTGATTGGTAAACTGAAGAGAACAGCAACTGTGCTGTGGGTTAGTGAGAACTCAAGTCTGACATGGAGTCGGAAGGATTTGTTATTTGACATATAAGTTCAGAATTCACTCTCATTCCCAACTTTCAACACCAGCATGTTCCAATAACAAGTGATCTACATGGACATAAACCTGATAGTTGCACTAGGCTTCAACCGTGCCGCAATTCTACCCTGGCAAATGGTCTCGATTTAGCTACTGCCGGAAAAAAAGGACTTTCATATATTGTATTGAAGTTGTATATATTAATGGACTCACATATTACATGCCCTAAAGCTATTAGGATCAAAATGAATAGGCTTTGATTGAGGTGGCTCAAATTGGGGACCAACATATTATGTCCATCTTTGTGCCCGATAGAACATGCCAACTACCCAAGATCATGTGCTCCACCAGAGTTGATAAAGTGCTAAAAACATATTGAGATTTTAAATAATATATGGCCAAATCTGCCTTCAAATCTCATAAGCTTCATTTGTTTATCACTTGAAGTTTACAAAACTTTGACTCTACTTGAAAGCTTACTTTTTTACCCAACAACATTGAGTAGTTTATCAAGAGAACTCACCTTGGACTGAAGAATCTTTTGGCTGTCAATAAAGTATTGATTGGGATGATTGATGCCAGCATCACATGTTGATCCATGAACAGCTTCAAATGTTAATGTACATGCCACCTGAATTCATGAGAAAAGAACATTCATAAGCACCACTTTAATGGTAAAGGGAAGTAACAGCGCTAAAAAGCAAGTTATGGGGTATGTTTTCAGACCTGATAATGTCGGTTTTGCACTTTGTCAATTATGTCGTCCATTCCTCGATTACCTACTCCCATTCTACCAAGAGCAGCCCTTAGATTCTCTTCACTGTCACATACAATTGATGAACCAAGATCAACACGTATGGCTCCGTATAAATACTGTCTTTGTTATGTTTCAGAAGCAGCATAATGTTGTAAGATGGAGTCAGATGTTGCACTATAGATATCACCATAAAGATGGATGCAATAGCGTTGGCTTAAAAAGAATATAATAAGTAATCTATGAGGTTAACCACAGATTAAAATCCATACAAGCATATAAAACTTCAATTAAGGAGCCGAAACAAATTCTTAAACCATTGAAATAAGAAGAATTGTGCACGTGATCTGGTAGCCTGAGCAAGTCTTGGCTGCACCTAGTGCAGGTGAGTGAAACTCATGCAACTTTAGAGCTGTTGGGTCCCATGCGGGGCCCACCTCATACAACAGGGAATATGAGTTGGGCTTACATGCACCGGAGCAGCCAAGATGTTCCTTGTTACTACATGCACCTCTTCATCTAACTCAAAATTGGTTCAAGCAAGTAGAAATTAATACAGCAATCAGATAAACAAGAAGCAATTCTTATCCATTATTAGAGCATCAGCACAAACAAAAATGTGGAGCTCCAGTAAGACAGCTTTCTAGATGCCTCTACAGCTTAGAATGAAAGGAGATGATCCAGTTAGGCAGTTACACATGTTTATTCAACTGATATAAACATCACTATCATATGACATGGTTGTTATTATGTAGTCTGTTCCTAGGCATAAGGAAATTTAATCACCAGTAGTCAAGATCAATTGTACAAAAGCTTTCATTGTGATTTTACTAAATCACAAGCAGCTTAGGTGTTGAATTCTGTCCAGAAACATCCAGGCCTTCTCCCATTATCAAATAGTATTTAAATGTCATAATTGATGACATGACAGTCATTGTGTTATATGTGAAACAATGATACTGCAATCCTAATCCCGGAGGTCAGGACCATGTACATGCCCAGTCAACACCCTCTCCTCCTTGCAAGAGTCGAGGAGGAAGAATGACTGGCATCATGAGTGAGGCCAAATAATTCAATGATCACCTTGTTACCTAAACAAAAAACATCTGGACTTTTCTTCCATGGAATACATAATATACACCATAGGTGCCTAACAAACTATTACCACATTTCAGCAAGGTTTTCAAGTTATGTAGGATTTGCTATCCAATATTCAGAAAAACAGCAGGCTCCCAAGCGTAGTCAAACAAGAGACAAAAAATGTCTCTACTACCATCTCTCAGGCCTCGTCCATGTTTCACAACATGAAAAGTAGGTGGAGACTTTGAAGAAATTCCTTGAGAAACATAGTAATATTATTTTTAAAATGTTTTATAGCAACAGAGAACTGTGATGCTATTTAGCGAGCTTTAACATGGTTATTTAGTACTATGAGGTGAATATGGAAATGGTGCTAATTCCATGGCCTAAAATGCTGTGACTCCAGAAAAATCAGTGTTTCCTTCTCCTTGCTCCTTGGCCTCATTCATAAATTGACATGTACATAACCTTACAAGTAGAGGTTGGCAGTTAAAAAGTTTTTCCTTCACAAATGTTTTATGAAATATCATTAGCACTTGAATTGAACCTGAAATGTCGGAAAGGACACCCGTGATGATCCCCAACACCAGGAGTTGATGAAATGACCTTTTGACAAGAAAAAGGTGTGTAATCCTACAATACCAATAAGAAAAAAGATGATGATGTATTAAATTTACAGAAGCTAAGGGATATGCAAAGAGAATATTGGTTTCACGATGCAATTTGTCACATTGTTGTGGCAACTGCCAAAAAAGAACAACAGGTACAACATCATGTAAATGGTTATCAAGTACGTCATTCCCATTTTTGCAAGGAAGGTCATGGAGAAATAAAGAATGCTTACTACTCTTTTCCCTTCTCTTCCATAATTGTGCCGTATGTTATAAGCATACTCTTTTTCAAACCTTTCAGCACCAACCTACAAGAAAATAATCCATCATGAAGTAACTAATGTACTATTTAAGTTGCATACAACAAACGCACAAATACTAAGAACAATACACCACAAGAAACACTATGCCACGTCTCTACCCAATTACGAATCATTCATATGCTTAATTTTGAACCCAGTGGTCCCTTGAAAAAGAAGGCTTTGAGTTGGTTTTCTCAATGAATATAATTTGGATTAAAATTGGAATTAATGCCTAATTAGTCAGAAACACCTCCAATGCCTTTTGCTCATTAAAAAAGCTTATGGTGTCAAAGTAGTTGCAAGATCTCTGTAAGTGAAGCAACAACTCTATGACAATCAGTGGATCAATCAAAATAAGAGCGAAAATTTCTCAAAATGAAATTCAATGGCATGGCAATTCCATGAAGAGTATTGTACTGAATTCAGTACTTACGAAACTTTAAGGCCTGAAGTAGGATATGTTTCAATTCAAGTATCACTAAGTAATGAGGCAATTCTAAGAGCAAGCTATATGGCAATACTATAATATGGGCTTATTAAAGAATGGATGTCTGCGTGGATTAGATACACGAAACAGTTTCATTACCCATGCCACCAATCTTGCATTTGGGCCACCCACTTAGGCTTTGGCTAGTGTCTTAAAGGTCCATGAGTTATTGGGGATTCTATGAGCTTACAATACTACGTAGATGCGCTTCATCATCATCGGCATCAGCATCATCATCATCATCATCATCACAGAGAGAGAGAGAGAGAGAGAGATGGATTTACAACAATCATATGACTCTCCTTTAATCCCCATTTCCTCTTGAACCAAGAAAACACATTCATGAAGATCAAAGCATCAAAATTACACTAACAGCGACAAGCAACAGTTAATTCTAGTCACTTTCCAACAAAATGGCAACTTTTCTTCATTAACTAGAATCCTAAAATATACTGCATGAGATACTAGTCACCATACCTTCTGCAAGTACATCTGAACAGCAGCATTGTACGCTCACAACATGCGTATAAGGACCCATGCACAGCATGCTCGCACATACATATGCATGCTGGCAAATAGAGATGCAAACTTAACTAAGTACAGAGGACCCACATGCACCAATCTATGTATGCAAAGTGATGCTACAGGTGGTTATCAACCTCTAAAATGTGCTTCACAACTTCCATGAAGACCTCAAAGTTAACATGGTTCATGTCAATGAACAATAGAGGAATTCCAAAATTGGTCATTTACCAGTTAACAAATCTGTTGAATATCATATATCCATTTTCCAATTGCCATAAACAATAGCTATAGTAAACCACATATATGCTACCTCTTTAGACCATTCTTTTTCTCTACTTCCAATTAAATGCAAACTAGTGTGCACATGCACTCAAATATCTGCTTGCATAGCAAAATACCTTGCGGTACACCAGTGCACCTTTATCTAATTATTAGCACGAACCATATCTCATAAATAAGGCACGATCCCCCATAAGAAGCATGTGTAGCAGTTTCTCATGCCAATAACTACATGTGCCCGTGAAGAGAAGTGGCATTAGCTCGACAGATGACCATTAATTAGTTATCTTTTCACCCTTAGCCTTTTCTTCTTAAATAGAGGAAAGCAGGAGAAAAAGTAAACATAAGTCTTCAAGGAAAAAGATCTCAGATGACCAGAACACTTAGAAGCTAATGTCTGATGCAAAAATAATACACCAACTTACCTTCTGGGAGAATTCAGCTCTCCAGAATGCAAGTGCATCATCCAGCTTCAAGCCAACTCCCTGCATACAGACGGACAAACTTGAGAGGGGAAAAAGGACTACTGATTAATGGCTAGCAAAACATGGCAATCATCCTATTACAAATAGCCATCTCAGAATCATGATCATAATCTCGTTAGCTTTAGCAGATATTTGGTATCTACCAGTGCTTTTTCTGTTTTTATTTTCTACATGTACCAAATTGCAGAAATTTCGCTACATTTAACTGTTAATCAAATCAATTGTGGAATGAATTCATTATCCCTCACTTTTCAGCAAAATACTCCATGGAGACCATTTAATAATAATGTTAAATTATGCGATTATAACCAGATTTTCCACTATAACAAAAGAAAAGTTGTTGTGAGAAACATGTGATCGAGCAATATAATAAACATAACAAGGAAATAAATTGGGCACCAGATTTACACGGTTCCGTCAATGAGACTTATTCCATGAGGAGAGCAGCACAAGATTCCAATCTAGATTAAGTGAACACGGCAGAGATTACAACCATACTCGAATCATTCAAATTCTTTCCCAACCCCAAATAAAATGACTCACGGTGTTTAGCCCCATAATTCCTTGAGAGACAATTTCTCAATTTCACAAAGGAATTCACATATCTAACCACAAGATTTATTGGACACTGGATTTTCACATTTCGGTTGGCGGGACTAATTCCATGAGAAGTGCAGCACAAGATTTCACTCTAGATTAAGCAATACAATGAAGATTACAACCATACTCGAATCACTCACACGCTCTTAGTGTTTCCCAAGCCCCAACTACATAACTCATAGTATTTAGCCCTATAATTCCTTGCAAGACGATCTCTTAATCTCACAAAGGAATTCACAAATCTTACCACAAAATTTATTGGCTTAACCACTCGGTCTCTTAGATGCTATCTATGAAAAATATCCACTTTTCATATATATAGTATTTGGATTCATAATAGCAAACCCCTTTTAGTTAAACAACTTTAATCAGGAAACCTACTCAGATCACATTTCCATTACAAGCTCAAACTTGAGACATATTTAAAATAGAAACACTCATAACATGTCAAGGTATGACAATTAACATGTCAATTGAAAAGTTTAAATCTTAAAGCAAATTTATAGTGATTTTCATGCATCGCAACTACTGTCCACATTTCTACATATTGAGATATGATGAGATATGGAGCCTCGGATAACCATAAAATGCCAAAGCATAATTAACCTTGAGAAAGAGACCTAATTGCATCCTCCCTCCATGCTTTAAATGATGGTCTTCTTTCAACTACAATTTAGAGCAAAAACAGGAATTAAGGAGATGAAGAAGAGGGAAAAAGGTTGTGACGCAGCAGCAGAGTAGAGAGCTTTGCTTTAGAATTATAACACGTACCTTGTCATAGAGGTGACGCATACAGAGAGGGAAGGAACTCCTAGCCAAGTTATCTATATCTTTTAGTGATATTTCAGCAGATTCTCTTGGCTGAATGTGCAATTTGTCTAAATCAGCACATAAGAGATTCTAAAATAAACTTATTAGAAAGTGATTCAAATAAAGGTATGAATACCTGTGAATAATCAGGACCCAAGTAGCTCATCGACAACACTTCTACAATCTATAATGTTGTTATGAAAAAAAATAGTGAAAAGAGGTCTGAGGTCATGCGTAAAATAGATAGCATTGTTACTTCTGGGCAACACTTACAGGGGTCAAGCGATCTTTCTCTTGTTCTTTGATAGATGAGGTCCATTTCCTGCAAACAAAAGTAGAATTTGACAGAGCCAACAATTACATCGTCTCCTTACCAAATATCAAGCAAGGAGCAGCATCTAACAATATACAGAAACCATCAACCAAACATCAGAAAGAATGAGATTAAAACACGCCATGTAATCTCCCTCATTTTCATTTCTTATTTTAGTCGAAAATGCACTATCTCTTAGAATTCAGATAGCTTTTATCTCTATTGACGTCTTGTTAGAGTTGTTCCCTACTAGAGATTGCCTTTAAAATGAGGCCAAGATAATTATTTAATAGAGAGAAGATGGTGTTCAAAAATTATATCAATAGAACCTCATTTTTCAGTAAAACCAAGGAATGGCTCAGCATGCGAAGCCTTTGCAGCCAATTTGCTTGCATCTGAAAAATGTCCTAGCTGCATGCAACCTCTTTCTTGGTTTTATGCATCAACTACCCATAATGTTATCTTTGAGACCAATAATTAGCTAAAAGTAGACACCAAAATATGGCAAGCTTAACCATGAAAGATAAAATTACCTGTTTGTCAGGATGAGTGCTTTTGATAGAAAACTACGGAACTGTGTGACAACAAGAGAGACCACCTGAGGAGAAAAAAAATAACATCGTCGAGCCATCAAGCAACTGAACCAAGTTGACAGTGATATGACATATCAAAAATTGAAGAACATTGCATCACCTGATTCATAGCCACATATGCATTTCCTTGATGAATATACACCCTGCGGCTAGCTACAAGTTCTGGAACATCTTCAAAAGGTACCTTCATCAGGTTGAGACGAAGGTAAGTAAAGCAGCCAATCACAGCCCGCCAATCTGGTCTCACTGACCAAACTCAAGATGCTCAATAAAGATGCTCATACTTTCATAGATGTGTAGCACTTGACTCAATGAATCATTTGTAGTACATTCAATCGAAAAATTTCAAAACAAGTATCTAGCTCAGCTAATATATTGTAGTAATATCAAACTGAGTAAATTGCAAGTAATCAGAACTTTATTAGAAAGAAACATAGACGAAGTGAAGTTAGATTAACCTCACCTTGTAAAATATAGCATCCGCTGCAACAGAGAAAGGTCAAACAAATTTGGTTAGAGTTTGAACAAGTAAGAGATCTACTATACATGATTAATAGCTACTGATCAATGAGTTGGGCTGTAACTTGTGATTTACAGAAGATGAGATAGAATATCCTCAGATTCACCCAAACTTTTCTCTTTGAATTTAGCCATCGCTCACTTTACTGGAGACTGAACAGACATGCGATGGGGACATTGTGAGGCAAGCCTTTAGGTAATAGCAAAATCTAAAACCTTTCTACAGAGTCATTCTTTTCTAAGGGCATTGCCGCATTATGACGGATACATGATTTGTAGTCTGCGTATTTAACTCAAGGAAAAATGTTAACAAACAGTAATTAATCAAAATTATTGCACCTGTTGGCTGAGGCTGACCAAAGGAACGTGCAACCTGGCTCAATTTGTCCTTCACACTCTGTAAGACAACAGATCAGGACAACTTTAATAGCCTTTGTGGAAGGTTCGAGCAAGTATATACATTGGGGCAAATAAGGGTTTGTTCAACTTCTATGTTTCCAGTCAAACAATATGGACGCAAAAACTAGAGTGTCAAAACTTGTAATCCATTAACTCACTCTCTTGTCGTAATCCAACCATGTAAAGGGTATCTTCCTACCTCAAATTCCGCAGTATTAACTGCCTTGTAGGGGAGGTTGAAACCAGCCATAAGTGCTCTCTGAAAGGAAATGGCATGGGATGCAATTAATCAGTCCCCCTGCGTCAGCCCCAAAAGCATGGTGATGCACAAGAAGATTAGTGTCTACCTGAGCTTCGGGACTTTTACCCTTGAAACGATATCTGAAGAGCATCGTCTCCATTGAGAGAAACCACTTCCGTAAATCCTCACTACAGGAAATAAAACCCATTGAATAGAAGTTAAATAAAAAGGAATCAATTATGTAAATTAGGCAACCAGCGCAGAACAGTGGAATCATACGTTCTACAGTACACGAGACGCAGGACGAAATGAGAGATGACATCCTTGTTGACAGCCTCCGATGGCTTAGGATGCCTCATGTGTGTTCTCCACAGTTCATCAACCTACACAACTTCAGACCGATAAGTAATTGCAGCCACAAGAACAAGCTTAATCACACAATACCAGTGGAAAACGAACTTCTCTAATACAATTCCCCCGGCCTTACCAATTTTTCCATCTCGTCGGGCTTCTTTCCTCGGGATAATCCATCGGAGATCGCCTTGAGAACTGCATCATACATCGATTCAATACAAATTCGTTGTGAATACGCTCAAGAAAGAGAAAGAAAAGCCATCGATACGAATTGAATCTTCGACCAGTTCCACTCCCCACGCAGCCAGCGGCATCAAAAGGCGAAATTCCCGGAGAAACGAGAGCGAGAGAGGATTCGAGAGCCGGATTTAGAGAGAGAGAGAGGAGTACCTCGGAGGCGATCGACGGCGAAAGCCTCGAAGTCCTCGAGCCTGACCTCGAGCGGCGGAGCGGAGCGGTAGAGAGGGAGGGTCGGGGCGGCGGCGGCGGCGGCGTCGTCGTCCTGTTGGTAAACCCTCCGCGTCCGAAGGCTCTGCATCTCTCTCTCTCTCTCTCTCTCTCTCTCTCTCTCTCTTCGTTCTGGATCTCTTCTTCTTCTCTGCTCTGCTCGCTCTTGAATAGCGCGCGCGAAGCAGTGCCAAAAGGCGGGAAAATGGCGGGAGATGACGTCATCGGCGCCCGACGCCGAGCCGCTTGCTCGGTGGGGCCGAGGGGCTCGGCTCGGCGAGTGAGGAGGAGGGCTTTTGCTTGTGGTACAATCGGCATTGCGGCCCACCGGATCTCGTGGACCGTCGCCGCATCCGTAGGCTCGAACGTTACGATTTGTAGGCCAGGCCCATCGGACGGACCGGTCCGGTTCAAATGTGAAATTATCGGTTGAGGTCCGACCGTTCGGAATCGACCCGTTCAACAGTAAAGACACCACTGACTTATCTAAATGATTGAATCATCTCGTGCGGTGGTTTTAAACAGGTTCGAGCATCCAAAAGGAATTTGTTAGGATAATCCTTAGGACGCACAAGCCCTCACATAAATTAAGAATTAACACCACGAAAATCCCAAATTGTTATGTACCCAAACTAATTTTTTGAACAATAAAAACCTCAAACTAATACATCCATGATAAAATCCCAAATCAATACATTCATTAACTGTCACGTCTTATTTAACACAAAAATTTAACAAAAACTAAGGCTCCATTCATTTTGTAGAAAACATAGCGTTTTTAGAAAATGTTTTCCAATGCGCCATTTTTTAGGAAAATGACAATTTTTTATGGTATTTGATTGAAATATGAAATTGAAATGTAGAATATTTTCCACTGTTTGATATCTTATTTGATTTTTCTCCATATAATTCTTTTCATATTTTTTTTTAGTTTTTTTTTTGTTCTTTTGTAATATTATTTTTTTGAAAATTTTGAATTTTGAATTATTTTTATTTTTTTCTTCTTTTCTTTCCTATTGTTTTTTATTTTCTTTATTTTTTCTCTTCCTTAGCTGATCGCCGCAATGGTGAGCTTTGCCGTCTAGTGATGCTCAAATCAGCAATGTTCGAGCGCTGCCAAACAATGGTAAGGCTAGGGCTTCATAGATCAGCAACATCTGAGCATCACCAAACTGCGACAAGGCTCGGGCCTCGCCGATCGGCAACGCCTGAGTGTCGCCAAAGGCTGGGAGGCTTGGGTGTCGCCGATCCGTGAAGTCCGAGCCTCACCATTGTTTGTTGATGCTTGTGCCTCGCCAGATTGGCAAGCCGCAAACTCACTAGCAAGCTTAGCTCGACCATGGCCGGTGACTAGCTAAACAAGAAGAAGAGCAAAAGGAAAGAGGAAAAAAAAATAAAATAATGAAAAATCGATTTAATTGAAAAATAATAATAAAAACTTGAATTTAAAAAAATTTTAAAAAATAGAAAGAAAGAAGTGGGGATCAGTAGAGGGTGTGAGATAAAAGAAATTGAGTGTGAAAAATATTTTCTCCAACTTGAAAAATGAAAACATTTCTCTCAATTTTATAAGACTTTTTCCCTTCATATAAAATGTTTTCCTCAATCAATACATTTTCCGTGAGACGAACGCTGGAAAATCCGGAAAATATTTTCCGTGAAACTAATGGAACTTAATAAAAGGTAAATTTTTCAGGAGTAAATCCGTCCGTTATAACTGTACCCGTTCAAGGTTAACCCCATAGATTAATCTTCACCTTCACGCGGCAATCCCTCGTCCAGCAGAAACCAAGCAAAGAGTTTGCGCTTGTAGTGGTCGAGAATCAAGAGAACAACGCGAGCGGGATTTCGGAGCTACCACATGAATAATAACATTTTTCAGGCATTAATAAGCAGAGTCTGAAACGATCATCATCTTCGCATGCTATGTAAGTAGCAGGTCTAAAGAGGGGGCGGAGGGACCCCCCCTCTTTTCTTATTCTCGACACTTCCCACTCGGAAGCTCTTGGTATATCACTCGCACACTACCAGCAATAGTAAATAATAAGTGCATAGAGAAGGCTACAAGCTCGGAACACAAGTCGCCGTGCTGTCGTCGTCGCCGTCGCCGTCTTCGCGCTCCGGTCATCCGACAGCTTCCGTCCGCTTTTCAGAGCTCCAGCACCAGATCTGCATTCACCATAGTATCAACGAAGGAGCTCAATTCTCATTCGCGAGTGCCAAACAGTCCGAGAAAGTCTTGAACGCCATTGAGTTTGAAGAGAAGCATCGAGACCAGGTCGAACAGGGAGCATCCGTGGGTGTATACCGGCCCGTATATACGAGACTCAGGACTCGTTTAGCTTAAATTACGTAATAATTTTTATCCGTTGATAATTTTTTTTTCTGTCTTTCTTAACGACGCTTAGATTTTCTACTTTCTATATGAACTTTTTCATTTTTATTTGAGTAACTTATCGATTTTTTTGGAATTAAATGACTTAATTATGTAACCAACTCTTTTTTTTTTAATTTATCAAATTTTTGTGTCTTTTTCTAATTTTTATTTTTCATTCTTGCAAACACATTAAGCTTAACAAATCTTATACGAATTTACTGATTTTTATTTACATGACTTATCAGTTTTTTCATGGTTACTAACCAATTTTGGTTCTCGGAGTCTCATCTAAGTTGTTTACTAATTTTTCCTATCGAATTACCAAATTTTTTTGCCTTGCTTACCAACTCTTACCTACTCTTTTTGGAAGTTCACTAACTTAGCAGCTTTCTTTCAATTAAGTTATCAATTATTTTGGGTTACCAACTCTTATTTGAGTTACTTATCAATTCTTATTCGTTACTTTTAAGCCTACCTTTTTTTTTATTGAGTTATCACTTTTTTTTTACCTTGCTAATCTTTTAAAGTTATGAACCATTTTTTTAGAAATTGCCAATAGAATTAGAGTAAATACCAACTTTTATCTAATTATGTTAACTATTATATAAAATTGCCTACATTTATTTGAGAAATTTAGCAACTTTTTTCAACTATGTTACTAACTTATTTTGATTGCTAACTCTTATTCGAGTTGCTTATTAATTCTTATTTGTTATTTTAAGCGTACCAGTATTGAATTATCACGGTTATCTACCAACACTAGTCTTGTATCTTATTTTTAGGCTTACCGATTTTCCTATTGAATTATCTGTTTTTATCTGGCTGGCTAACTATTTAAAATAAACATATTTTGCAATTGCTCTACCAAGTTTAGTAAGCTCTAAGGCTTTAGGTAAAATATTTGTGAAGTCACATGTACATATATACGATGACTTTTCGAAATTATAGAAAATACTTTGGCAATTCCAGTGTTTTTTTTAAGGTGTTGGAAAAAAGGAGTAAGATATACATGATATTGGGGAGAAGGAATAAAGTATTCTTATTATTTTGACCAATACTAATGTGATGGATAAATTATTTATTTTTCTTTACAGAAAAAATAGTAAAAGTATTCTAATTCATGCGGAGAAATAGGAAAATTGGTTATTGATGACTAAAGATAAAGAGAAAAAAAAGGAAAAAAAATTGTCAAACCATTTATGAATTTCTTATATGAATGCCAATTCAATCATAAACTTTCTAATTTCGCCAATTTAGTCATAACATTTGCGTGAAATTTTAATGTAGTTATTTCGATCAATTTTCGTTAAAAATTGCTGATCTAGTAGTGTAATCATCACCACTAACTTATGTGGCACACTGCTACATTAGCGACTTATGACGGAAATTGACTAAAAGGACTATATCAAAATTTCATGTAAAGGTTTCAGATTAAATTAGTAACATTGAAAAGCTTATAACTGAATTAATATTTGTACAATAGGACTGATGGACAATTTCATCAAGATAAAAGTTGGCAACCAACTGGTAAGTCGAAAAAAAAAGGTTGGCGACCAACTGGTAAATATCGACTATGCTTTAGCTGCTTATTGACTTTTGTTTGATCTTGTAAATTTAGCAATTGTCTAATTTATGGAGTTACGACTTTTATTTGCCTTGGCTATCAATATTTCTTACTTAAATTGCCAACGAGTTTTGAACTCCTCTTGAGTTAATTACCAATATTTATGTGGATTTTTTTTAATCAATTACCAACCAATTTCTCTTATCTCCGACAAAAGAATTCTCTTATTATTTACCAACTTTCATTACCTTCTTACTAACGTCTCAAACTTACTACCTAATATACGTAATTGTCATCCTCTATTTGGTTGACTCATCGAATTTTTTTTTCTTTTCTGAATAAGTGCCCTAATAGAAAAGTTGGTAAACTAAAAGAAACAAAAAAAAAAATATTGGTAATTAATTCAAATAAGAGTGGCAACCTAGAAGGGTTGGAATTAATTGATAACTTAATTGGAAAAAAATTGATAAATCAATTAAGTTGAAATTAGTAAATTTCACATGCGAGCCAGTAAATTTTCGTTGGTTTACTGAAATTTCCTAATATAGAAAAACATCAGTATCTACAGAAAGAATGATAGGATGAGCACGGCACACGCAACTTACAGTCCGCATCAGTCTTGATCCAGCACTCCCTGTTCCCATTGGATTCGTCCCCGGTGACCAGAATCCGGGCGCGATTCGACTGGCTCCTGAGGCGCCGGATCTTTTCCTTCAGGAGGATCTTCTCGGGGACGATCACGATGTCTTCTTCAGGAAGGACCTGGTTCCCGATGTTGTGCCCGTGGCCCCTTGTCGCTTTCTTCTTCACTTCGATCTTCTGCTGCTCATCAGACTTCTTTGCCGTGGCTGCGTTTTCAGGGTGGACTTTCTTGTGGAACATATGCAGGATCTGCACAGTACACGGCAGGTGCAGCTACCTGAATTAGAATGCAGCAATTCTGTGTGCTTCAGGAGTACATGAGAGAACCATCTTTACTTCAGCCAGCAAGCATAGAGAAGGACTCTAGGAGATCATTAAACCTTTCAGACATTTCACGAACTGCATAGATACAGCGCGTCGATTGCATATCGCCATATGTATGCTCATCTGTACTCAGATCGGCCTAGGTTAACCATCCTTTGCTTGGCAAAAAGGACAGTTTCTATTGCCTATTTTGGAATCTATTCCTATGTCTGTTCACATTCATGTGAGGACATGCACTTCGAATTCCTAGTGTGATGATGTGATGCTAGAAGCGTGTACCTTGTGTAGCTTAGTCTCTACCGAACCAGAATCGGAACTCATCCCTGCATCAAAAGCGGAGCTCCGGGCTGCAGGATTGCCATGAAGGGCCTTCTTTTTCAGCTTCTTCTTCACGAAATGCACCATGGAACCGTCCCCATCCTTTTTGCTGTAGCCATACTCTTCCTCGGTCATCTTGGTCCTCTGGAACAGCTCTCCGAGCGATGTCCTGTGCTCCTTCTTTTCCGCTTTAGGTGCTTCCAGCACTTCTACTGCTGAGCCGAACAAGTAGCCCTGAAGCGGGCACACAGAACTCCCGTTGCTTGAATTGGTCTCCTGCGCTTCCACCTTTCCACCGAGAGTGATGGTGCTCCCGTGGCTGCTCCTCCCCGTGCTGACGTGGCTGTTCCTCCCTGATGACTGGTTGCCCCACTCATCCTTGTTCGCCTCGGCAGCGAGCACCTTCTCCAGCTCTTCATTGATCAGCTTCAGATCGTTCTCAGTCACCTCGGTCTCTTTCTCAGTTATGTTCTCAAGAGAGTAGGAGAAAGTCGGAGTTGCAGGAGGTTCAGGGGTGAGAGCGGGCTCAGAACCGAGCGTGCCAATCGCTAGGAAGCCATGGAAAAGGTCGGTTATCTCAGCAGCTAATGGCTCTTCCTTGTAGTGTTCTTCGTCCTGCGAAATGGCCGATTCCAAGCAGGCAAAGGACTTTCGGAGGAGTTCGCGCTGAGACTGTTTGAGGTGCTCGGCACCACAGCTTCGCCTCTGAGAGAATTTCTGATCATCTAGACACGGCTGTCCTGAAAGACAATTAGATGGATAAGGCCGCGTGATACGCTGGAAAGAACTAGGATAACATTAGTGAGAGTTTCCAAGTACGAAAGGCACATCTATGTTGGTTGGTCTTTGGTTTTCACGAGATCGAGAGAAAAATCTCTCATGGACAATAAGTTCTCTTAACCTGTGATCTCGGCCTTTCAGATAGCAGTTAATTACTGTGGCATTGCCATAAGAAGTCACACATCGCATCGACGGTATCACCCTCCTCGGAGCCTTCCTTAGAGTATGATTGCGGTACGCCCTAAGTCGATTCATGCAACGTTCTTACGTTTACAAGATCAGTACTTAGTAACTCCGTCGAAGTTTGACCAAGCTAGACACGTTGTGATCGAATCCGCACCTACATAGTCCAATCTCTAGATGAGCCCGCTTCAGAGAAACAAGAACTTATGCGCCCGAGACTTACCTGCGGTGGTGCCAAAATCCTTGAGTGGCTCGTGCCCGTTTTGCCGTAACTTGCGGTGCATCCAACCAAGTAACTGCAGATACCAGAACAGAACATTCAATTCGCCAATCTTTCGGGACCCAACACAAACATTAGCATCAGAATCGGGGCTTTACCTTCATCTCTGATTGTCCGGTAAAGCTCTCGACTCTCTCGACCGCTCCGGTAACAGGAGAATAGTACTTGAAATGAACTTTTTCCCAAACGATAGTATTTAATAGCCGGTGTACGGATGGTCCAAGGAAAGAGATGGACGGAACGGTACACGCAGAAGATAAGAATTCGTGGGGTGGTTACAATTGGACTTGTCAGAGGGGGAAAACCAGCAAATCACGTGGCGAAATGGAGGGGGTGGTGGGGGGGTCCTGAAGGCTCCCCCAAGTTGGGCGATTCAACCCGATCAAAAAAGCCATCTTGCGGGTTGTCCATTTCCTCAGGTTGTTTTGCGAATTCCCTTTCCGCCATCGCCTCGCTGCTTTTGTTGGTTTCGTTTGGTGTTTAACCAAGGTCGCGGGCGCACACACAGCGGGCGCGCACAGAGAACATCAATCAGTCGACCAGTACCATGGCTTGGCATGATGTTTCGCGTCGCCGTGAGCTGAGCTTTTGTGCGCCTCAGGTTATGTTGTGCTGGTACAGGAATGGCATGTGCCGGAACAGGTGTAGCGGCTCGCATTATGCGAAACCCAGGGGACAAAGCTTTTTTGTGAGTTCGAAACGTCGGGCGTCGGGTTGTGTGTCTGATCTCGAGTAGCTTGGCACTTGAGCTGTCGCGGCCGGTAGACAAGTCTCGATCAACTTTGAATTGGAATGATGCGTTTTGAAGCCGTCCGGGGATGGATACAACGCGACCAAAGTGAACAACATTGTATTGGTGGTAGACGGCTGCCTATGGAGTATCAAAGCCAAGATGGGATTGTTCATGACATGTATTTGATCTTTCATCGCATAAGCAAAAATTGTCGCCCTAATAGATAAGCCGGGGCAACCTCAAACTAGTACAACTCCTTTTTAAACATGACTTCCGATATTTGCTTGGTCACTGGGTTTCAACTTTTACCCAAATAATTTCATAAAAACCCATGCATACAATTAAGTTACACAATGTACACTAGGACCACATAGGACTGTAGATTGAAAAAAAAACGGAATTTACCTAGTGAAAAAGATTGACAAGTAATCAATGAATCTCTAAATTTTATATTTGAATTTAATATATTTTCAAGTATTCCATAAATAGACGTGAATTCAATATAATAGTCAACAATCTTCATTCTACGAAAATTTAAATAATATAAACAAATGAATCAAAATCATTGCATGTAATTGAACATGTTCTTTGCCCCTTTCTTTTATAAAAGATAATGGTGTACTTGCGAAGCTAAGTGACATCAATATCTCAGGCAAAGCCCAATGAGAGAATTAGCATCGTATGCAAATGGACAAGCTCGCATGATCTGCTAAATGGGCACACTGTATTTGGCATAGTTACCATGAAAGAAGATTTAATCAATCGATCATGCAAACCCTAGTTACATAGAACTTCAAGCAGCATCATCGCTCCTACTTCTAATCAGATACCCCTTTCATTTGGTGATTTAACATGCTTTCACATAAAGCGACTTATGTGCGCACAAAAAAAAAAGTTATCCATAGGCCCAATGCATAGACTTTATGTCCATCCGAATCATTACTCTTTAGTAATTTAATGAGATCCATCAAATTCAATGGTTTGTGAGTATAAAACGAGCCGTCGGGCTGCCCCCGGCTCCTGACGTGTCCAAAGCAGGATCTCCGATAGATATGGACTCAAACCGGTGCATGCATTAGTTCCCAAAACTTTCAAATCATTCCCGTTCCGAAGCACAGATTCCCACTACAAAGTGCACTGCTCCGTGGACCCAACAAAATGGCCATGTTTGTCACTACCCTCATTAACTTATAATGAACTTCTGAATCTAAACTCTCGATAGAAAAAAAGGAGGCGGCATACTTTTTACATATCCCATCATTTGGAAAGTCTTGCACATGTTAGTACACTGGACTACCCACGGCCAAATCGGTATAGACATGGCCAGCGGTTCTTCTGGGGTACCGTGACCAGTGACAACTAAATAGTAGTTATCGTACGATTTATTGGGGGTGTCGACGTGGAGGCTCGACTGCCTAAAAGGTCTTGTAACCTCACTGCAAACCCTGTGGCCCCATTACCAATACCCAAGAAAATTATGATCCAGTTAAGTTCAGGTTTCAACATCAAACCCGAATAGTTTACATGTAATTAGTGAAATTTGAATGAATGACTTTCGATTTATAAACCGAAAATTCATGATAAGTCTACCAATTAGCCTGTATTAACCAAAAAAATAAATTAAGGCCATTATAAGGGATTTTAATCTAGGAATTTATTACATCAACGGTCATGATAAAATTCTCTTCTCATAGACAATTGAGATTACTTGATAACTAAAATATTTGGTTAACCTATACTTTCTCAAGACAAAGAAATGCCCAAGGCAAAAATTACCATCATAAATTCATACTGTGATCAGAAGCTCCTACTTGATCGCCTAATGATTATGGAGGTTTTGGTGGATCCTGTAACTCCTACACTGTTACATGGCTGAGAGGATAGTTGGCCAACCGATTCGCATATGAGTACATTCCTCGTAGACATGTGAAGCAATAACTTGGTCTAAAACGAATTTGTTCGCATAGGTTACCTCTATATTCCTTCTTGGTCGATTATGGACGAGCAAAGCCAAAATCGCTTGCCTCCAAAGGCTTTGTAACGATGAGTATACAAACTCATAATTTGGTCTAAAACAAATCTCTACCTGCATCACGAGATGCCAAATCAAGAGATTTCATTTATCCCGGAAGATAATCATTCCCAATGAAGCTATATGATATGAATCTTATCAATACCTATTAAGGTTGCACCTGGGGGAGCTTTTAGGAAGGCCTTTGCAATTTAGGTTAAAGGATTTAGATGAAATATAAATAGTGCTCGGTGAACTATACTCGAGTTTAAGTTCAAAAAATTTACTTTTCTAATTTGAACATGTTTCTAACTTTGAGTAGTTTTCTAGTTTGACTATGTTCCATAAAAGTGATTTTCTATTCTAGATCAAACTCTAGTCTATATATATGAAATGGAACTTCTTCATGAAGAGTATTTAAGAGGCAACTTTTTCGTGAATTAAACCATGAAACAATTTTAGAGTGTTGAAACCAATAAATCTTTTGGTAAGATTTGTAGATTTGTTTGCCAAAATGAGAAATTATTTATGAAAAATTGTGGGACTAAATATGTTGTAAGCTATTGGATATAATTGGAAGCTGAGAAATACTAAGAGCATCTAAATGACTTGATTGTAATTGTAATCTTTGCTATCTTGTTTGATCTACAATAAATCTTGTGTTGATTTTCTTGTGAACATAGGTCACATTGACTAGACCACATAAATTTGATATCCGACATGTTTTCTTGTTCAATTTAATTTATTGTTTGATCATTTGTCTCCATATCACACAATTTACTTTTAGGCTAAAGGGCTTTCATGAAATCCAAATAATGTTTGATAAAGGCTCTTTGCATAAAGGACTTCGGTTTAAAAGGAAAAAAACAAAAATTGCAGTATTGACACAACTCAAACGAAGTTGAAAGGTCCTACTACAGCCGTCACCAAGGTTGCACAACCATCGACAAGTTGCATCTAAAAAGAATGACGAGCCTTGAGTCTCAAACTCAGTCATGCTCGACTAGGGCTCGTTTGACTCCGACGATTAGGGCTTGAAATTGAGCATGAGCATCATGCGACCCTCGGCCAGCATTGCACGAGTCTCAACAAGAGCAAAATGGAAATAGAAGAAATTGATGATGGCAAAATTGGAATAAAAAGCTCCATAAATTATGGGCTCCAGCATTTTGAAGTTGAATGCCAATGCTGGTGAGCAGTGGCCTTGAGATAAAGGCTTTTGGAAGACTCTAGAAAAATTAGCATTTTCCATATGGACTCCACCATTTTTTTACCAAACACTTTAACATTTGCCCAAGTATCTTTAAGGTTCGAAAGGCTTTGCAAATGTGTCCCCTAGCGCAGCCTAAACCTACGGCGTCAAAGCGCGGTCCATAATCCTGCTCAAATTCGAACATATGCCAGCAATCCTTCCAAACCAGCCTAAGCGCCACTTTCCATTCTTATAAGATCGCTGGCCGAAATTAAACTTGACCCTGACAGAGCTTAGAAGCCCATCCTTTATGGTGGTAACCTTGCCCCACAAAGACAGACGAGCTCAAAAAGGAAACTATTTGTCTGTGAACCCGTGGCGAAAAGTCCTGTTCTATCCACCCATTATTCATTTGAGTTCTAGATATTTATTTTTTGGTCAATAAAGTTTTAAACGTTATAAAATATGCAATCTAGTCTTTCATTAATTTTCGGTCCTACATGACTTATTTTAATGCCGACAAATGTGCAATGGTGAATGTGATAAGGACTTGATTGTCCATTTTAAAAGACATTTAGAAGTCAATAGATCAAAATCAAACATTTGAATCTCAGTTGACCAAGGTACGAAAGATTTGGGACTTTCCGGCTTACCTAGACCATCCGACTAGTTGGACAATGTGGGGAGGTGGGGAAGGCCGAGGTGCTGAAGCACCATGCTCAGCTTCAGTTCGAAGGCACAAGTCAGGATTTAAGAACCCTAGAAATCCATCTTTTGCAAAGTTGCATTACATTTTGATTAGACCGACTCAAGACAGAGCAAATATAAGCGACACTAGTAAATCGAAAGAACTACCTTTTCTGCGACTGATTGAATTGAGAAAGAAAACGAATCATATTTTCACATCTAAAAACCGCTTCCCACTAATAAATGTGCAGTTCAACGGAATCAACTCGACCGGTCCAGCTTGCTTTGATTATTAGGCACTTGTTTATTCTAATCCTGATTTCCGGGTTATAATAAGCAAACTCATGGCACTAGATAGAATAATGCACCGCCCAATTTGACCAGATCCTACTAAGTTCGAAAGCAAAGGAAATTTTCTTTTAATGATCTGGCAAAGTTGTAAAATAGTTTCTCCTGCCATCAGATTATGTCCCTCTTCCCATTCAAGTAAAAGGCTAGTCATCCCCCTCGAGAACGGGAATTTGCGGAAAATCACTTTCATCGTGGTTTGACCCGAAATTGTTGCGAATCAAACACATGGTCTCACACATCTAAAGGTGCAAGATTCCATCAGTTTTAGTACTCAGCCAATCCAAAAATATGGACATGATCGAGTCTAATGATAGGGGAATCAAAATTCTCTAATGGGCAAACGACATGAGTTGCATTATTGTCGTGTAGAATTCTAATCATTTATATATTAAATCATCTTTTCTCATAACTATTTAAAGTTTTAAAATAATTAATAAAGATCCAATAAAATTTCGTATAATCTTTCATATAGTTTCTCTTTTACGTAGCCTTTATCAAGGCAAGAGATCTTCCTGAATTCAAATCTTTTCAAATTTCAATGTTAAACTAAATTTTAACCCCAATTTGTATTGAACCACATATTTATTTAACAATTTAAACAAATAAGACAATTGACAGTAATTTCACAAAATTTTATACTAAAGATTGAGCAATACCGTTTAATTGAAAACGAAAATTTGTGCCCACAAAACGTGGACTGGAAATATAATGTTGCGCAAATTTGACCGGTTACATAAATTGCGAAAACCAAGATAGGCAAAATAGTTTTTCCACACCTTCTCGTTAAAGAAAAATTCACACGTCATCCTTGTACGGATTTAATTTTGACATTAATTTTGTCTCCAAGATTGACTCTTGGATTATAAGCTCTCTCGAAATCGTGTTAGTCACTGTAGTGGAGAGAGGGAACACACATTGGAGACAGAATGGAGGCGACCATATGGTCCCTATCGCTATGTCTCCTCTCGTTCACGGCGATCTTCACCGGCGCTCACGGCGACAATCCCCTCGATCCCACCGGCAACATCACCGTGCGGTGGGACGTCATGTCGTGGACGCCGGACGGCTACGTGGTACGTTAGTTTCTGTCCCCTGCATTTCAGCCTCCCGATTCAGACTCCCTGACAGTTGACCGCAGGCATCGGTCAACATCACGAACTACCAGCGGTACCGGACGGTGACGGAGCCCGGGTGGAGGCTGGGGTGGACGTGGGCACGGAAGGAGGTCATACGGAGAGCGGTCGGAGCACGCCCGCTGGGCCAAGGAGATTGCTCTTCGTACAAGGGTGACGTACCTGCTTCCTGCATGCGCAGCCCGACGGTCGTCGATCTGACGGCTGATGCGCCCTCGAGGGACAAGATCCACGGCTGTTGCAAGGGGGGAGTCCTGTTGACCAAGCTGCAGGATGCTCGGAAATCGACGGCGGGGTTTCAGATCACCGTGGGGAATGCGGGAACGACGAACGCGACGGTGCAGATTCCCAAGAACTACACTCTGGTCGCGCAGCGCGGTGAGTACTGGTGCTCGAGCCCGAAGATCGTGCGACCAACCATGTTCGTGACTCCGGATCTGAGGAGGATTACTCAAGCCATCAGTAAGTTCACGGTGAAAAGATTCAGGTCGACGAGGCCTTTTCTTGGCTCGCACCCGTCCATCTACCTCCATTTTCAATCTGTTATTTTGTTCCTTAAGATCCGCATGTATAACCCTGTCGAGTTGCCCCTAAAACATGAAGATTCACGGCTCATAAATTAATTATGTTGCCGGCATCGGCGCCTCAGTGACATGGCAGGTGGTGTGCCGCTATGCACTCCGCCGCCACGAGGATACAAGCCACCGTGCTGCGTGTCCCTGTCCTCCGATCAAGGGATGAAGATCCCGTGCGCTACTTGCGCATGCAACTGCAAGCCCTCCGACGCCAAGTCGTGCTCTCCGTAAGTCTTTTTCCACGTCTTTGTCTACTTCTCTTCTCTTCTTTCCTTCTTCAACGATGCCTTAACATTTGGTAAAATCTGACCGAACACTTCGCATATCAGTCCGCACACTGAGGCCCGAATCTGATAAAGTACTTCAATACGTGACGATTCTGTTTGATCCATAGAACGCAGCTTGGCCTGCCCATAAAGGATCGAAGAGCACATAATAGTTGATAGTTCGCTATATTCACGACCATGGATTGGCTTCAGAACTCAAAAAACTGGACATGCTTACGTCATTTAGATGAATTGGTGCTGAGTGCGAATATTTTCGTGAATAAGTCATCCGCCTTAGTTTCGACTCGTCTTACCCGATGTTTTGAGGCTGATAGGACATTTTCATAGATCTGGTATTCAAGCGAGATGGGAAATGTACGTTTGCTTGCAGGAGTTCCAGCAAATCGGAACGTGGGAGATCGCCGGTCCAATGCACCGACCACATGTGCCCCATCAACATAAATTGGAACTTGCTGTCGAAAAGCGAAGGGAGCATTCGGTGGTTTGAGGTGTCGATCTCAAACCTGAATCGCCACACAAATTACACGGACTGGATCCTCATGATTCAGCATCCGGCGGCACAAAAATTTGCTAGTGCCAACACGAACTACTGGTCGCTGCCACCCAAGCTTGGTTAGTATGGAGTTGCCCTGCTTTCAATCTTCTTTCTAACTTTGCTGTAATTCTCGAATGGAATGCTAAATGTGATTCGTGTCAGTCTAAAGAACTTTGAAAGCATGACAAGAGGAATTTCTTGCTCGTTCCACATTAATTGCAGGGAGCGCAGACGTGCTGTGGGGGATCAAACCCTACAGTCGAGGGCTAGGGCCACTCGGAAGTGGTCGTTCCACAGCGAAGTTCATAATAAGTTACAGGGGACTCCTGGAAATTGGAACTTCTCGAGCAACATTTTCTTCAATGGCGATCGGTGTGCCAATCCGCCTCTACCTTGACAAGGCTCCTCAACGTGAACGCGTCTCGTTTTCTATCCGGAACAGTGGTTTTCTTTACCCTCCCCCTTCAAGAACGGAAAGCTTGTTTGAAACATAATTTTTGAATGATTGGGCTTGCACTGAAAATATAGGCAAAAGAGTCGGCTGCTAATTGCTAAAACTGAAATCTGATAATAACAAGTATTCTGCAAAGATGCTAAAATGGGAGCTCAAAAAGAAACTATTCAGATGAACTCAGATTTCATGAGGTTTAAGTTCACGAGTTAACAACTATTCTAAAATGCAAATAAGAGTTCAGAAAGATTCGAACCCAATTATTCAAAAATCTTAAGATATTAGATAACAATGTGATTTAATATTTAAATATTTCAATTTTAATATCTCATATGAGACGTGGAGACCAGAACCGATTCTTTCGCTTTACACTTATAAATGTACAAGTCAACGGAATCAACTCAACCAATCCAGCCTGCTTCGATTATTAGGCACTTGTTTATTCCTGATTTCTGGGTTGTAATTAGCAAGCTCATAGCACCAGATAGAATAAAGCACCACCCAAATTTGACCAGATCCTACTTTGCGTTTGGAAAGCAAAGAACAAAACTTTTCTTTCAATGACCTGGCAGAAGTTACTAAAGTAGCTTCTGCCACTAAATTATGTCCATCTCCATCTTCCCATTTAATTAAAAGATTCGTCATCCACCTCGAGAACCGGAAATTCGCAATAAATCACTTCACCGTGGTTTGACCCGAAATTGTTGCAAAATCAAACACATAATCTCACACATTTCGAAGTGCAAGATCCCATCTGTTTTGGTACTCAAGGGGCACTTTGCATCCAAAAATGTGGACATGATCGAGTCTCATGACAGGTGAATCAAACCGCACATTCCAACCATTTAAATATCGAATCATATCTTCAGCTGACTATTTAAACTTTTAAAATAATTAACAATGATATAACAAAATTTCCTACAATTTTTTCACATATTTTCTCTTTCACATTACTTTTATAATGGTATCAAAGTAGGCGATCATCTAGCATTCATATTTTTTGGGCTCCTAATTCACCGCTTAATCCTAACATGTGCATAAGGAATACTAATTTTCGTATTAAAGTGCTCATTTATTAAAAGACTTAATATTTAGAATAGTTTACAGTGGTTTTACAAAATTTAATATTGAGAAGTGAGAATAGAGCAATGCTTGTTAAATGAAAATGAAAAATTGCACCCATAAAATGTCGATTGGAAATATAATGTTGTGTAGATTTTACCGATTACATAAATTGCAAAAACCCAAGAGAAAGCAAATAGTTTTCTGCACACCTTATCGTTAAGGGAAAATTCATACGTCATCCTTGTACGGATTTAATTTTGACACTAAGACTAGCATGGTTACAATTATATTTTTGTTCAAGAACTACTTTTCTATTCCATACCTGTTTTTGGAATATAAATCTTTTTATAAAATAATTTTAATTTTTATTTTGAAACAAATTTTTATTCTAGAAATAAATTTAGAATAAAAATTAGAAATTGTTTTTTTTTTTTATTTCTCACCCAAATGAGTTTTTGCCATTCGCTGGTCATCGCCACCCTGCCTGCCGGCTGCCGCCCCCTTCCCTTGTCGCCGTCACTGGGAAAATAAAAAATTTCATTATCAAACAAATTTCTATTTTAAGAATAGAAATTTTTGTGTCGTTATCAAACGCGTTTTTTATCATAAACTCATTTAAAAATAAAAATATAAAAATATATTTCTCTTTCAAATATTAATTTTTATTAGAAATATTATCATGTGCCCCTAATTTTCTTCCCAAGATTTGACTCAATGATTATAAACGGAAAATGCTTGGCTGACCGTCAGCCAAGAAAAAAGACCGTCAACCAAGAAAATAGACCGTCAACTATCAGCCAAGCGTTTTCTATCTTCAAAGTGGAGACTTGATTGACAGGTTTCTGTTTTCATTATATGAAAATGCATTTTCCATAAAAAAATGATTTTCTTGTCTTATTTAAAGAAACAAATCAAAGAGATACTGCTCAAATAATAAAAAATATATGAAGAACTTAATTGCAACTTTTAAACTAGTCAACATTATTCTCCAACCAAAGAAAATCGACCGAGAATCGTTTTTTTTTAAACTGTAGTTTTAACTCATGTGCTCCTAAATTTGATTTTGTAATGTTTTTGGTCCCTGCACATCTTCACTTATGAGATTTGGATCAACGGAATAAAAATTTTTCTCTACTAATTCATTATTCTTATCTTGATTTTTTTCTTTACTTCATTTATTTTATGCATAATCAATATCACTAGTATCACTAAAAGTCCTTCTAAAGCAATTTAATTTGAGCAAAAGGAATTAGAAGCCATTCCATTGCATAATGATTCAGCAAAGTCAATATTTCAAATGATTTTTCATCTTTTAAATCTAATAAATCTATAAAATGACATTAACATTTTTTTAGTAAGTGATAATATTTTCTACTTGTAATCATTTATATTTCGGTCTCAAATCTAATTTTTCTTTCTCCATTTTCAAGAAAATTAATTACGTGGGTCCTCTCATATTTTTTTTGTCTCTCAATTTGAGCTTGTAATAAGGAAATATAGAAACAAAATAAATAAATAAAACATTGACTGTCCTACTGTCATTCTGCAGAGGACGGTCAGGCTAGCAGCGTCCGATGACAAAGTCTCTCGGCAGTAAATAGATCCCAAGATCTCGCTAGAGCCAAAGCAAACCTCTTTGAAATGTGGCCTCCATTGCTATGTCTCCTCTCATTCATGGCGATATTCGTCTGCGCTCGTGGCAGCGAACCCCTCGACCTCAACGGCAACATCACCGTACGGTGGGACGTCATGACGTGGACGCCGGACGGCTACGTGGTAAGTTAGTTTCTTCCCCTCCCCACCCCCCCGGCATTTCGGCCTCCGATTCACACTCACCGGACGGTGCTGACGCGGTCGACTGCAGGCATCGGTCGTCGTCACGAACTACCAGCCATACCGGACGGTGATGGAGCCCGGTTGGAGGCTGGGGTGGACGTGGGCCCGGAAGGAGGTCATATGGACCATGGTGGGCGCCCGCCTGCAGCGCCGAGGAGATTGCTCTTCGTTCAAGGGTGCTGTGCCCGCTTCCTGCACGCGCAGCCCGACCGTCGTCGACCTGACGGCTGACACGAGGTACAAGATCGACGGCTGTTGCAAGGGGGGAGTCCTGTTGACCCAGCTCCAGGATCCTCGGAAGTCGACGGCGGAGTTTCAGATCGCCGTGGGGAACGCGGGGACGACGAACGAGACGATTCAGGTGCCCAAGAACTACACTCTGGCCGCGCCGGGCGGCGGTTACTCTTGCTCGAGCGCGAAGATCGTGCGACCCACCAGATTCTACTCGCCGGACCGGAAGAGGGTCACTCAAGCCTTGCGTAAGTTCATGGCAGAAAGATTTTGCGTCGAACGAGTTTCTTGACAGACAGAGATGCATGTCAGCTCTTGATTGAAGTTGCTATTGTCCGGATTGTTCAACGTCGGCTCTTAATGCCGGCACTTCAGTGACGTGGCAGGTGGTGTGCCGCTACGCTCCGCCGCGAGGATACAAGCCGCCGTGCTGCGTGTCCCTGTCCTCCGATCGAGGGATGAAGATCCCGTGCGCTACATGTGCATGCAACTGCAAGCCCTCCGACCCCAAGCCGTGTGCGCCGTAAGTCTTGTCCACTTCTTTTCTTTCCTTTCCTTTCCTTACTCGTGATGCCTTGAAATTAGGCAATTTTAAACCATCTGGAGTCTGGACAATTTAAAAATGGGTCAGGTCAAGCACGAGGCTATGATTATCATGTCATTGTCCTAGAATTGTCGAGACACCCGAATTATTGGGCTTTGTTGAGTCGATACCCAAGGCATTCCGATATGATTCATTAAAAGCAGGTTGGCCCACACATAATAATTTATAGTTCACTATATTCACGACCATGGATTGGCTTCACAACTCAAAAAACCGGACATGCTTCTGTCATTTAGATGAATTGGCGCCAAGTTTCAACTCATATCTTACCCAATGTGATGAGGTTCATAGGACATATTCATAGACCTGGTGTATAGAATTATCTTGCCTTGAAAGAGGGCAAAAAGGCACGAACGTTCAAGCGAGATGGCAAATTGTACGTTGCTTGCAGGAGTTCCGGCAAATCGGAACGTCGGGAATCGCCGGTGCAATGTACCAACCACATGTGCCCCATCAGCATAAATTGGCACTTGCTGTCCAAAAAGCAAAGGGAGCGTTCGGTGGTTTGAGGTGTCGATCTCGAACCTGAATCGCCATGCAAATTACACAGACTGGATCCTCGCGATTCAGCATCCGGTGGCACAAAAGTTTGCCAGTGCCAACACGAACTTCTGGTCAGTGCCGCCCGAGCTTGGTGAGTATGGAGTTGCCCTGCTTTCAATCTTCGTTCTAACTTTGCAAATCGATAAGTAATTAGATCTGTCATGTTAACTTGTTAAGGCTAGG
The DNA here is from genome assembly GCA_014182845.1 of Corymbia calophylla. Taxonomy (NCBI): domain Eukaryota; kingdom Viridiplantae; phylum Streptophyta; class Magnoliopsida; order Myrtales; family Myrtaceae; genus Corymbia; species Corymbia calophylla. The sequence continues at coordinate 43,362,775 of CM024700.1, read as the reverse complement.
TTAAGGCTCGATACTACCTAGACTCTTTATGGTAAATGAAAAGAGAAAAATCAAACTTGCTTCGAGAAATATGTAGTTAGATCTGTCATGTTGGTAATAACGAAATGATTTTCCAGCACATCTAGGGACAATTCTACTTTATGTCGAGTATGTTGGAACATTCGGCGTAACTCTCGAATGGTATCCTAAATGTGTTCGTGTCGGTCTAAGAACACTGAAAGCCGTGACAGAGGAATTTCTTGCTCGTTCCACGTTAACTACAGGGAGCACTGACATGCTGTGGGGGATCAAAGACTACGATCGAGGGCTAGGGGCGCTCGGGAGCGGTCGTTCCACGGCGAAGTTTGTAATAAGTTACAAGGGGAGTCCTGGAAATTGGAACTTCTCAAGCAATGTTTTCTTCAATGGCGATCGGTGCGCCAATCCACCTCTACCTCGATAAGGCTCCTCAACGTGAATGCCCCTCGTTTTCTATCCGGAACATCGGTTTTCTTTTTCCTCCCTTTTTGTTGCCTGTATCCGAGTCTAATGAACAGGAGAAGGCGTCATTGTCTGATCTTTGAGCTTGTTTGGTCTGACTGCATAATAACTACGACAGACATGAGTAATGGAATTTCAATGGTTGTCTTCGGCCCTGTTTGGTTCGACTTTGCGCAAATGTTCTTGGGAAAATATAAATACTTTTACGTTAAATGGATTATCCAAAATACAAATGGCATTTGGTGAATTGTAATTTTTAAACGCATTGCAAAACAATTTTGGCTAAAATGCCATTTAGTAAAAAATATATATATATATTTTTATCAAAGTGGAAAATACATTTTGTAAAAAGCTTTTGTTAAATTTTTTATAAATTTTTTTTGAATATATATTTTTTATCTAGCCTTCTGTGGCCAAATTTGGCCATTGGACGGCCTCGCCTAGGATCGCGTAACCCCAAGTGTCGCTTGATTTCGTGCGACCCATGTGACCACTACCTGAGATTGACGCTACTTAGGTGACACTTTAGGACATGTGACCTTAGGTCGCTTGACCTCAAGCAACGGTCGCCACCCTTGGGTGGCAATCATCGAGGTCAAGAAACCCCTCAGGTGGCGGTCGTTGCGCGGGCGACCTCTTGGCCTACAATTGTCGGCCTCTATTCACTTCTTCAAAAAAGATGAATAGTATCCATGAACAATAAAAAAATTATATTTCGAAAATGCAACTTTTCAAAAAACTTTCAGATAGTTTTGAATTAAATGTCTTTAGAAGCCTTTTGAAAATATAATTATATCCTGGTCAAAGTTGCCTGAAAAATTGAACCAAATGAATTTGCATTTAGTCGAGGTCTCTTAAAGCCCAAAAATCTCTTCTGAAAGCCAAAGCAAACGGGTTCCTACATAGGCAAAAATATTATTCTGTAATTGCTAAAACTGAAATCCGATGACCCAGTTCTTGTTTTCATCGCCTCGTACTAATCCATGCCGCCAGATTTTCTTCTCCGCCGTGACTAGAAAGACATTGCCGCCGAAATTCATTAAACCGCACAGGCTGTTCGGTTGACCCACCATGTGTGTTTCTCCATCTCAAGGTAATAATGTCATCTCAAGGTAATAATGTCGCTTGCTGTCAAGGGAGTGACAGACGAAACATGATCGAACGGGACAACCGCAAACTTCAGATCCCTTCATCTCTCGTACTGTTTTCACGTAGCAGTTAGCACCCGTCCGATAGCGACTCGAAGGTGCTTTTGGTCTCGTCAATTCCGATAAGAATCGAACTCACCTAAAAGGTATCACCAATGGAAGAAAGCTTTCGAATTCAATTATTTAAACGCTTCACACGTTATGAAAGGTAATCGAATCTCCTCTCTCTTAATATCCAGGCCTCCCTCGGACTCCCGATTCATTCTCGAATCTCTCTATTCCATCACGAAGATTTTTCAGAGGATTCCTCGGCGACATCAGAGGCGACGGTGCATCGACCACCGGGAGAAGATCTTGACGAGGAGTCCCGTGAATGGTCCGTCCAACGATACATCACGTCCGAACACGAATTCATGGAGCACTAATTCCCCATTACATTGGCTTTAATTTCGGGCCAAACGTACGTGCGACCGCCTCCCCTATTGCAATTTATGGACAAAAGAGATTCACGTGATTGCGCGGGCACAGAGAGGGAGAGAGAGAGAGAGAGAGAGAGAGAGAGAGAGAGAGCCCGGATGCGAGTCCCCTCGTCCACAGCGAAAGAGGGAAAAAGCGCGATCGAGGGAGGTCCACTGGACATTTCTGGTCAGCAACAGCATGGGCCACCAAGTTGGATAAGGAGGAAAAGCCATCATTGCGATCGTCGAGTTTGATGCTCCCACCTTCCCAAGGGCCCCCCTCATGCGTACGTCCCGATGCTATAAACCCAAGATTAGGGTTAGGACATAATTATCTTTCTTTCGCAAATTTGATTCACTAGATAAAATTTATGAATTAGATAGTTGGGCCATGCTATCGAATAGATGTTTTTCTATTTATCCCATCAGTTTATTAGACGTGACGTATAAAATAAAATCACAGAATGAATATGGAGAATAGAAAAAGGAGAGGCTACTAAAAAATTCAAGAGTGCCCTACATGTGGCGCTCATTTTGGGATCAATGTTCCCTAAAGGGTTAGATAAACCCTGGGGAAAAAGTCCTTTTCCCAATAAGTCTGGCCAAAAAGAACACTCCTCGCTAAAGAAAGAAGGAGAATTATTTTATCACGATGGTGGGCAGATTAGGTTAAATATAGAGACATGTTCAATTCACAATCAATTTATCATAGTGTAGACATGCGCATTTCGCTGTAAAGCACATAAATACTTCATATGATCACCCATTTATTATGTGTGCGCCGATTACTGAAAATTCATTTGGCCTAAATTTTTTAAAATGGATTATAAATTTATTTCTCAATCCATATTTGATGAGTTGACCACCTCTATAACTCTATCATCCTTACTCGATCTCATATTCATTCACTTCTCACTTTCACTTCAATTTGGGTACAAATTTTCCTAAATTAGGTTAAATATATAAGAATTTTAACAATATAAATCGGGTTAAATCTGGATTGGATCGAGTATGGATTATTCATCTTATAATACATGAAAATTTGTCATAATGGATTAAACGAACCAATTCAAATTTGACCATTTTCGATTCAATCCACGTATTTAACGGATCTAATTGAGACCCACAACATATCAATTATAAGAGTCTAGCTATATATATCTCCCCCCGATTTTCACCATTAACGTCAGCTTCACAGTCCAACCAAAGCATCAGTCTCTCTCTTTCTTCACTAGAATGGAAAGCCCACCAGATCCTACGCTCCGTACCGTACACCGTCTAACGCATCAATTCCCACCAACCCTTGACATGAAATCCAAGCTTGACATCCTATCTTACACAGAGCCATTAGAGGGGAGAAAAAACCAGAGTAAGCTCAGACATCAAATAGAGATTCGTTTGGACACAGGACCTATCCAGTTAGGCAGGCGAAAGAGACAGCGTTAGAGGCCACGTAGTTGTTGTTGTAGGGGCAGGAAATTACCTGCCCAACCAAGGGCTACTTTGGTCTCTCTCTCTCTCTAATTCCAAGAGCTGTTTATACTACTACACGATGCCCCCCATCAAGGAATCAAAAGGAAAAGAGAAAGCAGGCCTCGCGCATCCCTTTTTGACATTCCCGAACAAAAAGGATAACAGAATATGTGGTTGATAAGTGACCAAAATCATGGGGCATTGCCGGCATAAATTAATGTCGCACTAACTAAAAGAGATTACTGCACTATTCAATAGTGTCGCCCCACCTCACAGAAGAATCAGATTTTGATACTTATGCCCACCTAATTAGCCGCCACTAAACTTGGTCCCTAAGCAAGAAGAACGAAACCGAAAAGGCGAGACCCAAAATTCAAATCACCCAGAAAAGGCAAGAAAATAATTCCAGTGAAAACGACTCGCCCCCCGCCGCCCGGACATCTCAGTCCATTTGTTGGGGTGGGAATATATTTATTTATAATTTAGGATATTGGAGAATGTATAAAGATACGAGGCAATCGTATACATATTTATTTAATTTGGAAATTAATATAGTCGTAACCTAGCAATGTAGCATCCCGCCCGGGGGAAAAAGATGAGTCTTGTTGCCCTTCTCTCTCCCCTTTTCTTCTCTTGGCTCGAGGGAACACAAAAATCAACGAAAAAGAAAAAGGACGGATTTGGATTGGATTGGACTGATTAATTAATGAAAAAACAGGAGGACTTTTTTGATGATGGGATTTTTTTTTTTTTTTACTACACATTCGGACTCCAAAGGCTCCACAAACGGGAGTTCAGTATCCCCAACACGTCCGGCAGCACCTTCCTCGCCAAACCCTTGTGGCTGATTACAGCCGCCGGAGCCCTCCTCGCCGCCGCCTCGTCGACAGCCTGACCCACAACCTGAGCAGGCGGCAGCGGGGGGTTGCAGCTCGGGTCGGCTTCCTCCGGGAACTTGTCCGCTCCGGCCCTTTCCGGAGAGGTGACCGGCGTAGCTGCTGACGACGCCTCGTTCTCCGGCGGAACAGCGACTCTGTCCTCTGCCTCCGGGGGCGCGGCGGTCTCGATCACGGGCATCTGGGTTTCGGGCTCTGGTTCTGGCTCGGGTTGGCCCGAAGGGGCCGCCCGGCGGGACATCCTGCTCTCCCGCTCGCGTCGCTTGGCCTTGCCTCGGCCGCCGCCGCCGCTGTTCTTGTTCTTGGTGAGCTCGCTGCTCGCTAGGTGGTCCTCGAAAGCCTCGATGGCCTGGTGGATGAGCTCCTGGTTGGGCGACGAGTCCCACCGGTGCCAGTAGCTCCTGTAGCAGTCGAAGCAGTCGCAGTCGAAACTAGGGGACGACGAAGCCGAAGTCGACGCCACCGCTCTCTTCGACGGCTGACCCTTCTTCCTGCCTTGCCCGTCGCCAGCGGGCGCGGGGGCTGTGGTGTCGAGGGACCTGGTAATCATGTAGGCGAGGACCTCGCGGTCCTCAAGGGAGAGGACGGAGGCAAGGGCGAGGATGGCCGCCGGCAGGAGCTTCATGACGGAGGAGACGTCCCTGCTGGTGGCGCCACCGCAAGAAGAGTGCGAAGCAGCGGCAGATGAAGATGAGGAGGAGGAGGAGGAGGGAGACGGGTGGACTTTGCCCTTGTTCTTTATCTTCATCTCTGCTCCGGAGGGTCTCGTCTGGTCCTGCGAGCGTGTCTGAGAGAGAAGGGGGAGGGGGAGGAAGAGGAGCGACGGTCGGTGAGAGAGACTAGAGATAGAAAGAGGAGAGAGATGCTTTTTTGGGTTGGTGAAGATGATGAAATGAGGAGAGAGAAAGTAGGGTAAATTTCTTGAGGGGGTGCTGTTATTAGCTTCCTAGAGAAGGCTGACGGTGAGCAGAGAGAAAGAGGAGGTGGCCGTCCCTTCCTTTTCACAGGTTATAATAGAGGGGGACCCCCGCCGAGGCGCGCTCTCCGCGGCCCACGCTCGCGTACGAGCGCGTGCGCGCCACTTGTCGCGCTTTCACTAGCGGCTCCCTCTCACGGTCTCCCATGCGTCGGAACTAGAGAATCGTGCCATTGCTCCTCTTTTCAACCTTTTTTCGAGCTTTTTCGATTTTATTTCCTTGTTTTGGATTTTTCCATACCTAGTCGAAGGACATGGACGTGAGTCTATTGGCCCGTGGAGTTTTCTGGCGCTTACGTAGGCCCATAGGGTTGAGGCATGTCGATGGAAATCGCTCCCAACGCAAATTATTATTTGCCTCTTGGGCCTTGGTCGGTCCTTACTCATATAGAAAATTCAAGATATTTTCGAATCAAATATGAATTTGGGCAGTAATCTTAGGTCTAACAGGGATTAGATCTAGACCCATCAAAATGAGTTATAAACCTATTTTTTACTCTTATTTGATGAATTACATTGTTGTGTGAGTTAATTATAGTCGGTAAACGAGTTTAGAATAGTAAGACCTAAGATAGTGTAGGTGTTAGATGGATTCGTAATCTACTTAAACTCAATTCATATTTATGACTCTCAAGCCCTAACTCATTTGGTGCTTTCACCTTAGTTTGAGCATGAACTTTCCTACATTTAGTTATATATAAAAGTATTTTAGTAATATGGATTAAGTCGAATATAAATCATTAAATTTGTATTACATAAAAATAAATCAATTTTGATTTGACTATTTTTTACTCAATTTAAATCATCCATTTGACGGGTCTAATTTGATCTAACTACGACTTGTAAACATATACCAATAGGTAATTTAATATAGACTTGGTCGGTGGTTCATCGGATGGGATATCAAGTTTGAAACCCACCCTTTAAATCCATCCACTTCTATGAAGTAATGACATGACCTTCAAAATGCATCTTTCTTGCTAACTTACTCTTTCGAGAGGAGTAAGGGTTTAAAACACGTACTTGATCAATTAACCTTTGGTTCAACGGCTTTTGATCATGCAGGTCATTGGTTATTTTTGACAACTTTCGAGCCCCATGGCGTTGGAACGTTGCGATCTAAGACCGGGGCTCTCAGAGCTTGACAAGTTTGATCTAATTTGCCAAAAAGTTTCACCATTTTGGGTTTTTTCAACATACACTCACCAAGTAAGGGAATAAGATTCTGGACAAATCTAAATTGGCTTATACTTTTACCTAACTAAAATGTCGTGGCTCATGCATTTTGACTTTCTTAAATTCTAAACTCCTAAAAATATTTTTTCTTGGTTGGTAACTCTTGAAAACTTTCACAATGTTCGTATGTTGATACATGGAATTACCTGTAGTAATATTCTAAATTTTGAACAGTATTTTAAATTTTGGTGGAAAAGAAAAAAGGCACCTTTTATTTATTTTTAAGGTTAAACAACTAGGCTCTTAAATAAAAAGGTTTCCCTTTAGAAATGTTCCTACCTACAAGTTGCAAAGGCCAAGCCTATGCATTACTATGTAGCGGCAAAACACGCCATGAAGATGGCTAGTCATGAAGAGACTCTTTATAGAGGCGAACATTTTCGAACAAAAAAAAAGGTGAACATTATTCAGAATTTAATGAAACCAGCATTAATTAACATCATTTAATGATTCTGCACATGCATTCGCAGTGCAACGAGATCGTCCCGTTAAATCGAACGCGGCACACGTGTCGATTGTCGAGAGAGGGCATGCAATAGTGGCTCGCATAATCAAGCTTTGTATAAGGGGCACCAGTCATATTTCGACGGGCGTTGGATAAAAAAGGTTTTGGTAGAGGGTCAATGTCACAAGTAGTAAATTAAAATTTTAATTAATTTAATCTATTTTATAAATTTTAATTCAATGTGATATTTAAAATTTTAATTTATTTAATGTGATTTTTTTATGTAATTGGTTTCATTTTTTCAATATCGAGATAATATTAAATATTTTTATATAATTCATTAACTAAATTGAATGTGTATAAAAAATTTAGGGATTGTAAACTCAAGAACTATATTAAATTAATTAAAAGTTCAGAAATTATATTATAATTTATGTTAAAATTTAGACATCATATTGAATAAATTAAAAATTTAAAGATTATTTGTGTTATTTTCTCTTTTGCATATTGTGTGACTCCCGCGTATTGAGATCATTCTACTGATTTGGTGCGCATGGTGCCAAATCCGTCGAATTTTCAAGAGGACCAATCCCGGGGATCGTGGGCCTTGTCCAGCTTTGTCCTATTTTACTTCTTTTTAAAGAGGATACGCGGCGTATTAATTTGTTCTCGGGTGTCTTGCAAAAATCATCAGCCAAAATTATGGCATCATTCCTAACGAACGAGTCATCTTCGTGTTGAGTTTTGTTCCGGGCATCCGCCCGCAACCTCTTCAACAAGCGCATCCCCCACCCCAGGCTTCACGTAGAGAGAGAGGGGACAAGAAAAAAAAAAGTGCCCCGAGACTAAGTGCCTATTTGGAACTGATTTATTTCTCTATTTTTCTGTTTTTTTTTTTCAAAAAAAATGATAGAAATCTATTTATGTATGTCAGTTAATTTTTCTATTTCCCGAAATAAAACCATGGCGAGGGTCGCTGGCTAACCCTCATCGACTATAGGCGAGTTCATTGGACTTAGAAAAAAAAAAACGAACAAAAGAAAAAGAACAAATAAAATAAAATTGTAAATCATAAAAAGTCAGAATTTTTAAAAAAATCATAAATATTATCTACGTCAACGCTAACCATGTTTCAAAAGACGCTAGCTAGTGTTCATGTTAGGGATTTCTAGTCAAAATTGATCGAAATGACTATATTGATAAATCATCAAAATATTTATGATTAAATTGGCCAAAATGAAATATTTATAATTGAATTAGTATAAATACAATAATTTTTAAAAAAATTATTTATAATTTCCTCTCATAGAATGGCCCCACTTCATGCGGCTTTTTGAAATCTTACCCTTCTTATATGGCATGGTAAAAGGCATCTGTCTGGTTTTTTTCACTCAATTATTTTTATAGCAGAATTATACATGATTCTTGCTTTGCCTTTTCACTCTAAAGCGGCAAGTTGTTTATTCGAGATTTCTGTTGTAATCCTAAGTTTTGCTTCTTCCCTTCGCTGTATATTTCGCTTCCTGATGACATAAGCAGTGAATCTTCTCAATCCACTTCACCATGAGTTGTCGATAGAAGTTAGGATTTTACGAACATTCAGAAATAAAGTTGGATTCCTTCACAGCATGCAATTTGCTTGCTAAGAACTTAAGAATATGGTCATTTGGTCCTCTCATGGTGAAATATCTATTTTTATGCATTTATCGCCGATCTCTTTATACATATAGAGATCCTGTTTGCATATAATGTCTATAACTAAATATCTAGCTATCTATATATGTCAAAAATATACGGTGCGTGTACAAAAACCAATTTGCTCAAGCTATTGTACGTGTTTCGTCAACAAATTTCACATTTTTTTGCTAGGCCTTTAAGACCAAATTTCATCAGAATGCGCTCATAAACTCCGAATGAATGAAATCTTATCATAATAAGAATGAAATGAGCGTAATGGGTGAAAAATCGACCTAATCAGGAAACGAAATGTACCAATAAATTAAGGAGAAGGCAAGTGATGATGCTTATAAATAAAATAAGAAGGAGAAGGGCAATAAGCCGATAGCTCAGTCTACTATACATTCATAAACCAATTTCACAGCTCGTTTTGCTGTAAATTTTTGCTATTCATTGCATTATAGCTGGTGCAGAATATGACGAACAATGGGAAAGATGTTAAGATAAAGGTTAACATGCACTGTGAGGGATGCGCCGACACCGTTCGTAATTGCCTCAGAGGTTTCGATGGTATGTCGACATTTCCCTTCATTCATTTTCATTTGGTGTTTGAAACATAGTTTGTCTAGGGCAGCCATTCAATTGCAGAGGATGAAGGCATTACAAGTCATTTCCCATGTTGTCGTGTTCAATATGTTCCCTCATTTTAGGAAAGGCGAGGGATAAGAAAGTCGATTTTACATATTTTCACCGAACGCCGAGCATGATTTCCATTGTACATGATAGTCCAACTTGTGCTATTTTTCTCGTCAAGAAAAAGAAAAAGAAAACTAATATTAGCATTATGGAAATTAGGCGTCGAAGAGATTGTCACGAGTATGGAGAAACACGAGGTCATTGTCAAGGGCGAAAATGTGGATATTGTGAAGGTATTGGAGAGGTTGAGGAAGAAATTTAACAAAAATGCCGAGCTCATAAGCCCAGAACTGCCAAAGACCAAGAAAGAAGAAGAGAAGAAGAAGGAAGAGGTTTGATTTTTATCAGCATAATTGATCTTTATGTATTATAATCCAGGCAGGATCGATATTCGATTCTAGGGTTAGTGATAGTTTTCTTTAATTGCAGATTCCAGTCAAAACAGTCGTGCTCAAGATTTTCATGCACTGCGAGGGTTGTGTGCGCGATATCAAGAAGAGCATCTACCAAATGGAAGGTAATATTTTCTCTTTAATTATACAGGAAATTCCTTATATACACTTTCGAGTGCCCTACGTCGCTACATCAGGTGTCCTATCTGTGAAACCGGACATGGCCGGAGGAACGGTGGCTGTCAAAGGGGCTGTCGAGCTGCCAAAGCTCGTGGAGCACATCAAGAAACGAACGGGCAAGCAGGCGGAGATCATGAAGGTGAAAGTGAAGAAGGATAAGAAAGGCGAGGAGGAGAAGAAGAAGAAAGACGAAGCGAATAAGGAGGATAAGAAAGGCGAGGAGAAGGAGGAGAAGAAGAAAGGCGAGGCGAAGGAGGATGGCGTCCGTTTGATTTACTGGGTTCACTGCCCTCCTCCGTGCTGTCATTGCTGCATGAACCACCCCTGTTGTTGCTGCTGCGAGAATGCTTTCAGCGACGAGAATGTCCATTCTTGTTCCGTCATGTAAGATGGGAAAGATTTCTTGGCACGATTCCTCTCTTTTTGCTGTTTCACCGCCACACAAACGCATAATATAATTATCACATCGTATCATTTCGTTCCTTTTTAAGCTTTATTGTTCATGGACACTTGATGAAAAAAATAGAGTAAATGTGAGCTCAATATGGTCTTTGAGGCTCCTCCTCCCTCATGTAGATGATTCGGTTTGTACGTACCAATTCACAACAACCGATGTTAGATGAGGTACGGATTCACAAATGATCTCTCAATTTTGGCTCAATATGAAATATGGTCCATGAACTTTAAAGTTATTCAATGTGGTCTATGAACTCTAGCTCATTGTGTAATGTCATTCATACACATTGATTTACTCAATATTGTCCTTGAACTTTTTGTGCATGTTCATATTAGTCCTTGAACAATATAAAAATATTTGATATTGTCATTTCATTAATTCAAGTTCAGAAACATCATTCAACATTTTTTTACAGTTTAGGATTACTAAAATGATCATGTACCAAAAGTCTAAAGATCACATTGAACAGATTAAAAATTTAGGGATGACATGTATATTGAGCTAAAGTTCAGATATCACATTAAATAAATTTAAAGTTAAATGACCATATCGTATATTGACCCAAAAATCAGGATTTACTTTTATCATTTATCTTATGAGATTTACATGAATTTGTTCCGATCCTGGTCATGAACAGGAACCATACAAGAACTGCTCTATGAGCGTGGACATTTTTTGGGAACAAAGTCAGTTGAAAGGGGCAATAAACCTATTTAGTTTTGCTGCTATGGGAGTTACTAATTAATAGACATGACTCGTGCGTTATTTTATTCTAAAAATAAATCAATATCAATAAAGAAATAAGCATTGTAAAAGATTTGTGTGGTTATTTGCTCTTTCGTATAAAGAAACATTTCTGGCGAAAATTTGAATAGTCAAATGTATTTAATTGTAATAAAAGGCAAATTATATAAGTGAAGCGATCGAAACAAATATTCCAAATAATTGCTTATGTGGCGCCTAGGTGGAGCATATTTTTGTGGATAATGTGACAAATTGAATGCTTGCCATGTAACAAATCAAAACACATAAGAGTATGCGTCTTATTCATATTGCCAGCAATGAAAGCGTGCTTCATGTGAAGCACGCTTTTCTAGTTATATAAAGTTCTATGTGTTATCAAAAAGAGGCATACTCCAATGTGTACTTTCATTTTTTGAATTCTGTATGTAGTGCACAATCTTTTTGCTAGTCCACATGAGAAGTCCCTCATTCTCTATATTCGGAGGCTCGGAACTCATTGCAGAGTCCCTTTTAAGAAAAAATTGTCAAAAAAGTTCTAACTTTATAATAAAATGGTCAATTTAGTCATGAATCTTTTGATGATTTGACAATATAATCATTCTAGTCAATTTTGGATTGAAATCGCTACCATGAACATTGGTGGACAATTTTTGCAATTTAAAATTTGTAAATATTTCTTTGTATTTCTTTTCTTTACCTTCTTTTTTTTTTGTTAACTTTGGACTAGTGAGATCGTCAGCCACAAGCAAGGGCAACGACCCATGCGAGGGTGTACCAACCCTCCCTAGCCAACAAGTGAGGGTCGACCACCAACCTTACTGACCTAGCGTTATAAAAAAAAAAAAAAGAAAAAAATAATAAAAATTTCAGAAAAATTAAAATATTACAAAAATTGTCCATGTTAGTGCCGTCCATTGGCTGTACCAAGTAGGATGGCTCGCGTTCATGTTAGTAATTTTCAACCAAAATTGGAGATAATGATTGTATTGACAAATCATCAAATGTTTTAGAATTAAATTAGTACAATTAAAAGGCGTAGGATTATTGACTGCCGTATAATAAGTTTATGACTTTTTAGATAATGTCGTCCTTCTTAAGCAAGCTCGTGAAGGAGCTTGGTGCGGATCAATGACGCGTCAAGCCCGAGTTCATCTGTTGGTGATGATGCCGTAGTGGAGGCTCGTACCATGATTCATAATGATGATGAAGATGTTGAAAATCATATTCCATTTCAAAATACATTGAAAAAATCCGACTATTGCTTCTCGGAGCTCGACATATCTCAAATTTCTTGAAGAGGTGCAATTGATTCCGTAAGAATCTTAAAAAGAGCCAAAGAAGTAATTCTAAGGAGAACCATTTGCCATGAGGAAACATCCTATTTGCTTCACTCTCTCCGGGATGAAACTTGATTGATCGTTCATTTCACTTCGTTTAGGTTGGAATATAATGCGGTAGAAATTAAATTAGCTTCAGAGAGAGAACATCGAAAAAAGACTTGAGAAACCAAATCCAGAGTACAATTCCATCACTGGACAGAGAAATCGAGCAACAATTCCATCACTGTCGAAGAAGAAGAGAGCCCGGAGAGCGAGTCGACTCGGTTTGGAGGACGACCTCTGATGAGTTTGATGAAGAAGAAGACGGGAGACCCAAAAAAAGAAGAAAGGATCGAGAAGCATGGTAATGGTAAAATCAAAGTGATGGGAGGGTCGGATGCCAAAGTGGGGTGGAAAAAGAGCGGACCATTTATTATCAAAACTAATGAAATAAGACACAAATCAATATATATATATTCTCAATTATCTCACGATTTATTCTTAAAGAAGCCCGAAATGCCCAAATAGAGCCAATTTGTTCTCGCCTCTCTCAACCCAAAGAGAACGAATTTCCACTACAATTAAAGGACTAAACCTTAAACACGCCCACGAGGAGAGAGGGAGAGAGAGAGGTCGGGGAGACAACGAGGCTCAGACGAAAGCTGTGTCGATAGTGACAGCGAGATGGGGACGCGATGGTGGTTTGTCAATGGAAAGATGGAGGGGATGAGTGTTTTGTTGGGTTTTTTTATTTTATTTTGGAATATTTACACAAATAGCCCCCAAAATTTGGCTACGTGTGCAATGTCGTCCGTTAACTTTTAACTTATTCAATATGATTTATGAATTTTTTAACATTTAATTCTTAAGCTATATGAAAATATTCAATATTATCATTTCATTAATTAAAGTTCAAGGACAATATTAAATATTTTTATATAGATTTTTTTTGTCAATAAAGATTAGATCGATCATTTTACGTCGCGGACAAATTAAAAATTTGAGGACACCATTGCACATTAGGTTAAAATTTAGGAATTGCATTGTACAAATTAAAAGTTCGAAGATGATATTATACATTAAATAAAATTCAGGGACCGCGTTGAATAAATTAAAAATTTAACAACGAAATTACATATTAAATCAAAATTCAATGACCATTTGTGTTAATTTTCCCTTTGTTTTTTTTCTTGGAGTGCCCATGGTCTTTTGTATTTATTTTAAGGTTTAGTTTAAACATTGGTAAAGGAACACGTGAATGCTTGACATGGCCCATTCTTAAAATACCGAAATTGAGATTAACTTAATAGAATCCTATCAGCCTGCTCCTATTAGCAGCACCAAAACCAGAAGCATCTACTCAATAATTGTCACGAAATAGTGCAAGAACGAATCTGCAGAGGCAACTAGAAGTTCTACTTTTCCATTGTCAACCTCTCTGGGTTCCTTCCGTGAACCTGCAACACACATGGTCACTCCCTCTTTTCTCGAAGAATCATCAGCAGTTTGGGAATCGAATCGTGAGATCCGTCGTCTCGCAAAAGCAACTTACCAACTCGTGGTTGAATTTCCAAGCTCAAAAGAATCCGCTCTAGGAAGTTCCCTGGGAACTTTCGGCACTGGGTATCCCTAGAAAAGGCAAAAGCTATTCTTAAAGAGGAAATACAAAACGAAAGGAAAGAGAAAAAGGAAGGAAGGACATTATTTTAATCAAGCAACGCAAGGAAAAGAGAGAAAGAAAGAAAGAAGAAAGAAACTACCCACTTCGCATGCTTGATTACGTCTTTCGGGGACAGCTTTACCACACCATCTCCACTTCCACATTAAAGTGGCTCCATAATGTTCTATTCTTGGACTTTAGTGAGTTTTCTTGTGCATGTAATGAAGCTCTCCTGTTTTACTTGAGCTACTCGCACTCGTCATAATAATCTAAGCATGGAAAGGAGGGGTGGTGGGGAACGCAAATCAAAAAATTGTGATTTGAATTGATTGGAAAAAGATTGAGCTAACTCACGAGGCGTCACACCTAAAATAAAGCTGATTGCCGAGATGATAAAATTTAATTAGAAGTTACATCATATACGAGATTTGACTGACATATTCACAAAAAGAAGACCTTAATCAAACGAGCTATACCCTTATGATGACTAATGAATCCCCATGCCAATGCATTGGAGAAGCTACAATCGGAGTACTTCAAGCGATGGAGTGGCAAGAATAGCCCGACGGAATCATCCTGTCGGTAAACTATAAATCACGACAGCATTAAACTTAGGACAGACGGCCACAAGGGTGCCGCCCCCGAGAATTTATGCACACAATAACCCTCAAATTGATTTGATTATGTAAATTATACGGCTTACTATAGAGCGCTACAAGTTGTCGGAGGTTCTAAGTGACTTTAGTAATAAGAATTTGCCACTCGTATTGCAATTGTCAAGGTGGTTCCCAAGTTCAACGTTAACGACTACCTACTCTTCAATTATTAAGGAAAAAGGCGCACCAAACCTCTCGAGAAAAGCATGGAGAAGTGCCATTGCTCTTCAGTTCTCCATTCGCTTTCTATTTCCATCTAAAGGCAAGATGCACGAGCTATATGCTTTTTACCTTTTCTGTTTTCCATCTTTTGATTGTGAACTATGATGTCGTATAATGGGTAAAATTGATCCAATAATAATTGAGGCTATCAATTAACTCAATTAAAGCACAAAATTGGGATAGATCTAATTAGAAGAGTTCAGGTAGATGATTTACTAATGTGATTTAGACAAGATCTATAAAAATTTGTTTGTTTTGAAGGTCTAGTGATGAGTTTGGAAGAATCTAGAAAAGCATTTGGACTCCTAGCCCTAAAGTCCTTTGATTGAAAGGATTGATGTTTACTAAAAATACTAAAATAAACTCTTTCAAGCCTAAATATTGTGTTATCAAAGTCTTAACCCAACTAGCTTTTGCCTAGAGAAGAGGGGATATGATGTGGTGAAGATGCAACTCGGGTTTCAGGTGACTCGTAGGGTTTAGATAAATTTTTATCATAAGAGGTATAGATGAGCTGTTCTATAAAAAAAAAAAAAAAAAGGTTATTTTAGCACTGCAAGTAACAGCTGATAGAATCAGCTCGCAGCATTATAATTCTCCCAACTAGGCAGTTTCAAAACCATTAGAGCCCATTGTAGACAAGCAAACAGCAAAAAAGAGAAAAACAAACAAATAAATAAACAAGCAAAGGGAGGCCGAAGCAAAAGCACCCAAATTAGCACATTTTCAACCTGTGCCATCATGCCTTTATAAAAAGTTTTGCTTTTTCCCACATTATTAGAATTTTGTATGTATAATAATAGGAATATTACAGAATCACACCAAAATATCCCATCTCTACTCTATAAAGCCCATGTTCTCACTTCTCATTTGTTCAGTCAGATGGCAAAGAATTCTCTCTAACCCTCTGTCTTCAAAATCTCCTAGAGAATTTGCCTTCTCACTCCCCAAACATTGAGAATGGATCGATCTTACAGAGCAAAAAAGTCCAAATCCATGAAGAAACACAGGAGAAGCCACCTCGTCCCATCCAATAACCATCTGATTCTCAATCTTCTCACCGCATCAATGTGCATTTTAGCCTGTTCTAACCATTTTTCGCTTCGCTCATCCTCCTTTGAGCCTTACATGAATCATTTTCTATCCGTCATGCTCCCTCACATAAAGTCAACCTTCCTTCACCCGAAATGCCTCTTCGTAGTGGTCAACACCATTGTTGTGTTCCTCATCGGCGAATCGAGGCTCCGGGCCTCGCCCTCATCTCCGGCGGACGACCTCTACGCTGAATATGTCAACCGAATCAGTCCAGGCAAGAAGGGTTTCAAAGTGTACGATCCCCTTCCAAAAAATAAAAAGGATAAGGAGAGGGATTCTAAGAAGGACTTTAATAAACAAGACCAGAAAGTTGAAGAAGTGGGAGCAGAAGGGACAAGGAAATTGTTGGAGAAGGGCAAAGATGAGGAGGGGGAGAAGGAGGAGGAGGAAATGCCTACTGAGGAATTGAATAGGCGAGCTGAAGCGTTCATTGCTAGGGTTAACCAGCGAATGTGGCTTGAGGCCACATCTTCAATATGCGCCGGCGCATGACTCCACCATGTATTTTGCATCATAGACCATCGTTGATTTTTGAAATATTAGGTTTAGGACATGATATAGATTAGATAAACAAAGGAATGTATCCTTCTCAAAATAATGAATTATCTTGCATATATAGTCTCCAGAGTTTTGCGGCGTTTCGTTACGAGTTCACTTCCGGCCAAATTAGTTAATAAATTTTGCGGGTTTTGTATCAAATAGGAACTCACTAAAATTTATGCATGATTTTTCACTAGGGTTAACCTCAGTGGAGGCATGGCACATCACAAAAGTCCTTCCTTTAGCAATGAAGACTTTGCAAAGTGTCTGGGAAAAGAAAGAGGATGATCGATTTTTGAATGATCTTCTAGGTCCCGATCTCAAAAAATCGGAAACGGGGTTCCTGATTATACTTATGAACATTGAGAATCCGCTAATACCAAGCTTTCTCTTAACATTTTAAAGTTTTTATATGATAATTTCATTGATGGAGCTGTGATGGGAGTGCATTTTCGCCTTTTCTTTTTCTTTTGGGCAAATTTGAGTGTACTTTCACATTAGATCCCACGGTCCTAATTTTAGTATACTCATATAGGGTTTCTTTTTAATAATAAAGGAAGAAAATGGGTTGCCTATTCGATCATGGAGTAAGATTGGTTAGTCTAATTTCCGAGAAGAATTCAATAATTCATAGGATGGAACCTTCGGCAACCTAGCTGATTTTTTTTTTTTTTTTTTGGTTGAAGTGTTTACCTCAAGCTGAATTGATTAGGCCGGTTTTGACTAAATCCTAAATTGAACCATATTGATCACACAAATAGTATACTAGCTGAAGATATGATCACCAAACAAAGGCAAATAGAAAATGAAGCTATAAAAAGTCTTTATGTTATGTTTGGTTGTCCAGATTTTTAACAAGAATAGGATTGTATAACATATGACAAAAAATTCAGAGATTTTGCTTTGTTCTATCTACTGTTCAGTGAATCGCAATAATAAAGTCGGATATATATATATTTTTGATATCCAGGATTCGGCCTGGCTGAACCTTATGGGAGCGCACGACCTCCGCAAGTCCAACAAGCCCATATGACGACCATCGACTATACCTAGAGGGGAGTTAGCCTAGGAACCCTCTACCAGGGCCCCCCACTTAAGATGTGTTAGCAGTTGCGGAGTTTCGACCTTGAGACCTCTGCGATGAAGTGTCCAAAGCCGAACCAACTTAGCTGCCCACCGATGGGTATAAAGTCGAATATATTCACATCATATAATGTATATTTTTTTAGTATAAATGGCATATCAGTGTAAATGAACCTAAAAATTCACAAATGGAGATGGTAAAATCTCTCACAATACCGTTGCTTAATTTAATTTAATTTAATTTATTTTTCATCTCTTTTTTTAATTATTTTCTTTTTTATTTCTTTTTTCCCCTTCCATCATTTTCTAATAAAATTTTGTTAAATAGTAAATCATACTAATATACCTAAAAGAAAAAATACCTAAAATATATGTATATTGAATTTATATGATAAGATTAAAGTCAAATATATAAATAAAAAAAGATTAAATTAAAAAAATAAATTTTTATTTTTTGTTATTTTCAATTTCTTATGTTAGAATTCAAATATTATTTATATTGAAACATAATTCAATTTTGTTAATTTAATAAGTTTGTTATTTGAGGAAAATAACTTTCCTATTATAAATATTAGAAATCATATCTATCTTTATCTTACGTCTCCCATGGGATAATTTTATCTAGCATATATTCTTATTATATTTGACTTTATCCCATTTTGAGTAAGCACCTTGGATAAATTTTGTCCTATCCCAAATTTTATATTGCCAAACTCCCTCTTAGAGATTTAAAGCACTTAAAATCTATGCATGACTGTCGAGACAAGCTACATATACATCAAAGTTTTTAAACTTCAAATCATTGCTTCCCTCTCTACAAGGAGATTTGTCTAATTTTGGAGGGAAGTTGTGCTAAATTAGATTATCTCAAGAATCAAAACTCTAATATAGTGATAATTTTTCAAGAGACATTACATGAAATTCACTATAATAAGATTGCTCATGTCTATGAGCAGACCTATCAAATGGGTGAATTAATTAAAAATGGTTCGACCCAAATTAACTAATTTCCATATAATACAAATTTATTGAAATATATCAGCCAACCCATATTGCTAAAACAAATTTGTATTTAGTTTAATTTAGGAAAATTCATACCCAAACTGATATGCGAGCATGAAATGAGCAAATACGAGATCGAATAGCAATAAATAGAGAGTTTTAGAGGTGGATTGGATACATGTAAATTGTAAATGCATCGAATACTTATATTAAACTAATTTATGATCCATAGAGTTTGATCTAAACCCATTTATAACACATCTACGAAACAAAATTAATATGTATAATAATTCAGCTCATTAAATATGAATTAAGAAATTTGATACATGATTCAGTTTTGACAGTTCTGCCACGATAGATTTGAGCCCATAAAGAGTTCAGCCCATTCAATGAAACCCACTTTAACCTGTCCGATTAACCTAGTTTGACCAAGCTTTATAAATCACCCGTACAGTCTCCTCTGCAGCTAGTCCTCTTCCTTCTTCCTCTAGCTTCGGAGATTCCCCGGGCCTCTCGGCCCTCGCTTTCTCCGAAGCTTTTACTTCCACGTACGTACGCACTTGCAATCTCTCTCTCTCTCTCTCTCTCCACGTCAAATTCTAAACGAAAAAAGCTCTACTGAAAGAGAGAGAGAGAGAGCGCAATACATGGCAGCCTTCTCTTCTGCACATTGTCGATCGCATGCAACAACCCCATACTCCCCGTCGTCCCGGCCTCGCCTATCTTCTTCGGATGGCGGGCATCATCGCCGAGTGGCGCTTTCCTCCATTCCAAGCAGGCTTGCGTTGCGCGCACAGTCGTCGTCTCGGCTTCGCCGGAGTCGCTGCGCCAATGCGGTTCGCCTGCATGAAGGTAACCTCGTCGAAATTGGGTGTTTTCCTCTTTCGAATGCACGTTCGGTTCGCAATGCCCGCCGCCCGTACTGTAGCTACTCGTGTCGGGTGTGATGATGATAGTTTTTGAATATGGGACTGCAATTGTTTTTCTTTGGCTTGTGTACCGAAAATTTACCCTTCCGAGTTATTACTAGTTGGCTGTGAGATTACTATTTTTTCTCTCTTCTTTGCCTCCTGTGAAGCTTGTTTCTTTCGGATTGAGGCACTGTTGCGTAGTGGCTCCTTTTATTTTTGTTGTGTTAATATCCCTTTTTCCAGCCCAGTGAAGCTTGGATTGGACTTGATGGAATAATTATGGTGCAGGAATAAAGATTCAGAACATCTTTTTAACATAAGAAGATGCATATTTCTCTCTGTTTCAAAGGGTAAAAAGCAAATGTGAATTGAACTTGATAGGAGTAGATGCCACCGGAAAGATTTTGATATTTGCAATGAAGTCAGCTGTAGCTTATTTGCGTTGACCCTTTTGATTTGTATGAGATTAGATTTTCGTTGAAGTTGGTTCAAGAGGGGTAGATAAAAAAAAAAAAAAAATTCCGGTGAGCTGAACAGAGGACATTATGAATAATAAGAGTTTCCTGCACATCTTCTTCTGCCTGATGAATGTATCTCTACCTTCCAACTTCAGATTATTTCCACCGATGAGGAAATTGCTTCTTAACTTCTTATTCGGCTTTTGTTAATCATAGGTGCAGGGGCTGCAACAATCATTCCAGTTGAAAACGAACTTCCATTGAAGAAATCAGAAGGCTCGTTGTCACTGACCTTGCCCAAGGTGGAAAACATAAATATCAGCGAGAATGAGTCTACTGTCAGCATTACTGTGGTTGGGGCCTCTGGAGACCTTGCCAGAAGGAAGATCTTTCCTGCGCTTTTTGCGCTATTTTGTGAAGACTGTCTCCCTAAGGTTTGGAAATTCTCTAGTTGCTCTTTTTAAAATTTCGTTTGTTATGATTCTGTCTTTTTATCTTGATCCCCGAGGACTTCATCCAAATTGCTTTACCCATTTTTATTGTTTTTGTGGTTGCAGCACTTCACTATATATGGTTATGCTCGGAGTAAGATGACTGATGCTGAACTCAGGAACATGATCAGTAAATCTCTAACTTGCAGGACCCATAAAAGTAAATACATCTTCTAGCTTGTAGACCACAAGTGCTAATATTTTACATTCATGGATCCTTCTTTAGTCCATTTGTTGCAGTCATGGCAAAAGTATTCTGTGCAACTATTTGAAATTCAATTCAATACTAGGTGGAAGAAGACTATATGTTTAATGCTCATATGAAGCCTATGGATAAGTGATATGGGGATGTCAACACCCCTCTCATAAGCACATTGGATGAAGAGTGGCATGTGGAAATAACAAATTGGCATAGGACAAACAAGCATTTCATGCAGAATGAAACTTGAAACAGGCCATAAAGAATTTAAACTTGGCCTAATACCATGTTTAAGTTTTGACAGCTTGAGTCAATAAGGCAGATGAAGATTATCAGTATACAAGGTTTATATAAACCCCATAGACAAGTATCACAGGATGCAAACAGTTATACTGCTAGCGTAGGGATTGTTGTTACGATAAATAGGGAAATCTATCTCTGAATTTCCAATATCTAAAATCTAATTGGTGATGCATGAGATGCCCCCCCCCGCCCCCAAAAAAAAACAGTCTAGACCTCTCTTTTGGATTATTAAATTTATGCGAATTCTCACCATTGATAACCATTAATTCTGGATTTTCAGAGAGAATTGTGAAGAAAAGATGGACCAGTTCCTGAAGAGATGTTTCTATCATTCAGGCCATTATGATTGCCTGGAGAACTTTGCAGAGCTAGATAAAAAGCTGAAGCTTCATGAGGTGAGCTGGCAAAGAATTGAACAGGATACATTTTTTTTATATGTTTGTGCTAACAATGAATTGGGTACATGTTAGCTTGCATCTTGTGCTCTCAATTGTGTTGTGAGAATTTATAAGCAGCTGACAAGGATAGTTCTAGTGGTTATTTTGCTGGAAAGTATGGTGCAGTTGTGGCAGAAGAACTGCAATGGGGGTGTACTAGTTGAAAACATGTTGTTTTCCAGGAGTAGGTTTAGTGGTTTGCTTGTGGAAAAATTCTTGTCTGCACCCAGAGTGTGTGAGTCCACTTCATCTCAGCCATTGAGTGGTGGGGACCCCATGTGAGATTCACATGATCTAATGGTTAAGATGGAGTGTGCTCATAAGCACCATGTGCATACGAGACTTGTTCTTGCATGTAGTATGGAATTTGAAAATCTTTTTAGCTCTTTTGTTTCAAGATTATATGCTCTATGACTTTGAATAGAAATTAGTCAATTGTTTCAAATGAATTTGCTGATCCACATATCTTATGATTTTAAGTTAAGAGTCTTAGTTAATCCTGTTTTACTAAGAGCATTCAGTGGTATGTGTTAGTGATGGGATGTTTAGATGCAAACTTGGTTGATCCTAGACATAATACACCAAGATCATGACTTGCCAGGTGGTTAGAAATCCCTGGGCAACTTTGAGCCCTACATATACTATCAGAAGACTAATCTTGATTGAAGGTCTGAATGGTGGGTTAGCCGACTATATTGGCTAGTAATTCAGGCTCTTGAGTTGCCCTAAAAATGGGAGGCCTGGAATGGAAGATGCGTGGGTTGACAGATAGAAATGCTGAAATAGAACAGTTCAAGGGCCAGGCAATTTTGCATATTTTATCTTGAAAGGCCACCCCTGGGATAAACCAACAGATGCTCAGCAGCTAGTTATACTGCTTAGCCGGTATCTCTCAGTAGTTAAAGTCAACTATATATGAAACTCCCTGTCCATCTGCTGTCTTGAGTTAGTAACTTTGTTGGGATCTGCATCTACGCATAAAGGCTCGCTCTGAGAACTAATGTGCTACATGGGAGTGTAGTTTTTGTTCCTTTTGTCTGGTAAAAAAGTTGTGCATTTGAAACTCAGGTTGGCAATGACTTGTCAGAGTGCACCATGTCTTGGTGCTTGTTACAGTATCAGAGGGTGTATACTGGAATAACAGACTATGTGGTTGTATGCAATTCCATATTCATGTAATATTTGTAAATCGTAAGTAAAATGTCATTCTATCTCAGAATCTGATTTACCCCCATTAGGATCTTGTAAATTTAGATGAGGTAATGATTCCTTAATTTGTTGGTTTCTTGATCAATTTCTCAACCTGCATTTACCTTTTTTACTTTTGTAATCATCATCATCCTGTCTTGAGTTGACTTCCATTAATTTGGCAATGCTGTAACCTGTGTAGGGCAGGAGAATTTCTAATCGCCTCTTCTATTTGTCGATTCCTCCAAATATCTTCATAGATGCTGTAAGATGTTCAAGCTCATTGGCTGCATCCAGAAACGGCTGGACTAGAGTAATTGTGGAGAAACCTTTCGGTCGGGATTCAGAATCCTCAGCTGCTCTGACAAAAGCACTCAAGCAATACTTGGAGGAAAATCAAATATTCAGGTGGGTGGTTCTCAAACAATTCGGTCCTTTTCATGCGATGAGCACCAGTACTCTGAATTGATATGCATCATTTCTTTACAGGATTGACCATTACTTAGGAAAGGAGCTAGTGGAGAATTTGTCAGTCCTCCGTTTCTCAAACCTCATTTTTGAACCTTTGTGGTCAAGAAATTATATTAGGAATGTACAGCTGATTTTCTCAGAAGATTTTGGCACTGAAGGGCGTGGGGGGTAAATTTCTATCCTAATTAGTCCTTTAAGGTCAAATGGAAGCCCATTTAGTCATTGCATGTGGATGTGCATCTTTATAGGTATTTTGACAGCTATGGAATAGTAAGGGACATCATGCAAAACCATCTACTTCAAATACTGGCCCTTTTTGCCATGGAAACTCCAGTCAGCTTGGATGCAGAGGATATAAGAAATGAGAAGGTTCTAACCCAAATTTTTATGTGATGTGATGTAATTCTTTTATTGCATATTTGAGTAGCATTTTGAATAGCTCACACAGGAGCTCAGTGGCATTGCATGCAAGTTATAACTCGAATTTTTTGTGGCCCATACCAGGTCAAAGTTTTACGTTGCATGAAGCCTTTACATCTAGATGACGTGGTAATTGGCCAGTACACAAGCCACAATGACGGATCTACCACTTACCCAGCCTACACCGATGACAAGACCGTGCCGAATGGGAGCTTAACTCCTACTTTCGCGGCAGCAGCCATTTTCATAAACAACGCAAGGTGGGAAGGGGTGCCTTTCTTGATGAAAGCTGGAAAAGCATTACAAGATCGGAGGTACCTAGAGTCACTAAAAGTTGCAGATTCAACATATCTATATGTTATTCTATGTAAAACTTGCACGTTTTCTATTACATACTCATCCATCTCGTGCCCAGCCATCTAATTTTTCCTTGCCTTTTGCACCTTTATTTTTCAGGGCTGAGATAAGGGTACAGTTCAGGCATGTACCTGGCAATTTGTATAACCAGAAACTTGGGACGGATCTTGATCAAGCCACAAATGAGCTTGTCATCAGAGTGCAGCCAGATGAGGCTATTTATTTGATGATAAACAATAAGGTCCCTGGGTTGGAAATGAAATTGGACCACAGTAATCTGAACCTACACTATGCCGCAAGGTACAATTATATCTCTGATTTTTTTCAGGAAGTTTTTGCAAAATATATTTCTTATCCATAGTGGCGAGCTTAGGCAATTGTAGATCTCTCCCATTTAGTTTCGTTGAAATGACATATTTTTGGAGTGAGATACTACTAGGAAAACATGTTCACATCAATAACTGTTAAATGTAGATACTGTAGTATTTTTTCAAGCATCCTTTTTGTCCTTTTTTTTGCTTCCTTTAATTTGTTGATTGTAACTATAAAGAAAAGTTCTAGCACGATGTCTAAGTGGCTTTACATTTGAAGTACTTGGGAAAAAAGGGGAAAAGAGAAACAAATTTCAACACTTAATGTGATAATGCTTCATTTAGTGATATATGCTCACGACTACTTCTGCTCGTGCCTCTTGTAGATATTCAAGGAGATTCCTGATGCATATGAGAGGCTTTTGCTTGATGCTATCGAAGGGGAAAGGAGGCTTTTTATCCGTAGTGATGAGTTGGATGCTGCTTGGGCTATCTTCACGCCTGTGTTGAAAGAGATTGATGAGAAGAAAATCGTCCCGGAGAGCTATCCTTATGGCAGTCGTGGCCCTGTTGGGGCACACCGTCTTGCTGCAAGGCACAATGTAAAGTGGGGTGATCTCGGCACAGGCCAGTGACCTACAACAGATCTATTTGTCTGTTTTTTACGTGCATATTTTTTTCCCTCTTCAAGTTGCATTATCTGTAATCTTGGTCCAGAAACTGCTCATTGCACAAATTTGAGCATTTATGGGGACTTGGGCCAGATGTGAAAGGCTTCAGTTTAGGGGTACAAAATAGTCTTGATCCTACAGCTGCACGGGCCAAGGATGAGCCTTAATTGTTTCCTTTACCATTCGTTCTAGTCAAATACTTCGCAAACTCCATAATAATTTGTTCTGTCTTGAATAAAAGTAATAACCCCCTTTGCGTTTTTCCTTCCGAAGTCGGATGGCGAATGATGCTAGTCTTCACCATCATTGTTTAGGCCAATCGGGCCATTGATCAGAAACCCATAAACGATCCTCATCTCTTTTAACCATTTCACCTACTGATCCGGAATCGTCTATTCTGGGTCGGTGTCACTGCTCATGTGCTTGCTTTTGGGACATCTGAAGTTGCGTGACATGCACACTAAAAATTTCTTGGAAGAGCATTTTGAGCTGTTTGAGATACGAATGAGGGTGTGTGGATCCTTTTCAATTTGAAATGTCCTGAATCAGGGAGTGCCCAAAAAGCTAGAAAATCGGGAATAGATTCTTACCCTACCGAGAAAGTTGAGGAGTAAAGATCTCCTCTGCTTCTCTTTAACGTTTTAAAGTCAACATTCAAAAGAATTCAGCAGATATCAGTGCAATTGCAAGGAGGAATATGTTCTTATATGATCCCTTATTATAAAAAAAACCAGCAATTCTATCAAAGCCACTCTGCACCAATTCAGGTATGGTTGGCTCCTTTTCCCTCGACTTTATTCGGTTTTCTAAATTAGGGTAAGATCGTGTTCTTACAACTTGGGACATCTCTCATCCTAGCCTTTTTTGTACATTTAGAACATCCGCTCAGAACAAGATATGTATTCACTAGGATTGAAGGAACCCAGCTCTCCCGCCATGCATGAACTTTCTCACAAAGCTTGCACACACGTGATCGCACTCCCCGATTGCGTCGCTACTCGGCTCATCATACTAAAGCTCAGACACGTTTATGAATGCTCGAATATCTTAATGACAGGTTTGAATTTGCATTCTATCTAGATGCCCGGTAAACAATATCTATCAGCCGAGCTCACATTCGAGGAATTTCTAAGGTACACTAGCGTACTGTACCCCAACCTTTTTCGCGACTGTTTTATAATCCATCGTCATAAATCGATTTTATTACGTGTTACAACGTTTTTGTACTTAATTATTGAGTCCACATGTAATGCTGTACTGTACATTCTGGTATCCAATAAGCATCCCCCATGCTCTTATTGACCGTGCAGTTCTTGAGAGATCTCTCACTTTATGAGCAGAAAGGGGAAATCTTTCAGGGACTTCAGATCTTACAAAATTCACATGGTTGCAATTTACTTTTTTGTAAGGGACAAAATTCGTTTCTCCCTCAACCCATTTTACACTTTTGTGGGCACAACCTAAGCGCCTGGGCAAACCAATTTTCTCATCCTAGAAAAGGCCATAAAAGGCCCCTCCACAGTCTCTGCCGCAACTCTGCAGCAGGCTCGAAGCAAAGCCAAAAGCAACCCACTTCGCTAAATCCTGTTCTCCGATCTCGTATCTTCCCGACCCAAGTCGGCAAAAGAATGAAAAGGACAAAATCGCTTCCCTTTACTTTTTTTTCCTTCTCCTTCCTTTTCAATAAAATGTGGGGCAACGATTTTGCAATTGGTCCGAATCAGACAGGCTCGTGAGTGGTCCAAACGTGGGTTGTTCTTGGACCACGCGGAGATATATGGGATCCTGCTCATCAAAGAGAGCTCAGATTCGATCAAGACCCCTCCGGATCCATCGTCTTAAAGACATCGTATATCGCACCGTGTTATGTCTTCTACACGAGATGTGTCGTGCTTCACAAACGCTTCGAAATTTTTCGGCGGACAGATCGAGGTTTGTTTTCCTTATCTTGTGATTCGGTGGTCATCGATCAAGTGCGCCCGTTTTCCCCTCTTGTTGCGCGTCGTGCGAGTCGTACGGAAACTGAATCAGGGCTGTGGAAAGAACAGGTGAGAATGGGGGCGAGAGAGAGAGAGAGAGAGAGAGAAGACATTCTGATGGTTCAGTCAAAAGGAATCTGGGGAAGAGGTCCCCCGCTTGAACGTATCCGTGATGAACGCGACAGCTCGAGCGCGACGTGGGGTCGTTGCTTTGGTGTTTGTGGCAACGAAATTGAATTGCTTTTCGCGACCTAAGTGCCAAAAGAAAGAAAAATAAAAGAAGCCAGCAGAAAAATAGACCCCCCACCCCACAGCTTCTGCTTCAGCAAATGTGTAAAAAGATTGGCCATCATAAAAGGGGTGCAAAAGCAAGATTTGTGTGTGAACACGAGCAACACGAGCATCGATGAAGAGAGGCATCGGTTCAATTTGATACGTGCAAAGATCATTGAATTGAATGTGCTTTTTATTTGGATATGTAGATTAGTGCAAATGCTTATTTCATAATATCGTATTTGTAGGCAAAAATCTAGACAATCAAATGTGATCTGAGATCAATAAAAGAGTATATATGACCCATTGTGATTAGACATCATGAATGACATGTGACCATGTGTTCCCTCTTTTGCCATCTTCCAGATTTCCTTCAAAGGTTCAGTCTTTTGTCACTTTCCCTCTCGGCTGCAATGTGCTGGATGGCACCGACCATGATGGCCAAAATATAGCAACCGACACTAGGTTCAGTACTCAAGACTTTTCCCAGTCATAGGATCCAATTAAAGCATTTAACTCATCAAATTGGGAATGGCATTTCATAGCAAAGCTTGAGTTGGTATAAGTCGAGCTGATGGACCATTTTGATTCGTTTCTCTTGATAAATATTTCAGAATGCAACAAGACGACCCCATTTTTTCCAAACCAAGGATAGGTATTCTAATAAGAAGAACGGGCAAAAGCAGGCACATGGCTATTTTTTCCAAAATGGCCTGGCAGGGTAGGTGGAGAGAAGCCCAAATGGGTGTTTAATTCGGCTTCTGGTTTACCATTTTTTTCTACCATTCAAGGAGACAGACTAGCATGGAGATTGGAGTATCTAGAGACTCACGAAATAACCCGACTTTGTAATGTACAAGCTAGGTGAGCCTAAGCATTGGCAGATCCATGGAACATCCAATAAACGGGACTCATTGTGTGGCTTATAAATTAGCATTAGACCCATTTGACGGATGGGGGTTAGGTCGAAATAGTTCGACCTAAATTAACCAATTTAACTTGTTTCTAACTCATTTATATATAATACATTTTACCAAAATACTTCCATTATTAATCCAATTTAAGAAAATTCATATCTAAACTGAAAAGAGAGCATAAAGGGAACAAGCACGAGATTGTGTAAGGATCAAAGAAATTGAATAGAGAGTCTGAGTAAGTTATATGCCCATTTAACATCTGTATTATATTGAGTTTTACTATTTTAAATCTATAAATATAACTAATCCTTATAATAACTCAACCTATTCTATATGGATTAAAAGATGGACGTATAACCCATTTTGACATCTCCCACTTCTTCTTCTTCTTTTTCATCTAACATCTCTCCTACTTCATGTTTAGAAAATTCCTTGTCCGGACATTGCATAACAAGCGAAACTCCTTCAAATTCGCTTTACGGAGTGACTTTTGTTTTAACTGTTTGACTTCTTGTAAATCTTGTAAAACCCACGCACTTTCCCTCTTATCGATACTTGAAATCTGCGAAGACATTAGAATATTACCTATTTAATCGTATATAAAATTTTCAGAAATTAATCGATGTTTTTATTTAAGATTTAATCCCGAGAGGAAGTCATAAATAGAACAGAAATCGAAAGCCGCTGATCAGTGCAGACAAATGACTTTGAGGAACAGATTTTTGTTGAGTCTCCAACACCCTTAAGTCAAGAAAAGGACTGACCAAAAAAAAAAGTGATGAAAAGGCATTAGTATTTACTAAACGTGCGATATTACAATATCATAATTTAAAAAAAAAAGCAATTAGTAAATCCTGTAATTAAGGTTAATGGAGTCCATCTAGATGGCTTTCCCTGTTTTTTGTTGTGTATTGTCAAACGTTGTCATTCCTAACGTGTTTTCCACTCTGATTAATTGGAAAAAAATCGAAAAAAACAAAAGAAAAGGAATTAACAAGAAACTAAACCCCAATTACTTGCCAAACATAACTAATGTAAACTTTCTATCTGTGTCCATTCGCTTTGAGCTAAGTGTTGATTCGTCCCCACCACGTTTCTTCCTCTTTGAGTTCGTCTCAATTTGGAGCATCGTAAACACATCTAACTTCTTTTGCTAATGATGCGTTATAATGATGCATTATTTCATCGCGTCACTCCTAAGTTTTTCTCCTAAAATAACCCATTTACCATCTTGCACTCTCCTCATGCCATATGATTAGTCTAGTAATGTGTCGAGTGATATGTCATTATTTTTAACATGTTAAGACAGTTGAT
The DNA here is from genome assembly GCA_014182845.1 of Corymbia calophylla. Lineage (NCBI taxonomy): Eukaryota > Viridiplantae > Streptophyta > Magnoliopsida > Myrtales > Myrtaceae > Corymbia > Corymbia calophylla. Next base: position 43,333,240 of record CM024700.1, on the reverse strand, counting down.
GATGCGATTGATGACATTCGTTAAATGCCTTCATTTTGGCTCTTAACATTGTTGTTTGCTGCTTGATAGTTTTGCTCTTGCTTCGATATGACTTCACTCTCATGTTCTGCGTATGTTCCACGATGTATCTTATTATTTCTTGCACACACTTCCTAAAAATAAAAGAGAGGGAGGGGGGAATTGCCCTACGAATTTTTTGAATAACAACAAACACATCTTACGATGGGGACTGCACACTTCTACGGTATCTCAGATGGATTGTGTAATATCGCGACTTATCATATGTGAATATCATAACACATGACAACATTAACTTACGACGATGTGACGATTCTTCCTAAGCAAATGTAGAATAGTTAGAGAAAAAAAAGAAAGAAAATGACACAAATGACTTATGAATTTTGCCCAAATATATAGTGTCATATCTGAGCTTTTATTTTTTCAATATAATTTCTGAATTTTAATTTAATATGTAATGTCAATCATGAACTTTTTATTTATTTAATGTAATTCATAAACTTTTGATATGACAAACGTTTTCATATAATTCAGGATTAAATTGAATACGTACTAAAAGTTTAGGGACCGCATAAATAAATCAAAAGTTTACGGATGACATTGTATGATAATATAAAGTTTAAGGATCGCAATAAATAAATTAACAATTTAGGGACATTATTATATGATAGGACAAAATTTAGATATTATTTATGTAATTATATAAAAAAAAGGTAATTGTACTAGAAGCGTACCTGATAGAAATATGCACGCTGACGCTATATAAATTGTGGGGTTGTTGGGATTATCCAATCATAGTCGATCTTGACTTGATGTTTTTATTTTATTTTATTTTATCCTATTATATCTTTAGAGGAATGCTGTGGTCGGCAGGCTCCCAAATAAATTATCTTTCCAAAGGCATTTTAATGTAAAAAAATAGAAGGAAAAGGTGGACTTTGTTCAACCGATTACCTCCACATTTTGGAGCACAGCATAGGGAAAACCACACAGAAAAAAAAAACACACACACACACATACATATATAATATTTATTGATCTCATGTTAGTAGCATAAAGTACACTATTAGTACTTAATTATGACGACATATTGTGACAATACACGTCGTGAAGAGGCAGAAGAGAGGATTGCTTCAACTCTCTTTAGAACGTGAATATTCCCAAATGCGAGAGGGCAGGAGGGAAATTCTCAACACGGTGCGACGGCGATACATAAAAGTTATGACTTCGAGGGATCGATTGAACGCGTTGAATTTTTCACCTTTTGACTCTATCCCCAAAAGGACTCGCTTAAGGTACGACGCCCGAGTTTCACATTTACCGTACCACTGTGAAAAATTCGAGGGCGAGAAAGCGTTCGAGCACACGAGCAAAAAGCTTCCCCGGAGCACAGAATAGGGAGCCTACGGTCAAACCAAAAGGGAACGGATAAAGAGAGTATTCGGAGAGATGGGCATCCTGCAGGTAGGGCGAAAAAGGCAGAATCCCCATAGATTTGGCAAAAGGGTAAGACGAGAGGCAGGGGAAGATGTGTCCTCCTTAAGCACAGCACAGATCTTTGCCAAGATTTTGAGCCATGCTAATCAGACATATTCCCCCGCCCCCCATCCTTAAAGGAGTCCCCCACCTCCCCCCATAAAAAAGCACCCATCAATCAAATCTCCCATGAAAGATTTTTCTGATTTGGGGGGCAAGAAAGGGTAGCCTAAGCTCTGCCTCCAAACCCATAGGGGCTTTTTGCACCCAGTGCTGTCCATAGGCTTCCGCTTTGGCATCGGCAGTTTTTGCTCCCCGGTCACTGCAAATGCACAGCAGTAACATGCCAATTTGACTGAAGATCTCCTCGTTGGGCCCGGGGATTTGATGGAGATCATTTATTTAAATCTGAGCAAAAAGAAAAAAAGTTGAATTTAATCAGTGAATCACATGCTCTAGACCACATGATTTCTAACTTATAAGAATTGGGTCAGAAGAAATTTGTTGTTTTCTTTTGTCCTCCTTTTGCATTTTTATGATTTTGCACGTCTTACCGCCGGTCCATGTTATTGGGAATAATCATTTTATAAATTTAACCGAATATGTTAATGTCTAGCTTTGGCATTACAAAGAGCGCTTGGAATTAAAGAGATTTGGGCTTTCTCGTTCTATTGAGAATTGATCGAAATCACAGTCCTTTGGATCCCCTCTCCTTTGACAAAAGTTCTAGAGTTTTCTTGTGATACTCAAATCAAGATCACCCCAATCAATGCATGAACCTAAAAGACTTTCCTTTGGGACACCAGATGCAAAATTTGTTGGCCTAGCTCAATCCTAAGTAAAATTTTCAGGGGGAGAAAAAGCTAAAATTCTTAGAAAAAAAAGAAAGAGAAGCAGAAGAAAAGGTTTTAGGATCTTATTATTATGTCTATTTTGACTTAAGACCCTCCTAAAGTGAAAGCAAGAGTGTCCTCAAAACAAGGCAGGAACGTGAGCGAACGAGAGAAGGCTAAGCAAGTACAAAAACAAAAGACAGACCTTTTGACAGAGCCGCCATGTGAACAGCAGAAATCGCGACAAGCTCGGCCACACCAGAACCCCCCATTTCCGGGACCCTAACAGGAAGGAGACGACCATGACCACACGTATGTCGGACGAACAACGTAATTTGATTTACGGTAAAACGGTCGACATACCAGTTAATTGCATCTGGCAATTCGTGGTCAGGTGCCGTGTCCAAATTTTTGTTAAAAGGGTTTTGTCCAATGGTTATGTCATTTCATGTCAAACAATGCCAAACATTCGTGCCGCCCCACCTTTGGGTGTATTTGGTACCCGCATCTCGTATCTACAGATGAGCTATATCTAACATTCCCATATCTAATCAGCACGCGAATATTTTGTGAAAGCGATTTCTTTCCATCAAGAGTTTTGGAAATAGTCCAATGAGCGAAAAGACGGGATTTATATGTGAAATCGATCGATCGATCAATATACTTTTTGATCTCATCGTACCTCGCCACGTAACATAACAAAATTTAAATTTTATTTTAAGAGAAAAAACTCTTGATAGGTAGGAATATTCAAGTCTTTTATCAGATTCACGTTGTGAGTTCTTGCATTTGTATTAAAAAAAAATTATAAGAGAAAAAAAAAATCACGAGAAGGGGGGTACGCATGGGCTGGTGCGATCTGTTGTTCTTTTTTTGTTTGGTGTCGTTCCAAAAGGCTCTTCGTCCAACTCAAGAGCCACCACCACGCCACGCCCGACCGACCTCGCCCTGCGCACCCGCTCGCCATACATAAAAAAAAGGCGAAACGAGGTGAAGGGAAATTGACTCACGCCCCGGTTCGGGATTTCGGGATGGCGTTTGTTAAATTCGCATTGAGTTGAGAGAGAGAGAGAGCCAGAGAGAGAAGAAACAGAGAATTTCGACAGAGGAAGCGCAGAGCAGAGCCGGTGCGAGAACCTCTCGTGTGTCTCTCTGTGTGTCTGTGTCTCTGTTCGGCGGGGCGGGGCGGCGCGGTACGGTTCTTTCTTTCTTCCCTTCTCGCCTTTTCCTCTTCTGGGTGTTGCGCGAAAAATGGATTGCTGGTCTTCTCCTCTCGCCGTCGACGACGAGTTTGAGAAACTCGTTCTTAGAATGAACCCACCGAGGTACGTCGATCCGTTTACCTCCGTTCTTCTCCCTGTTCTGTTCTTGGGTTTCGTATCGTGTGTCGTGTGTTCATTTCTTGCGCCTCCCCTGTTTCGCGGATGCAAAGTGGGCTCTTGTTCCTAGCGCCCCCCCGGGGGTGGTTTTCTTTCTGCTTTCTTGCTGGAATTTGACTCTTGTTCTCGAGGTGTTTGACGGGTTCTTCCTGTGCCGTTCTTCCTGTGTTGGGTGCTGAATTTTCAGGGTCACGGTTGATAATGTCTCCAGCAAAAAGGCCACTCTGGTCACGGTACTTGGTTTTGATGGTTTTCCATAAATTCTCTATTGTCTTGCGTAAAATATGATTTCTTGGTATTTAGGCCGTAATTTTGTTTCGCTTGTTGTGAATTGTGCCAGGTTGATAGCGCGAATAAGCGTGGGAGCTTATTAGAGGTGGTTCAGGTCCTGACGGATATGAATCTCATGATTCGCCGCGCTTATATTGCTTCTGATGGAGAGTGGTTTATGGATGGTGAGACAGTTGAATTTAATCTTTCTTGTCCCAGTTCGTGTGCTTTTTACTGCATTATCAATGACCCGTTTTCGTTACAATCATCGTACACAGTGTTTCACGTGACGGATCAGAAAGGGAACAAGCTTTGTGAAGATGATGTTGCCGAACGGATTCAGCAGGTAGATCGGCTGAATTATTCTACACTCCGATTGTGCAAGTTTTTGTTTTTGTAAGAATGTCTCATGAAGCAATGTTTAGAGTAGATGCATGATCTCAGCTACAATGGAGACAATTTGGAAACTGCTCCTTCGTTTTAACTAAATCTTGTCTGCTAGAATTGGGGAACAATGTTTCAAGAGGATCATAGAATGGCATATGAGATACATAAACAGTTAGGCAGAGATTGTGTTCTGTTAACTAAATGAAGCATGTAATGCCAGTTGGGAGGTTTATGATTGGATCGTGCGCATCTTCCCCATGTGAGCTGATGAATTCGATTTTGTCAGATACAGCGTCTATAAAGAATTAGAGCTATCATTTGCTGTTCGCCCCGAACTTTGATGGTTCATCTGCATTTTGAGCTATATCATGTGAGTTTCCATTGATCTTCAGTTTACATGTGACAGTCACTGGACTCCGGAATACAGAGTTTTCGTTCCTTGAGGAGCTCTGTTGGTGTCCAAGCTGCCGGGGAACACACGACTATTGAACTGACGGGAAGAGACCGGCCGGGCTTGCTTTCGGAGGTTTTTGCGGTTCTGGCCAACCTGAAATGTAATGTAGTGGCTGCTGAAGTCTGGACTCACAATTCAAGGATGGCATCGGTCGTTTATATCACCGATGAAGAGTCTAGTTTGCCAATTGATGATCCCGACCGCCTTGCTAAGATAAAGCAGTTGCTCCTGTTCGTGTTGAAGGGCGACCGAGATAAGAAGAGTGCGAACACCGCTGTCACAGTGGGCTCCACTCACACTGAAAGGAGGCTCCATCAATTGATGTACGCAGATCGGGATTTTGATGTGGATGGTGTGGAAAGAGGATCTGCTGGAGACCAGAGCAAACTTTCTGTAATGGTTGATAACTGCACGGACAAGGGATATACTGTTGTGAACTTGAGATGCCAGGATCGCCCTAAACTGATCTTTGATACAGTATGCACATTGACAGATATGGATTATGTTGTGTACCATGGGACTGTCATTGCCGAGGGACCTGAGGCTTATCAGGTAGCAGGCCTACTAATTCCTATCCTTCGATTTGAGTTTCTGACTGAATATTGTTCGAAGTGCGTTTCAAATGCTTGTGTTAGAGAAGTCTTTTTACACCCTTTGTTCGTGTTGGGTGATTGTCTAATACCAAATGGCGTTCCGGTTCATCTTTCGTGCTGCATTTTTCTTGAAGTACCCTCCTCTCTGCACTGGACTTCACAATTATTTTGTGGTAGAATGTGTAATCTAGAAAATTCATTTGGGTTTGATCTGTCTTGATATTTTCTTTACCCTCTGTTGCGCCAGGAATACTACATCAGGCACGTGGATGGTTCCCCGATTAGTTCTGAGGCAGAGAGGCAAAGGGTGATTCATTGCTTGGGAGCTGCTATTAAGAGGCGAACTTCTGAGGTACAAGATCCACAGAGACTCGCGATTTGGACAAACATAATGTCCTAATGTTTCTTGATCTAAGTTGTTTTTCCTTTCGGTAAATTCAGCTTTTCTTTTATGTAGGGAATAATATTAGAACTCTGTTGTGACGACAGAGTTGGCCTTCTGTCGGATGTGACTCGAATATTCAGAGAAAATGGTCTGTCGGTTACTCGGGCCGAGGTTACCACGAGGGGCTCCCAAGCTGTGAATACGTTTTATGTGACCGATTCCTCTGGTAATCCAGTCAAGAGCGAGAGGATCGAGGCTGTCCGGAAACAGATTGGCCTGGCGATACTTCACGTTAAAGACGAATCCTACTGGCAGTCTCCACCACAAGACACTGGTAAATTCTCTCTGGGCAACCTCTTCCGCTCAGGGTCGGAGAAGTTCCTTTACAATCTGGGCTTGAGAGGCGATTTAGGAAGAATGTAGCTTTTTCTGTAGTGCCTGTAGACGATAGGATGATTCAGAGCTCGCTCTTAGGCTTTTCATTCATGACCACATTGCGTCAACCATACTTGATCCCGGTTGGGGCTTAAAGTGTGTAGAATCATAAGAGAATTGGCTTGTAAACTACCCTGTACATAGTTCTCTCCAGCTGCATCTGTTGCTTTATGGGAGGATGTTGTAATTACATTAGTTCCCCTACTATGGTCAATCATTCAATTTGAACCTTGTTTAGTCAGCTCTTTGTGGGTGATAAAGATTACTACTGAGTTTCTTATCACGGAAGCTACTGCGTAATCCCGTCTACCTCGGTCCAACAATGGCTGAGGTTTTAACCAGAGTCTAGGCATGGTTCGCTTTCAGTTCAGATGTTCTCGCTCTCTTTTATTTTGAACCACGGAATAGTTCTTGGCCAATGCAGAGTAAGACCTCAAAATGCAGGGGATTTTGACATCTTTGGGACACGACTGAGATGGATTGTCGATATGCGATTTTGAAACGAGGACATGATTATGGGGCCGGTCCTGTTTTCCTCCCATCGCGTGCCGCGCGTGCGTGACGTGACCTTCGTGTTCCTTTGTAGACCACATGTGCAAAGACAGCACCAGTTGTGAAGGGAGTCAAGTTCAGTGGAGTCATCTCTGGACTGGTCCCTATTTGTACTTCACACAGGTACATGAATTGGGGAGATTCTGGTGGGAGAACTGCCCTAATCAAAAACCTTTGGCAACAGCTCATTGACAAAGACATCCCCGGTGTCTACAAGGCCTGCTATTATCGACCCGGATCCATCCCGATCGTGCCCTATCAGGTACGAACTCCACTGATAAATTCCCGTCTTTTCCAGCAAAGATCAAGAGGAACGTCACTCGAAAATAGTGAAAATCTACCGGACATATTCACTTAATTCTTTAGGAGAATTATGGCGGTAACATGTTAACCGCATCTCAATAATTACTAATTTTCAATGAAATGATGATTGCGTGATTAGACCTCTCGTTGTTTGTTTATGCCGTCACATCCATCTCTTCAGACAAAGGCATCATCGTGTTCCCTTACATTCTCCGAATCTTTGGTCCCCGGTGTATTTACTTCCAAGCTTACGGAGATAACCCAAAAAGAAAAGAAAAGAACACGATGGAAATGGTGCATTGATTAGGTCCAAGAAAACACCCTTGCAAAGCATCTTAATTGCAGATCTTGACTTTTGGAAGTGCTCTCCGACTATGATGTGACTCGGAGCCGCCGGCTTTGTCCAAGAAATAATGAATTGATTAACCAATGAAGTTATCGAATCACAGTTGGTGAGGATGTGCGCAAGTTGCCCTGATTCAAAGCGTGCAGAATCATCGCCATCATTGGATTAGCACTAACTCCTAAAAATATTCTCAAAAAAGGTTCGAACCATTCCGTTCTCATTTTCATGTGGCGTGCATAACGTGATGAATTCTCATCTTTATCTTTTTTCGATTATCATATTCAAGTTATTTTCGATGATAAATAAAGCTTTTTTTTTGTCATAATATGATCACGTTTGGCCCAAAAAGGCTATGAGGCTTAATCTTTTTATTTTTCATTTTTATTTTTTTGTCATTGACCACGTCATAAAAAGGTGATGCTTTGCTTTTGATGTCTCGTGGGGAATAGAGCGAGCGATGTGTGGCGTCAGCAATACGTGAATAATGATGCTGCCATAGAATAGTCTCCTGGTAGATAGGCATAAACCATCGTGATTTAGATTAGAGTTTGTCAAATAGGGGTGATTAAGATAATTTTCACAAAGTAGGACCCTAAAAGCTTTGCTAAGGATCAACCTACCTATTCAACATATTTATCTTTAGCGAGCTTATGGGACTGCATTCCATATTTTAACGTGCCATTCTCTCACGCTTTAACCTCAATCTCCACTTACATTTTTTTTTCTTTCCCTAGAGAAGGGAGTACCCTTTTATTGTTTAACTTCATAGGCTGAGGACCACGAATTTATTTCTTGTAGGTGTGAAATTAAAGAAGCAAGAACTGCGGTTTACTCCAAACTAAGTCTGGCCGTTTTCAAGATCCAAAACTAAGGAAAATTCAAACGGTTATAGGCGGACAAAACATTACTTTTGTAATGTCGCCCCTGTTCACTTGTGTTTTTCCTTGCCCCTTGATCCCATCATGCAGTAGAATGGCAGGAAATTGGCGAAGAAAAAACCAATTGCCATAGCTAATTTCGACCGGTTCCCCCTTTCTGTTTCATCCCGCTCGACTGGAACTACATTTCATTCCGTCGCAAAGCGATTGAAGAGTACATTGTTGATAATTCATGTATAAAACAAAAAAAGAGGTGCTTGGTCGTAGTATATAAGTGGAAGGTTTCTAACCTTACAATTGAAAACCATGGGCAAAGTGGACTAAATCATACAATGCCCGCATGCGGATGCGCAAATAATTTTACAATTATTAGGATCATAATTGCCACTAATCAATGGTTTTTTTTAAAATATTGAGTTTATAGTTCTTTAAAACATGAAAATTTGGGTCATTTTAAAACAATATGCCTGTTCACCAATATACTTTCAAAATGATGCAATGCTTAAGAGGATTTGAAAGGTTGTATCTATTCAAACATAATTTTTCACTTTTCAATTTCCTTCCATTCTTAAAATTATAGTCTTTATTCTCCAATTGCTTCCTTTTGAGAGTCTTTGGAGAAATATCAAAATTATTATCCGATATTATCATTTTGAGACTTTGTTATATTATGGAGAATTTTTACCGATAACCATTAATAACCTTATGATGGTAAAGAATTCCTTAAGGACGGTATATTCACACCTCAAAATAAGACTCCATTATTTTTAGGGGTGTCAAATGGGTGAGTTGGATTGGGTTCGGATCGGATTGGATTAAAAAATGGTCCAACCCATATTGACCTCATTTAATCCGTTTTAACCTAATTTTATAAAATGTAAATTTGGTAACCAATCTCAACCCAACCCACACATGACCCGACCTATATTACCGAAACACATTAATATTTTACTCAATTTAGGAAAATTCACTCTCATCTATTTAATCCACTTTAAGCTCTTTACATATAAGTTACTTGAATAAAAACTTCAAATTAAATTTAAAAAGTAAATTAACTAAAAAATAGTAAATAAAAAAAAAAAAAATTTGAACACCTTTAATTTGAAATAATTTTGAAAATATTTTTTTATAGAAAATAGAATTTCTAATATTTTTAAAAAATTTTGAATTTATTATTTATTTTCTTTTTTTTATGTTTTTTTTATTTTCTTCTTCTTTCTCTTTTCTTCCTTCTTCTTCTTCTCCCTTATCCCTCCACTGGCGGCAACCGACCCAAGCTCTATCGCGGTTGGCGAGCTCGCGGCTCAACTAATCTAGGTGAGCCTGAGCTTTGTTGTAGTTAGCGAGTTGATGATTCGCTTGCCCACATCCAAGTGAGTCGGAGCTCGGCCAAGGCTAGGGAGCTCGGGATCGATGACGATGGAGATGGCGGTGAGTAGGCAATGGTTGCAATTGGGATTGATGACGGAGATATGACGTGACGATTGAGGAAGCAAAAAGAAAAAGGGGGATGGAAGGATAAAGAGAAGAAGGAAGGTCTTAGGATCTATGGGTTTAAAGTGGGTTTCCCTAATAATCTATTAAGACCCATTTATATTTTTGCTTTACTTTTTAAGACCCATTTATAATCCTTATTTAATTTTCACTTGACTCATTTAACTAAAAATAAATCATAATATGAATTCATGACTCATTTTGATACATTTAATTATTTCCAATTATTCTTTCTAACATGCATAAAAGCTTCTTCCAAGATGAAGACAAGTTCAAGACTATTAGGCACATCTGACAACCAAAGATTCGGTAAAGCACCTAGCCTCTCATGAGCCGCTCCGATTGCATTAGGTAAACAATGCCAAAAAAAACCAAATTGCTCAAAAGCTATGGAACTCTCCATTGGGACCCTATTGATGTCCTAAACCGCTTAAAATCATTGAGGCCCTTGCTCAAATGATTGATTGATAATTTAATTCATCGAATTTCTAGCACCATTTCAAAATCTTGAAAATTTTCCACGAAAAGGCAAAAGAGAGAAATCAAATCGTTCCCCATGCCATCAACTCGACAACCAAGTAATGAAACATCAACAAAATAATGATCAAACTGATATTTTATCATCGTTAGGGCAAAAGTGGTCAGTTCGGAGAGCACAGACTGGACCGGCCCAAAAATTGGAATAGACGCTAGAGCCACCAAAATTATTTACCGGAGCGGCGAGCCCGGAAACGACTGTCGCGCATCTTTGCTGCTAAAATGATTCTGTAATCACCCGACAGAATCGCCCCAGATTGCTTTCCGACCGGATCCCATCCTCGTCCGGCGTGGTCCACATGGAGTTGCGCAGCCTTGGGTCGCTCGGTCAGCCGCCAGTACATCGTGGGGGCCCACCTTCCGTGTAACTCATTTTGTCGTGTCCCCCTTCCGCTGTCGGTGGCCCCCGCCTTCGTTTTTGGGTCGTGTCGTGTGGCTTCTCCACTTGTAGAATCAAAGTTGGTGTTTTCTTGCGCTGAACGGCCCGAAATTTATAAGAATCGCACATAATAAACATTTACATTCGTGTCTTATTTTAGGTGATTGTTTTATAAAACAAGATGATATGGTTTTGATTTTATGCGAAATGAGAACTCTCTCTTGGTCGATGTCTCAAAGAAATTCATTCAAATACCCCGTTTAAAATCTCCCAACTCTTAGCATAATTTCACTTAACTCGGATGTTTTCTTAGCACCAAGCTGAGTTTAAATCACACGACTATAGAAGGAGATTACGCTTTTGACTTAAAATTAATTAGCTTGGATAATTTGCGAGCCCATCAAAAGGTTCAATATTGTATTTGGCAATGTCATTGGTATAGACAAACGTATAGATTTGAAAGATTATGCATATGGCTTTGGCGTTGATTCGCTATTCTTTTGAATTTGTGTTTGGACAAGTGCTCCTTTTTGATGATCAAGTCAAACCGAGCTCGACAGGTGCATTTTTGTTCTCATTTCAATAGAGAAACCGTGTCAAAAGCGCTCCTACTTCATCCTAGACTCGATTAGGTCCCTAATTGCGACAGAGTTTCATCTCGTGTTTAATGAATGAGCGCATTTAATTGGGTTATCTAATTGATATGGCAGGATTCGCAATTTTGTCTTTTGTCATTTTATCGTTGGATTGGCGCCAATTGACTCAAAGCGAGACACGAAATGGTGGGGATCTTGGCCAAAGTCACGTGGGGGCAGGATCTTGTCCGAATCCACCTTGGTGCATGTATGGGATGGGACGTGGAGATGAAAGGGATCTTTACCTTGACCTTATCATCTTATCATAGAAATGTCTAAAATTGTATATTCTGAACAAACAAACAAATAGAGAAAAATGACAAGAGGAGAAGAAAGAAAGAGAGGAATTGGGGTTGGGCCCGGATGACTGGTCGAGTAGGATCGCCTCCTTTCTTTTTTGCCTATTCGGCCCAACGAAAAAGTGGCCGAAGCCATTTTTGTTTGTACGAGGAGGGATTTCATCAGTTACATGTCTGGCTTTGTTTTGTGAATCATCGTAAAATCCCAATCGACTTCATGTTTACCAATGTACAGAAGTCCAATTAGGACATGTGTGATCATTTAGTAGTAGGATTATAGAGCCCAGCACGCCACTTCCAGCAAATACAATGCATCCCTCTTACGCGACCTCAATGTGGGTCTTTGATCCCATGGACAATGCCCCCGGACCATGGTTGTAATCCAAGTTGAAATCTCGAAGTGACAAAATGAGCGCGACAGAATGAACCAAGTACTCTTATCTAAAGCGGTAGCTTTCGCAGCCAAGTGCAAGCACACATTCTTCATCGTGAAAATAAGGGATAGTGGCCTGGAATATCCCCACAGCGAAGTTGCAGGTGCTTCGGCTCTGTCGTCTGATTGTTGTCACTCTTACCTCCCAGGAAGAATCACATTACAAATTCATGTTAGAGCTTGGAAGGATCCGACAGGATCGGGAAGCAAGAGAAAAGGGGAATTCAAGCAAATTGCAGACATCCAGCGCTAAAGAAGAGACTCAGCAGTCATTCCGCGATTCCAATTTAAAGAAAATTCCGTCAGTACACTAATCGAGCATTACCAATCACGACCTGGCTCTTCCCCAAAGTTTACTCTCTAAACAAAACAGAGAAATGAAAGAAGAAAATTCGATGGAGGGCATGACTCAGGATTTTAGCCAGTGCTAATTTGCACAACGTGACTAATCAGGCATATCACACCACGGGAAGCTCACCACAGTCGGCTACAATCACTCTTTTCCTGGGACGGTCTCCTCTGTCTGTTTCTTGTGACTCGATGAGCCTGACAATATCCATGCCTTCTAACACTTGCCCAAACACAACATGCCTCTGGTCCAGCCATGGCGTCTGTCATTAAAAAAGCGAATCATTGAAATGGCTGGAAAAAAATGAGCAGGAGAAATCGCAGCACCAATGAGATTTTATATACAGGAGAGGTCGCTAGAGTTCCCAAACAATTGGTAGATCACTAATAGACTGCAGAAGCAGCTAATATGTGATTTGTATGGAAATGAACACTGAGGCAACATTTATGGTGGATTGTGCTTGCATAGCAATTTTGAAGCGAAATATTGTCATGCATGTGCTTCACATATGGATGATGTTCTTGCATAGCAATTTTGATGCATAAATAAGGATTAAACTAGTTAAAAAATGTTAGCGATGTCGGAGCATATTTTGCTGGAAAATGTTCAGAAGGAAGCACTGATAACAACTTTGCTCAACTCCAATGGTAGTTACTGAGCTCAAAATTAAAGGATGCTGTAAGAAAAAATAGCAATGTAGCAAAAAGGTGACAAATTTGCAATAAGAAGTCACCTCTCAGCTACCATCACCCCTGATTGCAATATTCCAGTCAAGTGCAGTAACAAAGAACTTTGCCCTAAGGTCTGGCTCAAGAGAGGTGGGGATGTTTCCCAGAGCCATGTTAGACTGATCTGATTCTCCAGAAGATTTTAGATTTTGATAGTGTAAACTAATAATATTTCTTACTTAGAACTTTCCATGATGGAGTCCTGAAATAGAAAGGATACAGCAGGAATGGTAGAAATCCTACGGAAAGAAGTGGGACCCCATCCCCACTCCAAAACCAACTGTGGGTTTTGCTTGCCCCGTCCTGTGTGGGGTGGGGTGAGTTTTTGGCTGGGGCAGGTCTTAATACCACCCTTCAAATTGAGAGCCTTCTACTTTTGGTTGAAGTGACGGTTATTCAGATTGAAAGCAGAAGCAAACTGGTTTCACAAACCATGTTCCATGAGATTTGTTTGGGCAAACAATTAGCCAAAAAGTTAGAAGCTTTGTCCATGCAATGCACTAGCCCATCATGTATGATATTATTGATCAACAAAGTGGTATCCCCAAAGCATAACATATACAGGATTCCAATAAAGGATTTGTTGTAACTACTCAAAGAAATATGAATAATTTAAGTAAAAATGGTCTAATTTGGCCAGGCTTTTAGGGACATAAGACATCAGCCATTTAGTTACCTACCTCCCTCCTAAAGCATCTAATAAAAATTACTTCTCAGACACCAAGCTCTCTCTTCCCCTCTCCTAAAGCATCTGATAAAAATTTACTTCTCAGACACCAAGCTCTCCTACTGTAAATGAGATCTTAAACAAAATTCCAAGGTTCAAAAGTTGAGCCGTGCCAGAATATACTTCTTTATGGAACTTCTGCAATAGCTCTTTTTTCCAAACACACTCGTGCCCCCACAATCCAAATAAACATAGATAACTATGAAAAATCAAGGAAACCTTCCAAACTGGTATCCTTATTCTTAGCAGTGGACAAACACAACTTTATAGTGACATGATAAATTATCGGCAATGTCTTGTGAGTAAAAGAAATATAAAATTAAGATTACCTTCACGGTGCAGATAAAGAACTGGCTCCCATTGGTGTTGGGGCCTGCATTTGCCATGCTGATCACCCCAGGTCCAACATGAGTCACTGCAACAAATTCCATTACTCCATATATGAAGGATCTTGACATGTGTGACATTCAATGGAAGAATAACTATATTTTCAAATTTGGCTGAATATTGAAGGACGGCCCTCAGAGAAAGTGAGAGTTCAATTTAGAATCACTGCCACCACAAGCTTTCTACATGAAAATTAAATATGAGAAATTCATATTGACAACGGCCACTATAGTTAGAATGAATATGAGATGCATCAAGCATTAAGTTAGATCTCTTATGATCACAGTACTCTACCAAAAAAATAACCATAAATTGGTTTTTCTGAGATGTCTCCCTATCCTCTTATAAGTACAGCATAAGAGAAATAGTCTTACACTTAAAGTTTTCATCTTTAAAAGTACGGCCATATATGCTTTTACCCCCTGTTCCCTGCAATAGAGACAAATATCAGACTGGTTCAGAATAATTTAAATTGTCATAATTGGGGCCACCCTTAAGGGAAATAGCATGTCAATAATTTCACCGTTCAGACTGATTAAGAATTGGAGAGAGTTCCTTGAAATTGTTAATACTCTCATACCAAAATTATCTGACAAGAATCAGCACAAATTACAACACACATTAAGTTAAATGGTTCCACGTGCATAGATAGAATGCTTTATGAAAAATCAAACAATTCCAAAAGAATCTCAGCTCTTCAAGGAACAAATGCAGCAACTCATAGATATTAGCTACAAAGTCACTCAGAATTGCCACATTTTCAGAAAGGATGCCCCTAGTTTCAACATAAATGCTAACAAATGCCAGAAAAAACCTAAAAATGGAACAAAAAGGACAAATATACGTAATGGTTAGAAGTGGCTGTGATATTTGACCCCATTTATGATCGGAGACTAGGGGATGTGAACCATCAATACAAGCATCCTAGGAGGCTCATGATAAAAATGCTGGTATTCGGATACATTGCAAGTCTGTACCAAAACTTCTCTCACATTGTGAGTCAAGATCATCACATATTCTTCAACTTGAATTATTGTTCTTATTATTTCGAAGAACTGGCTTCACAACTTACTACAAGAAATACTCTGTCTCACCACCTTTAATGTCTTTAACAGCCTTTAGATTCCCCATTTAACACTGCTTTGGTTTTCTCTTATCTGCTTTTAGTTATTTGCTCTATTAGGAGTGGAAGAACTTTGAACTGCCTGTGAGTCATCTTACAAAAGAAAACAGTTCATATGTTTTGACTTCTGTCAACAAGTATTAAAAATCCAGCCGCATCATCCATCACTCACATGGCCTGGGTGAGAACAGGCCTTGGCATTACCCTGTTTAATTGACTAATTTCACTCCAATCCAAGGAAAGAATGGGTACAAAGAGTCTTAACAACCGTTATGGCATGAGATGACTTTCAACAAGATATGGTAAACACAGTAACAATCAATAGGAAAACAGGCCAAAGTTATTTTATAATATGAATATGAGGACATCGATGAAGTACCCACATTTCCTTTGTCAAAGTCACCTCCCTGAATCATAAAATCTTTGATGACACGGTGGAACGTCGAACCTTTGTATCCAAAGCCCTTCTCTCCTGAAGAAAACAAAGGACGACCAGATAATCATCTTTTGAAAACAGCCTCCAATTCGCACAATGCAATACTAGATACATGCTGATAAAGTTAAGTCCACAGTAGAGAATAAGAGAACCTGTGCATAGAGCGCGGAAATTCTCTGCTGTTTGCGGGACATCGTCGCCGTATAATCCAATTACAATTCTTCCAGCTAGCTTCCCAACAGGGTTACCGATGCTAATGTCAAGGTAAACTTTGTTGGTAACTTTTGACTGAACAGCCACATCCTGAAATCCCATAAGAAACCAACACACGTATATAAGAGATGTAACCTACAGTGCATGCTACTTGGATTATGCAGACGTCAATTAGTTTCAGGGAATAATAGTCCTCAATCCACTTCGCGGAACAACACCTCACACTCCCAGAAAGATCGTCCATTGCTTATCGGGATACACTGCTTTGGCTTCAGTTTTGACAATAATTCAGGACTCATTACCGCAACAACAAAATTCAAGACCGTCAATCCACTCATTTCTCTCCTCCCTATATTGCGAAAAGCATAAAGATTAACGGAACGCAGCAGAAAACAAAGGTAACCTCGGCACTTGCTCGAACCGAGCACGGACGGAATTTCCTCTGAGAAGAAGAGCTGAGGGGAATCAGGCGCAGAGAGCCGGCCAAAGCGCTCGAGGACGACGCCGACAAGCTGGCCTTCGACGGAGGCGGCCGGACGCTGGCGGCGACATTGCAAGATGGGCCGAACCCTCTAATCTCCGACCCGTTCCTCGGACTGGTCAGCAGGCCGCCATTGGACTGCTCAGCAAACAAAATGCAAACGGTAAATTAACCCGAAAAATCAGTGCTCAATCCGAGAATTATCAGCGGGAAACGAGGGGGCTTTACCAGAGCTGTGAAAGAAGCGGCCATGGATGGCGATGAAGAAGAAGATATTTTCCTTCTGCCGAGGGAAGCGTTCAGGTTTGAGCGACGGTCGGTATAAATATGTAAGAGATTGGGTGGGAGGCGGGGTAGGTGCGCGGAGAAACGATGTTTTCGAGAAGCAACGAGTTCGAGATCGTCAGAGGAGTCGCTACCCTTTCTTTCGAATTTATGTGTTTTTTTTTTTTTTCCTTTTCAATTTTCGCAATTTGAGATTATGCAAAGGGCAAATCGATCAAAAAAGCCAAAATTAAATTTTGGAATCGAAATTCTATGAATTTTGAAAAGTCGCGTTAGGAAATTAAATTTAGAGAGGAAATAGAGAGATGGGTAGATGTCCTACAGGCCAAAGTGGCTACTGTATCTAAAAGATACGAGAATTACGACATCTTTTAACTCGTGTTGGCAACCTACTTTTATCGACGAAAAGGGGACAAAACAAACACCTGAGTGAAAGTAATTCTGTCCAGATCCTGGGAATTAGCTAAAAAAATGAGTTGCTTTGTTCTTGTCTCGTTTGCTTTTCTAATCCGGACTCACATCGACCAGATTCAGGTATTGAATTATTAGTTGAAAGCAAAAAGCTTAATAGATGGGCCTGGATCGGGGGATATGACGTTTGCTTGGGTTGCAGATCGAATGAACAGAAGCCCAGAAAAAACGGAAATCAACTCTGGCCCATGTGAAAGAAAAGGAAAGAGTTCAAAATATACAGAAAGATAGGAAGAGTGCTGCAATTTATTTTCTTGTACATCAGCTCTTGAGCGACTACCGAAGGACATCGGGATCGCATCGCCGGTCCTCATCTCATCTCTTGCCGCATTTCTTCGGGTCCGGCGACGTCGACGAGCAGCCCATCGCGTCGCCGCGACCGGCGGCCTGCCCCCTCTTCTTCCTCCTCAGCTTCTCGCACACGAACGCCCTCTCCAGTTGCTCCACCCTCTGCGCAAGCGAGCTCAGCAGCCGGGTCTGCCGTTCGTTCTTCTCGAAAAGCTCCGCCATCAGCCCCATCATCTTCTCGTTGTCCTCCACCATCCTCTCCAGCAGCTCCTTGCTCCTCCTGTTACCCCTTTCCTCGCTCCCACGGCCTCCGCTCTCTCCGTCTTTGTCGGCCTTCTGCGACTCCGTCGCGGCGGCCTCCTTCGGCGAGGCGTGCTTGTCAATTCCCCCGATCGGGCTCTGAGGATTGGCGGAGGAATCGGTTGAGCTTTCCGTTCCGGTGGCCACGGCATCTTCCACGCGTTCGTGCGTCGATTGAACAGTGTAATTGTCCGCTGTGATCTCATCTTCGTTCGCGGCCATCTCAGTCTCTGGCTCGCATGCTTCTGTATCTACTTCGTCGGCCGCCCGCTGTTCCATCTCCTCATCAGCTTCAACAGAATGCTCCCCCTTCGGCATCTCCGCCACGTCAGACTCTGGCGCCGCCTCACGCTCCGCTGGAGTCTCCTCTGTTTGGTAACTCTCGCTACCAGCATCGGCAGAATGATCCGCGTCCGCCATTTTCGGTTCGCTTTCGCCTTCTAATCGCGCCACGACAGCCTCGGTTGTGCCCGATGGAGGCGCGACACCAGAGCTAAGATCGTCAGCCTCAACAGATTCTCTCTCCGCCACATCACCACCTTCGACATCTGCCTCCTTCGAAGAACCACCGGCGACGATCGCGTCCACCCTCTCCTGCAACGCGATCGCTCTCCTGATCACCGCCTTCCTGCACTCCCTCACGCCGGCATCCACACCCCGCACCGAGTCCAGCCTAAAGAGCAGGCTCATCAGCGTCTCGCTCACCTTCAGCCTCTCCCTCTCGTCCCGCCTCATCAGCTCTGCCGCCTCCGGGGTCGAGATCCTCCTCTCCACCTCGTCGACCTCCCTCCTCACCGCCGCGATCCTCCGCACGCTCCTCCGCACAAGGAACCCCCTGAACGCGCTCTGGATCCTGAGCGCCGCGTCGGACCGACTCCGCTCCGATCCGACGAAGTGGACGGGGATGGAGACCACCTTTGGGGGCGGCGACGGCACCGCCGCGGGAGGGCGGATCGGGTCGGCCCTGGCCGAAGGGGAGTAGTAGCGAGGCCGGGGCCGGGACGGCGAGCTCCAGTGGCTACTGAAGAACGGGCTGTCCATCATCAGCTGCTGGCGATGAAACTCTCTTCCTTTCTCGTGCTTTGCAAAGTTGCGGTTGAGCTCTACGGTGGTCGACGGAGGAGGGCGGCGAGGACTTTTATGGGAGGTATCTGGAAGTTCGAGATATCCAGAAGGTTCGGGAGGAAGAAGTATCTGGACACGTGTAGATTCTTCCGTTCTCCTCTTTTGGCTCGATATTTCTGGAACATATCTGACAGAGGGACAAATAATCAATTTAGAAATAGATAAATAAATAGATTGATTGGAATAAAACATCTCTATTTAATTATTATTAGAGAAAATTTAAAAAAAGAGCCCAAAGTATCTTCGCTTTCTTAAATAAGAATTTAAAATAGATATTGTTTTAAATAAATACCTAAAGTAGATTGTTTCAAATAAGGACATGATCTCACTGGTCACCGGCTAGCGAAATTTTTCAACCAGTTAAGGGCATTTTCATCCAAAATTTATTTTTCTTTTTTATCTGTTTATCTTTTTTCTTTCCTTATTTTTTCTAATTATTCTTATTTTTCCTCTTTACCCTAGCCACTAACGATGCCCACAGAGGGCTAGGTGAGGGCGATTTGGCAAGGCTGAACCTCCCTAGATTTGGCAAGGGTGGCCTCGCCTGCGATTATTGAGGGCTCGATGACCCTTGCCTAGCCCATCCGCAAGGTTGTTGGTGAGGGCTCGATTGGATTGGGCGAGGGCCCCAAGGAATCCAGCAGATTGATTTCCAATTTCGGCGGCAAGGGCTTGGTCGGACTAGGTGAGTCCAACCCTGACCCTCGCCTAGCCCATCCATGAGGTCGCCAAGCCCTCACTAGCTGTAGGTGAGGCCAACAAGGGTCAACCTTGCAGATGGTTGCAAGGGTTGCCTCGTCGGATTGGACAAGGGCGACCCTCGCCCAACTCTCTATGGGCATCACCAGTGGTCGGTCGGCCATCGGTGAAGAGGAAGAAGAAAAACAAAAGGAAAAAAGGAAAAAGATGAAAAAAGAAAAAGAAAAATGATAAATGACGAAAATATTCTTAACCACTTGAAAGTCAGACTTTTATTTGAAATAAATATAATCAATTTAGGTTTTGTTTTTGAAGCAAGATTCACTTTATGCTCTTATTTGATAAAGTAATGGTATTTCAGGCATTTATTTGAAACAAGATACACTTTATGTCATTATTTGAGAAAAGATGAGCACTTCAAGCTCTTTATTAGAATTTCCCCTTATTATTATTATTTTTCTTCCGGTTGGTGGTGCGGGTTTGAGTCATTCTTCTCGACTGGGTTAATATAAAAAATATTTAATTAGTATATCTTGTGTCATGCCTCTCATGAAGTTAACAAAAATCATAAAATTGATGTGCTCATACCATTTTCACCTGACATAATTTTTGTTTTGAATTTTTTTCTGTAACTTGAAAATTAGTTTGAAATAAATGCGACATGAATTTTCCAATTCAGAAATTTTAGGAGCATTAGCCCTCCACGATTTATCCAACACATACCAAATTGGGAATAGGATTCTATGTAAAAATATTTCCTTAAAAAAAGATATGTGCTTTGAAAAGGAAGTTTTTTTTTTTTTTCCGGAGTTTGTTGTCAAGGTTATTATTTGCTTCCATGAACGTCCCCTCCATCATCCTCGCACGCCTTTCGGCCAGATGTTTTCTTCTTTCGTGCATAATCAAACCCTCTCAAAATCGAGATCAAACCTAAACATTTTGATAGACGGTGAAATGACTAAGATTGAATGTTTCTGTCCTCCTCAATTTCTTTGGCCTTTTCTCAAGTTTTCCTTAGTGGTTTTACTAACACGTTGGATAACCTATAATCAATGTGAAGCTAATCACGAACATGATGCAAGCGTACAATAGATGTCTTCCTCTGCCTTTGCTTTTCAGGATGAATAAAAGTTAAAATTCATCTGATTTCAAGATCTATTCACAAATTAGATAGATTGTCATGACTATTGGCATTCTGAATGTTCGAATATTTTTTAAGTGCAGCGACTTCCATCACTAAGAAAACAATACAAGCTTTGGGAGATGAGAATGCTTACAATCACATTTCTGAAAGTGTAAAAGCCAAATTACCTTATCCTATAAACATTAAAAGAACCATAGCTGTTGCACTAATCTAAAGAGAAAATGATGCTTAACGGGAAGACGATAAGAAGATGGTCGCACATTCCACACGTACAATGCTCTTAAGTTTGGACCATGTTTAACCTTGCCCTAATTAAGTGAGCCCAGAACTAGCAACAGTGCATTGCAAAGCAAAGGCTGCAAAAGACGACCCTTACAGGCAATGTGAATAAATCTCACTTGTGCCCACTATTTGAGTGTCCAGAAAAAAATATGGATAATTTCGAAAATATTTTCCTAAAAAAAAAATCTTATATCTCCTAAAAAAAATAATAATAATTTCACCATCTATGAAAATGTTTAGATATAAATTATTGTTGATAACAAAAACAATTTTCATTGACAAATTATTTCAAGTGATATAAACAATTACTTTTTAGAAAATATTTTATGAATTATTTATTTTTCGTGAAATAAACAGACCTAAAGCTTATGTTGAGCCACGTGCAGTTGTTAATCAGGTAAATGGTTATTCAGCCTGCGCTTGAGTCAAAGGACTGAACAAGATTCAAGAGGTGAGCTAATGCTTTATAATAGCAGCGGCTGGCACCCGTACCGGCCAACGAATGAGCGAGTAAAAAGAATTGCTACAACCGAGCTCAGGCGATGAAGCACGGAGAGATGCATCCGTACCACTCGAGAGAAAACTTATTAATACACACCTTCCACGGCATTTTTCTGGAGTCTGGAATGATAGGTAAATTAGCAGTCCAAGGAAAGCGAAACTACATTTGATCAGCATCTGTCTGAGATGTCAATGAGCTCGCATCTGCAGAGAGTAGTTAAACTTACTAAAGTATGTTCATTCTATATGGAATCTTGATGCCAGCTCTTTTCAAGAGTTCACTTGAAGCCCGCTTTACTAGTTAGATGACTTCCTCCTGGGGAATTCCAGCAACATCAGAATAAGTAATCGACAAAGTGCGAGATCAAAAGTGAGACATCATATATTTATTGAAAATTCTACAGCCTGTTTGATAATACAGCAAGCAGGAAGCTTGCTAAAACCTGGGACACTGCACATGCATGACAGACTAAAAACCTGCTGGAGATGGATAGGAAGAAGAGAAGAATTAGAGCAAATATCAACCATCTCATCAGAAACTGAAAATTCTTTTATAGCTTCCAAAAGAGAACTGAAAAAGTCTCATAACCAAGTTGGTAGGAAAAAGTTGGAAAGAATAACTTTGTGAAGGTTCATGCCTTGTAGCAGATAAGAAGCAAAGCAATAAAATAACAAAATGGGCATTCAAAATGATGGCATGATCCAAACAACCACGACCTTGAAGGCATGAGAAGCACAAACAAATTCTCAATTTGACCCCAGTGAATTCGGGCCATCAGATTGCCGCTTGCCTCTAAAGGGAAAGATAGTCTATTGTGGGAAGGTAATAGAAGTAGATCTTTCTTTGTTAAGTCAGCATGTGAAAGTATTAGAGGAATCGACAATCAAGAAACTGATAGGACATGGTCCCTTATATGGAAGTGGAGGGGACCTCAATGTATTAGAACCTTCCTTTGGGTAGCAGCACATAAGTATTTACTAACCAATGAATTGAGGACTTCTCGCAATCTAAGAGGTAATTTTTACTGTCCGTGTTGTAAATGCTCAGTGGAAACAATGTTGCATGTTTTGCAAGATTGTCCAGTTATTCGAAACATATAGGTTGACCTTGTCCCACGATATTGTCTTGAAGAGTCGATGAATGTTTCTCTATGGCTGAAATTCAACTAGGCCAAAAATAGAAGATTTGACCCCACTATGATCGGAGTATTACTTTTGGTGTGAGTATATGGCTTTTTTGGCGATGGCGAAACAAGTTACCTTTCCACGAAAGCTTTATTTTTCCTTCCCTATACAAGTAATGAAATCATATATTTGCCCATGACCAACTTGTTTAAAAGTGGATCGCATATCAGGACGGACTAAACTAAATACGAATGGAGCGTCTAAAGGTAATCTTGGACTTATAGGAGCCGGATGATTAATGCAAAATAAAGGGAGTGACTGGCTTGGTGGTTTACCTCATTTCTTGGAATATGTTTGTCTTTACAAGCAAAAATTATAAGCACTATGATTGGGACTTACCATCACAAAATAATAAGGTTTTCACAAACTCATTATTGAGATGGACTCCAAAGTTATCACCAAACTTATTAACCAAGAAAAAGTAGCGAATAACATTGAACCAGAACTACTTAAGAATATCATAAGGCTATTAAGCTCTTATTTGGAGTTCAAAATTTATCACATTTTTTGGGAAGGCAATTGACTTGCTGATATGCTTGTAATGTTGGCATAGCAAAACGTTTAGATAGTACTTTTTGCTTGCAATCTCCTAGAGAGTTATTTCATATTTTGCTTGGTGATTAGACCTTAATTTTTCTTAGTTTTGTACCTTATTTTTGCCCAAAAAAAAAAAAAAATTGACCCCGGTGAATCATTTGCATGCAATCAATTGTATAGGCTTCAGAATATTACCTCATTGATTGTTATAATCTTTTTGTCCTTCATAATACACTGACCATTGCACATCACGGAAACAATGTTTTTCGGTTCTCATGCAATATACAAGGCCAGAAATGCTGCAGACGATAAACATTACGTTTAACTCCTCAGAACAAGGTAAAGCAAGGAGGAAAGTAGAGATTGAAAGAAAATAACGGATGAATTGGAACGAGCACGTTAGGCGAAAACGTTATAAACTTGTTCAGGAACTCCGCAAAGTGGCCACATCCTGAGTATTCCCTTTTAGAAGTCTAGATCATATTTAGAATTTAACACTCAGTAGAACGCTTCATCAGATACCAGACATGTTTAAGAAGAATATACCCAACATATATCTGCGTGATCGATGAGCTAGAATTGAATTAAAACCACACAATGTGGAGTTTTTAGAACAATAGTCGCATACCAGTCATGAAGAGTAACCATATGCCAAGTGGAAGCATTGATCACGAGCATGTCAGCCTATAAATGAGAAACCTAGTCATTAATCAATTTCCTGTCTCAAGCAATATGAGGGAGTGGCCAAGAAAACAAAAGCTATATGAGTGAGGAGTGATATTAGCCATAGTACCTTTTTCCCAACCTCAAGTGAACCAATTTCATCATCCCAGAGTACAGACTTGGCACCATTTATTGTTGCCATTCTGAGTATAGTTTCAGCAGGAAGTGCTGTCGGATCAATTACGCCATCTTTGAAAACTTCACGTCCTTTGTCTATAAGTGAAGCTAGGTACATCTCATAGATTGTGCACCCATAGAGTATGCATGAATCAGAGGAATTCGCTATTATGATAAATATGCCAACTACTGTCACATAGTTTCCCGCGAAGCTGGGATCATTATGATTGTCGTCAAACAAATAGATAGGTAAATCCCTTTCAACATAAGCTTACAATTGCACACAGAATAAGAAACCATCATCTACCAAGAAAATTTGAGATTTGGAACACACATATTTAGAAGCTTGGACAAACCAATGCTCATTCTATTGTTCAATAGCACGCCATCTGTCCCTAATGAAACACAGATTCCAGCGTCAAGCATCTCCATAATAGGGGCGAATCCCAGCATTTTCATTACAGCAGCGGGGCAATGAGAAACTTTAACTCCAGCATGTGAAAGAAAACCAACCTAAGGAGAGGAAGGATGATCTTCACAATCAAGGGCACAATATGAAGGCAGTATATCACAACAAGCACTTATGGCTACTGGGAACAATGATGTCTCCATCCATATATTGAGACCTAACTTTGACGCATAATATAAATTGAACGTGAAATTAATATGCCATGGACGACTACTCAAGTTCTGTGGATGGTCTTCAATCTATTGCCTTCACTACAGAGTACCAGAATCAGCATAATACCTACACCCGCAGAAGATCGCTAAGAGAGAGAACCCAACTCTTAACCTATTAATACATCCGGTTGAAACCAACTTAACTAAGATCTCTGATTGGGTCAGATTTAAGTAATGTCTCTTAGAATTGTTGGCCCACGCAAAGCAAAAAGCTTAATAGATGGGCCTGGATCGGGGGATCTGATGTTTGTTTGGGTTACAGTGAGACATTGGGCTTGCGAAACATATCAAATGAACAGAAACCCAGAAACAACGGAAACCAATTCTGGCCCATGTGAAAAAAAAAGCGGTTCAAAATATACAGAAAACATGGAAGAATGCTGCAATGTTTTATTTTTTGAGCAACTACCAGAAGACATCAGGATCGCATCGCCGGTCGTCGTCTCATCTATTGCCGCATTTCTTCGGGTCCGGCGACGTGGCCGAGCAGTCCATCGCGTTGCCCCGGCCGGCAGCCTGCTTCCTCTTCTTCCTCCTCAGCTTCTCGCACACGAAGGCCCTCTCCAGTTGCTCCACCCTCTGCGACAGCGAGCTCAGCAGCCGGGTCTGCCGTTCGTTCCTCTCGAAAAGCTCCGCCATCAGCCCCATCATCTTCTCGTTGTCCTCCACCATCCTCTCCAGCAGCTCCTTGCTCCTCCTGTCTCCCCTCTCCTCGCTCGCGCAGCCTTCGCTCTCTTCGTCTTTGTTGGGCTTCCGCGTCTCCGCCACGGCGGCCTCCTTCGGCGAGGCGTTCTCGTCAATTCCCCGATCGGGCTCTGAGAATTGGCGGAGGAATCGGCTGAGCTTTCCGTTCCGGTGGCCACGGCATCTTCCACGCGTTCGTGCGTCGATTGAACAGTGTAATTGTCCGCTGTGATCTCATCTTCGTTCGCGTGCATCTCAGTCTCTGGCTCGCATGCTTCTGTATCTACTTCGCCAGCCGCTGGCTGTTCCATCACCCCATCAGCTTCAACAGAATGCTCCCCTCCGTCATCTCCGCCACGTCAGACTCTGGCGCCGCCTCACGCTCCGCTGGAGTCTCCTCTGTTTGGTAACTCTCCCTGGGAGCATCGGCAGAATGCTCCGCGTCCACCGTTTTCTGTTCGCTTTCGCCTTCTAATGGCGCCACGACGGCCTCGGTTGTGGCCGATGGAGGCACGACACCAGAGCTAAGATCGTCAGCCTCAACAGATTCTCTCTCCGCCACATCACCACCTTTGACATCTGCCTCCTTCGAAGAACCACCGGCGACGATCGCGTCCACCCTCTCCTGCAACGCGATCGCTCTCCTGATCACCGCCTTCCTGCACTCCCTCACGCCGGCATCCACACCCCAGACCGAGTCCAGCCTAAAGAGCAGGCTCATCAGCGTCTCGCTCAACTTCAGCCTCTCCCTCTCGTCCCGCCTCATCAGTTCCGCCGCCTCCGGGGTCGAGATCCTCCTCTCCACCTCGTCCACCTCCCTCCTCACCGCCTCGATCCTCCGCACGCTCCTCCGCACAAGGAACCCCCTGAACGCGCTCTGGATCCTGAGCGCCGCGTCGGACCGGCTCCGCTCCGATCCGACGAAGTGGACGGGGATCGAGACCACCTTCGGGGGCGGCGACTGGGCCAGCGCCGCCGCGGGAGAGCGGATCGGGACGGCCCTGGCCGGAGGGGAGTAGTAGCTAGGCCGTGGCCAGGACGGCGAGCTCCAGTGGCTACTGAAGAACGGGCTGTCCATCATCAGCTGCTGGCGATGAAACTCTCTTCCTTCCTCGTGCTTTGCGAAGTTCCGGTCAATTCTGGGTTGACCGTCGGAGGAGGGCGGAGAGGATCTTTATAGTGGGGGCGGAGGAATCTGGAAGTTCGAGATTTCCAGAAGGTTCCGGGCGAAGAAGTATCTGGACACGTGTAGATTCTTCCATTTTCCTCTTCTGGCCCGATATATAAATAAAGCGGAATAAAATATCTTTATTTATTATTATTATTATTATTATTATTTTGCTTCCGGTTGGCAGCGCGGGTTCGAGTCGTTCTTCTCGACCGGCTTAATATCGAAAATCTTGAATTAATATATTCATGTCATATCTCTCATTAAGTTGCCAAAAATCATAAAATTAATGTTATCATGCCATTTTCACCTAAAATAATTTTTGTTTTGAATTTTTAAAGATAAATATAATATGAATATATCGATTTGAGATTTTTTTTTTATAGCTCGAAAATTAGTTTGAAGTGAATGCGACGGGGTTTACTAATTTTGGGATTTTAGGAGTATTACCCCCACCCCCTGATTTATCCTACACATACCAAATTAGGAATAGGCTTTTATGTAAAAATATTTCCTTCTTTGTTGAACATGCTTTTAAAAGATAAGTGCTTGAAAAGTAAGTTTTTTTTTTTCTTTTTGGGGGAGTTTGTTGTCGAGGTTATTATTTGCTTTCATGAATGTCCCCTCCATCCTCACACGCACTTTTACCATATGCTTTCTTCTTTTGGCATGATCAAACCTCGGCAATTCGATATAGAAGCTTGTGACTCTTGATCGAACTTCTAAGATGATGGTGCATCTTTATCTAATGGATGAAAGTGTAACTTAACATCATGAAGATAGGTAATTCATATATATATACATCTATCACATAATTGAATTTATTATCAACCAATTAAACAAATTTCCTTAAAAATGATATAATTCCCTAAATGGCATATAATCCTGTGAACCTGTCATGGAGTCTATATTTTAACCATATTTTTCTCGTTCTACAAAAAAAAGTAAATTAACTTCATTTTTCTAAAAATAACTCAAATCTCACGTTTCTTTCCTCCTCAATTTCTCTGGTTTTACTAACATATTAGATTGCCTATTATCAATGTGAAGCTAATTACGAACATTGTGCAAGCACGGAAAGGATGTCTTCCTCTGCCTTTGCTTTTGAGGGTGAACAAAAAGTTAAAATTCATATTTGTCTATTCATAAATTCATAAAAAGTCAATTTTTTTTTTTTTTATTCATAAATTCATAAATTAGACAGACCATCGCAACAATTGGCAATTGGCATTTTGAATATTCAAATATCTTTCAAGTACCGTGAGTTCCACCACTAAGAATGCATACAATGATATTTCCTATAAACATTAAAAGAAAAGCCAAACTAAAGGGAACCTTCTCCTATAAAAACATTAAAAGAATCATAGCCGTTGACACTAATCTAAAGGGAATCCGGTGCTTAATGGGAAGACGATAAGAATGTGGTCGCACATTCCACACGTACGAAACTAAAGTTTTGACCATGTTATAATCTTGCCCTAATTAGGTGAGCCCATAAATAGCAGCAGTACATTGCAAAGCAAAGGCTGCAAAAGACGGCCCTCCTCGCAAGCAATGTGAATAAATCTCACTTGCGCCTAGTATTTGGATAAAGGGTACTTCTGTCAGGCGAAAAATAAATTATTTGAAAAAATTTTCTTAAGAACAACTGCTTGTATCTCTTATAAAAATAAATGGACGAAAAATAATTTCACCATCTACAAAAATGTTTAGATATAAACTATTATTGATAATAAAAATAATTTTAATTGACTAATTATTTTGAGCTCTACAAGTGATTACTTTTTGAAAAATATTTTTCGAATTATTCATTTTTCGTGAAACAAACAGACCCAAAGTTTATGTTGAGCCATGTGCAGTTGTTAAGCAGGTAAATGGTTATGCAGCCTGCTCTTGAATCAAAGGACTGAATGAGACTTCAAGAGGTGAGCTAATGATTTGTAAGCAGTGGCTAGCACCCGTATCAGCCAACGAATAAGCAGTGAAAAGAATCGCTACGACCGAGCTTGACCGATGAAGCACTGAGAAATATATCCACACCACTCGAGAGAAAACTTACTAATACACAACCTCCACAGCATTTTCCTGGAGTCTGGAATGATAGGTAAATTAGCAGTCCAAGGAAAGCGAAACTACATTTGAAAGCTCACATCTGCAGAGAGAGGTTAACTTTCTAAAGCATGTTCATTCTGTTTGGAATCTTGATGCCCGTTCTTTTCAAGAGTTCACTTGAAGCCCGCTTTGCTAGGGAAATGACTTCCTCCTGGGGGATTCCAGCAACATCAGGAACCAAATAAGTAATCGACAAAGTGTGTAAGACTAAAAGTGAGACATCAAGTAACTGTTTGATAATACAACAAGCAGGAAGCTTTCTAAAACCTGGGACACTGCACACGCATGATAAACTAAAAACCTGCTGGAAATGGGTAGGAATAAGAGAAGATATCAACCATCTTATCAGAAACTAAGGGTCTATTCGTTTCACGGAAAATAACTTTTAGAAAAATATTTTCTGAATTTTTTTACCTTCGTTTCATGAAAAATGCATTGATGGGGAAAATATTTTCCATGAAGGAAAAAAAAGTCCTTTAAAATTGGGGAAAATATTTTTCACTTTTCAAGTTGGGAAAAATGTTTTCCAACACTCACTCTCTCTCTCTCTCATCTTACACCCTGCCCACTTCTTTCTTTTTGTTTTTTTTTTTTCAAACGATTTTTTATTATTTTAAAAAATCTATTTTTTATTATTTTTCAATAAAATCTTTTTTATTATTATTTTGGCCTTTCTTTTTGCTCACTTCTTGATGGCCGACGACCAGCCACAAGTGAGCGGAGCTCAGCGAGCTCACGGCAAGCTCACGGCTCACCGATCTAGCGAGGCCCGAGCATCACCGCCGCAGATCGGCGGCACACTTGAGCATTGCCAAAGGCTGCGAGGCTTGGGCCTCGCCACATTTGCGACGCCCAAGCCTCGCGGCCTCTGGTGCCACCCGAGCGTCGCCGATTGGCAAGGCTCGAGCCTCGCCACCATTTAGCAACACTCGGGCCTCGCAGATCGGCTAAGAGTCGAAGAGCGCGAGCTCGAGCCACTAGATCGGCAAGCCACGGTGTGGTCACGGGCCATCGCATGGACAGCAATGGGAACCAAAACAAAAGAAGGAAATAAAAGAAGAAAATAACAATAAAATAAAAATAATTAGAAATTCGAATTTTTAAATAAAAAATAAAATAAAAGTAAAAACAAAAAATTATCAAAAGAACTAATAGAGAAAATAAAATAAAAATACCGAATAAAATATTTTTCACTTCAATTTCAGACTTTAACCGAACATCAAAAAAGATTGTCATTTTCTTAGAAAATGATTTCTTGGAAAACATTTTCTAAACGCTATATTTTTCATGAAACAAATAACCTAAAAATTCTTTTATAGTTCCAAAAGAGAAATGAATAAGTGTGATAACCAAGCTAGTAGGAAAAAGAAGGAAAGAATAAATTTGTGAAGGTTCGTGCTTTGTAGCAGATAAGAAGCAAAGCAATGAATTACAAAATGGGCATTCAAAATGATGGCACTATCCAAACATCCATGACCTTGAAGGCATGAGAAGCACAAACAAATTCTCAATTTGACCCTGGTGAATTCTGCCATCAACCCCCGCTTGCCTTTGATGAGAAAGATAGTCTATTATGGGAAGGTAATAGCGATGGATCTTTCTCTATTAAGTCAGCATGAGAAAGTATAAGAGGAATTGACAATCAAAAAACTAACAAGATATGGCCCCTTATATGGAAGTGGAGGGGACTTCAACGTAGCAAAACCTTCCTTTGGCTAGTGGCACATAAGCATTTATTTACCAATGAATTGAGGACTTCACAATCTAGGAGGTAATTCTTACTGCCCGCGTCGTGAATGTTCAATGGAAACAACGTTGCATGTTTTGCGAGATTGTCCAGTTATTCGGAACATATAGGTTGACCTCGTCCCACAACATTGTCTTGAAGAGTTTTTCTCTATGAATGTTTCTCCATGGCTGAAATTCAACTTGGCGGACAATGGAAGATTTAACCCCACTATGATTAGAGTACTACTTTTGGTGTGAGTTTATGACCTTTTTGGCAATGGCGAAACAAATCATTTTTCCAAGAAAGCTTTGTTTTTCCTTCCCTATACAAGTAATCCAATCACACTAAGGAAATCATATTTTCACCCATGATCAACTTGTTTAAAAGTGGATCACATACTTCTCCCATCATGGTTGCCCTCGACACTCCATTGTTGGGATGGACTAAACTGAATACGGATGTAGCGTCTAAAGGTAATCCTAGACTAACAGGAGCCGAAGGATTAATGGAAAATGAAGGGGGAGATTGGCTTGGCGGTTTTACCTCATTTCTTAGAATATGTTCATCTTTACAAGCAGAATTATGGGTGCTATGGTTGGGACTTGCCATCACAAAGCAACAGGGTTTTTCACAAACTCATTATGGAGATGGACTCCAAAGTTATTACCGAACTTCTTAACCAAGAGAAAGTAGCGGGCAACACTAGACTAGCGCTACTTAAGGATATCATAAGGTTATAAGCTCTCATTTTGAGTTCAAAATTGATCACATTTTTTTGGAAAGGCAATTGGCCTGTTGATATGCTTGCTAATGTTAGCATAGCGAAATGTTTAGATACTATATTCTACTTGCAGCCTCCTAGAAAATTATCTCATGTTTTGCTTGGAGATAAATTTGGGAATGCAGACTTTAGACCTTAATTTTTCTTAGTTTTGTACCTTATTTTTGCCAAAAAAAATTGACCCTAGTGAATCATTTGCATGCAATCAATTGTATAGGCTTCAGAATATTACCTCATCGACTGTTAAAATCCTTTTGTCCTTCATAATCCACTGACCATTGCACATCACGGAAACAATGTTTTCAGTTCTCATGCAATATACAAGGCCAGAAATGCTGCAGATCACAAACATAGGATTTTAACTCTTGTTGGAACAAGGTAAAGCAAGGAGGAAAGTAGAGATTGAAAGAAAATAATGGATGAATTGAAATGAACACATTAGGCGAAAAAGTTGTAAAACTTGTTCAGGAACTCCTCAAAGTGGCCACATCTTATCACTGAGTTTTCCCTTTTTGAAGTCTAGATTATGTTTAGAATTTAATACTCTGTAGAACGCTTCATCAGATACCAGACATTTTTAAGAAGAATATGCCCAACATATATCTGCATGATCAATGAGCTAGAATTGAATGAACACCGCACAATGTGGAGTTTTTAGAACAATAGTCGCATACCAGTCATGAAGAGGAACCATATGCCAAGTGGAAGCATTGATCACGAGCATGTCAGCCTACAAATGAGAAACCTAGTCATTAATCAATTCCTCATCTCAAGCAATACAAGGGAGTGGCCAAAAAAAAAAAAAGATCAAAATGAGTGAGGAATGATATTGGCCATAGTACCTTTTCCCAACCTCAAGTGAACCAATTTCATTGTCCCAGAGTACTGACTTGGCACCATTTATTGTTGCCATTCTGAGCACAGTTTCAGCAGGAAGTGCTGTCGGATCAGTTACGCCATTTTTGAAAACTTCACGTCCTTTGTTTATGAGTGAAGCTAGGTACATCTCATCGACTGTGCAGCAATAGAGTATGCATGAATCAGAGGAATTCGCTATTATGATAAATATGCCAACTACCTTCACATAGTTTCCCGAGAAGTTAATATCATCAGTCAAAAAGCTGGGATCATTATGATTGTCGTTAAACTAACAGATAGGAAAATCTCTTTCAACATGAGCGTCCAATTGCACACAAAATAAGAAAACATCATCTACCAAGAAAATTTGAGATTTAGAACACACATATTTAAAAGCTTGGACAAACCAATGCTCATTCTGTTGTTTGATGGTGCACCATCCGTTCCTAATGAAACACAGATTCCAGTGTCAAGCATCTCCTTAATAGGTGCAAATCCCAGCATTTTCATTGCAGCAGCAGGGCAATGAGAAACTTTAACTCCAGCATGTGAAAGAAAACCAACCTAAAGGAGAGGAAGGATGATCTTCACAACCAAGGGCACAATATGAAGGCAATATATTACAACAAGCACTTATGGACACTCGGAAAAATATGTCTCCATCCATATATTGAGATCTAATTTTCACACAAAATTAAAATTGAACTTAAAGTTAAGATGACATGGATGACTACTAAAGTTCTGTGGTTGGTCTTTAATCTATTGTCTTTTTGTCTTCACAACAAACCACCAGAATCTGCATAATACGCTTTGAACAGAGTGTTAAAAAAAAACCCCTAATACAAGCATTATAAGGATTTAATCTGCAAGAAGCATGGACACACGGCAAAATTGATCCATTTAGCGTTGGATGGGACTTGCTGTAGGATTCAGCAAGCAACGAACCAAAAAGGTTTCTCGTTATATTACTGTTCCAAATAGAGATGATCAACAGGCGGGCGGCTCACCCAGCCCACCCAAGCCCAAGAGGTAAATGGGTGGCTTGGGCAATGCTCTTAACAAGAAAGCCCAGCCCACCCATTTTTTGCCCAGCCTAGCCTGAAAATTCCTATATAAATTGTGTGTAATGGGTGGGCTTGGGCAATATAATAGGCCCCACCTTCGGGCCTGGCTTGGGCTTGCCCAATGATCACCTCTAGTTTGAGATGCTATAATAGCTCTAGACCATTCAAGTTCCCCCCTTTATATATTAAAAATTCAGATATGAGTAAGTCCTTAAAAGGCCAAGAAGAAGAAACATCTTTAAAGATCCACGCATGGTGGGAGACCCTCGCAATGTCAACCCCATATTCTCTTTCAGTCAGGAAGAAAAAGATTGATTGGGAATTAGAGGGTCATCAGTGGTGAAGCTAGACACCACGTTAGAACTAAGGCTCTAGCTACCGTCAGATAGACAAGTATAGTAGCTTCCCGTACCTGAGGTGAGACGGTGGAGGTGTAACCCTCTTACTAGGCTAACCTATGCTTTGCATAGTGTCTTGTAACCGACTTGTCAGCCTAGAACCCCCAGTTACAAGACACTGTGCAACGGCTAATACAAAGGAAATTTGCAAAGATGAACTTTTTAAAGGAGAAAGAAGTCAGCTTTGAACTTTTGATCTATCAAAAACTGGAGAATGGGCAAACACACATGGTATTTTTATCGGTGTTAAGATTGAAGTTTATCAAAGTTTCTGCAAATTCTATTTTAAATATATGGAAACAGCAATTTGTTCTTCTCTTTTTAAAGCTGAACCAAATATAAAAAATGAGAAAGTCCTAGAGAAAGAAAAACACAACAAGACAATTTCATAATCTTCAATGACAGTTATGACAAGATGCAAGATATGGTACTCCAGTTGCAAAGCAACAAAAGATGGTTACTCTTTCAGAGTGCAGCAGCAGTTCACCTCAGTACTGTTCACCCAAACTGTATGAGCTGTAAGCAAATTGTCTTGTAAGAAGTCAACCTTCTCCAGGTATGTTACCGTTCCATGATCAACATTCCGTGTCTCAGTTACCAGCTGATTCTCATAGGGTATCTCTGCAACATGCTAAATTATTAAAAAAAAATAATCAGTCTGATCTATTCCTGGAGAAGAGATTGGAAGTTTCAGTATTGATTATTACAACAGTTGAAGGCCTCGAAAAAAAAAGGAAGAAAAGATCCAGGTTGGTATGAGCTTACAGCCAGAAGCAGAAAGAAAAGAAGCTGTAAGGTTGAATAGATGAGTTTTCTCACTTTTATGGGCTCTCATTAGAGATTTCAAGCACGTGTGAGGACAAAGCCTGTTCACTGTGATGCTCTAGGAAGAAGGGCTAGTGATAAAAGAACAAGTACCATGTGAATTCCGGTTTTCAATTCTCTTGCAGCATCCCTTGTTGCAAGTAGTAGTTTGTCAGTGCAATTCATAATTTGCCTGATTCCAAGCCATATTCTGATACGTCCATCAGCAGTATCATGATGCTTCTCATAGAGCTCCTTCTGTGACTGCATTCTTTAAGCCAATTGCCATGAGTCCTTTGTTGACAGCAGCTATGACTCAATTTTCTATGCAGTTGAAACTAGAGCTAGTCGTGTGAAGAAAAAGTGAAGCCTATTATGCAATTTCATATAAATATAACTCAACTCGATGACGATATCTGTCTGGTCAAATAACGAGATATGTGATATATATAGATGCTAGGGTCCAGGGAAACATTAAGAGGCATCTAGATTCAACCCTGTAGAAAAGGTAAAGGCCAGAGCAGAAGGATATAGAAAAGAAATCATGTCCTCTATACTGTGATGTAATCTCTGTGATTCTATAAATTACTGGAAAGCAGGAGCTTCGGCAGTAAGTAAATAAAAAAGAACTTGGGTACTGCTATTTCCCAAGTCAAAGCTCTCTATTATCTTTTCAGGCTTGTTCAATAAAATCGATAGCTCACAAGGAAAACTTTGCTTATTTCATCAGTGCTGCTGATCATCATCTAAAAGACAACAGCTAAGGACAACAATACTGTACAGCAACTGAGCCTCTATCCATGTCCATTTAGATTCTCCTCAGGGACACTAGACATGTCCTTATAGGCCTCTTTATACAAGTTTAATATCTGTCTCTATGGTCACATTCTTTATGGAGTTCATTATTGATTTAAACCTTTTCTGTTTATTGAGAGCATTGTCCGTGCAGGTTCTCTAGTACTAAAAAAGACCAAAAATAACCGTGGCCAAAGCCAAAACCATAGCTATAGGACCAAACTACTACTGATAAGTCTAATTTAGCCCAAAAAGACTCTGACTTTGTCTAGACATAGACTTCCCTAACGCATTAATGATTGTTAGCACTCGTTCAGTTCAGCAACCTGCATACAGTCCTCTGCAGTTCGAATAGCCCAAGATGCCGGCAAGCCCTCACCGGAGTCCATGACGGATTGAGCCAAGCACGCGCGTAAGCCCAGTGATTCCACCGCTCTAGCCATTCCAGGAACATGCTGCCCTCCTGCCTCAGCAAAGCAAGTGACCTGCTCCATTGAATCAACAACATCACCGAATGCATGCGATTCGAGAAAAGCCCAACGAAACACCAGAGTCAAATTCCAGCAACATCCGGCGCTTACACCGGAGTGAATGAGCTCGATTCCGCAGAGCAGAGTGGAGATGTAGGAATCCTCCTCGGTCATGCTGGCCTCATAAGGCCATATCCTGTGGTGCAGCCAAGTCACCAGATCGACGTCGTCGGCTATCCCTCGCCCCAGCTGCTGCGACGTGTGCACGTGCGTGTTGACAAAGCCTGGTCCACTAAATCGGAATCAGAATCCGACCACAAGAAAGCGACCACTACTGCTTTCAAGAACCGATAGAAGCACACGAGAGGGAGAGGACCTGGGAGTAGAATCTGGCCGCGGAGGTCGATGACTTCGCCGGCGACGTCGCGGAACCGGCGAAGGAGGTCGCCCGAATGGCCGATGGCCTCGATCCTGTCGCGGTCGATGACGACGGCGCCGTCCCCGTAGACGCGGCTCTCGGAGTCCATGGTGACGATCGTGGCGTTGTGGAGCAGGATCGGCGAGCTTCTCCGAGCTTCCATTTTTCGAGAGGCTCGCTCCGGAAGCTCGACCGCCGGCCCGGAGCTCGAGGTCGCTGACGGCGAGCAGCAGGAGCAGGAGGAGGAGGAGGAGGAGCTGCTACTCCACCGGTTGGATCGGAGCGGATCTTTCTAAGTTGGGAAGCCGGCCCGCGCTGACGCGGCTCGACTGTCCTTTTATTACTCGAGATGTTTTAAAAATCAACTCCTTGATTACAGCACCTGAATCAATTTGGGTGTAATAAATTTAAGGCCTCCGCAAGTATGGTGGTCCACTGCCGAATCAGCAGAGGACCCACCGAATTAACGTTCTTGAATCTGAAGAAAGAAAAAATAAATTAAATATCGAAATATAAATAAATCTAAGTAGAAAAATATTATCACCTATCAAAAAAAAATTATTAATGCCGTTGTGAAGATTTATTAAATTTAAAAGATGAAAAGACACTTAACACGTTAGCTTTATAACTAATAATGAAATTAATATGCAACAAAATGGCTCTTTATTCCTTTCTCGCTCGAATCAAATTGCTATAAAAGAACTCTTTGATGACCTAAAAGTAAGATCAATACTATCATATTACGCATAAAACAAGAAAGATTCTCTTGTCTTATTTAAAGAAACAAATCAAAGTAATAATATTTAAAAAACATTGATTCCGTGGGCTCTCTTCTGATTTTGTCTCTATAATTAAGCTTAAAAAAAAAAAGAAAAGAAAAATGCCACTAAAAAAATCAAACTATATCGTTTATGATAAATTTATCTTAAAAAAAAATTTAAATATTAAAAACCCCAAATTATTTCATTTGTGATAGATTTCTTTGGATTTTTTTTAATATTTAGAAATTTAAAGCGATCCGTTGTGATACATTTATCCCGCTTTCCCGTATCTGAAAAATCGTGAATTTATATTTATGTGCATATTTCTCCAAACTTTTTGATCGAAAGAAATTTTCATCTATTTTTTTCCTTTCTTCCCTCGGAGTCTAGGTGAGAGTCTAGGTAAGGGCTGCCCTCACTCGCCCAAAAGGTGCCCTCAAAGTAGTTACCAGTTACTGACTTACAGGATTTCAGCTACCAGTGATTTGTAGCCGACACTATTGGCCTTAGATTTGATTGAAAGCATTGTTCCTCGCAATTTAGACATTCTTGCTCGAGCTCGCTCAGCCGGGCTCTGGTTTCACCAACTGGGGCCTTGGCAGCTTCCAGTGCCTTCCCCTTCTCAGCCAAATCTTCCATTTGAAGTTCCAGCTATCGCCTAGTAGATCCCATGTCTGCATCACGGTTTCTCTTCATGACCTCTGGCTTCACGGCGCTGCTTTCTAAGCTCGATGGCTCCGGCAATCTCATCGAGCACGATGCGGAGCCACCCCACGTCGATCCCTGCAGCTTCCCCATCCCTGACGATGGCCTGCATCTCTTTGGCTTTCAACT
Organism: Corymbia calophylla; assembly: GCA_014182845.1. Classification (NCBI taxonomy): domain Eukaryota; kingdom Viridiplantae; phylum Streptophyta; class Magnoliopsida; order Myrtales; family Myrtaceae; genus Corymbia; species Corymbia calophylla. The sequence goes on along the minus strand of CM024700.1, from coordinate 43,295,496 downwards.
TGCTCAGCTTCGGGACCTCGGGGCACCGCATCTCGTCGATCACGGAACAGATGCACCCTTAAAAAGTAAGAGCGCATCGCAGCCGACTTGAGGTGGCAGTCTGCTGCTGTATCTCCATATTTGTCAATGACCGACTTCAGAACCGATGAGAAGCTTTCTTGCGCACGGTAATTCCCGAGGATGTGCGAATCAGAAACGACGGGTTCATGGTCTTGCTCATTAACCTCGTCGCTCGCGGATGGTCACCAACCGTGATCGTGGATGCCGTCGACCCAAATGCGGCATCCCTTCCGCGTTCTGCAGTTCGGTCGGTTGCGGCGCAATCCACCTTGTCTTCATCGAGCTCTGTATGGTATTGGATCGTATGAGGGAGATTTTTCATGCTTCGAGGGCTTTAGCGTGGGCTCCGAAGCAAATTGGAAACGGGCCTTTGGAAACATCAGTTCGGCATCCCGGAGAAGGCCGCCCTAGCCCGCTTCCCGAGTAAGAGAGAATAAAGGAAAATAAAAAGACAAAAATGCCCTTTGGCTCAAGAGTTTGATGGTAAATGTGTGTTTAAGGTTTTTTGTGTCATAAAAACTTATGTCACAATAGGCATAATCTGAGATTTTTAGTGTTACAAAAAAATATTCAAGGTAAATCTATCATAAGTGGCATAGTTTGGAATTTTTAGTGTAAAAAAAAAATTTAAGGTAAATTTATCACTAGTAACATAATTTGGAGTTTTTAGTGGCATTTTCCAAAAAAATACGAAAAGAATCAAAAATTGAAACCAGTTTAAAAAGTCTGCAGGTTTAATTGGCAATGGATGGTCATGCACGCATTTTCTAAATTTAACCCAAATTAATTTTTGACAATCAAAATCCTAAATCAATATAATAAATTTACCCTCTATTACATGAAAATCACAAATCAGTACACTTGTGACAAATGAGTGATAAAACCTAAACTAGTATACCCGTAAATTATTACGTGTCACCCAACTCAACAATTTGACAATAAAATTTAATAGAAACTAAGCAAAGGTAAATTTATCATAGATATGTCAGTTTGGGATTTTTTTGGGGTCAAAGAATTAATTAGAATTAAATTTTTCATGAGTTATTAATTTTAGATTTTTCATGATATTAATCTAAAATCAAAAGATGTTTTCTTTCTTTCTAAAATTAACAATAATACCTTCATCTTTCTTTCTAAAAAATTAACAAAAATACCTTCATCACCATCTATTTACCTACTTATGTTCTTGAAGAGCAAGGAATACAAAATGTGCATTCTACTTTCGCAGATTGGAACGTAACTCTTGCTAGCAACTACTAGTGAAATTCAGTTGAATAGACCTCAGCAGGTTCGATCGGCGGAAGGGTAATTAACATCGCCACAAACCAGAAAATCTACTTCACAACCTTTTCAAATACTGCAGTTGCCAAACTCCACTAGCATTGAGAGTTGTTAATGTTTTTGCACTTTGAAATTCCGTATAATTTACCGCGTTAATAAAAGCTCAACTCATAAAATATTTCACTAATCTAAAGACCGGTTAGGAATTAGGGTAAGCCGAATCTCATAACGAGGACAACCGAATATTGCAAATTGTTTTGAAGCTTGATAGTTTGCAGAATCGAACTCGTGACATGCTCTTGATCTATGCGCATGAATTCATTTTTCAACTATTAAGCCCGTCCTCTAAAAAGCTAAGTTTTTCCCTGGTAAAACGGGCTGTTGAAGGCATATGATCGCCCCAGTGCGAAATTCTCGGGTCGCCATTGGTAAAGTTTTGTCAATGTCACGTCACGTGAGTGTATATTTATACATTGATACATTGACGACATAATGTCGATAATTAAACTCGATAATCGACCCCAGGGACCCTAAACATTGATCGATTGATCGTTGAAGGGTCTAACGGGTTAAATTTGCAAGTGAACGAGTTTGCATTTGCTGAACAAAAATCCGATTGGCAACCTGAATTCGACTATGCATTTGTCGAGTTCTGTGATTTATTCTAAAATTTTAAGGAAGTTGACGATACGCTCGCGTTGCGGTGGCACGGTGACCCCAGTGGGACAAGCA